>CM041293.1:183565631-184791543 GCA_023052935.1 Piezodorus guildinii | reverse complement strand
ATGTAGATTAAGGCACAGGCTTTCATGTAAAAATAAAATTATTGCGATATCTTTGCACGTTTTTTTTTAATTCCAAAACGGTACTTACTTAAAAAACATGACTCGTATTTTATATCAAGAGCCATTTTGATGAGCATTGATTCTGCTCCGATCTCGCATAAGTATTCGACAAACAAGGTCCGTAAGTTAACCTTAACCTACTTAATATCAAAGGAATTTTAGGCAAATCACATTTTCGAAGATTGTCCAATCTACTTCATAAAATTGTATTAAATAGAAAAAGAAATGTGATATCCCTCCTCTCTAAACTTGATTTTTACAAGAAAATATGACGATAATTTTTATATGACTTTGTATGACAGGAATTTCTCAGCAGTCTTCTCCAATCATCCTCTTTTGAGCCTTCTCCAAGAGCTCGCTCAGTTAGCTCAATTTGTGAACCGTCCAAATGACCCCGAATCAAATGACGATAGGCTCTCCGAAACAAATGTCAAACTTGACCTCAATTAAGTAATCAATGCTGGACAAACATTCAGGGGAAAAAACTTTGAAGAGAAGACGTGCTGCTGTGTACTGTCCTTTCGATGCCTGACATGTTATTATTTTATTTTTTTAAATATTACAATCTTATATTACAATATTTTTAATAGTGATCAAGTACAACATTCATACTACTTTCGCACGATATATACAAAACAATAAATTTATAAAATAATAATACAATATACATATATACAAAAAAGAATCAATAAGAATATGTAAAAAAGTCACTCATACCTATACACGATCCTCAAGCATACAGCACGTGAGTGGAGAATCTAGCCAATGCTAGAACTCCAATATACATGTTACAAGAGGTCTCGAGGCCACTGCCGTTTCAACCTTCTAGGAGGATGGTAAGGATGTGTGGAGCTGGATAGGGATTGAGCTAGTGGATTGGTTCTGATGGGATTTAGAGAATTTTGAGGGTATAAGGTCTAAAATAAATGGAATATTTTGGTTGTGGTATGGAAATATGAAAGCTATGGTTGGTGACGTAATAAGGAGCATTGTTCGGGGAAGTTTGGTTTGATGTTTGAAAATTTGGCTGTTCCCCACAGTTTATTTATTTGTTTATTTTTGCACACTTTCTGGTTGTCACATTACTATTGTCTAGTACGAATCAATAAATGAAGTGAAAAAAAATGAATTCCTTCCTCCTCCCTTCTGACTTTTTAAAAAAATAAAATTATTTTTTTTATTTCCATCAGTCAGAAGAAATTCGATAATCAAGAAATGAGCTTGGAAAAAAGTTCAGTACAAGCATAAGTCCACATGGGTTTAAGTAGGCATGTGTTTGTATTCAGTTTTTGTCTAATTTTCAATTTTAATGATTTAGAAAGAAGAAAGTAAAGTATTTTCAGTCGCTGGTTGGAGAAAAATTGATTGGTGGGCATGTTACATATTTTTAAATATCACAATTTAATCGAATTTGCCAACAAATGTAGCAATTTTGTATGAGCAGTTAGTGATTAATTAATTTTGAAACAGGGTAAAAATAGAATCGGTTAAGTATGATATGAACCAATATTTGTTCAATATTATTGGATTCATACATTAAAATAAAAAAAAACAGAAGAAAAAGAGAACACTTAAAAAATAAGAAGATATCCCCGAGGGAAAAGATTATTGGCCGGAATCAATAAACTATTAATATAAAGATTGACCCCTGACCTCTCAGTGTAAGGGTGTAAGTATTATCGAGGATATAAACGGGAATAAAGAAATTATATTGAGGGTGTATAGTCAACTGTAGAAACTATTATAGGTGGAATCGTCAGGAATCAGTCATTTTTAAAAAGTTTTTAATTTTGCCAACGTTTCGGCTCAAGCTTGTGAGCCATCATCAGGGCATTACTGAGCCATGTCCAAGCATAAACTCCTGAAATGTCCAAGCATAAACTACTGAGCCATGTCCAGTTTATGCTTGGACATGGCTCAGTAATGCCCTGATGATGGCTCACAAGCTTGAGCCGAAACGTTGGCAAAATTAAAAACTTTTTAAAAATGACTGATTCCTGACTATTCCACCTATAATAGGGAATAAAGAAAATATTCCTGGCGATGGCAACCCATCAACTTTCTATACCGAAGTATCTTATAACTTTCAATCCTTTCATTCTATGATACTCACTCCATTTTCAGGAATTATAAAATAATAATAAATAAAAAATACAATGAAAGGATTGAGACATGACTTTCCAACAGGTACTAAATGGCATTTTTAGATATTGCGACATATTCATATTCTAACCGTTTATTCTGAATCGGTCGCCAGATTTCATCCAAAGGACTTTCATTTCATAAGCCCTTTAAAAAGGCGTTTAAAAATATCAGTTGTTTTCCAAAAGGTATTTAATATACGTTTGATTTTAGTCTAAATCATACTAAAGCTTTTCCTACCATCATTCAAAAATAAAGTTACTAATATAGTAAAAACCATTTCAAGATTTTAATGCAAAAATAATAAAATCAATTGATTTATTAATAACTCATGAGACCGACACTGTACGTTACCT
Organism: Piezodorus guildinii; assembly: GCA_023052935.1. Classification (NCBI taxonomy): domain Eukaryota; kingdom Metazoa; phylum Arthropoda; class Insecta; order Hemiptera; family Pentatomidae; genus Piezodorus; species Piezodorus guildinii. The sequence goes on along the minus strand of CM041293.1, from coordinate 184,788,985 downwards.
AGGACTAACACAGTACGTTACCTAGGACTAACACAGTACGTTACCTAGGACTAACACAGTACGTTACCTAGGACTAACACTCGACCGAAAGATGATTTGGGACCATTTGGCAAAACAGAAAGAAAGACTCTTTGACCATCTGCTAAAAGTACTATACTCTTTTTTGTAAATCGTCAAAACAGAAAATTAAACAGAAACTGATTACACATACATACCTACTTAAACCCATATGGTCTAACGCCTCACTGATTTATCGTTCATCAAAAAAGACACATAAAAACACTCCTAACATCAGAAAGTAAATATTTTAAAGGCTCATAACGACAGCTTCTTAATACGTGAAGAAAACCCTACATACGGACTTACAATAACTAACAGTTCACCTATACATACGAAATCTCTATTATCATTTTCATAGTAAACTGAACGTACACGATTATAGACTTATGATCGACATGTCAATAACTGAAATATTTGTTAGAAGAAGGCTGAAGAGAAGCTGGATGTGAGACATCCTCAATTCCATTCGAATAGCGTCTGACAGGTGCGAATGAAAGATATAAATAGAAAAAAAAGTTTATTTTTTAATTTTCACTTTTAAAGATTTGGATGAAAAGGAGTAGATCACATTTAGTCTTTTATTTAAGAACATTCTTTACACTTTGAGATGTTGACCTCTAGGCATCCTTTGCTATGATCGTATTGTACCTATTTAAACCTATATAGACTTACGTAACTCTGTTGAATCAAAGCCCAGACTCAGATGTGCTAGCTACTACACTATCCATCCTGTCCCATTTCCTACTAATCGCTACTTATACATTTCCTGATTTTCAGATTTCTATACAGAAAAGAACTAAGGTTAAAATAAATAACAAATTAATGAAAGGTTTTTCGCTTCCTTTAAAATTTTCTAAAATACAGTACCTTTCAGAAATTACGTTCAAAAGATACTATAAGATATTTCTTCTTTAAAAAATTAATATTTTGACATAGCTTTACTCACATTGTTTAGTTTTATCCAAATCGGTTATCAGATTTTATCTAATGAAAGTTCCAAAAGGATGCGTTTGAAAATTCATTTGGAATGCAGTTTTTTTTCAAAAGGTAATTAATACAGATTTTATTTCATCAAATTTTAATTAATCTTTCCAATCTGACTCAGTAGAATACCCATATTTCGAAATATTGAATATTTAATTTTCGTAATTAAAGTTATGAATATGTATTGTTATTTACACCTGCATATATGAATATAGAGGCAGTATTGGAATATTAAACTACCATGGATTAGCAAATAAATGGAGATGAGAAAAAGTACGGAATTTGTTAATAAAAAATGCTTAGGCTAGACAAGGTAGGCTTGATCATCCGGCAGAATTCCAATAATGCACTATCGGGAATATAGGACCTATCCTCTATTAAGGAAATATCTAGTGTAGTGAAGTATAGATTTCATTAACTGCCGATTATTAAAACATTTACCTCCCGAAAAATGGAGGTATATAGAACTTTGTTGTGATATTCCGTAAGACACTTAGACAAAGAGCAACAGAATAGATAATATTTATATGTAGTGGTCTGTCTTTCAAAGGAGAGGACTTTAACTATGGTAAGTGGTGGTTAATTATTGATGATGTTCAAGCCCACATTTACAATTAATTATACTTTTATTTATTGTTATCCCGCTCATTACTGTAGAACAAATACGTGTACGATACCTTCGACTATTAGACCTATCTGGACTTATGGCATAGAGTTATGGGGCTCCACTAAACCATCGAATTCCTCCCGCATCCAATCCTTCCAATCCAAAATCCTTCGACAAATCCCAGACGCTCTTTACTCTTTTACCAACAAACTCATCCATAGAGACCTGAATATCCCACCCGTTACAGAAATTGTCCAAAAAAGATACTCATAATGATGAAGTTATTGTTGACCGTAGAGAAGTTAGATGAGGAAGATGGTTGGGGGTGCGGTCATAAATTAGAAACACACATTTAAAACAAGTGCTATTTTAATTATGTGCCGACGTTTCGGCCTACAATGTGGGCCTTCATCAGGGTTGACTCTGAGACTGTGTCTAAAGAAGTGTCTTTAGACAGAAGAAGAAGTCTTTAGACAGCGTCTCAGAGTCAACCCTGATGAAGGCCCACATTGTAGGCCGAAACGTCGGCACATAATTAAAATAGCACTTGTTTTAAATGTGTGTTTCTAATTTATGACCGCACCCCCAACCATCTTCCTCATCTAAAAAAGATACTCCTCCTTTCATTCCAAATTACCCGTCCATACAAACCCGCTTGTCCGTATCCTCTTCCCATCGGTATATATTCCCGATAATCCTCAGAGGCGTCTGAAAAGTCGGTGGCCTCGAGAACTGCTTACCAAATAAACTCTGAAGTGCTACCACTGGGTAGATTCTTCTCAAGACTTTTTCAAGCCAATGTTCTGTAAATAGCTCATTTACCTGTTGTACTGTGAACAGTTGTAAATATCAATGAAATAATTAAAAAAAAAAAATATTGTTATCAAGATAACAATTTTTTAAATTTTTAGTTAGCGTGGGTTTTATTTTGTTTAAAGAAGATATGTTACTAGCGTCAGTGAGTTACGTTGTTGTGGGTTGTTTTTAAACGAGAAAAACAATATCCCACCTTTTTTTTTTTTTTTCAAGGGAAGGTAAGTTTTCATTTTGATCGCTATTCTTATCTTAACCACCCAACGGTCTTACGGGGAAAGGTTTATTTTTTAATTTAGTAAAGTCCCTTGCCCCAACAGAAGATAATTGCTCAAAATTATTTAATTTTTTAAATAATTTAAAATTTGTTATCTACACCTGTCAAACAATTAGCGAATTCGAGGAAGGTTGTGATATTTAGGCGTGTGTGTTGGTGTGTCCTCGTAAGTAGTTGTGAAAGCGTTCGTAGTGGGTCCGCATCTGTTCGTCGCCTGTTTGCAAGTGAAGGTCTGTACGTAGAGTATTCTTGCTAACGTACCAGGAAGAATTTCTTATGATTCTGAATGATCTAATTTGGACAAATTGAATTTTACGTATTCGTGTATTTTTGTCTGTGGCTTATATCAGTGAAGCGTAAATCCAAATCATCTCTTCCTGGCTTGATTCCTGTTATATCTTTATGACATGAGTTCCCTCATCCAACTCCTTTGCAGCCTTCGACGGATGTTGTGAGGCATTTCAGAAGTTACCATGTTCTGTATTAATGTGTTAGTATGTCCGTGTAAATTGTCATGTTAAGGGTTCGAATCTGTTCGTTGACTGTAAATATGTGAATATCGGTATGTAAAGTAATATCTTCAACGTAACATGGTGAATTTATAATATTTCTAAGAGATTATGATTGAAAAGTCCAAATTTTACGTATCTGTGTCTTTTCTGCTGTCTTGTATCCCTAGATAGGCGTGACCTATGTACAAAAGGGCTACAGTAAGTACGTGTAAGTGTTAAATTTCTGTTCAAGTTTTAATTTTGAATCTTCTTGAAAGAAGTGAGTATAAAAGTTTCAGTATAACAGTCATACGTTACTTCGTCTCTCAGATTTTTGCTCTTTTCAGTAGGAATTCGCTTGAGTTCAGTCTGGAAAACATCACTAGTCTTCAAGAAAACCACAGCAGTGAATATTGGAGAAATATCGGTAAGCAAAGTTATAATTTACTTTGTACAATCACGAAAAGTGAAAGGAGGGTCACTGATCAGCTGATCGCCGCTAGCTCGGCAAGCTCGGGCTTGCTTTTCTTTAACTTATCTTTCTTTTATTATTCTTCATTCTCATTCTCATTTCATTATTTATCTATTATTATTATTATTTTTTATTTTTTTATTTATTTTTTTTTTTATTTATTTATTTTTTTTTTTTATAAATGAGATATTTTCATCAAGTTATGTCCTCAAAAGCTACAAGTAAAAGATCTAGATCTGCAGGTTCAAACTCGTCTCCTACGAAACAGAGACCTCGCCGTGAAAATAATAAAAAAATGATTCCACCAGTGACCGCTTCAGCTACCTCTTTAGGATCTGAACCACAGCCCAGCACATCTTCACAAGGAATGATTGATGAATCGCCGTTCTTTACACCGAACCCATTTCAGATCCTCCAAAATCAAAATAAAAAAGAATCCATGGAATCTTCTCCTATATCCAGGGAACCACAACCTCCACCAATTTTTGTTAAAAATATTAAAAATTTTCAACTACTTTGTGCGCATTTAAACAAATTAACCGATCCTAATAGTTATTCATGTATAAGTAGAACCAGTGATACTAAAATATCCCGACTACCGCCGAAAGCTACAGAAAAATAGTAAAATATCTGAGTGAGACCAAAGCTGATTTTCATACCTATCAGTTGCGCCAGGAGAGAGCTTTAAGGGTTGTAATTAGAAACCTACACCCTTCGACACCAGTGACAGCTATCAAAGAAGAACTGACGGAGATAGGCTATAAAGTGCGGCAAGTCACCAATGTCTTAAAAGATAAAATTCCAATGCCTCTATTCTTCGTGGACTTGGAACCATCAGCAGGAGTTGAAAAAGTTTACGACCTCAATAGATTGTACTATACTAGTGTAAGAGTTGAGAAACCTTACACTAAGAAAGAAATAGTGCAGTGCCATAATTGTCAGGCATATGGTCATACGAGAACTTACTGCCACCACACACCACGCTGTGTGAAATGCGGTGAGCAACATAAATCAGAAGAATGCACAAGATCAAGATCAACACCCGCTGTATGTGCTCTGTGCCTCGAGGACCACCCGGCTAACTACAAGGGATGTCAAATCTACAAGAACCTCAAAAGCAGATACCAAAAACCTCAGAATCAGGATGAAACAGCTGAGCCGATCAGAAGCAGAAGACAACCTTCTAAAACAATTGATTCCAATGTAACATTTGCCCATCTACTTGGAGGTGGGAACCATAACAAAGAGACCCTGCCGGAACAACGCATCCTTCAAAATCCTGAACCCATTCCACAACCACATATTCCTCAAAATTTAACCAATCATCAAAAACCTCATCCGAATCAAATTTCTCATATTCCTCCTCCATCAAATGTCACAGACCTTACAAGTTTGATGACATCCTTCATCACTGAAATCAAATCCCTTGTTATGCCGCTAATATCACTACTTACTAATCTCGTATCAAATTTAATCCCATCCTTAAAAAAACCTTAAATGACTACACCTAACTCCTTATCCATTCTCCTATGGAATGCGAATGGTGTTAGAAATCACACTGACGAACTTACAGCTTTATTGCAAGACAAAAACGTTGATGTAGCACTTATTACTGAAACTAGACTAACCACTAAACAGTTCTTTAAAATACCTCAATACGTAACATACCGTACGGACCACCCAGACGGAAAAGCCCATGCCGGTACTGCTGTTATTGTGCACCAGTCCCTCACCCACCACATACTCCCACTCCCCTCCTATGATTTCCTACAATGCACCGCCATAGTAATCAAGACTTTTTCTTTTCCGATCACCCTCGCATCAGCGTACTGCCCTCCTAAACATTCCATTTCCAACATTCTATTCGAATCCTTCCTCAATTCCTTAGGAAACCACTTCATTCTGGGTGCAGACATGAATGCTAAGAACCAACAATGGGGTTCCAGGTCCACGAATTGTCGTGGGCGAAATTTACAGTCTGCACTCAACTCTAGACGTTTCAACCTCCTGCCTCCTGATTCCCCTACCTACTGGCCAACTGATCCTAACCGTAATCCTGACATCCTTGACTTCTTCATCCACAGCGGATTAGGCTCCCTAAACATGTCGGTGACTCGCCTTGATGAACTGTCCTCTGACCATAGTCCATTGCTCCTTAAAGTATCCCTAATTCCTATTCCTAAACCCACCCCACCGTCATTTATCAGAGGACCAGTAAACTGGGACCTTTTTCGCCAAATCCTGACCAGTGATATTGATCTCGGAGTGAAACTCAAAACTCCAGATGACCTTGACGATGCCGTAAACTCCTTCACCATCGCTATTCAACAAGCTGTTTGGACTGCCTCCTCTCCCAAGCACTCCCAGATAAGTCATAACCAAAATCATTTACCACAACACCTCATAGACCTCATCCGCACCAAACGACGATCCAGATCCTTATGGCAACGCACCCGTCATCCCACAGATCGCCGCTCCTATAACTTTTATTGTAGACAATTAAAGAGGGAGCTGGCGACCTTCCGTTCCCAATCCTTTAGTTCCTTCCTGTCTTCTCTTTCAGCTTGTGACAATTCCCTATGGAATGTCACTAAGAAAATTCTAAAATCCCACCATATTTCCCATCCCCTCCGTCGTAGTAATGGCTCCTGGGCTGCGTCTGATGAAGACAAAGCCGAGGAACTTGCCAAATACGTTTCCGAAGTCTTCACACCTCATCCAGAATCCCATCCAAACCACACTGCAGTGGTGGAAGAGTTCCTTCAGTCTCCAATCCCGCTTTCATTACCTCCTAAAGCAGTTAATCCCTCCGAGGTCAAATATCTTCTCCGAAAACTTGCACTCCGTAAATCTCCTGGATACGATCTCCTCACTCCTCAGATTCTCAGACAGCTTCCATCTAAAGCCGTTATATTTCTTACTTATATTTACAACTCCATTCTACGCACTACTCATTTTCCTCTCTTATGGAAACATTTCACTATAATTCTCTTCCTAAAACCAGGTAAACCTCCTAACACAACGACATCATATAGACCTATCAGCCTACTCCCAATCCTTTCAAAAATCTTTGAAAAAATCCTCCTCAAACGAATATTACCTTTATTAGAATCCCACACTATTCCTTCCCATCAGTTTGGATTCCGTTCCCAACATTCAACCGTTCAGCAAGGGCTCCGAGTCGTTGACCATATTTCCTCCGCCCTTGAGAACAAGGAGTACTGCTCGGGTGCATTTCTGGACATAACGCAAGCATTTGACCGGGTGTGGCACCCGGGATTACTCTTTAAACTCAAAAACCATTTACCCCAATCCCTATACCTAGTCCTCCGATCCTATCTATCAAACCGCTCCTTCCGAGTTCGCTGTGGTGCAGAATATTCCAATTATTATCCAGTCGAATCCGGTGTTCCTCAGGGCAGTGTCCTTGGTCCTTTCCTTTACAATATATACACGGCTGATATTCCTGTTTGCCCTAATACCTTCCTAGCAACGTACGCTGATGACACAGCTATCCTATCCTCTCACTTAGATCCCGAAATTGCATCTATAGGCCTCCAAACGCACCTTTCTCAAATTGAAGACTGGTGTAACAACTGGAGAATCAAAGTTAATCAATCTAAATGCAAACATATCACCTTTACCCTTCGAAGACAATCCTGCCCTCCAGTTCTCTTTAACTCCGTTCCGCTTCCTTTCTCCAACACAGTCCGGTATCTTGGCTTCCTTCTGGACAAAAGACTAACTTGGAACCCGCATACTAGACTTAAACGACAAGAACTTAATCGACGATTTGGACAATTATACAGACTACTGAACAGAAATTCTAAATTATCTATCGAGAACAAACTGCTAATATACAAGACAGTACTGAAACCTATCTGGACCTACGGACTTGAACTGTGGGGGACAGCCAAATTTTCTAACATCAAACGCATTCAATCCTTCCAATCAAAAGTCCTCCGAACAATAGTTGATGCTCCTTATTATGTATCCAACCATACCTTACACCGCGACCTAAATATTCCATTTATTTTAGACCTTATACCATTAAAATTCTCTAAATTCCATCAGAACCTTATCCATCACCCTAATCCCCTAGCTCAATCCTTATCCAGCTCCACACATCCTTACCATCCTCCTAGAAGGTTGAAACGGCAGTGGCCTCGAGACCTCTTGTAAAATGTATATTGGAGTTCTAGCATTGGCTAGATTCTCCACTCACGTGCTGTATGCTTGTGAATTGTATATAGGTATGAGTGACTTTTGTATATATTTTATTGATTTTGTTTTGTATATATGTATATTGTATTATTATTATATAAATTTATTGTTTTGTATATATCGTGTGAATGTAGTATGAATGTTGTACTTCATCACTATTAAAAATGTCCTGAATTGGACAGATTGTAATATTGAACAATAAAGAATTGTTTCTAAAAAAAAAAAAAGTTTCAGTATTTTGTTTAGCGTTAGTTGTCTGTTCTTGATGCGAGGCCCTCATGTCATTCTTCTGTCGAATGTCAAGCCGAGATATCTGATTGTGTCTGTCTGTGGAATTTGAAAATTGATATACTGGAGGAAGGTTTCTTGTCGAAGAGTGAAACTAATTTGTTGGGATTTGTCATGATTAAGTCAATCGTGAAGTTGTATTATAAAGTTTTTTAACTTTTGTAATAGAGATAATAGTTAATATAGATATTCACGAAAAAACCTGATATCGTAATTCAAGCTTTGTTTTTTTTAACCTACGAGTTTATATACACAAATGTTTCAAAGATTCAATATTTTTTCGTAAATGGAGAGTAGTAAAAATTATAATACGTAGCACATCATCAACATTCAACCAGTAAAGAAATCAGATGGTTCTACAATGAATTATTCCAGGACGTAGCTTTTATGGCCCCTACTATGGGCAAGGTGCTGTTATGCCTGAGCTGCTGTGGATTAAACTAGACCCGCAGCGCGCTACTGCCATGCGGGTTGGTTAGCTCACCAGAGCCCTACAGGTCACCTTCTCAAAGGCTTTACAATTCTCTCTCATAGAATTGTAATAGTATAGAGGCTTACTGAGGTAATTATATATAGAAATTAACGTCACCAGTAGTAGCTCAAATACCAGAAAGGCAGATGCATTCAGAAAAAGCCTGCCAAATCATAGCAAACGAGCAGAAAATGTTTAAAAATTGATGTGAATGCAGATAAAACGAAAGGAATAGTGTACTCATTTCAAAAGGGTAAGAAAAAATTACCGTCAAAATTTAAAATAAACAACTGCGAAATTAAACTATCCAAACATATAAGATATCTCGGAGTCAGCTTTGATAGATATTTAAAGTTTTCGGTCCACTTTGGTAAAAAAATTAAGACAGTGAGGCAAACATTAAGGCAGCTTAATCACTTAATTAATTCTTCGAGTATGTCTCTTCAACTGAAGATATCAATATATAAGGCCATTATACGTCCAACTCTGTTATATGGTGCTCCACTCTTTTCGCATGCTGCTAAGTCGACCAAAAAACGTTTACAATCGTTCCAAAATGGTGTACTGTGGAAAATTGTGAAAGGAATTAAAAATTTACAAACTTTCCGAATTCATTACTACGAGGAATAAAAAGTTCTATGAAACGGTCAAAGTTATTAGCAATCCGATATATAGTAAGCTGACACCTTCTGGATTACCTCAACGATGGCAGAATATTGAGATTTAGCTTTTAGTATTAGATTAAGGTTCTACTTAAACCAAAAGGTGAGCCCCATCACCTCATTATAGATTTATGGAAGATAATTCTATATTACATGTATTATGGAGATTTCTGACATCCTTAAAATGCATAAATGCAGAAAATTCAAAAACTAAGGTTTTAAGAAGAGCTAACAAAATAAGATATGTTACTAGCGTCAGTTTTAAGAGAGTTGTTAGAAGAGCTAACAAAAGGGGCTACGTAACATAGATTTTTGAAAAATTAACGTAACATAGATCAATTATCAAATTTGGTGAATTTATTTAAATATTTATTTAAATAAAGCTCTATCCAATCAAGCTAAGTCTTTTAAGTAATGAAATAAAAATTATCATTTGTTTTATAGTCCTAATTTCTAACCTATAGCACTGACCTACTTTAGCAATTGATACTTAAGTACTTGGAAAATAAAAATAATTCCCTCTATCCCTTGGAATAAGGTTATTAGGTCCTTCCGAATCATCACTGGCTTCCTGAAGGATAAAGGGAAATTAGAAAATGTACAGTAATTAATTAAGCTAAATTTGTAGGATTATTAGAGCCTATAAAATTTGTAATTCACGATCAAGAAATAGTAGAAGGAAATTCCAATGTGGATCTGCTACCTCAACTTGGCTGAGTTGCCATGACCACACAGCATACTGGATCAATCCTCAAGACAATTTAAAAGAAAAAAGATAGAGGGAGGTTCTGCCAAATAGATATACATATATTTTACTGATTTCGAAATCGCTCATGGACATATACAATTCCAGACTAGCCTCAATATATGTGGTGATGCAGGATTCCCAATGAGTCCAAGATTATGGTCTCCGGTAGAGATAATTTGTAGCTATTCACAACTCACTAATCACTTGGCTTTAACTCTCCAGTCTCAACTGTAATTCCTCGTTTAAACTGGAAGCGTTTTGCTTGCAGTGTTGTGCAGTTAGAAGGATGCGGATTATAATTACAGGGGATCTTTATAACGTAAGAGGGCTCTATTCTGGAGCATCAACCTCGTTTTAAAAACGGTCTCAAGTTTGACGTGTTGGCAAAATCGCCAACCCCTAGACATCATAGCTCATCTTGAAAGTTTTTTTATTCAGCCTTTAAACAATAATTCCTTATAAATTCTGTATACGTCCTCAATTCCTGAGTAAGGCAATTAGAACCGCGGCAAATTCCATAGAAGCGGATAATCATTTCTGTAAATTCGAATGAACTTATATTGAATAAATTGATCAAATAAGAAAAGATTATGTAAACTTTGGAAAATAATAAAAATATAAGAACATGTAACGGGATTAATTTTTCAAACTCATTAATAAAGAGTATTCTCTACTCAGAAATGAAAAAAGAATTATTTTATTTTTTTTATCTTGATTTTCTATCTACGCTGATGACACTTGTGTGTTATCAGTCAATAACGATCCAACTATTGCCTCTGAAACTCTTCAATCCCACATCAGAGACCTTGAGGTATGGTGTCAGAATTGGATAATCAAAATCAATTCCAACAAATCCCACCACATTACCTTTACCCTTCGTCGTAAACCTATGACATCCTGCCCAGTGTCCTTTAATAATATTCCGCTCGTCCCGGTTGAACAGATTCGCTATCTAGGACTCCTACTTGACAAACGTCTAACATGGAATCTCCACACAAGACTGAAACGACAAGAAACTGCCCGTCGCTTTCGCTTACTTCAACACTAACTTGACAGACGCTCTAAACTTCCACTTATCTACAAAAAGGCTCATCTATATCACCATCATAAGACCTATCTGGACTTACGGAGTTGAGCTCTGGGGCTCTACTAAACCATCAAATTCTTCCCGTATTCAATCCTTACAATCCAAAATCCTTGGGAAAATCCTTACTTTGTCACGAATAAACTCATACATAAAGACCTTAATATCCCATATGTTGCTGATTTGGCCCGGATCAGGTATCAATCCTTCCATGTAAAACTCCCCTCCCACTCTAACACACTAGTTTCAATACTTACTCTTCCATTTCTGACAATCCTCCGAGGCGTCTGAAAAGGAGATAGCCTTCTAGTTTAGATTACCCAGTGAGTAGTGCCAATGGGCATTTAATCTTCATATCTTTCTCGTGTATTTCTGTTAGCTAATTTACTAGATGTATTAACTAATACAGTTGTAAATTTCAATAAATGATTTAAAAAAATTATCTTGATTAGATCAACAGTTATAGAATATTTGCCACAAAATCGTGCTTTTCCTCACGGTGCGGCGTCAATTTTCAAAATCTGCTTTGTAAGACGGCGCTCGAATTTATGCCGCGTTTCATCTATCATTGTCTGTTCAGATCTGTACACGAGATGTACTTTTGCTAACAGCGTAGTGAGTGTTTTTTTTTTACCCTCACAAAAGACTGAAACTGCCCGAAGATATTGATTACTACAACACTTACTAGACAAACGTTCAAAACTTCCAGTTTATTACAAAAGACTCATTTACATCACTATTATCAGACCTATTTGGACATATGGAATCGAGCTTTGGGGCTCTACTGAAGCATCTAGTTCCTTCCGCATCCAATCCTTACAATCAAAATCACTTCGCAAAAACGTGAATGCCTCTTATTTTGTCACAAATCAACTCCTTCACAATGACCTTAACATTCCATTTGTTGCAGACATAGCTCGTGATAGATACTCCTCTTTTCATTCTAAACTCCTTGCCCACACAAACCCACTTGTCCGTAATTTACCTTCCTTAGATATCCCTGATAACCCTCCGAGGCGACTAAAAAGAAAGTGACCTCGGGACCTACTGCCTTAAAATAGTTAGTGAAGTGCTAAGTAGTTCTTTCTCAAGACATTTTCATGACTTTTCTTCATTCTACATATTTACTCATTGTGTTATTAAATACAGTTGTAAATTACTATAAATAAACAAAAAATATATATATATATATATTTTTTTTTTTTTGGGGGCTATTTGGGTTACTCATGCAACTCAAAAGGCAGTTAACGTTGTTTTTTATTTATGCCCTTGTAAATAATAGATAATATTTATATGGATATAAATACCGGTGGTACGCGCTGACTAATAAGATAGACTAGCGCTGGCGTCAACGAGTTAAAATCTAAGCCATACCTTTCAAGTAGCCCTTGAAGGAACACACAAGGAAGTCCCTAAGCTCAACCCTCCTCGCGAATAAAGAAGGCCTAAGAGATGAGCGTGACGATATAATCCGAGTTACACCAAGAGGGTGTGTTAGGGGCGGAAATGTAAGTAGAGAACCACCACACTTGTCGATCTTCATTTAGAACCATGGGGAAGGAAAGGAGATCTCTCATCCACCTCCTTTTAGCCTTTTCCTAATGGACATGTCAGTCCCAATCATCTTGTTTATTAGTCTACCGTTATGTTTGTGGAGGTTCTTATGAAAATGAAATTAAAGATGCGTTAATCCATTTTAAGTTGTTGTTAATATATATGGTTGTTTACGAAACATGGAGCTGCAGTATTGTCTTTAATTTTTTTTATAGAAATCGTCGAGTATTAATGCAACAGACATATATAAGTGCAACCTAACCAAATACTAATATAATTTAAATTTGTCGTGATTATTTTATTTTTTCATAACTGTCAAACAATGTTGACAATTAGCGAATTCGAGGGAGGTTGTGATATTCAGGCGTGAAAGACATGATGTAAAGAAGATGCCCAGCGGGGCACCTCGTCAATGCGTCCTATTACGCATTCAGGTCAGAAGGTCCTTCATCCAACTTCTTTTCCGCCTTCTTCGAGTATTGTCAGGCATGTTAATAGTGGCCATGTCCTAGAGAGGGTCCTAGCCTATTCGGTGACTGTTGGTATGCGAAGGTCTGTATATGGAGCATTGTTACTAACGCACCAGGAAAAATTAGTTATAGTTCTGAATGTTTTAGATTAGAAAATTTGAATTTTATGTACGTACTTGTATCTTCTGTAATACTGTCGCTGTCAGAGTTTCGGAGCTGAATGACATGTCGTGTGTGTATATTATGTAAATTAGTGGAGCGAGAACTGAGCCTTGAGATACTCCTGCTGAGACTGGTCTAATTGTTCGCATTCGATTCCCTATGTTCGCAGGACAAAGTCGAATATTCAGCTAACACGAAAGGATGAAATCGCTTTGGCTCGTTTAAGAATTGAGCATACTCGTCTTACCTATCAGGATTTAATGGGAAAAAAATTCCCCGCCTGAGTGTATCTCGTGTGGGGCACCACTTACAGTCACTCATATTATCACAGAATGCTTCGCTTACGAGAATCAATAACAAATAAATTTGTCTGGAAATGCATATCAAGAAATATTCCAGGTAGAAGACCAAATTAAGAAGTTGATGTTATTTTTAAAATCAACAAAAATGTTTCAAAAAATATAAAATACAACTTTAAGTTAGGAATGGAAATTGTAAAATAGGATGCAAATGACCCTTGTGGTTGAGAAGTCCTAATAAATAAATAAAAAAATAAAACAAATAGGTTCCAAACCGTACGAAATAAGAAAATCATCAAAAAGCAGATGTACACATCCGCAGGATCATGAATATACAAACAAGTATCCGCTTTTTTATTCGGAAGTTGGTCCCAGCTAAAACTTCCACTGCTTCCTCCCTCACAAAAAATAACTTGAGCGAGAGAAAAAATTCTGAAAGTTTTCGGCGAGTTGGGAGGAGACGGTATTTATCATAATATAATTTTGGACATCTTCTCCTCCAACTTCTTTTCTTTAACCATTAGCGATCCCATATTTTTCTGACCTCGTTTCCACTTTCATCTTTAACCCAGCCTAGTTTAAAACTACTTAAAAATATGTTCTTAAAGATAGATACTTTTTCAATCTAATGTTAGTTGAAAGAGTACTATTGGGTTGAAAAATATGTTCGTTGCGTTTTTTTGAATGGTGAATTCGATAAAATCACATTCTTGTAAATATTTTCAATCAATAATTGAGACGTTGATTTCCAAAAGGTACTATATCCATTTTAGGAAATTTTACAGGAAGCGCGAAAATCTCTCATTCCTATATTATTAAATCAGCTAATTTGGGTCTTTTTGCATTAAAATTTAGAATTATTTTTTTACTTTAATAATAACAACATATTAAAGTTATAAAATGAATTTTTTTAGAATGATTTCGAACGAAAATAAATGCGTAATTAGTACATTAAGAAAAAGACCGTATTTCTAAATCGCGGTTTTTAAGGACTTGAGAGTTTATTAGATAACATCAAATAGAATATTTAGATAAAACTAAATGATGAGAATACAAATATGTAAAAAAATCAATTTCGTAAAAAATGTCCTTTAGTACCTTTTGGAAATCAACGTCTCAATTTATGACCCATTTTGATCTATTGCACGTTGCATCTTTCGGTCATCATCAACAGTTGAAGGACGACTCGAGCGTTTTGCGTCTTCCAAGCAAATATTTCTGGTTCTGAACCGAGCAAACCACTTAAGGTTATATATCCAAAAACACAAAAATTGCATACAAAAATATATTTGCTCTTCGCTCCTTGAGTTGTTTATCAAATTCGTTCAACTTGCATATTTAGCTGTTATTTATCAGTGCTAACAAGGTGATATACTTTTTTTTTTTTTTAACTTTAATAATAATAAATAAATTAATTATTATCCTGGAACATGTCCCTTTAGAATAAAATATACAGAATGTACAAAAAGGGCTTTAGAGTCTTAGAGTAAATTAAATAAACATAAACAAGTTAATATTTACTGGTATAAAACAGTTATATTTCAACGAAAAAAATAATAAAATAAAATAAATGAATAAAAAAGCTTATTTACAATTCTTGAGCCTGGATATTCATTAAGTGATCAAATATAATATGCGGGATTTGAAGGGTGGAAGAGAATTGGAGGAACGAATGGAAGGGGGGATAAAATTGCATTGGATTGAGGATCGAATGAGATAGGATCTGTCGAAATGTGCAGTTCGGTGGACCGTGCTGTATAAATCTGAAGGCCTGGAGCCTGTACAACGGGATGGACGGAGGATTTGAACTGTAGGAGGACAAAAATGTATGATGGACAGCGGGATTGGATAACTTGGTAAAAGAATGACGCAAGGAAATACCTGCGGCGATTGGAAGGATAAAGCCACTTCAACTCGCAATACGGAGGTGTACCTAGGGACCCCGAAGATGAATCGAACAAAACAATTAATTAAGCATATTTAAATAGTAGGTTTCTAATATCTTACAAAAAAAGTTTTTACAGAAAAACTTTAACGAGTCAACGTTTCGGGGGCCTTCCCCATCATCAGGACTCACTAAAATACACCAACAATTAATAATTAACATCAAGATACAACGATTCAATATAATAACTTACAAACATTAACAACATTCAAATAACAATGTTACATAAACAATTATTTTTTTATATTATTTATTTATTTTTAATAATTAATTAAGCGTTTTATTTTTACCTCGAGATCCCCAGACACACCACTGTATGCCGTACAGCAACAGTCGAAGTGAGGAAATATTAGAGAGGTAACGAGGAGTTTTTGGGTTTCAAGCGGGAATAGGTGACGGAGGGAATTCAGTCGCTTTAAGGTTGAAAAGGTACGACGGAAAATTTTGAAAATATGATTTTTGATGGATAGAGGTAGGAAGATAAGGTGTTTAAGGGCGATAAATTTCTAGATTATTACGCCCGTTTGAAGGATAGAGTTTGGTACTTTGGAGAAAGAAATTTTATATATCCTTCCTGAAAGCGGGTACAGAACACATGGACCACACTCCCTTCTACTGGGGGCACACTGGAAGCTATACTGGTAGGCTGTCCTGAGTGAGGTAGAAGTGGATTCTTGCGACCCGAGAACCAGCCTGCGGGTCCACCTCCCATCAACCCTGTCTTTTCTGTATCCTTTCTTTTATTCTTTTAGTCCTGGGATTTTGATGCACTATTCTTTCCTACTTATGGCTATCACACATGCTGCTTCGTATAAAAAAAAAACAGCTTTTAAGGCACACTGAAGTTATATGGAAACAACTTCTACATCTCAACGTATTCATGGCACCTATCTATATCGAGGCTGATCAGCGCAATGTGTGTCTCTGTGTGTACGAGTATAGTCAAGTTCAAAACTGAAAGTAGAAGTCAATATAATTATTCAAACCTCCTTTTTAGAGTGAGACAACTTATTTACGACTTCTATTAAAGGCAAGAAAACTCTCTTCAAACTTGATCGAGTTAAATTATTATTAAAACTTCATTATGTTTTCATCTTGAATTTATTAGCGTTATCAAAAGTTTTATCCTTCGAGTCTGACATAAATTGATTAATCCTATAATGTAATAGATTACTTTCCCGGATGAAGATAAAATAGGTCCTTGTTGAACTTTTTTTTTATCCATAATTAATATGTAATTTTTACACACATAACGACAGTTCTTAGGTACGTAAACAACATACGGACTTACGAACCTACATACGGACTTACACCAAGCAACCGTTGACCAATATATACGAACACTCTATTCTCGCTTTCACAGCAAACTTAACGGACACGACAATAGACTGATTAACGACATGTCTGTAGCTGAAATGCCAGTCAGAAGAAGGCTAAAACGAAGCTGGATGAGGGACCTCCTCAGCTAGATTAAAGCCTTGGAAGGGGTGCTGCACTTTACTTCCTCATGCCTCATGCACTTTACTTCCTCATACCTACCATGCATGATCTTACATTTGTCCAACACATTTGCTGATTGTCAGACATCTTCTGACAGGTGTGAATAAAGATATAATACTACGTTCGGTGGCATAAAGGGTAATAAAGTAATTTACTTAAAATATACATTTATTTATAAAATAACACATATCATTACTCATAAAAATACACCGTGAGGCCTTATTATTATCGAGAATACTGAGGTTCCGATTTACCACATAATATAACTTAAAGGTACCTTTGGACATATCTGCATAATTGTTCCCTGGCTTGACCCCCCAACTTCCTCCGTCCGCGGGTTGACTTCCGCTTATCTTGCAGTCCGGGCTCAGACTCCTCAGGTCCTCCGCTATCCCTGCTGTACGAGTGGAGGGGTCTATTTTTTGTATAGCCCTTCTAAGAAACGTTTTTCCTCATAGCCCAGAAACTGTCCTATTTGAAATGATTCTAAATTATTTCTATTCCTTCCAGTATTATCGATACATAGCAATAAAGAGAAAAATTTTTTTTTTACATTGCTAAATATTACATACCTAAACATGGGAAGTATAGCACTTATGACACTTATCAAAGTTTTCAATGCAACTACGCTTGAAATTTCGTCCTAAATCATTCTAAAAGATTTACTACTAAAACATTTTTAAAAAATAATTAATAAGTATAGTAAAAAAGAAAAACTATAAATTTTTATGTAAAAGGAATAAATTAATTAGGTAGATACTTAATTTGTTTATGCCAAGGTTTCGGCCTAAAATTTAAATATTCTTCAGGGCGATATAATTTAGGCAGAAACGTAGGCACAAATCTATTAAGTTTCCATTTAATAAAGTGTGTTTTTTATTGCAACCTAAATCAACTTCTCCCCATAATATTTTCCTCCTAAGTGGACTTTTACTACGATGAAATCATAATCCCTAAGTGATAAACTAATAATTGTTCAAACTGAAATTAATTCAAAACACGAATGACGCCACATTTGAATTGTAGCCGTGTGATTGCCGGGTCTTTAGTAGACCCGATGAATGGCCAGTAGACCAGCCCCTGCTTCGCGCGGCAGCTATCTCAATGAGTTGTTATTTATGTTTAAAAAATCTCTGACTGACCGATTTAGTGTTTATCGCTACGGGAGGTTTAGTTCATCGTGACGATAAGAGCAATTAACAAGAAAGAATTTTTATTTTATAACGTCTATCAATCCAAATGAATCAAGTTTATTTATTTGTTATTTAATATTGAAGCACAGATATAGGAAAATTTAATTTCTTATATAAAGGAAACTTTATTCCTATCTATGTATTCAAAAACTATAGAATTAACAAAGGTTCCTATCCTATTAAATACATTTTAATGGTTCCATTTAGTTTCCATGGGAATCCCGTTTATTTTACCGTGAAAGATCTATTTTCACCCTATAATTTAAAAGTTGAAATGATAAATAACAATTTTACTTTATAGATTTATAAAAACTTACCATATAATTTAACAACTTTGTTACAATATAATTTTAATTAGTAAATAGTAGTGAGTAAATTAATATTGTTTCAAAAATTAATGAAAGAATATAACTTTTACGACACTGTACGACGGTGGCAATATTGAACTATCATAACCTCCCTCTTTACCAATAACATATGTTCATAATTTTATGGGCTTACAAAAACTTCATATTAACATGTACGATTTATTCTATTAATAAAAAAATTTCCTAAAATAAAGCGCTTACCAATACGTCTGTATTATTACTCATACCTATGGAAGGGTGGCTAGCATAACAGCCTCCTATGCCAAAGGTCCATGGTTCAAATCCACAAATGGCCGTAGGATTTTTTAATAGGAGTAAAAAGTCCTTAGTTATGCCGTCCTTCGGAGGTGGTTCTTAAAAGGTGGTCCCGAGCCTGTGCGATGTCAGGTACGCGTTAAAGACCCCCATCCTAATTGAACCTGGATAGTCAAAATTTAGGACTCTCAGTGTAGCATCGTTCGATTAGCCACAGCAGCATAAAGTGACGTTAAATAAATAAACAAACAAACTACTAATATTTCAGGAATGGTTTTTCAATGACTTGGTTACAGAAAATTCATTTTTCCCTTTTGATGAACAGCTAAATTGTATTTTACTTATAAAATGTCAGACAGAAATGTTCTAAATGAGAGTCGAAACCTTATCAATATAAGTTTAGTTGTTTAGGAGTTCGTCGAAAACAAGAATCGTGGTATCTTTATATATATATATATATATATATATATATATATATAGAGAGAGAGAGAGAGAGAGAGAGAGAGAGAATTAGAGAGAGAGATTATTCTGCGCCAGCCGGGTTTCGAACCCGGAACCTGAACAACACTAGACTAATGATCTATCCACTAACAGTATTTATCGTAATAAACATATTTTAAGATGGCTTTAACATCCTGAAAGCCTATTCAATTACTGTGATTTGTACCTTAGTGCAAAGCGGTTGAAAGATTCCTCTAACAAACTTTCTATTTAACCTCTTGCTTTACAAGCTCTGTTGCTCTAGCAGGCTGGCACAATCCCAGAACAAGGCCGACGAGTGACAAGCTTGCAGTTTACACGTGGGGGCTTGAGTGAAACAGCTAAGGGTGTTAAACAATTTATAGAAGAAAGTTTAGGGCTGTTAACAATTTATACAGCGGAGGAGTTAAGTTTACCTCCAGCCCCTGCATCTCTTCTCCAGATCGAAACCCTCCTTCCAAGCTTATCTCCTACAAACTCAAACATTTCCTTAAAGATTTCTTCAGTTTTGAACTATGCTTACACAGTTGTTATGGTTACATTTTTATTTGCTAAAACGAACAATAAACAGTTAGTAAAGAGAATTTTGGGATTTAAAGGTTAAAGGATTACATTGAACTTCGATGGAAACATGTTTCAGAATATAAAATCTAACAATAGATATTAATATCCACAAAAAATGCTTATTTCTTATCTCTTCATTACCTTATACATTTATATATATAAGGTAACATTATTCCTGAAATGTGTAGCTTTCCAACGCTATATTTTATATCTACAGTACTGTTATTATGTTAAAAAAAAAAGTCTGGTGCGCGCAACACACGGCTTTCACTTACCTCCGTTGTTAAAATAAACTTAAGTATTTTCAAATTCAGTTAGGGATGAAAAAATTTTAAAGTATTAATTATTTTTTATTTCGAGAGAAACATGTGTTTCATTAAATAATAATTAGTTTTATTGCCTTTTCATCTTTCTTATAAACTTTTACAAGTTTGTGTGTAAGATAATATTTTTTCTAAAATCTTTATCTTTTCATCGGTATATAATACATCTAGGTTACTGCTCTACAGTTCAAAAATAAAAAAAATGTATAAAAAAATATGTTTGCTGTTTTCTCCTTTAGTTGGGTATCGAATTCGTTCAACTTATATATTTACATATTGTATCGATAGAAAAAATATTATCTTACACACAAACTTGTAAAAGTTTATAAGAAAGATGAAAAGGCAATAAAACTAATTATTATTTAATGAAACACATGTTTCTCTCGAAATAAAAAATAATTAATACTTTAAAATTTTTTCATCCCTAACTGAATTTGAAAATACTTAAATTTATTTTAACAACGGAGGTAAGTGAAAGCCGTGTGTTGCGCGCACCAGACTTTTTTTTAAACATAATAACAGTACTGTAGATATAAAATATAGCGTTGGAAAGCTACACATTTCAGGAATAATGTTACCTTATATATATAAATGTATAAGGTAATGAAGAGATAAGAAATAAGCATTTTTGTGGATATTAATATCTATTGTTAGATTTTATATTCTGAAACATGTTTCCATCGAAGTTCAATGTAATCCTTTAACCTTTAAATCCCAAAATTCTCTTTACTAACTGTTTATTGTTCGTTTTAGCAAATAAAAATGTAACCATAACAACTGTGTAAGCATAGTTCAAAACTGAAGAAATCTTTAAGGAAATGTTTGAGTTTGTAGGAGATAAGCTTGGAAGGAGGGTTTCGATCTGGAGAGGAGATGCAGGGGCTGGAGGTAAACTTAACTCCTCCGCTGTATAAATTGTTAACAGCCCTAAACTTTCTTCTATAAATTGTTTAACACCCTTAGCTGTTTCACTCAAGCCCCCACGTGTAAACTGCAAGCTTGTCACTCGTCGGCCTTGTTCTGGGATTGTGCCAGCCTGCTAGAGCAACAGAGCTTGTAAAGCAAGAGGTTAAATAGAAAGTTTGTTAGAGGAATCTTTCAACCGCTTTGCACTAAGGTACAAATCACAGTAATTGAATAGGCTTTCAGGATGTTAAAGCCATCTTAAAATATGTTTATTACGATAAATACTGTTAGTGGATAGATCATTAGTCTAGTGTTGTTCAGGTTCCGGGTTCGAAACCCGGCTGGCGCAGAATAATCTCTCTCTCTAATTCTCTCTCTCTCTCTCTCTCTCTATATATATATATATATATATATATATATATATATATATATATATAAAGATACCACGATTCTTGTTTTCGACGAACTCCTAAACAACTAGATTATCTTGTTAGCGCTGATGAAAAACAGGTAAATATATAAATTGAATAAATTCGATACCCAACAGTAATTGAATAGGCTTTCAGGATGTTAAAGCCATCTTAAAATATGTTTATTACGATAAATACTGTTAGTGGATAGATCATTAGTCTAGTGTTGTTCAGGTTCCGGGTTCGAAACCCGGCTGGCGCAGAATAATCTCTCTCTCTAATTCTCTCTCTCTCTCTCTCTCTCTATATATATATATATATATATATATATATATATAAAGATACCACGATTCTTGTTTTCGACGAACTCCTAAACAACTAGATTATCTTGTTAGCGCTGATGAAAAACAGGTAAATATATAAATTGAATAAATTCGATACCCAACTAAAGGAGAAAACAGAAAAAATATATTTTTAATGAAATTTTTCGTTTTCGAACATAAGAGCAGTAATATACATGTATGATATACCGTTGGAAAGCTAAAGATTTTAGAAAAAATATCATCTCATACACAAGCTTTTAGAAGTTAATAGAGAGTGATGAGAAGAAGATAAAACTAACTGATAATTTTAGATAATAATATAATAGATTTTTTAATAAAACACATGTTTATATATAAATTCAATTTGATTAATTCCTTAATAGTTTCACGTATTTTTATCTCTAACTGTATTTGAAAATTCTTTCATTGATTTTAAAAATCGAGGTAAGTGAAAGTCGTGTGTTGCCCGCACCAGATTTTTTTTAACTCTAACTCTATTTGAAAATTCTTTCATTGATTTTACAAATTGATGTAAGTGAAAGTCGTGTGTTGCCCGCACCAGATTTTTTTTCGAATAATTGATTTTATCTGAAAAAAATTATTCCAACTTTTCCTTCTATAAAACAACAAAGTTTTTTCTCACTTAGGAAGTGGTGGTTGCTCTTTGATATCGCTGTTATAAAAGATGAGATGGATTATTCTCTATATTGTGGACAAAACCCGATAAACCCTCGCCATTATTTTCTTTTCAGGCGCCCCTTTGGGTGATAGGAAATACAACAGCGTGGAAAGGTCACGAATAAGTAGTTTTGTGTGGGCTCGAGTTTGAAAGTAAAGCAACTTTTTGTATATTTTTGGATACATTTGTAACTAATATTGAGGTGTTCATAGATAACTAACTATATTGGTGATAATATAATGAACCCTGTTCAACCACATTAAAATAATTGTTTTTAAACATTTTTATAAGGAGAGCCCATGGCTGAGTGGCTAGCACGCTCCAAATATTGTGACTTCGAATCCCAGTCCCGGAAGGATAAAATTAAATGGGGATTCACTCACAGCCTCTCCCCGTGGTATTCACGTACCCGTCAGCCTACTGGTGGCTACTCACAATAAAGGGAGTGATGATCCTATTCTATAAAATTTCACTGAGAAATGTGGTGAGAATATTCTCCCAGGAGATTACAGCATGCAGCCAAGGACCTCACGGCCTGTTGCCCCAGAGAAAAAAACATAAGACATTTTATATAAGGTGTAGATTCTTTTAGATCAAGGTCAATTTCTATGAATAAATTTGGAGGCTGATTTCTACTTCACCACTCTTTTATTAAAAATAATTGCACTACGTTTCGGCTACAATGCCATCTTCAGGTACAATGGAACTAATTTCATCTAAAAGTACAAAATATTGTCAAAATCCCAAATAATCATCTTACAATTAGTTCCATTGCACCTGAAGATGGCATCGTAGCCGAAAAGTAGTCCATTTATTTTCAATAAAAGAGTGGTGAAGTAGAAATCAGCCTCCAAATTTATTCATTAGACATTTTAATATCTTTTTATACATTGTAAACGACCAAGATTTGAGGTTTCACGTTTCCAGATACGTAAAATCTATATATAGACAATAAAATAAAATCAATAAACAATTTTTTTTTTTTTTAACATTTTATTTCTATTAAAATTAAGGTCTTTATGGATAAGCTTATTCGTGACAAAGTAAGAAGCGTAGAGGATTTTACGAAGGATTTTGGATTGTAAGGATTGAATGCGTGAAGAATTTGATGGTTTAGTATACCCCCGAAGCTCTACTCCGTCAGTCCAGATTGGTCTTATAAAAGTCATGTAGATGAGCCTTTTGTAGTTCAGAGGAAGGTTTGACCGTCTGTCTAAAGTGTTGAAACAGCCTAAACTGGCGAGCAGTTTCTTTGTCGTTTTAGTCGTGTATCAAGAAGAAATCTGAAGAAGTCCGGATCTGTTAAACAGGAGCTAGTTTAGTGTTATTAAAGGTAAAGTTTACTGTAGGGCAGGAAGTCAAAGGTTTACGACGAAGGGTAGAGGTTATTTGATGGGATTTGTTGGAATTTACTTTTATTCTCCAGTTCTGACACCATACTTCTAGGTGTTTGATGTGGGCTTGCAGGGTATGTGAGGCAGCAAATAAATCTTTATGAACTGATAACACGCAGGTATCATCAGAATAGGTAGATAAACAATATAATAAAAAAGTAAAATCTATATATAGACAATATGTTATACATTTTGCTCCATTTATTGGAGAAAATTTTATTTTGATGCATGACAATGTTAAACCGCACACTGCAAATTGTGTTCAGCAACATCTTAATGATACACGAATTCAGACTTTAAGATGGCCAACTCTTAGCCCCCACTTAAATATTACTGAACATCTCTGGGATGAACTTAGCAAACGTGTGAGAAGAAGAATTAATCCTCCTGAAAACTTACAGGAGCTAACAACTTCTTTAGTGGAAACATGGGAGGAAATCCCGCAAGATTTTTTTTTTTTTTTTCATACCCTCTGGTTTCATTTTTACACAAAATACAAATACATATATAAGATATGTACACATGCCACAGATATATGTCCTTCTATTACATGAAGGTATTCTAAGGAGGATTTCTATATGCGCTGCATGCACTGTTAACATTTCAAGGGCTTCTCTGAAATGTCATTGTCATATATCCTAAACAATCGGAAATCCCGCAAGATTTTGTAGCAAACCTTATAAGAAATGTGCCTACAAAACTCCAGGCAGTAATTCGAGCGAGAGGAAGCAATACCCGTTATTGGAAGTTGAATTCAACAGAGAAAAACAATTTTTTTTTTTCAAATAAAACTTGTCGTTAATTTTCCCCTATTTATATATTTTTTAGAAATAAATCTTTATTTTTTCTTTCTTAATCTTAATTTTACCTCTTAAACATAAAAAAGAACACTATTTTATAAAAATGTTGATGTAATGCACACTAATTTCACAGAAAAAAATACAAAATGAATTTTCAAAGTCAGCCACATTGTTTGTGAAGCAGTTTATTGAAAGTAAAATTGCATAAAAAATTGTTTTTTCTCTTTTCCTCTCTATTTGATTATTTAATCCGTTCGATTTGTTGTTTTGGCTGTTTCTTAGCAATGCTAATCAGAGGATATGGCCAATTTCATAAAATCTACAAAACCAAAGCTACTTCAGTGAAAGAAATTTTAAAATATCGGCATTTAAGCCATGTCAGACTATTTCAATCAGAATGAAACCTCAGTCAATCAAATTGTAGTTTCGTACGTCTTTCCGTTTTCTCGCTAGACTTGCCACACACGCACAGACTTTTATGGAAATTTTCAAAAACGCAATACTTCCCCCTTACTATAAATTCCATACATAACTAAGTGGAACTAATTTTTTTTTTAAATATTACCTTCTATACATGAATATCTGGATGTCCGGTAAGTATGCAGAAAATAAATTTTTACTAAAGATAATAAATTATTTCTCCCGTAACCATTTATCATCATAAAATAACAGCGAAAAAAACGGAATAATAGCTGATGGAAATAAGGGCTACTAATCAAGAATAATGATTAAATTAATTAGTGGAGTTGACTGGAAACTGGAGCCAGTTACTGGAAGCAGTCACTGGAGGCAGTAACTTCCCCCCTGCGATACATGATTAATGGTCCTTAGTCTGGCAAACATTTATATTAATGGTCTTATTTTCGACATATATTTTTAATTTTTTAGTATCATTTTACCATAAAACTGTAAACTTTTAGACCAGAGTGTGGTAAAAGTTTTAAATATATTTCATATTTGTTTACATATACACTGGTGTTGGGCAAAAGGGCTCATTCGTCTGATGGTGAGACTTAAACAAATAAATGAATAATATTTTCTGTTAAGGTTTGTCTTTAGTATGAAGGATAGTCCATCATGAGCTAATACAGTGAATTATTGAATTAAATAAATATTTAGACACGAATCGATCAAAACGACCTGGCAAACATGAAATACAAAACTAAATTCCTGGGAAAGATCTAAAATTTAAATTTATTATTTAAACAGGGGTTAGACGGGGGAAACTGACTCTATCCTACCTTGTCTTGGAAAAAGAGATGAGAGAATCCTCCAAAACTAGCAGAATGATTTTGGTAACCAGAGGAATAGACATTGAATGTCTGGAGTGAACTAATGACAAGGATCTTAGGAAGGAAGTTTGTGGGTAAAAAATATTTAAAAATAAAAAAAGTTAAAGAATTTGAATATTTGGGAGAAATTATCATTGCAAATGGACTGGACAATACTGCGATGAAACTTAGAGCAAATGAAAGTTTAATGCATTGGCAAGAATCAGAAAAACGTATAACGAAATATCTTTATCTTAGAACACAGTAATCAAACCGGAAGCGCTATACCAAGCAGAAACACTAACTTTGAGAAAGGGAAAACTAGAAGATTCAGGACAAACGAGAAAAAAATCTTAAGGAAAATTATGGACCTACCAAAAACAGTGAAGAAAAATACAGATTAACAAGAAAGAAATTTACTGGAATAATGAGTCGATGAGATCAAACCATCAGATTAAAATATATTTAGGCACGTTTGGAGGATGGAAGGAAACAGGATGGTAAAGAAATAAACCAAAAACTGTTCATAAAAGAAGATCTTGAGCAAGCTGGAATCCAAATGAAAAAAAGAAAAATATATGGAGAAGAAGTCAGGAGGGTGTTTCCAGTCAAAAACAAGAACGGTGCAGTCTATGAGAAATTTTACATCAACATAGGGCAATGATGGCAAATTCGTTACATGCCGTTTTATTTTTCTTTCATGGTTTTCTTATGACTACGAAAATAAATTGTAATATATTATACAGTATATCAATTCCCATCCCTGGGCTATTTGATTTTACCAACAACTTAATCAAATATAAATTACACGGCATCCCAGATAATATTACCTCAAAAGTATGTTGGAGCAGGAAAGGATACAGAATGCTATTTGCAGTTGGTAGGACCCAGCTGGAGCTAAGACATGAGCTCAAACTGTAACTTGGACAAGAACAGTAGATTGCAATTAAAGGCCCGACCTGGCTCCTTTCGGATTCAGATCGACCTCATGACCCTTAGAGCTAAACCAACCATGCTATGTCTCGTCTTTATTCCAATTCTAAGCTGTATAGGTGTAAAGCATTAATTATCTTCTTTAAAATTAAAAGAAAAATGAAAAAGAACCATAACACTTAATAACAATATTTTAATAAATTTTGAAATGTAAAGCAAAGTTGCTACTTAAAACAAAGTAGAGCTATGTATCAACCATATAAATTAAGGTAGTATCAGGCACTCCCTTCTTAAAGTATAGAGATCCGTACCTTGAGGGAATTCACATACAACACCTGGAAGAAGACACACTCCGAAACATCCGACATCTTCACCATCATCATTCAGCCAAGTGAAATTATATATAGCCACCTAAGGAAATACTTCCCCACTGTCCGGTCAGGACTAGAAGCAAAGTGAAGTCTGGACTACTGGCTCACGCGATTCCTCACAAGGCTTGGAGATTTCTGAACCAAGCTTAACCCTTTTTAAAAAGTGCCTATGAGAAGATAATCGGCCTATGTAACTATTTTAAAAAACGCTTATAAAAACCAAACTACAAATGATATTTACATGCTTAAAAATGCCACGTATACGGGAAAAATTGAGAAAAAACCAATGATAATTTTTCTCCAATATAATTTGAAAACAAAATAAATAACACAATTATACATGATAGGGGTACTCACCACGTTTGCTATAGCACATTGTTTGTACTATTTTGCTAAAACCGCCGAGCATGCTACTGTAGAAACTCGGCGGGTTTAGCAAAATAGCACAACAAATGTGCTATAGCAAACGAAGTGAGTACCCCTAATATATAAATAATAATAATAATAATAGGCTTACCGAACCCGAAGGTTCGATGCCGATATCACCAAATTCTGTCTACACAGACTCGTCCAATGTTCACCGTTTAAGCCCAAGCCCCCGAGATCAGCCTTAACGCAATCCTCCCATAGACGCCTCGGCCTACCTTTCGGACGTCTACCAGTCGGATCAGCGAATACCAACCTTCTCGGAATCCGCTCCTCATCGAGCCCAACAACTTTACTCACCCATTTGAGTCTCCGCGATGCTATCAACTCAATTATATTCACAGGATATAAGTTCCGCAATTCCGCGTTGTGCAACCTTTTAAACTCCCCAGTGGCCTCATCTTTCTTCGGCCCAAATATTTTACGCAGCACAACTTTAGAGGAATCCATGACTGTTTGTGGTATTTTGTGAACTAAAATATGTGAGTAGGGCGTTCGAACCTACGTCACACCCTTCAGTAAGCCTGGAGGACCGCTCTCATTGTTGTCAGCGAGTCCATCGGACTTAGCCAGGAGGAGCTTCCGAGGAAATTCCACCGACCATCCCCACTTCCGCCACCCGTGGGACGCTCCCTATACCCGATAAAATATATAAATAGGGTGCTATATATCATAAACAGTTCGACTTTGGAACGATAAGAGTGTCTGGTGCCGAGTGTCCATCTTATCGCTCCAACGTAAACAGAGTCTCAGCACACTGCGGTATAGAATGTGTAAAATGTCAGACCCGAACCGCTTTACAAATTTTTTTTCAGCGAAATTTGAACATTTATGATCATATTAGATCATTTATAAATTTATTTAGAAATAAAGTCTTCTCGGAACGCGAGGAATAAGGGGCTATTAAACGCACGACTATTAAGGCACTAAAAGGGTTAATCACCATGGGATAAACATTGACCCTCTATGCCCTAGCTGCAGCGTCCAGGAAACTGCTGAACACATCATCGTGTATAGCACCACCTTTGAACCATTAAGGGCTAAATTATCAAGGGATACAGATCTCTCCGCCCTCATAGAAGACGATTTCACCCAGCTGGTCAACAGTCACAACTACCCGTACTACAAAGATTTTGTGTTCGGGTGGAGAAACGCCTAACAAGCAGGGCAGGACAGAAAATAAAATAATAATACTACAGTCCTACGATTGTAATTCTGTTCTAAATAAATCATTTATTTTATTACTTAATATGTGTCAGTAAGTCGGATAACGCATAGAACTTAGAATCGTACAATAATTCCATACGAAATTAAATAAGTGTGGGTGAATATCTAATTAATTACACATGACATCACATTGTTAAAACTATCTTATTAAATAAGTAAACTCATAGCAGTAAAGAAGGATTGCCTGATTAGAGTAAAATACAAGAAAAAAAAATTATAGCTTTATAAGATAAAAATAAATATCCCAGCAAAGGAAATTCCACTGAGGAAAAAACTGCAGAGCAGTTAGAAAGGATGAAGAACTTCTGGAGGAAAAAGAATGAATCAACGTAAAATGATATTTGGTAGGTCCTTGAAGGCCCATTAATAATAATAATAATAATTTTAAAAAAGAAATATATATATATACTCTCATCATAATTCTACTTCTTCTTTTCTTTTAATAATTGTATGATATATATGTGGCCTATCTAAAAGAAATAATTTTGTTTCAAAATTCAAAACTTTTTGACTAGGCGGTTAATCAACAGAGTGATGTTGATAATTTGAATACATTTTATGCTAGTTCAATAGAAAGAATAAATAAATAATTATTATACCTCCTATTTTAAGTCAGTCATTCATGGAAGCTCTATATGATGGCCGAGGAACTATGAAGTAGATAAAACTATTTTTAGATTCAACATAACAATTAAATTTGGTAAATAAATTAAAATATAACGTTTTAAATAATGTTTAAATTATGTTTTTAACATATAAATTGTAATCCAATCACACTGCTGATGTAGCAGTTGAAACACTTTATATTGAATGTACATGCATGATAGATAGGCCTCTTTAGAATGAAAATATTATAAATTATGTAACTATATTAAATTAAGGGGAAAAATTTTATGACACTCGAAAATGGCCCTAGAGACCGAAACGTAGTAAAATTTAAAATAAAATTATTTCTTTTGGATTGGCCAAATATTATTAATTATTTTTTTATATTATATAAATATATATATATATATATTATATATATATATATATATTTCTTTTTTTTTTTTTTTAGTGATTTTTCTTTCTTGAATATAATCTATTAATAATTTATTTAAAATTAACTTTATATATATTTCTCTTTGACTAAAGCTGTCTTATTTATTTTAATTATTGATTATTCTTATCATTATTTGTTTTATATTATTGTTTGTATAATACCCCTTAAAAGTATTTTAAGAAGTTGTCCATTTGAAATCTTTTGATATTGTTAAGAAGGTTGAGACTTGACATTTTTTATTTTAACAGAGTATACAGATGTAAAGTAGCTGTAAGAGAGGGGAACAGCTGATTGATGACGTAATAAATCTTGAGTGACGCCAACACTACACTACGCCTTCCTAATGACGTCACCTGAAAAATGAGTTCCGTCTGTCTCAGATTTTTTTTTTCATATGAAAAGGGCAAAGGTGGGAAGAGGTCTTTGTCGCAGCGCGGGTCATCAAGTTCGTTTTCGGTTTAATATCAAGCCGATTGCGAATAAATAAAGTCACTCTCCATCCAAGTATATAAATGCTAGAAAAGGCTTAAAATATAGTCGCAACGTCGTATATGATAGTCGTGCATTGCCTGGGATTTTATTTGTACATCCTCATCAATTTTAACTGGATGGCTTTGAATATGTCGCGTAACTCTTAAATATCTAAGATTTCTTTATGTTTCTTATCAAATTAATTTAGATACTCCTAAATATCACTTCATTTGCCCAATTTTTAGTGAAGCTCTACGGCTCACGGTGTATATTTATTTTTATAGCTGCAGATAAATAAATAAAAAAAGTCGGAATCAAATCGATCATGTTTTAGTACAAAACAGATGGCAAAGTAGCATAATTAACGTGAGATCGTATCGTGATGCAGAATGCGGTTCTGATCATGAATTATTAAGCGAAACTTCGACAAAAACTAAATACAAAAAAGAGAACACTTACTCATCCCGAGAATTTTGATTTAGTTAAACTGAACAATCCCGGAATTAGAAAACAATTCGCAATAGAAGTAAAAAATAGGTTCGAAGCTTTGGAATCTTTAGATGAGGAACACGAAGATATAAACAAATTATGGGAAGCGATCAGAGATAATATTAAAGAGGTCAGGAATTTGTGTCTTGGGAAGATCGGAAATAAAAAGAACAAACCCTGGTTCGATGGGGATTGCCAAAATATGTGTGAAAAAAGAAAAACCGCTAAACTGAACTCCTTAAATAATCCAAGCGATGATAACGTGACTTACTTTCGGGTAGTAAAAAAAGAGACTTTAAAATTATTAAAAAATAAGAAAAGAGAGTATCTTAAAGGCAAAATAATAGAAATAGAAAAACACAGAAGCGAAAATAACGTAAGAGAGATGTACAAAGACATAAACAAATCGCGTAAAAGATCGCGTAAGAACCCTGTTGAATGCGGTTAAAGATGCAAATAACAACATAATTGCGGATCTGACTGAGATATTAAATAAAGTACATTATTTACAAGTACAAATTTGCAGCGTCATTAAGACATAGATTTCTAAAAGATACTAAAGGACATTTTTACGAAATTGATGTTTTGACATATTAGTATTATAATCCTCCAATTTTATCGGAATCTGCCTTCTCGTTTCATCTAAAGACACAATCAAGTACTTTCAAAACGCGATTTATAAATACGATTATTTTCAATATATGCCAATTAAACATTAAAGTTCGTTTTTAAAAAAGAAGAAAATCAAATAAATTAGTTTAAAATAAATTAATTTATGATTTGTTTTCACTTAGTGTGAAATTTCTTGCCAATGCTGAAGATAGGGCCAGTACCCTCAAACGATGAATAAAGATGTGTTGTGCCATTTGATTAAAACTTCTAAAGAGCAAATTTTAAATTTTAAATTTAATTATAGATTGTTTTCCTTTTGCTTAGAAAACCATGTCATAATATTTTGAAATATAATATAACTTCCAGCATTTCACATTCATTACATAGATAGTAAAGGTATTCAGTCCCTGTAATTACGTGACTGTATTTCATCACATATTCCAAGTGATATAACGGGAGAGTAAGGATGTGGTGTACTCACTTGGCAGCAATGAAGGTAATTACCGTTGGCTTCCCCAATACTGATGAACCTAGTAATTAAGAATACTTAAAACACCATCCTTCCTATCGAAATATTATTAAAATATCTCAGGACCTACAAAAAGCCGCTAAAATGCCGGATAATGAACTGAATAATAAAATAAAAAAATGAAAAGGAGGTAGTTATTAGAGCGAAGACAGAGTCAGTTTGTTAGAGGAATTTGTCCAAATGAATTTCCCACTCACTGGGCGAGGGGGAAGCCTTTGTATTCCAAACTAGGCCCTGGCAAATGGGATCCTTTTTTTATTTTTATCTTCATTTACCTTTCCTTTTATTTTAACATTTTTAAAACCATTTTTCTTCCCAGGATTATTTTTCTTTACTCAATCCTTTAGCCACGAAACTCCCAAGATGGTTTTTAAACAGTCGGTAACAGTTCTCGTAACTGTCATGCATAAAGGTTCACTTTTAACTTAAAATGGTTTGTTAAGTTTATTTTTTTTAAAAGGCGTTAGTATACACTATCTAGAATTGACTCTCGATCGAAGGATGACTTGGGGCCCACATGTCAAGATGAAAAGAAAAACTTCGAAAATAACGTAGTTACAAGCTTATTTATAAGCAAGATTTTATTTTATTTTTCATTTTTCCTTCTTTCTTTTTTTTATCGCACTATACTGATTCTAAAACACTACATATACTTCTCTCTATCCTCAAAAGGAACGGAGTTATAAGCGTATTAAAGGGTGAAATTTCAATTATTCTCTTTACCTTTCTATCTTTTTTTATGATTTATAATCTAAACTGAGAACAGAGAGAAAAAAGAAAAGAAATTCGAGTTGAATAGGGCGTTGTGTGATACCGTACCCGCAATACCCAACCGCTATGAGCGTCCTGTTAGTATATCCCTGACTCTAAGGCGCAGTTATCTTGGCTTTCAATTATCTTTTATATTCAAAACTGACAAACTTCATAATGCTATGAAATACAAAATAAGAAAATTAATTATCTATTTTACTGAAGTTAGAAAAAATAGCTCTTTTAAAAAATTTATTTTTACAACAATATCAGTCTTTATTTGTATAGAATACATCTGCACAGTTTTAAAAACATTGATTGAAATCCACAATGCGCTACTTATTTGCTAAAATTTATTTTGTACATCAATTGTTTTAATTGTTGGTAAAAATTTAAAAAAACCAACTAAGAAAAGAAAACAAAAAAGAGAAACTAAACAAAAAAAAAAAATAAATAATCAGATAGAAATTAAAATTAAAATAAATAATTAAACAAAATTATAGTTATTAAAATCATATGATGGAATTGAGTAATTTAGAATTTTATAATAGTATATGTTTAGTTCTCTTATGTCTATATTTAGAGGTTGATAGTTTACTAAAAATTTATTTTAAAACTATTTATAAACGTTTCGAAGTTATTCTCCTATTTTCAACGTCTACTATCGTAAAATACAACGAAAAAAAGTAACTACAAATATAAACAATTAGTATTTATATACATAATTAAAATTTCGGACTTCAACCTGAACAATATATACGAACTCTCTATCCTTGTTTTCATAGTAAACTGCACCGTCACGACAATGGACTGATGTACATGTAAATAGCTGAAATAGCAGTCAAAAGAAGGTGGGTGAGAGACCTCCTCTGTTAAATTAAAGTCAAGGTAGGGGTGCTGCTGGACACTTCCTTCCCCATGTCTGTCATGTCTGATCTCACTATTTATACAGCACATTTGCTTATTGTCTGATAGCTTCGGACAGGTCAGGTGCGAATGAAGATTACAAAAAAGGTTTAGATGTGCTGCACCACCTAAATGGTGTATTTTACGATATAGTCTAAGGTACGCTATAGCCTAAGGTACGCTATAGTCTCATGTTCAAGTTATAACATGAGTTTAGTTGTCAGAGCAAGCTTAAAAAGTCTGTTTGGATTGATTAGATCGTTTTTCACAGGTCAGACCCAATCGGTCAGTTCCAAATAGGTCAAACCTAAGCCTGGAAAAGCTATCGTCCCAACAGACTATATGAAAAAATTGCTGGAAGGAATTAGACCGGGTGGCGGTCATTAAATGAAACATCTAAATAGTTTCAACTATTTATGGTTTGCCAACGTTTCGACCCCTTTGTGGGTCATCGTCGGGGCTAAAAAGATACAAAAGAATACAATTTCAATGACATGACATACAATATTATATAACCTATTGAGCTAGAGAACGTCGGTATAAAAATATAACAAAACAAAATTTACACAGATATCAATAATTTACATGAAATATGCACGTACCGATTACGTACTTTCCATTCTACCTTTTTTCCTACGTATTTTCCATCCTACCTACCCCCCATCTACCAAACAGTACCTAGTTTCCATTCTCCCACCATGCGGTATGGATCTCCACTCTACTTCATATTTTTATGTTTCATATTTCATGTAAATTATTAATACCTGTGTAAATTTTGTTTAGTAAACATTGTTTTTCTGTATAACACTTTCATTATTATACTATAGTCATGGTATTTTAATTAAGTTTTTTTTTTACATATATAGTTCTTCTGTTATATTTTAATACCGACGTTCTCTAGCTCAATAGGTCATATAATATTGTATGTAATGTCATTGAAATTGTATTTTTTGTATCTTTTTAGCCCTGATGGTGACCCGCAAAGGGGGTCGAAACGTTGGCAAACAATAAATAGTTGAAACTATTTAGTTGTTTCATTTAATGACCGCCACCCGGACTAATTCGTTTCCGTAATTCTCAACGGTCAACTAATTACATCCTCAATATATGAAAAAATATTTCATCTTCTCGTCTACAGAACCTACACAGTGGTGTGCAATAACGTTCAAGCTTGAATATATGACAGTAAAGTTTACAGAGACCAGTATAAATGTCTGTAACGGTTTTAAGGAAGGGTGTACTCTTTTATGTATTGAGAATACTGAGTGGTGGATATTAATTATTGGATATCCATTTTATTAATTAAATAAATATTGATAAGCCTAGGCCGGCAAAAGTTCCAAAGGCGTATACCTACCTTCCATGCCCCACCCCTCCTCTGTGGTACCAGAGATCCCAGGTAGTTTCTCCCAGCGGCAGCCGACAACAATATTAAGGATGGTCAAAAGATAAAAATAATATCAGTAAGGCTTACAACGCCGCCTTAAACATATTAGAAATATTTCTTAAAGTAGTGTCTACAAAGCCTAGAAAGACAAATTTGGGTATATACATTAAATATATTAATTAATACCTTTTTGAAGTTACAGCTGCCTTAAAAAAGCATATTAAGCAAACTCTTACTCCTATTTATTGGTCATCTAGAAACAAAAACGAGGGTAAATGTCTTTTGTCCGTTTAAAATTCTCCCTGTTTAATTTTTCCCCCTGTCATCGACAAAACTAAAAATTATGCTGCAGGTGAGTTCGGGTGATAAGGGGTGGTTGTTTTTTGGTAATTCATTTAACGTCACTTTATGCTGCTGTGATTAATCAGACGATACAACTGTGGGAGTACTAAATTTTGCCTATCAAGGTATAAGTAGTATAGGGATCTTTATCGAGTACCTGACATCGCACAGAACACCTTTTTACGTCTCCTCCGAATGGAGGCATAACAAAAGATTTATCACTCCCATTAAATTCTAGAACAACCTTCCAGGTTCGAACCCGCGATATCGGGTATAGAAGGCTGTTATGCTAGCACTACACCACAGGTGACTCCTATACGCTTTCTGAACGTTTCTGACGTGAAAATCAGCTTTTTCATGGTCTGCTTCCAGCCAATTCCGTTACCGATTCAATGCCCACATTATTCCGACGGGGAAGCCTGCTAAGGTTTAGATTACAATAGCTAACAACTTTTGATTTCGTTGCGAGGTTGTTAAGTGTCCCAAAGTAGTTAGTTACATTTTTTGGGGGGAGGGAGGAGGTAGCTGAGTAGGTTAGCGCGCATTGCTTTGAACGCGCGTTGCATAGCAACTATGGATGACAAAAACTTGAGACCAAATTATTATGATTTCACATCTCGGTGCTGAGGAGCTTTTATCTCGGTATTTATTCCCCACTCTCACCCCCTTGCCCGAGAAACCCCGGTAAAGTCTTCAAAGGCGAGTTAGAGTTGAACAAATAAAAACAAGACGTAAACAGTTATTCTACTACCTCTTGCATCGTTAGCTATCTAGTCAGAAGCGCAGTGAAGAATAACTATAACCTCAGCCTGAAGAACCGTTGTGTATTTACTTAACGACCACTTCACACAAGCCGGTTGCCATCCAAACGGTTTATAATCCTAGGTTTATCAGCCGACAAACCGGTATATTTGGAGCTTACACACATAGCCGGCTGCCGTTGGAACGGTTTATAATCCCGTCAACAAAATATATGCAAAATTTGTTATGTATATGGCCGATGAAAAAGCACCTTCTGTAAGTGGTTTGCTCAGTTCAGAACATTGACGTAAAGCGCTCGGGCCGTCCTTCAAATGTTGATGACCAAATTAACCGAAATGATGAAAGATCAATATGTATCTAATCAAAATGATTCATATATAATTGATTACAAATATTTACACGAATCTAATGTTATTATTGAATAAAAAAAATAATAACATTGGACCCCCCCTCTCTTTCCTTGTTATAATTGGTCCAGACCTCACGACAAGACCGAGAATCGATTTAAGAGTCTGGAATCGATACTAATACCGCTAGAGTGGGATATTGTCCCCAG
The DNA here is from genome assembly GCA_023052935.1 of Piezodorus guildinii. NCBI lineage: Eukaryota > Metazoa > Arthropoda > Insecta > Hemiptera > Pentatomidae > Piezodorus > Piezodorus guildinii. The sequence goes on along the minus strand of CM041293.1, from coordinate 184,752,104 downwards.
CTATTGGAATGGGAAACTACTTCAGCTTCTATTATCTAACTTATCCAACTTCTCCAGCGAATTCTGGAACGGAAGGAGGGAGAGCTATTTCTAAAAGTGAACATCATAGCTTCCAGTTTTCCGGAAGCCTCTCTACTTCTGGGTCTTATTGTTTGTTTATTCATTTAACGTCACTTCGTGCAACTGTTGCTAATCGGACGATGCTACAGAAGGAATCCTAAATCTTTCTCCTTTTCGATTTTTTCTTCCTTAATTACTACTTTCATTCCCCCCTTTTAAAATATATAAAGGAAGAGATATTATTTCGACGAAAATAAATGTTTTAAGGTCAGCTGAGTCCAAGTTTCCGAAAATACTCTGTGTCTATATGTAGATGGCAAGTCAAGCTCAAGGGGTCATCTGTAGTTTAGTGAATAGCATAAAGGACTCCTATGTCCAAGGTCTCGGATTCATACCCGACAGACGGCCCATGGATTTTTTTAAGGGAGTAATAAATCATGCCATCCTGAGGAGGGGGCGTAAAATAATAGTCTTAGGCCTGTGACAAGTCAGGTACTCGTAAAATTTTCATAAACTAATTAAAGATGAGTAGGCAGAATTTAGGACTCCCACTTTATCATCGTCCGATTTGCCAAAGTAACATTAAAAGTGATATTAAATAAATAAATATTAAATAAATAAACAATGAACACATTGGCAGCGTGAACCTTTAAAAACCCATGAAGGGCTAGTTAAGTAAATATAGGGATTGATACTATTTTTAGGCTGCCATGTGAGGAGGTAATTAGGCTATCTTTCTCAGCTACCAGTTTTGGGTATCCACTTTATAGAGACTGGGTGAGCCCCAGGAGAGTCTCTCTACCTCACAGTTGAAATAAAATAATTATCCTGCCATAGCTGGATTCCAACTCTGGAACTAGAGGAAAAAAGTAGCCCACAGGACCACGCCACACACATATTAAGCATTATTCCCCCTACCCCCCCCCACAAAAAAAAAAAATACACAAATAATTTTTTTCTCAAAGTAATTTTTCCTCAACACCTTTCTCTCATTCATTTTACATTTTTTTACCTTTTATTTTTATTCATTAGAGGAGAGTAACTAAATGTGGGCTGGTGTTTTATACGGGCTAGTAATGATACTTCAAAACCTACAATCGAAAGATGCAACAAATGACGATCGTCTATCGCATTCATTCGCTCTAAAATCGCACTCACTTATTCTCGTTATTCGCGCGCGAGCTGTCGGCCATACTTGTGTCAAAACATTTTCTGCGTTTTCATATCGTATATATATATAATCATAATATCAATTTGATGTTTAATTTAACAAAACTTTTCCAAGACAACAAAACCCCTAATTATGTCTCAGGGTCAACGGTAAGTCCAGCATTAAAATGAAACTGAAATTTCATATTAAGAAAACTATACGCACGAGATGTTACTGCAACTTTTTCACTTCCGCTGACTGACGGTGCTACATTACACCATCCATCTTGCACCTTTTTTTACGATTTTATCAAAAACAGCTCTAACTATTTTCATTAATCTCGTTATAATGATGTAAAATTTAATATGCTTTAATATCGTGCAAGTTTCTTTCTGACATAAACAAATGGAATTATCTGACAAGGCTTAAATGCTGATATTTTTTTTTTCCCCTTTAAAGTGCCTTTAATTTTGTAAATTCGAAAAAAATAAATATATCTTAGTATTTATAAACAACAGCTAACATACAAAAATATTTGTAGGTCATATTTTTTCAGAACAGATTAATATACTGATATATATACTATAATAAATAATGACAGATATAATATACTGTTAGAAAGCTAAAATTTTTTTATTGGGATGTGTCACATGAAATATCCGTTTTGAAGGTAAAGGATTTTTATTACAAATACGATATGAAAACAAGATAATTTTATTCGAAGTATTTACCTTCTTTTTCTACACATTTTTCCCAACGTGACACCAACTTTTTTATTCCCGAACTGAAAAACTCTGAGTTTTGAAGAGAAACAAAATCTGAAAATGCACTTTTCACTTGATCATAATTTTCAAAAAGTTTTCCTTTGACGAAGTTGTCTAAATTTCTGAACAGGTGGTAATCTGTTGGGGACAAGTCGGGAGAATATGGTGGGTGCGGAAGAACTTCGTAGCACAGTTCTTTCAATTTTTGCACGGTATGTTTTGAAACATGGGGTCTTCTGCCGCTCAGTGAGATCATGAGGTACCCATGTATCGAACTTTTTTACTTTCCCAATGCACTTTAAATGTCTGGAAACGGTAGATGCACTTGCATTTAGTTAGTTGTGCTGAGAGTCCTTTAACTGTTTGGTAGGGGTTTCCTTCTACTGTATGTTTGAGGACATCGTTGTCTATTACGGACCGAGGTCTTCCTCGGGGCGTTTTTCAAGTCGGTATCCCCAGCTGAAAACTTAGCAAACCAACGGCGAATGGTCCGTTCATTAACACTCCCTTTCCCAAACGCCTTGTAAAGATTTCTAGCGGCCTCAGCTGCTTATGTATTTTATGTATTTCAGAAACTATAAAAACGGACATTTTATGTGAAACAACCCAATATCTTATATACAATGTTGTGGATGGAAATGTGAAGTTGGAAATATTTCATAAATTTGTGTGATTTTTGTACATAAAAAGATTATACTACTATATTATTTAATCTAAAATATATGTTTCTGACAAAACAGTGTAATTCTTTAAGCTATTTTAACTTTACTTAATATTTCTTAATTGATTTTAACAAGGTAAGTAAGTGATAGTCATTGTGTTGTGGGCACAAGATTTTTATATTTCACTTTTGATTATTTGCTCATTTTAAGACCTAAATAGACTAAGACATTATGTATTGGGTGAAAATGTTGAGCTAATAAACTGACAAGCTACCCTGCCTAGAAATGCTTCTGTATTTATACTTTTTTTTTCTGATTAATGTTCAATATTGCTTTTAAATAAGAATATATAGGTTTCTAGTTTACTTGTAAAAATACTTTAATGGTAAACAATTTTAACATAATTGTTTTGTCATAGAATCCATCAGTTATGTTCAATACATTACCTAGCAGTATTTTTCTGAAAGACTATGTGTATGAATATGTAATACATAGTATATATATATATATATATATATATATATATATAAAATAAAAAAAAAAGAAAAAAAAAGAAATGTGTTTATATATAATATATATATATATATATATATATATATATATATATATATAAAATATAAATGCTGGACATCATACATAAAAACAAACCTGACGGGAAGACGTGCCGCTGGGTACCATCCTTCCTCATGCCTGACATGTTATTATTTTGTTTATTATTCTATCCTATTTGCTGGTTGAAACAATGCTGTTGACAGGTTAATATCAATAAATGAAGTGAAAAAAAAAAATTTGCTTATCTTTTATTTTTATTCATTCTAATAATTCTTGAGTAGAAGAAAGCATTCATGCTCGCTGTCTTCTAAAATATGATAAACATAGAAGACATTGACTCAGCAGTTCTGTAGCAGGCCATGTTACACAATGAGAGAAGAGGCAGGTGAAAATACATGAAAGCGGCTTGTGAGAGATCATGAAAGTAAAGGGAGATGAGAAAGGCACAATTTTTTTTAATATTTCCAGATCATAACATGAAAAATTACTTTTTTAAAATCCTATATCATTATTTTTTTTTTTTTTTTTAACGAAAAACTAAGTGATAAAGCTATATGTATGTATGGATGTGTGTGTGTATATATAGATATATATATAAATAAAATTGTACTACACACATCATGAAAACATGTCTTTTTAATATAGAAACTTAATTTTTTTTAAATAAACTTTATTTATAATAAAAGTAAAAAAAAAATATATATATATGATATAGTTTTATAGAAAATACAATTATTATATGTTGAAAGTATATGATGATTCATTACCATTGGCATCAATGGCATTTTCATATCTTACTTTCCCCTACTCTCACGGCCCTTTTGTATTTCAGATATTTTCCAAAAAAAATGTTTTCCGAGTCCCAGGTTTGAAACCCAGCTGTAACAATTATCACTTATTGTCATTTCAGCCTTTGGACGACCCAGGGGTAAGGAGACCATCCTGGGATACAACCAACCTTCATAAACTGGGTAGCCGAAATTCTGGGGAAAAACCTGGCAGCTGAGCATGATATTAGCCAAATTACCTCCTTGCAGGATAGTTGGCTGAGAAATAGTGCAAATCTCTCTATATATGTTCTGAACCTAATACCCTCCATGAGATTTAGAGTTATTTTTTTTTTTTTTATTTTTTTTTTTTACAAAAAAAAATAATTAACTTAGAATAAATAATTCATGTTTTTTTTTCTTTTTAATTCAAAAATAAATAGTAATAGAGCTGGGAAAAAATATGCTCATATTCAACAGAATGTAACAAGAATTTTTATTCTTTCTACAATAAAATAAACAATTTTAAATACACATCTATTCACACAGCTTCGTGAATCGAGATACAAACGAATGCGGAATAAAGTTTAAAATTACAAGAGAAACCTAAGTACAGCTGATTGGCAAAGACTTGTGGTTTCTTTTATTTTATTTTTCAAATTAATTATTCAGAAAAATATTATAAGGTTTGATAACTTCAAAAAAGAGTGGCAGTTTTGTTTGAATTTTTTTTTTAAAGTCAATTAATTCAAAAATTAAAATTCCCTCGTTTGATTTTTGATATTGAGGAACTTTACCTAATAATAGAAACATATGATGAGGTGTTAAAAATATACAATCTATATAATCACAATATGCACCTGGGCAGTAATATTATCTTCTGTTAAATTATATAACACTAATATATTACTATGAAATAAATACCGGGACATAATTCACAATTTAATTTACACCGTGATCTGTTCCAAACTATTTACATAATAATAATAATATAATTTTGGTCTTAAAATACATATATATTCCATCTTAACACCCCTGAGAGAGAGAATGAGATAATGAGAGACTTTAAAATAAACTGAGTCCATCGTACGGTACATAAATGTATTTCCGATGATTCGTAACGTGATGAGACGAAAGGATAGGATATTATAAAGCTGCCCGGTAAAATATTTCTGAAGGTATCCAGCCTGAGGGGGACGAAGAGCTTATCGTTGATAGCACTACGAGTAGGCTAACCCGGCCGCTGAGGCGTGGGCCATCAGAGCGATCGCGGCCTGCTGCGTCTCCAGGAATATCCTCGTCTCGTTGATCCAGTCCTTTGCCACGACGTGGGGGGCTCCTTCCAGCAGCAGCATGTAGCGCAGTGCCTGGGCAAAGTCACCTCGGTCTACCCAATACCTACAAAAAAAAAAGATAACAATATATTGTAATATATTCACTCATGTAAAATATATACATACATACAAATATATATTTATTTATTACTTTAAATATCATGTTAGACTGGCTAACAATCAGATTAAAATTAATTTGATATTAACAGCTCTCAATTTGGATGGTTGTCTACAAACATGGCATCCATTTTGTAAGTCTCTTTACAAACAAGTAGTCTCCATTTCGGATGCTAGATGGCACAGGAAAAAACATTGAGAAAAATCAGGTAACAGAAAAGTTAGTAGGGTTTGGACTGTTGATGAGGAAGGACCAAATGATGAACTACTCCTCTAGATTGTTAGCTTGATTATTATTTGTTGTAGGTTATAGTTATAATTAGAAATTAAATATAAATAAATAGTGCCTGATTGTCAGACTCCCAACGCTGAGAGAATACATTTTAATTTAGTTAAATTGTGTTTTAATTCTTTTTCCTTAAAGATTATTTTTTAAAAAAATAAGAATATAAAAATAAATACAAACAGAACAAAAGAAAATAAATTAACATCATTATATGATGGAGCGGCATGGTCAAGTGGGTAGAGCATTAGTCTACTGTTCTCCAAATTGCAGGCCTTTCATCAGAGCTACGAAAAACAAGATAACAACCAATATAATTCAATAACAGGCTTAGGGAACCCAAAGATTCTACGCTCATACCACCAGATGCTGCCTCCACAGATTCACCTAATGACCACCTTCCAAGCACATACCCCCGAGATCAGACAAAAAACAATCCTCCCATCATTGCACCAGCCTACCTCTTGGATGCTTAACAGTCAGTTCAGCGCATACTGTTTTCAGAATTCATTCTCAAAAACTTAACATGCCCATTTGAATCCCAGCGATGCTATCAACTGAACTATACTGACAAGATACAAACTCCACATTCCAGGTTGGGTAACTTTCTGAATTCCATGGTGGTCTAATATCTCTTTAGACAAATTAATTAATTAATAGCATAAAGTGATGTTAAATCTGTTCTATTTATAAAAATTACAGAACAACAAAAAATTAAAAACATAATTAACAATTTTGGATTTTAACTTAGCTTATATGAAACAAATCAATAATTGCCATGCAGGTGAGGAAATATTTTATGCAACATAACATAAATTAATTTAAATCTAAAAAATAAACACATACCTGGCTCTTTGTAGAATTTCAAAGGTGTTGAACTTTCCAACTTCTACCGGCTGGTTGGCGAGCTCGTGTGGTGGGATAGGGTTGGCGGGATTGATGATGAAGAAGGATTGGATGTAGGAGAGGAGCATGACGGGGAGAGAGGCGCCACCATCCGGCAGCAGTGCCACGCGCTTCGCCACCCGCTCCACATTGAGGAACCTGTTGCGCAGTACAGAGTCTGGGTAGACCCCGCGCAGGCGTGCCTCTTGGGGGATGGAGGCCACCACTGCGTCAACCATCTCATCATCAGCAGCTGTCGACATGTAAAGAACGTTTAGTAGGTTTGTTGGTAAAAAAAAAAAAATAAATAAAAAAAGAAAAATAATAAAATAAAATTCACTACATATAATAAAGTCCACAAATCGCCAAGAGGAGTCTTCCAAGGCAAGGTCTTACAGAAAGAGGATGAAAAGCCAGAAGGAGAAAGGCAGAGATAAAGACCTCGACTAGGACGGTTAGGTGATGTGAAGGATGACCTCAAGTCACTATGGGTGTAGTAGCTGGAGGAATGGTTCAGGAGGTTCAGGCAGAGTGGGAGTGAGCAGTCGGAGGAGTCTTAGTTCTTCATGGATTTGTAGTGCTACAGAAGAAGGAGAAGAGATAAAGACCTTGACTAGAACAGTTAGGATGTGGAGGATGACCTCAAGTCACTAAGGGTTAATAGCTGGAGGACTGGTTGAGGTCCGAGTCTTCTCAGGGAAAAGAGAAAGGCGAAAACGAAGAAGCAAAAAAAAAACAATGATATTCGCGTGGTCATAAAGTTTCGTGACAGAACGATTAATTATAAAAGAGAGAAAAAAAAAGAAGAGAAAAATTGAAATTTCACCCATAAATAAGCACATAACTCAGTTATTTTTGAAGATGGAAAAAAATATCTATAGTGTTTTAGAATCAGTAAAGGGCGATAAATATTAAAAAAAAAAAAAAAAAATCCTTATGTATATTCAAGTAACAATTAAAATAGATGTAATTCCACAAAAAATCGGTTATTAGTAAAGATGGAGAAAAATCGAAATGATTTTCGAGATCAAGACAACGTGGTAAATAAACAGAAAAACAAAAAAATCATCTTATATGGTCAATCCACAACTTATAAGAGATGTGATTCCCTGATAACTCGGTTATTATTGATGATGAAGATAAAATATGTAAGGTATTCTGAAATCAGGAAATTTTATTTGAATGAAAATCGAAAGTAAAGAAAAGGAAATAGTAAAGCAGTCCTGTATAAATGTCTTTGGTTTATTATTTTCAATAATCAACCTTAGTAATCGACCAAAAAAAAAATACCTCTGCTCAAAATTTGAGAGCTTACGTTTCAAGATGCGTAGAATCCGAATAACAAATAAAAAAAAATCCGTTTATCCTAATTAATAAATACCAAAAATTAACCAATAGCTGAGATATTGTGTTTTGAAATTAGCAGTAGTGACATGATATTATCCTTTGAATTATTGCTTTTCATATTACTTAATTGACTATCAACAGCTGTATAAACAGTTATACCCTAATGTTGTTATTTGGAAATAATAAACAATAAACAAATAAATAAAAAAAAAATTTTTTTTAAACTATTCCGCTTTTAAATAGGGTAATTTTGACACCGAACTTATTTTCTACCTTCACTAGAACTAGCGATATTAAATAAAATGCGTTTTTCGCGAGCTAACTATCCGATTTTTTTACGTGACTCCTGGGGAGCGTTGGCCCCTAACATTTTGAAGATTCTAATGGCTTAATGTCTAGTTTTACCTTTAAAAAAAAAGTCATCAAAATTGGTGAGACACATTTGGGATCCTCTCCTTGTAAGCACACTACGATAAGACATGACATTAATTATTATACTACTCACCACCAGCCTTGAGGATGAGGCTGACTTCGTCCTCCAGAGGCTTCATGATATCCTCGGCGGGCGGGGTGCAGCCGCTGGGCCCACGCAGTGCAGCTTCCAGCGCCTGGCAGGCCGCCCACAGCGCCTGCGAAGCCCGCGCCTTACGATCCGACGCAGCTCGGCCTGAACGGATCAGATACAATTTCAAAAATATATATTAATTGAAACTTATAACTGTATTGATATAATACAACAAGCAAGTGTAATTAGAAGATCCTGGACCCAAAGAAACCAATGAGACACAAGTGTAATCTCACCTAAATCTACCACAACTTAAATAACATAAACTGTTTTCATGCATTTCACAGGTCACTGAACGCTGACTTATTGAAGATGGCAATGCTGCATACACTGTCAGAGATGTAACGGTGCACGCATAGTGGAGCAGCGAGCAAGTTCAGAATGTTTGATTTTGTCAAGCTTCATGAAGCGAGTTGGGAATTAATACAGCAGCTTTAAGAGAAATGTGCGTGTGTGTGTGTGTGTGTGCCTATGTATGTGTGTGTATAGTCGTCGGCCTAAGGTGGTCCGTCACAAGACAGATCAACTGGAGAGTGGCAGCGCAGAATGGCGGCGCAGAATGGCGGCGGCTCATTGAGAAGGTCAAGACTAGGGGTGGGCATAATCGAATGACGATTATCGGATCATTCTATTATTTCAATCATTCGAATTAATCGATAATCGGATTGATCGGTTTGGAGTAACAAATGATCATTCGAACTGAATTGTTTAACGAAAATCGAATGATTATAAGGAGCTCGGACAATCGAAGGACTTTTTTTCTCATCGCATAAATTTCTCTCAGAATGTAATCATTCAATCATTCGATTATGAAATCATTCGAAGTCCGATCATCCGATTATGACGATCATTCGATTATGCTCACCCCTAGTCAAGACCTAACCAAGGTTGTAGCGCCACGTTGATCGATTTTTATGAAGATCGTACTATCAATAAAGGAAGAAAAAAAAAAAGCAATTTTTGGTGCAGTTTATTATTTTCCTTACCCTAGACAGCAAAAGCGTATTACAGGAATGATCAGTGTTGAAGTTGCCTAGCAACAAAGCCTTGTATGTCAAAGGTCCCGAGTTTAAACCCGGCAGATGGCTCTAGTATTTTTTAAAGAGAGTAAAATATTGTTAGTTATCTCGTCTTATATAGTGGTCAGGAGTCTTTCAATTATTCAAGTACTCTTTAAAGATCTCTATGCTAATATAACCTGGAGTAAGACTCCCACCATAAGATAATGTTACGTCCAATGAATAGACAAAATCGTATAACACATTGCCTCCCCATTGTACGACAAGACATCTCAAGCCCACTCAGGCATTCACAAGTAGTTTACTCCATTGTCGATGGTATTACCTAATGCTCCCCAATAGAAGGTCAAGCTATCGCAAGCCTTCACAAGTAGTTACCCCATTGCCGAGCGACGAGATAAGCCCTAGGCTGCCCCAGTCCAATCACATTAGCCCGGGACGGTCCCGCGGGACTAGGAACCCTCCCCCCCAACTCTCCTGACCCTCAAAGAAGCAATCTGATCACATCACCGATAGCCAGCCAGTATCTATGATTCCTCTCAGCTTTCCTAACATCTGTATTTAGACGAATAGAAAGAGGCGGATTCGTCTTGTCGCTGGAGCGAGCTGTCTCCGATAACTGTTTTAGACAACATGGCAGAGAGAGAAGCAGATATCTTCCATAAAGACCCACATTACATTACTATTATAACTTGGTACCAATACTGGTGAGAGTAACTTTCGACATTCATTTTCCTCCGTTGTTAAAATCAATTTTATAACTTGTAAACGAAGTTAATAGAGGAAAACAGATTAAATAAATACAACGAGTTTTGACACTAACATTTTAGATTAAATAAAATTACAATAGAAAGCATCTACATCAACCACTTAATTTTAGCCGCTTTCCATCACTCTCTATTAACTTTAACAACGTTTTATATTAGAAAACTTTTATTTCTAAAATATTTAACTTTGCAACGGTATATTATTTTATATTAATACGGGTATTACCTATATGAATATTCTTATATGCGGGAAAAAAAATTTAACCATAAAAAATATTTCTTGTGTTTTATCAATAGTAACAAGTAAAAATGGTTAACTATTTCTAACCAACAAAATTTAAGATACTTTAGAGGAAGAAATTTTGAAAATGTATGCATTATGGCCCTTTTACTTTACTTCAATCAGAATAAAAACTACGTGAAAAGAAATTCCATTTAATTTTGCATCAACATAGTGAGTGAATTGATCAAAATCATAAATGATAAAAATCAAGATAACCCAAATCGTTGAAAGTTATTTATGAGAAAATTGTATTAAGGTGCGAATTCATGGTATTAATAGGCACATCTGGTGAAAACCCTAAAATAATAGTATAATAGTCACATTATAAAATCCCGGACATACGATAGCATTAAATAAGAGGTTTCAGTTTCGTAAGACTTCTTGTTTTCGAACTACAATTACCACTTAGACACAAACGCCATTTTACGGGACTTGGTCATTTGGACTCCAAGGGAGCCTAAAACGCGTATTTTCGTTGAAAACTCAAATTAAAAATTGTTTACTATCGCAATACTTTTTCTTAATGCATATTTCACCAATACCTAAGTGAAATAAAAATAAATACAAAGATTTGAAAAAAAAAAAAAAAAAAAAATGATGAACTGCCATCCATAGTTTTGTACTTAGCACAAAAGGCCATTAATTTATCATTTCTTAAATATAATTTTCTGAAGATAATTTACCAGTTACAAGTCAATTAGAAATGTACGTCAAAAGTATACATTAACATCAGACATTTCGTAACAAATAAAGCGTTTAGTAATCTTAAATCGAATGCATATAATTTTCAGCATATATATGAACGAAAACATCTTACGAAGATTTTTGGGACCATGAATAAAAACTGCATTTGGATGAGAAGATATAGGGAAAACCTCAATCAAAGAGAGATAACCAAACCGAAGAAATTAGCTAGGTTTTACAGTCAAGTTTATAGAACAGAATACTCATGAATGACGAAGAAACTACCTAATGTTAGAACTGTAAGAGTGAATGCCGGATTGAATGGCTGAAAGAGGACCGGTGGAACTTACAACTGTCCAACATCGAAAGTTTTATATAAGCGCGCCGAACACATAGCAAAATAATATAAAAATCTCGTGTCACAATGTTTGTTCGCGATAAACTCTGAAATTACTGAACCGACTTTGATCAAACTTCGTAAGTATCTGTTATTTGGTCCAACTTGAATGATAGGATAGTTTTTATTACTATTCTAAATGGTTGAAAATTATATTTTTCTAAAACTTAAAACAAAATTGGTTTAACTGTGGCAACACTGGTTCCACTGTGGTAACCTTCCCATATCTTTACATATGTGATTATTAATTCAAATATAAGTGTGTGTTGATTGTTTCTATGCGTTCTTATTTATAAAATATACATTAACATTATAGTTTCCAGTTATAATAAAATACATATTAGTAGGCGACGAGGATGAGATAAAATATGCATTCACTCACCTTCACGCTGACCAAGCGGTAAAACAATTGCATAAAAAAAATATTATTTCAGTTTTCTCCTTTAGTTGGATATCAAATTATATATTTGCCTGTTTTTTATCAATGGTTATAAGATGATATGCTTATTTTTATATAGAATATACAAAATTAAAGGTACTTTAGAAGAATAAAATTTAAAATATCTGCATTTAAGCCCCGTCAGACTGTTTCAATCAGAATGAAACCTACAAGATATTTGAGCCCATTCAATTTACATCGATATAGCCAGTTTAATCAAAATCGTTAGAGAAGTTTGTGAGAAAATCGTAAAAAGGTGCTAAATGCATAGGATAAAGTACGACTTCCGGTCAGCCGATTTTAGTGAAAAAGTTGCTGTAACGTCTGGAGCGTATAGTAGTCTTAAATATGAAATTTCACGTTCGTACGACTTTTCGCTTTTACGCTAGAGTTACCACACACACACACACACACACACACACACACACACCAAACCTTTTTGCGGGACTTGGTTATTTGGACTCAGGGGACCCTAAACCGTGTATTTCCGTTGAAAACTAGAATTCGAAAATTTTCACGTTCGCAATACTTTAATTCATTATATATTTCAAATTTAGGTAAGTGAAAGTAAAAAATAAAGGAATTTTTTTATATTGCTAGTTTCTTTGTTACCACATCCCCAAACAACTGGTCTATCATATACTTTTTATAGTTACCGCGGGTTACAGCTAGTAGCAAAATAAAATTACAATTATGTTATTTTAAGTAAAGAATATAGCGGCAACTATTAAGTAAATGAACGAGATGAAATGAACGGAGCATTTCGAGAGAAGGAAGCGGTAGTGAGAGGCAAAGAGGAATAATCTCAAGCCGTGGATTGAGATACAATGGCTCCCAGAGGGGGGATGTAGAATTGAGACACAATGCTCCCAGAGGGGGATGTAGAATTGAGACACAATGTCTCCCAGAGGGGAATGTAAATTGAGATTACAATGGCTCCAGAGGGGGATGTAGAATTGAGACACAATGGCTCCCAGAGGGGGATGTAAATTGAGATACAATGGCTCCCAGAGGGGGATGTTTGAATTGAGATACAATAGCTCCAGAGGGGGGATGTGGAATTGAGATACAATGGTCCCAGAGGGGGATGTGAATTAGACACAATGGCTCCCAGAGGGGGATGTAGAATTGAGACACAATGGCTCCAGAGGGGGGTGTAAATTGAGACACAATGGCTCCCAAGGGGGATGTAAATTGAGATACAATGGCTCCAGAGGGGGATGTAGAATGAGACACAATGGCTCCCAGAGGGGGGATGTAGAATTGAGACACAATGGCTCACAGAGGGGATGAAGAATTGAGAACATAATGGCTCCCAGAGGGGGGATGTAGAATTAGAACACAATGGCTCCCAGAGGGGGGATGTAGAATTGAGACACAATGGCTCCCAGAGGGGGATGTAGAATTGAGACACAATGGCTCCAGAGGGGATGTAGAATTGTGATACAATGGCTCCAGAGGGGGATGTAGAATTGAGATACAATGGCTCCCAGAGGGGGGATGTAGAATTGAGATACAATGGCTCCAGAGGGGGGATGTAGAATTGAGATACAATGGCTCCAGAGGGGGATGTAGAATTGAGATACAATGGCTCCCAGAGGGGGGATGTAGAATGAGATACAATGCCCAGAGAGGGAATGTAGAATTGAGATACAATGGCTCCAGAGGGGATGTAGAATTGAGATACAATGGCTCCAGAGGGGGATGTAGAATTGAGATACATGGCTCCAGAGGGGGATGTGAATTGAGATACAATGCTCCCAGAGGGGGGATGTAAATTGAGATAGAATGGCTCCCAGAGGGGGGATGTAAATTGAGATACAAGGCCCCAAGAGGGAATGTAGAATTGAGATACAATGGCTCCAGAGGGGGATGTAGAATTGAGACACAATGGCTCCAGAGGGGGGATGTAGAATTGAGATACAATGGCTCCCAGAGGGGGGATGTAGAATTGAGATACAATGGCTCCCAGAGGGGGGATGTAGAATTGAGACACAATGGCTCCCAGAGGGGGGATGTAGAATTGTGACACAATGGCTCCCAGAGGGGGGATGTAGAATTGAGACACAATGGCTCCCAGAGGGGGGATGTAGAATTGAGACACAATGGCTCCCAGAGGGGGGATGTAGAATTGTGACACAATGGCTCCCAGAGGGGGGATGTAGAATTGAGACACAATGGCTCCCAGAGGGGGGATGTAGAATTGAGACACAATGGCTCCCAGAGGGGGGATGTAGAATTCAGACACAATGGCTCCCAGAGGGGGGATGTAGAATTGAGAAACAATGGCTCCCAGAGGGGGGCTGTAGAATTGAGACACAATGGCTCCCAGAGGGGGGATGTAGAATTGAGATACAATGGCTCCCAGAGGGGGGATGTAGAATTGAGACACAATGGCTCCCAGAGGGGGGATGTAGAATTGAGATACAATGGCTCCCAGAGGGGGGATGTAGAATTGAGACACAATGGCTCCCAGAGGGGGGATGTAGAATTGAGATACAATGGCTCCCAGAGGGGGGATGTAGAATTGAGACACAATGGCTCCCAGAGGGGGGATGTAGAATTGAGAAACAATGGCTCCCAGAGGGGGGATGTAGAATTGAGACACAATGGCTCCCAGAGGGGGGATGTAGAATTGAGACACAATGGCTCCCAGAGGGGGGATGTAGAATTGAGACACAATGGCTCCCAGAGGGGGGATGTAGAATTGAGACACAATGGCTCCCAGAGGGGGGATGTAGAATTGAGACACAATGGCTCCCAGAGGGGGGATGTAGAATTGAGACACAATGGCTCCCAGAGGGGGGATGTAGAATTGAGACACAATGGCTCCCAGAGGGGGGATGTAGAATTGAGACACAATGGCTCCCAGAGGGGGGATGTAGAATTGAGACACAATGGCTCCCAGAGGGGGGATGTAGAATTGAGACACAATGGCTCCCAGAGGGGGGATGTAGAATTGAGATACAATGGCTCCCAGAGGGGGGATGTAGAATTGAGTCACAATGGCTCCCAGAGGGGCGATGTAGAATTGAGATACAATGGCTCCCAGAGGGGGGATGTAGAATTGAGAGACAATGGCTCCCAGAGGGGGGATGTAGAATTGAGATACAATGGCTCCCAGAGGGGGGATGTAGAATTGAGATACAATGGATCCCAGAGGGGGGATGTAGAATTGAGACACAATGGCTCCCAGAGGGGGGATTAGAATTGAGATACAATGGCTCCCAGAGGGGGGATGTAGAATTGAGATACAATGGCTCCCAGAGGGGGGATGTAGAATTGAGATACAATGGCTCCCAGAGGGGGGATGTAGAATTGAGATACAATGGATCCCAGAGGGGGGATGTAGAATTGAGATACAATGGCTCCCAGAGGGGGGATGTAGAATGAGATACAATGGCTCCCAGAGGGGGGATGTAGAATGAGATACAATGGCTCCCGGAGGGGGGATGTAGAATTGAGATACAATGGCTCCCAGAGGGGGGATGTAGAATTGAGATACAATGGCTCCCAGAGGGGGGATGTAGAATTGAGACACAATGGCTCCCAGAGGGGGGATGTAGAATTGAGATACAATGGCTCCCAGAGGGTGGATGTAGAATTGAGACACAATGGCTCCCAGAGGGGGGATGTAGAATTGAGATACAATGGCTCCCAGAGGGGGGATGTAGAATTGAGACACAATGGCTCCCAGAGGGGGGATGTAGAATTGAGATACAATGGCTCCCAGAGGGGGGATGTAGAATTGAGACACAATGGCTCCCAGAGGGGGGATGTAGAATTGAGATACAATGGCTCCCAGAGGGGGATGTAGAATGAGATACAATGGCTCCCAGAGGTGGGATGTAGAATGAGATACAATGGCTCCCAGAGGGGGGATGTAGAATTGAGATACAATGGCTCCCAGAGGGGGGATGTAGAATTGAGATACAATGGCTCCCAGAGGGGGGATGTAGAATTGAGACACAATGGCTCCCAGAGGGGGGATGTAGAATTGAGATACAATGGCTCCCAGAGGGTGGATGTAGAATTGAGACACAATGGCTCCCAGAGGGGGGATGTAGAATTGAGATACAATGGCTCCCAGAGGGGGGATGTAGAATTGAGACACAATGGCTCCCAGAGGGGGGATGTAGAATTGAGAAACAATGGCTCCCAGAGGGGGGATGTAGAATTGAGACACAATGGCTCCCAGAGGGGGGATGTAGAATTGAGACACAATGGCTCCCAGAGGGGGGATGTAGAATTGAGACACAATGGCTCCCAGAGGGGGGATGTAGAATTGAGACACAATGGCTCCCAGAGGGGGGATGTAGAATTGAGATACAATGGCTCCCAGAGGGGGGATGTAGAATTGAGATACAATGGCTCCCAGAGGGGGGATGTAGAATTGAGATACAATGGCTCCCAGAGGGGGGATGTAGAATTGAGACACAATGGCTCCCAGAGGGGGGATGTAGAATTGAGACACAATGGCTCCAGAGGGGGGATGTAGAATTGAGATACAATGGCTCCCAGAGGGGGGATGTAGAATTGAGACACAATGGCTCCCAGAGGGGGGATGTAGAATTGAGATACAATGGCTCCCAGAGGGGGGATGTAGAATTGAGATACAATGGCTCCCAGAGGGGGGATGTAGAATTGATATAATAATATACTCGTATTCACACACAACTAACTATTGAAAATAATAATTTGTAGTTTTTAATATGTAGATGGGGGAATGCTCGTTGAGCTCGCCCGCCATAGAAGTATAACTAGGACAAGCTGAAGTTGAAGGAAGCACGTCGCAAAGTTGCTCTTTGGACTGTTGGCGTGTAGGGCCCTGTCACGTATCGATTTATAAACCTCGCTAACGGTGAAATGTTCCACAACTTTTCTCTTTAGCCAAAGTTAAGCTTTGTATAATAATGTACGCAACTTCAGTCACCACCTTACACAGTCAACGAATCAAGGCTTGTTTCAAAGGCATAATCCGGAGATAATAGACTACTGTACTATCGAGTCATAGGACGGAGGTCTTCCTTTTCTTGGTTTCCTAAGCGTATTCGATATTTGTTTCGTGACCTTAATGTACACAAAATGTACTTAATCTATAATAATATTATAAAGCTAGAGAGTTTGTTAGTTTGTTTGTTTGAACGCGCTAATCTCTGAAACTACTGGTTCAAATTGAAAAATTCTGTTTGTGTTGGATAGTCCATTTATCGAGGAAGGTTGTAGGCTATATAACATCACGCTGCGACCAATAGGACCGAAGAATCAGTCGAAAATCTGGGGAAAAAACAGAGAACATTGACCTCGCATCCCAATGATTCCAAATGATTTACCTTTTAATTTTAAAATAAGTCAATTTCCCGTTGTTATTTTACGTAGGAATCGACTTACGTCAAGATCGGGTTGCGAGGAAAATCAATATGTTCTTCTGCCACAAGAAAATAAAACTAAAAATATCATGGTAGAAATTTTTAAATAAAATTTACCTTCTGTTTTTTCTACTAAAAATGAATTACGAGGCTAATGTTTATTTATATGCCTTTAATCTTCATGGAATAAACTATGTTTACACACTGAATTCGTCTTTATTAAGGATCAGTAGTGTAGTTTATTGCAAGCCAACATGAGTGACGATTCAGTTCATTTTCGGCATAATATACTGTTCTTTTTTTAAAAAGGGAAAAACGTAGCCCGAACTGCAAGAAAGATTCGTTCCGTGTATGGCAGCGATTCAATTGCTAATAGCACGGTTTAGAAATGGTTTTCGCGGTTTAGATTGGGAGATTTCAATTTGGTAGACCAACCCCGGGCTGGCCGGAGTTTAACTCTTGAAATCGAGGATATTATGATGGTCATTACAAACAATCCACGAATTAATGTTCGTGAGATAGCTGCGGAGTTAAGAGCCTGCAAATCGACCGTTTTTGATCATCTAAAGAAGGCCGGGTACGACTGTCATTACGACGTTTGGATTCCCATGAGCTCAGTGAAAGGAATCTTTTTGTAAGGATTTTTTGTTGTGATTTGCTGCTAGAAAAAAAATGTGGAGGATCCACTTTTGAAACGAGTTGTTACTGGTGACGAAAAATGGATTCTCTACATCAACACCTGCCGAAAAAAATCTTGGGGGCTGCCTGGAACGACGCCGCTTGCAACACCAAAGGCCGGCTTTTGGTGGGATAGGAAGGAATCCATACATTTTGAGCTCCTTCTACAAAACCAAACTATAAATACGGACCCAGTTAGATCGATTGATGGCAGCAATTGAAGATAAACAGCCAGAGTTGGCGAGTCGGAAAGGAGTGCTATTCCACCAAGAGAACACTGGGTTCCATGTATCTTTAACTCGGCAAAAGTTATTAAGCTTCAGGTGGGAGGTTTTACCCGCCGTACTTTTCTGACATTGCTCCTTCGGATTTCCATCTTTTCCGTTCCCTCGAAAATTGTCAACAGGAGGAAGGACAGTGATTTTTGGAAAAAAAGGGATAATGGATCTTTCAAGGCGTTGGGAAAGAGTAATCGCTGACGGTGGTAACTATTTTGTAGAATAAATAAATAAATTTTAAGCTGTTTAATTTTAATTGTTGTCCAATTTTAAAAACGTCTTAATAGCGATCATAATAACTGAAATTGACGCAGACGAAGTCGCGCGCAACAGCTAGTTTATAATAAATAGACTGTTCCTTTGTGTGTGTGTGTGTGTGTGTGTGGTGAATCCCGAGCGAAAACGAAAAGTCCTATGAAACTGAAATTTCATATTTAAGTCAACTATACGCCCGAGATGTTACAAAAACTTTTTCATCAAAATCAGCTTGTCAGAAAAGCCACTTTATACCATGCATTTTTCGCCTTTTTACGATTTTCTCTAAAAAGGCTTAAACGATTTTTATTAAACTCTATATATTTATGCAAAATTTGATGGGCATTAATATGATGTAGGTTTCATTCTGATTGAAATAGTCTAGCAGAGATTAAAACCCGATATTTTAAATTTTCTTCTTCTTAAGTACCTTTCATTATGTTGATTCTATAAAAATAACTATATTATCTTGTTAGCACTGATGAAAAACAGCTAAATATGCAAGTTGAGCGAATTTGAAAAGCAACTAAAGGAGAAAACTGAAAAAATATATTTTTAATGAAATTTTTAGTTTTTGAACATAAGAGCAGTAATATACATGTATAATAAACCGTTGGAAAGCTAAAGACTTTAGAAAAAATATTATTTTATACATAAGTTTGTAAAAGTTAATATAGAATGATAAAAAGCCGATAAAACTAATTCATTATTTTAGATAATAATATAATAGATTTTTTAATAAAACACATGTTTCTGTATAAATTCAATTTAATTAATTCTTTATTAATTTAACTTATTTTTATCTCTAGCTGTATTTTAAAATTCTTTAATCTATTTTAACAACGGTGGTAAGTGAAAGTCGTGTGTTGCCCGCACCCAATTTTATAGTGATGTATCTGTTATCA
Organism: Piezodorus guildinii; assembly: GCA_023052935.1. Taxonomy (NCBI): domain Eukaryota; kingdom Metazoa; phylum Arthropoda; class Insecta; order Hemiptera; family Pentatomidae; genus Piezodorus; species Piezodorus guildinii. The sequence goes on along the minus strand of CM041293.1, from coordinate 184,732,544 downwards.
AAAATCCTAAAATATGTGATAGAGATTAAAGTGAGTCCTGAAGATGCTCCCGTGGCTCCCGAAACGTCGACTCTTAACTGTTGTTTATGTAATTATAAACTTATAAGGAAGATTTAAGAGCCGTCTTTTTATTATCATTATATATTTCTTCCGATTAATTAATTTTATTACGTACTGAATTTATTCTACTTTGAAAAACTAATACTTTAAGTAGATGGGAAGTGATAAATTAGGATGTCTAAATTTCTGTTATTATCAATGGTCACCAGTTCTCATAAACAAAATGCCGAAAACCTTACTTTATTCCGTTTCGATCTAAATTATTTCTCAAAGCTGAAAAGCTTATTTAAAATGTAATATCACATGTTCATGTTCTCTTGACACCTTGATAAAAAAATCTGGTGCACGCAACACACGACTTTTCACTTACCTCACCTCTTTTCTTAAAATCAATTTAAGAATTTTTAAATACATTTACAGATTAAAATAAATAAATTACATTGAGTATCAATAGAAACATACGTTTTCTTAAATAATCTATGATATTATTACATAACACAATCAGTTAGTTTTATCGGCTGTTCATCACTCTCCATTAACTTATACATTTTTGCGTATAAGATAATATTTTTTTTCTAAAATCTTAAGCTTTCCAACAGTGTATTATACGTCTATATTACTATTTTTAATATCAAAAACACAAAACTTGCACGATAAAATATTTATTCTCTTTTATTTGGATATCATAGTCGTTCAAATTACATGTCTATTCGTTTTTTATCAGTGCTAAAAAGATTTTAGAGAATCTACAAAATAAAAGGTACTTTAGAGGAATTAAATTTAAAACATCGGCATTTAAGCCAAGTCAGACTATTAAAATTAGAATGAAACCTACATCATATAAAAGACTATTAAATTTTACATCGATATAGGAAGTTTAATCAATATCGCAAGAGCCGTTTTTGAGAAAATGGTAAAAAGTGGCTCTTTTGGTTAGCTTATTTTGATGAAAAAGTTGCTGTAGCATCCCAGGTGTATATTTGTCTTAAATATGAAATTTTAGTTTCGTAAGTCTTTTCGTTTTTGCGCTAGACTTACCACACACCTTTTTGCAGGACTTAGTCATTTGACTCGGGGGACCCTAAAACGTGTATTTCCGTTGAAAACTGGAATTCGAAAATTTTCACGATCGCAATACTTTCCCTTACTATATATAAGTAAGTGAAAGTAAAAAGTTATTATTATTTTAAGCATTACAAAGAAAAAGAAAATTTCAACGGATACAACATGACTTCAATAGTTTATAAGGTATTGCTCCAGGTTAGCACTTCTTTGAAAATTTATATTCAAAAGAAAGACAACGCTTACACGATCGGAATTTCTACAAGTAGTGCAACGATAAGACTATGAAAGAAAACATAACTAAGCGTAAGACTCCTTTCTAACCTCCTTTGCTATAGCCAGCTATAAGTTTCAGTCGATTTATATTCTCGTGAATTTTTTACACAATTTTCTTGATAAATGAGACGTTGATTTCCAAAAGGTACTATATCCATTCTAGGAAATTTTACAGGAAGCGCGAAAATCTCTCATTACTATATTATTAAACTAGTTAATTTGGGCCTTTTTGCCTTAAAATTTAGAATTAATTGTTTACTATAATAATAACTTCATATTGAAGTTATGAAATGAATTTTTTTAGAATGATTTGGAACGAAAATAAATGCGTGATTAGTACTTTTAGAAAATGACCGCGTTTCTAAATAGCGTTTTTTAAGGACTTGAGAATTCATTAGATAACATCAAATAGAATATTTAGACAGAACTAAATGATGAGAATACAATTATGTAAAAAAATCAGGTAATATGCTGTAAGGACCAAAACTGTATAAAGTACTCTCATCAACAATCTAGCTTTTGTTTCGATCTGAAATATGCAAAATTACAAGAGTTGATAATATAAAAAAAAATGTTATTTTAGCTGCGAAGAGAATTTTATTACAGTCTCAGTCACCAAATTTATGTCACTTATAAACATCTTATAGTGGTGTAACCAGCGTTAGTTTCATAATTTTTCATAATTGTTAACGCACGCTCACAGCAACACCTGTGCCCAGCAGCCTGATGACCACAAGTTGGGATAAAATTAAGAGTTCGCGTCTCGGTTTTGGATGGAAGGGGAACTTTTAAATCTGGCATCAATTTCCCGCCTGTACCCTCTGGTCTGAGAAAAACCCTCGTATAGCCTTCAAAGGCGAGGTAGGGGTGAAAAAAAATTATGAAATTTGAATGTATTTTTTCATGTTCGATACATATGTATTCTATGCACCTTTTGACACCACTCTACGCCATTCCCTGAAACATATACGTAGATATTAATAATACCTTTTGCAAATCAATTACAAATTTAACATTATGATTCTTTTAATTTCGAAACCATGGTCAATTTGGGAGATGTGCATAACCCACATTCTTTCCCGTTTAACCGCCACTGGGTATTATAACTAAAACGAGTTGATTTCCAACCGATTTAAATTCTAGTAAAATCAAAATGGCAGGCTAAAGTGGTGCAATATCATTATCCGGTTGAAGAGGCGCTGACCGACGAGCATTTTCATTTAACTAGCTCCCATTTCCAGTTCCTCATGAATTATGTAGAAGGTACCAAAAAAAAAAAAAAAAAAAAAGTGTTTCAAATCCAATTTGAATATACTTTCAGACTTTATTCAAACTTAACTGCCTCGGCTCTCTCAACTGCCACAGCCCAAGTAATCAGAGCGTCGTATTGAGGTAGCACTGCCGAGGTGCTTTTGAAAATTTAAACGGCACCTCCTCCCTCTCCCCTCCCCCTACCTAAAACTGTAACACTGCTGCGGATATTAAGTTAGCCGTGGCGGAGACAGCTGTTTCCGGCAGTGGCAGAGAGGTACAGCTTTAGGAGTGGTAGAGAGAGGGAGGCATCTGAAATAATTAAACGTAGGACACATCAACCAACAAGCTATGGCCCTGATTAATTTTTATTTTTCGATTAACACTTTATAATAAGTTTAAGCCTCTAAACAGCAGCACTAAACAATTTGGATGTAATGGGAATCAGGTCTAGTCGTAATATCGGATTAATCTAAAAACACTGAAATCATAAATACCACAAAAACTAAAACATATAATGGAAGTATGAGCAAAACACACCCCTTTTGCCTTAACGATTTTTCCGCGGTGGATTGTTTGTTTATTCATTTAATGTCACTTTATCTACTTAATCAGACGATGCTCTATGGAAGTCCTAAATTTTGCATATCAAGCTATAATTAGGACAGGGATTTTAACGAGTACCTGGACATCGTACAGGCTTGGAAACACCTTTTTACGTCTCTCCGAAAGACGGCATGACTAAGGATTTTTTTAGAACCATTACAAAATCCTCAGGCCACCTGCAAATTTCAACCTAGAACCTTGGGCATAAAAAGCTAATATGTTAGCCACTACAGTACAGGTAACCTCAGTAGACTGTCATAGACTATGGATAACTTTTGCTACGCGATTTGGTATTTCGACAGACATTTTACGGTTGCAATGAGACAGTTTGGATGTGGTAGCCTTATCCTGAATGCTACATGCCATTGTAGCGGGAGGATGCCCATAGCTATGAGAAGGGTCACTGAAGGAATCGACAAATGCGTGTTTTATTTTAAGGTAGAGAGTAAGGAGGTTGATGCCCGCCGTGGTAGCCGCACTACCGCAGCACCAGGCAGAAGGTTACCCTGACAGGTAGGGGACGAGCCCGCACCAACCAATAAGCAGAGAGGACTGGTTCGGAAGGAATGCTTCGGAGATAGAACTCAACAGCGGACGAAAAGGACTCCTCATTGGTGCACATGGGTAGAAGCCATGCGCCCCATCCTATGAGGAGGGAGCGAAGTAAGATGAACGAAAGGTAGATACAATGAAAATTAAGATAGGCCAAATAAGAGATACAAAGGCAGAGATACTCAGACCTAGGGAGATACCACCTGGTAGAAGCAGGTCGGTGATCTGAAGAGCTAAGCTACCTCTTGCCGTACTAATAAAGCAATGCATATTATTGTTAGTAAGAACTTTTCACAAGACTAGTGTCTTAGCCCTGCGTCAAATTACTCGAATGGTTTATTTATTATCTTAAATCAGTAACATGAAATATATGATAATGAACAAGTCACAATATCATTCAATAATACATCTTCTATATTCGGGCGTGACTCAAGTGAAGGCCGCTTACGCTACCTGTGAGCGAGCGCGTGAAGCATTAGCTACAGTCAATAAATTGCTTTATAAGATCTGTTTTCGTTGTTCATAGACGTGACCATATTAATTCAGCATATTATAACGAGTTAAAGGGCTTTATCCTTCTTTTCGACGAGCAATATTTCCATGGTTCTTACCTATTCCAAATCTGAAACAGTAGAAAACCTTCCTATATAACTGAACTCCTTACCCTCCGCAGTGACATCCGCTCGTTAAACACTAGAATCCAATCAATCGATATTTATACTCCAACATATAAACTGCATCCTTTCACAAATCCTTTCTCGTTCGCTCTCCATTATTGTGGAATTCCATGCCTATCTCTATCCGAAACGCCCTCCTATTTTTCAAACATAAACTTCCATACTCGAATCTCAATCTTCCGTTCCTTTGTAAATATAGGTATTTATCCTATTATTGCGTATATACAATACGTGCGTATAAGTATGCTAAGATTCATAGATGGAGTGATTGTTTGTTTATACATTTTATTTAAATGTAACTAGATCATTCGCAATTATTTGTTTTTAATTGTTTTTTTTTAAGGGGTCTTGGTCCTGGAATAAAGATTTTTTTTATCATTTTCATTTCATTTACAAAACCAATAACTAACATGGGTCCAGGTCAAGTAAATCAGACCAAGGTCATGGGTTCAAGGCGTGGCCCTAGGATTTTATGGTGTAAAAAGACCTCAGTTGTTGTTTGGCGTAAAAAGGTGGTCCCGAGCCAGTGCGATGTCAGGTTCTCGTTAAAAGTACCTATCCTAATTAAACCTAGGGGAGCCCGTGGCTATGTGGCTAGCGCGCTAGTCTCTCACGTCACAGGTTGTGCGTTCGAATCCCAATCCCGGCGGGACTTTTTCAAGCATATAATTATAGAGTGAGGCCCGTCAGCCATATGGTGGCCACTCACAAAATTAGGCGTAGAGAGTGATGATCCTACCCAATAAAATTTCATTGTAAAACGTGACTGTATTCTACCAGCAGATTATACCACGCGGCCTGTCGCGCCAGCGAAAATAAAAATCCCAATTAAACTTGGATGGGTAAAATTTAGGACTCCCATTGTAGCATCGTCCGATTAACCACAGATGCATAAAGTGACGCTAAATAACACAACTAACATGCTCGATATAACAAACCTGATACTTCATGTAGGTATTACGATATACCGTCATATTGTCTGAGCTCTAAGGCTTTATGGTTGTTTCATTTTATCTAAACTATAATTAAATTTAATAACAGGCAATGATGCAGAAAATGCTAACAATATATAATAAATGGATTTCATGAACATGAGTTTACTAAAATAAAAAAATCTGGTACGCGCAACACACGACTTTCACTTACCTCTGTTATTATTGGGTTGTGTCACATGAAATGTCCGTTTACAAAGTAAAGGATTTTTATTAATAATACGATATGAAAAAAAAAGATAATTTTATTCGAAGTATTTACCTTCTTTTTCTACACATTTTTACCAACTTTTTTATCCCCGAACTGAAAAACTCTGAGCTTTGAAGTGAAACAAAATCTGAAAACGCACTTTTCACTTGATCATTTTCAAAAAGTTTTCCTTTGACGAAGTTGTCTAAATTCCTGAACAGGTGGTAATCTGTTGGAGACAAGTCGGGAGAATATGGTGGGTGCGGAAGAACTTCGTAGCCCAGTTCTTTCAATTTTTGCACGGTATGTTTTGAAACATGGGGTCTTGCTGCCGCTCAGTGAGATCATGAGGTACCCATGTATCGAGCTTTGTTACTTTCCCAATACACTTTAAATGTCTGGAAACGGTAGATGCACTTGCATTTAGTTGTGCTGAGAGTCCTTTGACTGTTTGGTAGGGGTTTTCTTCTACTGGATGTTTGAGGACATCGTTGTCAATTACAGATGGAGGTCATCCTCGGGGCAAGTTTTCAAGTCAGTATCCCCAGCTGAGAACTTAGCAAACCAACGGCGAATGGTCCGTTCATTAACACTCCCTTCCCCAAACGCCTTGCAAATATTTCTAGCGGCCTCAGCTGCTGAATGGCCGAGTTTACACTCGTACAAAAATATTAATCTAAAATCGCGTGTTTCCATGTTCATATTTGGAGGTATACTGAAAATTGGGTAAATGATTGGGAAGCTAATGTTTATAATACAAAGGTAGAGGATTAGTAACTGTTTACTTTAAATATGTAAACATTCGGAAGAAAACAACAGAGACCTGCAAAATCCTTCATGTATTTCAGAAACTATAAAAACGGACATTTCATGTGAAACAACGCAATAATATAAATTTAAGAATTTTTAAACAAATTTAGAAACGAAAATAAATTGTAAAATAATTATTTGCATTTTATTTTTATAGAAAGATGTGTTTTATTAAATAATATGTTATGATATTAGTAATAAGATGATATGGTTATTTTTATAGAATATACAAAATTAAAGGTACTTTAGAAGAAGAAAATTTAAAATATCTGCATTTAAGCCCCATCAGACTATTTCAATCAGAATAAAACTTAGATGATATTATAGGCCATTCAATTTTACACCGATATAGCGGGTATTATCATAATCGTTAGAGCCGTTATAGAGAAAATCGGAAAAAGGTAATAAATGCAAGTGATAAAGTAGGACTTCCGGTCAGCCGATTTTAGTGAAAAAGTTGCTGTAACATCTCGGGCGTATGGTAGTCTTAAATATGAAATTTCAGTTCCGTACGACTTTTCGTTTTTACGCTTGAGTTACCACACGCACACACACACATAAGGACACACAGGCACACAGACCTTTTTTTGAGACTTGGGTTATTTGGACACAGGACCCTAAAACGTGTATTTACGTTGAAAACTGGAATTCGAAAATTTTTACGATTGCAATACTTTCCCCTACTATATATTTCATAGGTAAGTGAAAGTAATAAAGTTGAAAATCTCACCATGGATCGCGCCACCTAATCAATTTAGAGTTTATAATGGCTATCAGTCAACATTTAAAATAAGATTGTGAGAACCCCCTAAAGGAGCGTCCCTTAACCCCGACCCAGCGTGTTCACGGACCCCTCTCCCTAGCTCCTCATAATATAGTAAAGACGACAACTCCAGTTTAGAGCCCAGAGCATGAGTTGCCGCGGGCTAAGTGAACTTTACTACTAACACAGCACCGCCCTTAACGGCCTTACCTGACTTAGTGCCCATAAATAACTGAGGGCCGTATGTTATCATCACTTCGACGGCTAGGACATTATTCAAGGCCACGAAACAGGATATGGGGAAGGGGGTCTGGTCTTTGTGGGACGACAAAACAAATTCATTAATTCTCAAGATTAAGTATTTTTAATAGAAAAAAAAATAATTCAGGGAGGTATTTAATACATAATATTTCACAATTATATAAATATCTTTTATTTTTATTTTTTTATAGGGTAAGACATGTTTTCTAGCAAATCTTCGAATCCCTAACCCTATCAGGAACGCGGGAAACTACTTGAGCAAAAGCCTTTTTTTTTTATGAAAAAGGATGACTTTGGGCTCACCATTATAGGTTTTGTTAGCTTTCCTGAAAAGTATCGATTTTCACATTTGTTAGTTTGACGTTTGTTTATTGTTTGTTTATTTGCTTAACGTCACTTTATGCTACTATGGCTAATCGGACGATGCTACAGTGGGAGTCCTAAATTTTGCCTATCCAGGTTTTATTAGGATAGGGATCTTTAACGAGCACCTGACATCGCACAGGCTCGGGACCACCTTTTAACGTCCCCTCCGAAGGACGGCGTAACTAAGGATTTTTTACTCCCATTAAAAAATCCTAGGACCACCTGCGGGTTTGAACCCGTGACCTTTAGCATGGGAGGCTGTTACGCTAGCCACCCAGCTACAAGTGATCCCCGTTAGTTTGACGTGGTAGGGACAGTACAATGAAACTGAAAAATATTTACGTCTTTAAATTTTATTTTTTTATTTTATGCAAATGAAGATGAAGGTCATTGGATTGACTTATCGCACGGGATTTTAAAAAATACTAAGTTGTGTGCTTTGTATTCCTATGTAGATGCTAAGGAGAGATATATAGATTCAGTTGAAGGCATGGCGGTCTGCGTACAGAGGGACTCTTGACGAATCTCTCCCTTGGGAACTATTCTTCTGAAAAGTTTTCCTTTTATTTATCTCTTTTCTTTTTCTTTGTTTTTTTTTTCCCTCGTGTTTTTCTCGTGGGACAAGGTCAGGAAGGAAGATAATAGGAAGGCGGTGCTGTTAGAAATAAAAAACAAAACAAAAAAAACCTATAAGCCGGGAATATATACAAATAAGGAGCACTGAAACCCGGTGTTTAGGGCGCTAGTAGTCTCTGGGTTCAAACCCGGCTGAGGCAGGATAATTTAGTATTCTGTTATTTCAACCGTGGGGCTACCCTGGGATAAGGTGACACTCTTGGGGCTCATTCAGCCTCTACAAATAGGGTACTCAAAAATTTAGGGGGGGGGGACAACCTGGCAGCTGAGCGTGATCTCCACATAATCATTTTCCTTATCGAGAATCGACCAAGAAACAGTACACACCCCTTTCACTACTGAACCTAAGTACATTCATTGCTTGTAGAATTCAGCTTCTTTTTACTTTCACTTACCTTACATGAAATATATAGTAAGGGAAAGTATTGCGAGCGTGAAAATTGTCTAATTCCAGTTTTCAAAGAAAATACACGTTTTAGGGTCTTCTGAGTCCAAACAACCAAGTCCCACAAAAAGAAGTGAGCGTGTGTATGGTGTTTTTTTTTTTTTTATTTTAGTTTTTTTTTTTAAATCATACGAATAGTAAAATACATGTATAATATACTGTTGGAAAGCTAAAGATTTTAGAAAAAAATGTTATCTAATCCAAGGTCTGAGTGTCTGTGTCCGTGTGTGTGTTGTGACTGCGAAAATGGAAAGTCCTATGAAACTGAAATTTCATATTTAAGACAACTACACGTTCGAGATGTTACAGAAACTTTTTTATCAAAATCAGCTGACAGCAAGATATACTTTATACCATGCATTTTGCACCTATTAACGGTTTTCTCAAAAACGGCTCTAATGATTTTGATTAAACTCGCTATTTCCATGCAAAATTGGACGGGCTTTAATATCATGTAGATTTCATTCTGATTGAAATAGTCAGACAGAGCCTAAATGCAAATATTTCTAAATTTCTTCCACTAAAGTACCTATAATTTTGTAGATTTTATGAAGTTGATCATATCATCTGATGAGTATTGCTAAAAAACGGGTAAATATATAAGTTGAACGAAATCGATATCAAACTAAAGAAGAAAACTGCAAAGATATTTTTGTATGCAATTTTTAGATTTTTTATAAGAACAATAATATAAACATATGTTATACCGTTTGAAAGATAAAGATTTTAGAAAAAAATATTATCTTATACTCATGCTTTTTAAAAGTTAATAGAGAGTGATGAAAAGACTGATTATTATTATAATATTATACTAACTGATTATTTTAATATAATAGATTTTTTAATAAAAACACATGTTTCTATAGAAATTCAATTTAATTAATTCTTTAATAGTTTCACGTATTTTTATCTCTAACTGTATTTTAAAATACTTTTATCGATTTTAAAAATAGAGGCAAGTGAAAGTCGTGTGGTGCCCGCACCAGATTTTTCATCTACAACTTGGCTTCTTAAATTGATTTTAACAATAGAGGTAACTGAAAATGATGTGTTTTGCACATGCAATTTTCATAATTTAGTACTTGCTCTTGCCACTATACTGATATCATGAAGGGGTTTGCGAAAAAATTTTGTTGATAACCATTAAGACAACCATATAGGGTTGCTTAGAGGGTCTTAAAGGGTATAGATTGGATTTCATGACTCTCTAGTTTCTATTAATCGTTAACACTCTAAAAAAAAAGTCTTCAACACCAAGAAATCTGGGATCACTTTGGTGTAGTGACGTGCAGAACAGCCCTCCTATGCCCAAAGTCGCGGGTTCAAACCTGGCAGGTGGCCCTAGGATTTTTTTTTAGGAAGTAAACAATCCTTAGTGATGCATGCTTCTGAGGGGACAACAAAGGTGTCAAAGGACAAGTCAGGTACTCGCTAAAGATCCCTATCCTAATTAAACTTGGTAGGCAAAATTTAGGAATTCCACTGTAGCATTGTCCGATTAGCCACAGCAGCATTAAGTGATGTTAAATTAATAAAAAACAAACCACAGCAAGGAAATTTGCGTTTTCCAAAGGCCCAACTAACCTGTTTAGTTCAACTTCACACTTATTTCATCCCTTTTTCTTAACACTCCAACATAGGGTCTTCTAGCCTAGTAATGGATCACTGTTTCTATTGTCATGGTAACCAGCTATCTCTCCAATCTAATCCCTTCCAGTGTAAACAAGGACTTACACAAATTATCTGATGCATTGAGGTGAGGTAAGGGAATAGTACTTTTAAATCCAACTGAAATATCCACTAAAACTATTCGGTTGTTCGGACAATAATGCAGGATTTGGAGTTTTCTTTAAAATACCTCTCTTTAAAATAACAAACTGTTCACATTTAGTGAATTATTCATTTTTATTGGATGTCAACACTAATTAATCATTTTCCAAATTATAATTTTTGTTTCCATCCTTAGTATTTCATTGCTAAGAAATAATTCAGTCTTAACTAAGACCTCAACGGGTGATATTCGTATAATTTTGTTTTACGAGTTTAAACTCACCTGGAATGGGTACAGGACAGCCAGAAATATCAATTAAGATAGGTGAGGCAGCATTAATGAGTGCACTATTCAACAATGGTTCAAACAATTTTGGAAGGAAACATAAAAAGGTGGTTCAAAGCCTGTGCGATGTCAGGTACTCATTAAAGATCCTTAACCTAATTAAACCTGAAAAGGTATAATTTAGAACTACCCACTGTAGAATCGTCCAAATAGGCCAAGCAGCATCAAGCGACATTAAATAAACAAACATCAGTGTCAAAAGGAGAACAATAGACATCGTTAAAAAAAGTTTAAGATATTAAGTAAAATATAGTTTATCAGAAAGTTTGTTTGTTTATATTTAACATCACTATATGCTACTATGGCTAATTGGACGATGCTACAGTGGGAGTCCTAAATTTTGCCTATCAAGGTTTAATTAGGATAGAGATCTTTAACAAGTACCTGACATGGCCACAGGCTCAGGACCGCCTTTTTACGTCCCCTCCGAAGTACGGCATAACTAAGGATTTTTACTCCCATTAAAAAATCTTAGGGCTACTGCAGGTATGATCACCCGGGATCTTTGGTCAAGAAGGCTGTAATGCTAGCCACTAAGCTACAAGTTACCCCTATAGGAAGTGATTTATCATTCTTAAGGTAATGTTAAATGAATTAACTTCTAACTTGAAGAATAAGCACGTGCTTGGAAGTAAAAACACTTTATAAACACAATTTTTATTCTAATACCTTATTCTACTTTTTTATTTTCTAATTTTCATCAGTCCCAACAATCTTTAGGAGGAGGGGAGAGCAGGAGGCTTATTTCTTTCTCCATCTAAACAAGCCTAACCCTTTTAGATTTAAAAGAAAATGGCCGAGAGATCTTTTAAATTGGTTTTCAGAAACCCGAATAGAATCGGGATGATCATAACAATTTTAATACCAAATCACATTCGCTAAATGCGTGGCAACTTGTTTGCGGATATAATATATATTAGATGTTATCAATTTGCAGATAGAAGAAAGATCATTAAATCTTCTATATGTATATAAAATGGTGTTGGGATACTTGGTTTCCTTCTGGACCGCCTGATAGATTTTTATATGGTTTATATGAGTGTGTAAGGGAGGAATTATTAATGGGAGAGAGAGCCATTGTTTGACTAAATAATGTAAGTATATTGGTTTATGTGCGTTGATTATATATTGCGGGTAAAATAAAGAGGCCAGATTATGTATAAAAAAAAAGAAATGTTTAATTAAAGTTAATATTACAAATAAAATAATAAAATGAATACCCACAATTCTCATATAGTAAAGTAATAGTTCTGATTTTAATAAAATAGTATAATTGTTAAATTATTAGTCCTTTAATATTATATTGATATTTAATGGTAATCTTATCTGCTGTCCCCCCTTGGACTTGTTTTCTTCCCGACAATCAGTCTCTCTGCTGTCCCCCTGTGGGACTTGATGGTCACCCTGTGTGACTTGATGAGAGGAAGTTCTGTAGTACGTACGCACTCACTTATTACTTACGATTCGACTGCGATATTTAAGCACAACACTGTCTAATTCTCGGTAATGCGCATGCACGCCTTTCTGTTAACCACGTAAGTTTATCAGAACCATTACTGCGTATTTTTAAAACTAATAAACCTTAAATAAATTTACATAACCCATAATTTTTCGTAGAATCACCAACAGCCATGAAGACAAAAAAAGGTGATAGAAGGACTTCCTCTCTGATGATAATGTTCTGCAGGCTTAGGGGATGAAAACCACAGAACAACTGTTCGAGAGCTTGGAGGGAAACTTATCCTCAGCAAATCAACGCTCATTAACCACCTCAAGGCAATTGGAAAGGTAAAACAAGCCTGAAAGATGGGTTCCACACATAATCAATAGTCACCCGAAAAACCAGCATTATAAAGATTATACTACACTTCTTTGCCGACATTGACCCTCTTCTGTCCAGAATTATATCTTGTGATGAGAAATGGATACTTTATCATAACAAAAGACATTCCAGACAGTGGCTTGACAAATAACAAGCAACAAAACATTTCCCAAAAAAAAAAAAAAAAAAAAAAAAAAAAAAAAAAAAAGTATGGTTACAGTTTGGTGGGCTTGAATCGGATTGTAACCAAATTAATGCAATGCATCAGAAATCAGCAATAATAAATCCATCTTAGGTAATTCGAATGGTACTCATTTTGTAGCATGGCAACATCCACATGTCTCATGTGTGACGTCGCAATAACTGTTGGAGCTTGGATATGAAACTATGTCGCATCCGTCCTACTCTCTGGACCTTCATATTTTTTAGACACCAAGACCACTACAATTTGCATGACAAAAAATCTAATGAAATAAGGAAATTAGAAAACGCATTTTAGGAGTTTATAAATTCTAATGAAAGGAACTTCTATTCCTGGAGAATGGAAAAGCTGCCAACATGGCAGGAATATATTTATAGAAGTGGAGACTATTTATTTTTAAATACAACCCAATACTATAAAACATTAGGGTCACCTGGCATAACAGCTTTATATGCCCTAGCTCAAGGTTTTTTAATGGGAGTAAAAAATACTAGGTTATGCCGTCCTACGGAGGGGACGTAAAAAAGTGGCCCCACGAGCCTGTGCGATGTCAGGTACTCATTTAAGATCCCTCTCTTAATTAAACCTAGATGGGCAAAATTTAGAACTCCTATTGTAGCATCGTACGATTAGCCACAGTAGCATAAAGTGATAAATAAACAATTCAACTTTAATACATAAAGTTTACTATTCTCGATTTTAGTACTAACAAATAAAACATCTGACAATAAAATCAATTATAACTAAGGATGCTATTATCATTTACTGAAAATTAAAATTATAAGTGACCTTCCTGAATGCCCATATTTCTGGTAACTTCATGCAAACGCAGAAATGTGTTTTAAAAATATAAAAACTCTAGGTGACCATTCTTACTTTGATAATGTTTTTTTTCAAAAAAACTTTAAATAAAGGAATAATGGAAACATTTTTAAACATGCACAAAACAAGCATATATACAATACTAAAACAAACTATACAGCATTTATACAACACTAACATACTGAAATATAAATAACAATAACAAGTATACAGGAAAGCTTTAAGAACATTCATAATAGAGAGAGGGAAAGATAATTTCAGCAGGAATAAATAATCATAGAAAAAAATTTAAATAAAAAATAATGGTAAAATTATAGGTAGAAAATAATTAGAATAAAAATAAATGTATTATTATAGATAGATTGTGCAAATCTAGAAGATTGCCTAACTAACGATGCAGATTTTTTTTTTCCTTTCCTAATCTCATGCATTTAGATGCGTAATGTATTAACGACTCACCTAGATAAGCTATCAGCATCAGATTAAAAAAAAAAAAATATATATTAGTACAAGTTATACATGTCCACAAAATAAATTAATTATTATGCAAAAAAAAACATCTTTCTTAACCATAATTCAAGACATAATACTCAATCCAAAGTTTTACGAACAAATTTTCACGCACCACAGTAAATTTTGACACAAAACATTAACTTTTTACATTCATGACAAATATAACACGTTTCATTCATAAACTCATAATGATCCAAATCAATTTTTTTTTCTTCACTTTCTTCCTCCCTGTTACCAGGCCAACCGCAGGGTAGACTTAAAAGAAGATGGCCGTGAGATCTACTCAACTAATTAACAATTGAAATACATAATTCCGGATGCTGATCACGAAAAACATAATACAATGTGCAGCAACGCAGTTGTAAATAAAAATAATAATAATACAAGAAATATTTAAAACACAATATTTCCAATGACGCAAAAGGGTAAAGACACTTAAATAATTCAATTTATTTATTTTATTTGTGTACCTGATGTTTTAGGCTATATTGTGGACCTTCATCAAGGCTAAGAAAAAAAAGATAATAACCAATACAATAAAAAGAAGAAAAAATAAAATGGGTACAATAATAAGATAACAGTGATAAAATATGGAAACAAAAATTAATGTAAAATGATAATATGGGAATGAAAATATTTGAAGATTATAATAAGAAAAAAAGCAACTAATTAAAAGTTAAAGTGATTTTTTTTTTTTTTCACCCCTACCTCGCCTTTGAAGGCTAAACAGGGGTTTCTCCGGGCCGGGGGGTGAGGGAAGGGGGATAAATGCTGAGATGAAATTCCCCCACAGCGCGAGACTCGAACTTGTGATAATTTTGTCCCAAGTTTTTGGTTCTCTTTTGCTAGACAACACATGTTGAAAGCAATGCTCGCTAAGCTACTCAGCTACTCTTCCTCCCCCATTAAGTTTAAGTGATTATCACTTCTTGAGATATTCTCTCGTAGTGAAGTGTGTATTTTCTTATTGTTAAGATTACAATTTCATACATCCCTTATCACCACTTATTTATTTCTCCCTCTTCTCTTATCTTTTTCTGTTGTATATCCAGCCCCCTCAAATATGATGGTTAATTTAATATAGCATCACTTCGAAATTGTTCTTCTTTCTTTTTAACTTTAAGTTTCTCATTACTCAGTTGAACACCAAAATTACTATTTAAAAAGTATTTATCAAACCCTTATGGACATATGTATGGGATAGAGCTATGGGAATCTGCCGAAACCTCCAACTTCCAAATAATTCAGTCTTTCCAATTCAAAATATTATGAAAAATCGTGGAAGCACCATTTTATGTGACAAACGAATTACTTCACAAGGACTCAAAGTTTTGGATACTGCTACAGAATATTATAAAAATTTCTACAACAGACTGACTTACAACATGAACCCGTCGGCCCAAACACTCAAATCCACCACCAATCGGTACAACCCACCCACGGCTTTTGAAGCAGTGGTCTAGAGATGCTATGAATTAACCGATTATTCGGATGTTAACATATTCAGTTATTGCAAATAGTTTTTTTGCAGATGACAAGACAAACAGCGATTTGGTCAAAACAATTGTACATAAAAAAATAGTTTCTCATTATAGTCATCAAATATTTTTGTTCTAAAATTATATTATATTACTGCTTGTTTCCATACTTTAGTACTGTTATCTATTCTTGTACTGTGTACTTATTATTATTTTTTCTTTTCATTATATTGGAAGTTATCTTGTTTTTTCTTAGCCCTGATGAAAGTATTCAATTCAGGCCATAACGGCACATATAATAAGGTCTGATAATTAGAGAGATGTTTATTGATGACTGTACCTACGACCAACTTCTCTTCTCCTTCAGACAGGTATTATAACAATAGCAGACTAAAAATATTACGTTATTACGAGGACAAGAGTACTCACATTTCATGACGTCATCGATTCCCCTGAGCCTCGCGACCATAGTGGCCACTTCCTCCTTGAACTTCATCCTCTCGTCGTGCAACTTCTCATCCAACATCCTCCTCATCTTCCGCTCCATTTCCTTCTCCTTCATGTCCACCACTTCTGCGAGGTGGTCGGAATGGGCCTCCGCCTGTCGTTTCAACTGAAGTCTCATGGCCTTTTCGCAATCAACCTTCAGGCTCAAAAGCTGTAAAAATGATTACCCCTCATTAAAAAAACACTCCTTTCATGCAATTTAGATATAACATACAACACAAATATATAATACATACTCTTTTTTGAAATTCGAGCCCAATCTTGCGCCTCTCCTTGTCGACCTCTTGCTCGATGGCAGCGTCTATAGCCAGGGGGTCGCCCAACTTACTTTGTTCCAACGCTTGAACCAGTCTCAAGTTACCCAACGTCTGAAACATAATAAATAATATTTCAAAACACAAAGGTTCAAAACATTATTTGACTACATTGATTTGTTATTATAAATCAAATATATAAAAATCTTGTGTAAAAATAATAAGGCATTAAAATTATTTAAGTTTTATGCTTGGTGATAACCCTAAAAATATAAATGATTTCCTCAAAACAGTACTTTTAATAAGGTTTTGTAAAAACTTTATTTCTCCCTCCTAAAATGGAACCTTAATCTGAGCACAGTTTTTTTAATAATTCCGCTTTGAAATTGGGTAATTTTGAGACCAAACTTATTTTACTATCTTCACTAGAACCAGAGATATTAAATAAAATGTGTTATTTGCACGCAAACTTTCTGATTTTTTTATGTGGCCCAATTATTTTGCAGAGTCTAGAGTCAAAATAAATTTAAGATGGATTAAAAAACTTTCTTTTTTTTTTTTATTTAGTTATAGTAATTTACAACTGTATTAAAGAACACAATAAGTAAATATGAGGAATGAAAAAAAAAAAGTCATGAAAATATCTTGATAAAGAACTACCCAGTGGTAGCTATTCACTATTTTAACTCAGTAGTTCCCAAGACCACCTACTTTTCAGTCCCCTTGGAGGATTATCAGGGATATCTAAGGAAGATAAATTATGGACAAGTGGGTTTGTGTGAGGAGGGAGTTTGGAATGAAAAGAGATGTATCTATCACGGGCTATGTCTGCAACAAATGGGATATTAAGGTCATTATGAAGGAGTTGATTTGTAACAAAATAAGGGGCATTCAGGATTTTGTGAAGGATTTTGGATTGTAAAGACTGGATGCAGGAGGAATTAGATGGTTTCATAGAGCCCCAAAGCTCAATTCCATATGTCCAAATAGATCTGATAATAGTGATGTAAATGAGTCTTTTGGATACTGGAAGTTTTGAACGTATCTACTAAGTGTTGTAGTAATCAATATCTTCGAGCAGTTTCTTGTCGTTTCAGTCTAGTGTGAGGATGATTAAAAAGCTTAAATTTGAAAAAAGTTTAAAGTTAATTTAAATAAAAAATTTATTCAGTTTCGTTTGAAACATATGATTTAGATTAAATAAAATAACAATATAAAATTGTTTGTATAACAATTAGTAATAAGTTTTTTATTGGTCATTTTACATTACCTATTACAACTCTGCATTATGATTTTTTTTTTTTAATCTTTAACTTTCCAATGGTATATGTTAACACCAGTTTGTAGTTAACACATATGGAATACATTGAGTTAAGAAAATGAATGGATTTTTATTTTTTGTCTGTGGTCATGATCTACAGTGCTCCATTCCTCATTCTGCTCCACACACTTGCAATACATTCGTTATTTTTTATTAAACAACCAAAATATTCATTAGAAATAATTTGCATGGTAGAACAATGTTTGGTGGGTCAGCTAATATTATATAATGATCAGATAAAGAAGCAAAGCAATATTCGAGCAATGAAATACATCTTCATACTTACATCTAACTTGTTCAGTTCCTTTTGGTAGAACAAAATCATCTGATAGGTATAGAGGAAGAATAAGTCCATTTCTCCGTCATTGAAGTTTGCTTTTTTGTCAGTAATCCTCACATTTGGAAACAGTGTTTCTATCTCGTCCTGAAAAATAAAAGTTTGATAAGTACTAAAAAAACTTTCACAAAATAAAACATCAATACTAAACATTTATAACTTAAACGTAACGAAAAAATATAAAGTCAGTGAAATTATTGAGATATTGAAAAATATTGAATCTGATTTTTCAACAGTCATAAATGTTAAGTTTGGGGCCCACTTAAGTTCTTGAGTATGAAGATTCAATAACACACAACATTATAGGACAACCCATTATGATAGTTATAGAATATGGTCATCACTGATTAAGAGAATTATAGGGAAGGGTCATCACCCACTACAATAGTTATAGGGTAGGATCATCACTCCTTATGATAGCTATGTGTAGGCTTATCAACCCTTATGATAGTTAAAGGATAAGGTTATCACTGCTTACAACAGTTATAGGTTAGGATCATCACCCCAAATGATAGAGATAGGATAGGATCATCACTCTTCACAATAGTTATAGGGTAGGGTCATCACTGTTTAGTAGTTAGAGGGTTGGGTCATCGCTGCTTATGATAGGAACAGCCATCACTCTTCACGATAGCTATAGATTAAGGTCATCATGGTTTGGTGATGAGAGAAGCAAGAGAAGAAAAATTTGCTTTAAATTTATTGACAGCAGCCAGAGCTTTAATTATAAAATTAAGGCCATCTTTGGTGTAGTAGCTAGCCTAACAGCCTTATATGACCGAGGACACAGGTAACCTAATAGATAACTATAAGATATTTAAAAGAGAGTAGTAAAAACTTCTCGGTTATACCATTCTTTGGAGGGGGCGTAAAATGGTGAACCCGTGTAATGACAGCTATGGGATAAAGATCTCAATCCTAATTAAACCTTGATAGACAAAATTTGGGACTCCCCAGTAGCATCGTCCAATCAGCCACAGTAACATCAAGTGATGTTAAATGAATAAACAACAAACAATTATAAACTTAAAAAAACTTTAAACTTACTGTAAAGTTTTTCCTCGCTTCCAAAACCTTGTTCCAATACTTCTCAGTAATGGAGGCTCGGGCTACTTCCTGATTGTAAGTCTTCTTCGCATTGGCTATCGCATCGCTATTCCTTCTGATGCTCCTTCTCACTGCATTCTTAGTTTCTTCATCGCCTGGGAACGCTGGGTCATCGAGCATTTCCTTGAACTTCTTAGAATTTTCGCTAAAAATAAAAAAAAGAAAACAATCATTAAACTAAAAGATAAATAAACATTAACACTGAAACTTAATAATAATAAATATCATATTCACTTGAATATAGGTCCATCACAAGCCCCTTTTTGTATAAAATTTACTGGTGAGTTGCCCCTGCTTCCTTAGGGTGAAATATGAGTTTGGTGTCATTTATGCTTTTCTTTTTTTTTTTGTCACACTTTACTGATTCTAAAACTCTGCATATTTTTCTGTATCGTCAAAAATAACTGAGTTATGGACGTATTTATAGATAAAATTGCAATTTTTTCTTTTCTTTTTTCTCGTTTTATAATCATTCACCGATTTGTGGTTAAAAAACACTCATAAATTTATACTCTATCTTCAAAAATAACTGAGTTATTGAATTAAATCACTTTTAATCGCCTGCCACTTTAAAAATAACCAGCTGATATCAACGTCTAGTGTTAGGATCATCATTGCATACCCTAGTATGTTTGTGGCAAATATCAAAAAAATTGGTCCAGAAGTTTCAGAAAACTTAAATTTTAAAAAAAATTTATTATCAATTTTTTTAATACTAAGGAAACAAGAATGAAGATGAAAAAAAAGTCTTACGTAGCCGTTTTGAGTGCCTTATCTGCTTCTGCAATCAACCTTTCCCTCTCTTGGGTCTTCTTCTTGATCTTGGACCAAACCCTCGGATCGACAGTTTCGACAGAGCTATCGACCAGCTGGTAGACATCTTCAGCAAGGTCTGAAATGTTCGAATTAAGATTTTTTCAAATAAACTATTTCTTTTCTCATGCTTAAACAATATTCATTAGAGTAGTTAGTTAGGGAAGGGGTTACAATAAAAAAAAACACCCTTAAAAAAGTAAACTTATAATATATGTGAATAAAGTTTATGTGGAGGAAATCAAGTCATGGTTAAAAGCATATTATTGTTTAGTTGCAAAATTACTTAGCTCACATCTTCTATCAAGAAGATTAAAGGTTAAAATTTATAAAACTATTACTCTTCCTACAGTTCTATATAGATCAAAAACGTGGTCGCTTACTTTGAAGGATAAACACCTTAAGGTTTTCAAGAATAAGGTATAGCATAAAATATTTGATCCAGAGAGAAATGAGGCCACTGGGGGCTACAGAGGGTTGCACAATGCTTAATGCAGAGCTTGTACGCAGATTCTTCATCCATCATGACCTACCGACTGCTTCTCATGTTTTCATCAGAAATGATAATAATAATAATTGGCTTACCGAACCCGAAGGTTCGATGCCGATACCACCAAATTCCGTCCACACAGACTCGTCCAATGTCCACCGTTCAAGCATAAGTCCCCGAGATCAGCCTTAACGCAATCTTCCCATCGACGCTTCGGCCTACCTTTCGGACGTCTACCAGTCGGATCAGCAAATACCTACTTTCTTGGAATTCGCTCCTCATCGAGCCCAACAACTTTACTCGCCCATTTGAGTCTCCGTGATGCTATCAACTGAATTATATTCACAGGATACAAGTTTCACAATTCCGCGTTGTGCAACCTTCTAAACTCCCCAGTGGTCTCATCTCTCTTCGGACAAAATATTTTACACAGTACCTTATTTTCGAAAACCTTAAGCCTTTGTTCATTCCTCAAAGTAAGCGTTTCACATCCGTAAAGAACCGTCAGAAAAATAATAGTTTTATAAATTCTAACCTTTACTTTTTTTAAATAGAAGCCACGAACTAAGTAACTTGGCAACTAAATAATAACACGCATTTCCCACCTTTAACTGGGACTTTATATCTTCCTTTATTTCATTTTTTCTTGTTATCATTGAACCTACATACTTGAATTTCTCTACGTGTTCAAAAGTATGCCCTGATATATCAATATCAACAAGATCGCCACCATTTCTGCTGCTAATCATATATTTCGTCTTATCGGTATTTAATTTGAGTCCTATTTCTTTAACGGTTTTTATTAACACACTTGTATTTAGTTGTATGGTTTCCATGTCTTCACCTAGCAGTACCAAATCATCGGCATACCCTAAAACCGGAAACGTGTCACCCATATTTAAACCTTTCTCGGTAAACATCACCTTTCTATGACATATTCTAAAGCTATATTAAATAATACAGGTGAAAGGGAGTCACCCTGTTTCAAACCCGATCGCACCTCAAATCTCTCAGAGTAATTATGTCCAATTCTAACTTTATGGAATGTTTCCGACAAACACATCTCTCTACTAGGTTTACTAACTTTCTAGGTATTCCCTGTTCAATCATGATGTTACATAGCTTCTGACGGTCTATTGAATCGTAAACCTTTTTAAAATTGATATAAAGTTGATGGACTACACCGTTGTACTCCAATTTTTTCTCTAATATTTGACGTTAGGTAAATATTTGATCAATAGTCAAGCGATCCCACCTAAAACCAAATTGGTAATCTCCGATAATTTCCTCAGCGTATTCTGTGATTCCGCTAGTTAGTATTGACGAATCAGAAATCAGAAATGATACAGTAGGAAAACAACTTCAGCAGCTCTTATAGTTTGGTTAGAGGGTATAATAAATATTACACCATGGATGGACACAGAAAAAGAAAAGATATCAATCTACAAGCTGAAGCTTGTATTAGCGTTTAAAACCTGTGAAAAATTGTCGCTTTCGCGTGTGCGTGTGTGCGTGGTAAGTCTAGCACGAAAGCGAAAAGTCTTATGAAACTGATATTTCATATTTAAGACAACTATATGTCCAATATGTTAGAGCAATTTTTTCACTAAAAGCAGCTGACCATAAGTGCTACTTTATACCATGCATTTTGCACCTCTTTACATTTTCATTAAGATGGCTAACGATTTTGATTAAACTCGCTATATCAATGTAAAGCTCAACATTTTCTTACCCTAAAGTACCTTCAATTTTACAGATTTAGGAGAATTACCCATATGATCTTATTAGGATTGATAAAAAGCAGCTAAACATAAAAGTAGAACGAATTTGATAACCAACTTATGGAGAAAATATTTTTTAACATATTTTTGTTTTTTTGGTAATAAGAACAGTTATATAAACACATAATATATCATTGGAAAGTTGAAGATTTTAGAAAAAACATTTTCTTATATACAAAGGTATATTATTATAAACATAATGTAATGTGACAAAAAAGGCATACAATTATTACTGCTAATTATGCTTAACAATTTTATACTGCTATATTAATTAATCCAGATCATATGTTTCCAATGAAACTGAATACACTTTTCTTTTAAATTAACTTTCAAAAAAATTAAATTTAAGTTTATTCAATAGTTCTTAAATTGATTTTGACAGGCAAGTTAAGTTAAGTGTGTTGCTCGCACGAGATTTTTTAATTTTTCATAATTATATCAAATACTTTTAAATATGCTGCAACTCGCAGCCATTTTTTTTTTTTTTTTTCAACACCAAAATTTAGAAGGAACATCACATCCTTACCAGCTCATAGAGGACAGTTGGACAGTCCACATTCCCATCAAAAAATGTATATTTTTTAAAGAACTTTCACAATTTGTAAAATCCATGGAGTACTTAACATCTGTAGGGACTGTAGGGGGATAATCACATTAATCATTAAATGTGCATTAATTGCGATTAAAAGCTCACAGATCTCATTTACACGATGTCTGTACTAGACATATTAGTTCACTTACCAATTCAGGCAACTGACATAGCAAACAAGATGGCAGCGTATAACAAAATAAATCAAAATCAGGTTCGTTAAACTTTTTTATATTAGGTTATTGTACAACACAGTGAATAGCATGAATAACATAACAATAATAATTATGAGTATCCCAAAACTTTCAGTTCGGATTAATTAAAGAAACGTTATTTTAAATTACCTCTTAACGCGCAGACAGCATCGGTGTATGTTTTGACAGCCATCTCCGCTGCATTATTGATAGCTTCCTCCAGCTCTTTCAAATCTCTAGGTTTTATTGAGTCGCCTAACTCTGATTTTTCATCTTCGGGGACTTAAAAAAAAAAAGTGGTAGACTTAATATAATGCATAATATAGTAAAATAACTTAAAATAGTCTTTCATAGTTACGGACAGTTAAATGTGACGCAGGATCTTTTCTTCTAAAGGCTATGGGAAAGATTCACAAATTGAGAAAATGGGTAACACATGAACTGAATGAAAGACAGCAAGAAAATCGAAAAACCACTTGTCAAATGTTCCTCATCAATCGTAAAAGAAAAAATCATTTCTTCATTGAATAATGACAGGTGACAACAACAAATGCTCGATTTGAATCAAGCTGCTATGATTGTACTCATTTAAAACATGGGTTAAACTAAGGGAGTATAATTGGAAACCTTACCAAAGGGGTACGTGTGATCCAATTTATTAAGAAACATCAATGAATAAATAAATAGTTTATTTAGATACAGATTATGTATAATAAGATTAAGGGACTGTATAAATTACTTGACTATAAAAGATTAAATGCTGTCAGTGGCTTCCAGGTAAGTGTTCTCTTCACGATCTTCTCTCTGACTCCTCTGTCGGTGGCTCTCCCTGCACCAGGAGTGGAGGGGTGTATATTTCTTGCACCGCCCTTCTAAGAACCTTCCTGGCTAGAGCCCGACAACACTTCTACTTGTCTTTTATACTTTTCAATATTTTAGGTTTGATACATAGCAAAGCAATACGTGAAAAACGACTGGAATATGCAAAACGGCAACATAAAGTCATTTAGCTTCATGATAATGCCTCCTCACACACAGCAAAACGGGTCATGGATACGATCAAGGTATTCAATTAGGATATACAAGCACATGTGGCTTATTCTCCAGACTTGGCTTGTCTGATAACCACCTATTCGCATCATTGGGAGATGCACTCGCCAAACAACACTTCGATTCATATGAAAATGGCTCGACAACTGGTTCTCTTCAAAGGAAGAATGGATTTTTTTTTGGCGTTGCATTCATAACCTGCCGAAGAGGTGGGAAAATGTATAAATTCCAATGGAGACTATTTTGAATAAAATATGTTTTATAATTTGCAAATAACAGACGTGCAATTTTTACAAAAAAAATCCGGTTTCATACTTCTACACCTGGTAAAATTTCTACAATTCAAAATAAATTAGTACAGTCTTTGCGATTTTAATGCAATTGTTTATTACTCACTTTTGTCTTAAACTAATAAATGACACTTCAAATATTGTATAGTATTAACATATTTTAAAATGTTAAAATTAACATTGATACGTAAATGTTAATGAAATGCATACCTGTTGTGATATCGATTTGTCCATCAGGTGTTCTTGTATATAGTCTTTTTTCATCAACTTTATCACCTTTAATATCCATATTTTTAAATATGGGCTTTGGAGCTAAAAAACAAATAAAAGTGATTCAAAATTAATTAATTAGGAGAAAATATTCTTTTCTATATCATTTCTTAACTTGATAAAAAATTATTCATATACTAAAATATATTTTATCAACGACCAAAATAAAATTTGCATATCATAATTTTGATTATAACATATTATAAATATTACAAAAAAAAAATTCTACAAGCCATGAAGGGTTTTGGATACAGTATATACAAAGATTCGTACTGTTTAGAGTTTAAAAGTAGTGTGTAAGGAGGTAGGTGGTTAAGGCAAGAGCAAACTGTGGTGCCAGGTTTTTCTCCCTAATTTTTTTGTACTCAATTTATAGAGGCTGGGTGTGCATCAGGAGGATCATTATATCCCAGGGTCTCATCCCAGCTATAATTACAGCTATCATAATTACCCTATAATTTATAAAAATATAATTTAAAATAATTTTATATTTATCTATGGTAATCATTTCTTTCATATTTCGTTTGAAGATATTTTTTTCAAAATTTATAATTTTAGTAGAATGGAATTTGACTTTATGTCCCGTTTTTCCGAAATGAGTGTTGAGGGCAGTTTGATCTGGTTTATTAATTTTTTTACATTCACTTACTATAAATAGTAAGGGAGGGAAAGTATTGTGATCGTGAAAATTTTCGAATTACAGTTTTTAATGGAAATGACACGTTTTAGGGTCTCCTGAGTCCAAATAAACCAAGTACTGCAAAAAGGTCTGTGTGTGCGGTAGCCCCCGGGCGGAAACGAAAAGTCCTATGAAACTGAAATTTCATATTCAAGACAAATATACGCCCGAGACGTTACAAAACCTTTTTCATCAAAATGAGCTTACCAGAAGAGCCACTTTATACCATGCATATTGCACCTTTTTACGTTTTTCTCAAAAACGGTTCGACGATTTTGATTAAACTCGCTATTTTGATGTAAAATTTAACAGGCTTTAATATCATGTAGGTTTCATTCTGATTAAAATAGTCTGACAGGGCTTAAATGCCGATATTTTAAATTTTCTTCTTCTAAAGTACCTTTCATTTTGTTGATTCTATAAAAATAACTTTATTATCTTGTTACCACTGATGAAAAACAGGTAAATACATACATTGAATGAATTTGATACCCAACTAAAGGAAAAAATATATTTTTAATGAAATTTTTTGTTTTTGGACGTAAGAACAGTAATGTACATGTATGATACACCGTTGGAAAGCTTGAGATTTTAGAAAAAATATTATCTCATACACAAGCTTTTAAAAGTTAATAGAGAGTGATGAAAAGCCAATAAAACTGAGTGATTATTTTAGATAATAATATAATAGATTTTTTAATAAAACATATGTTTCTAAAGAAATTTCATTTAATTAATTCTTTAATGGTTTCATTATTTTTATCTCTAACTGTATTTGAAAATTCTTTAATCGATTCTAAAAATGGAGGTAAGTGAAAGTCATGTGTTGCCCGCACCAGATTTTATTTTATTGAAGTACAGCTGTATTTGTGTTGATACAATCTCTTTTTAAATATTGTTCTAATGTTCCAAAATAAGATTTTCCGCTTTTATCTTCACATGGAATTTTGTATACTACAATTGATTTAAGTTTTAATTCGTCCGTGTCTTTGGTTTTAGTGAATAGTTTGGATAAAGTAGTTATATTTTTCAATGTAATAGCAGAATCACAAATTATATTTGTTGATATTGAGTGCTTTGGCAGTTTTTCAGAGATTGTCGATATGTATGGGTAGTATACAATTTTAGGTATAGGGATTGATGACTCTACCTTATAAAATATAAACGAGAATCACGATATGAAATCTCAGAAAACCATACTGCGCGGACAAAGGTCTACAAGGCCTGTTGTGCAAACCAAAATCACAAACAAAAAAACTATTTATTACCCAACATTTCGACCCAAGCTGCAGGTCTTTATCGGGGCTTCTCTCCACAAAGTAAGGAAGCTGATTCAGTTTTTTACTATTTTCTATTCTTTTATGACTATCACATTAAACCATCTCATCTTTGATATTAATTTTTCTACTTAAAGTATTGATAAAGCAACTTACGGACATAAGGTTCATGCTTGTCATCACATGGTGCCATCTCTTTCGATCCTGATTCTTGACCGAACATAGTCATCACTTCACGTTTTAACCTGTAAATATTTACAGTAATCAATTTTTTTCTAATAAAAAAAAAAATTAATAAATAAATTGCAAAAAGAGATAAAGTAAAAGGAGATAAAGCTAAATAAGAAATAAGTATAAAAGGCCCAAAAATATTGTTATTAAACTCAAGTTTCAACTTAGTAAGAAGGAATAAATTTGAGTGTTCAAACAACATTCAATAGGCAAATTTTTAATTTTGTTTTTCCTAGGATCTATTTTTAGCCTTCGGTAACGCCAAGAGAAACTGCAATCCTTCTTCATTTTTAACCCTTATCCCTCTGCAAAACCCCTTCACTTCACTAGAGTGAGGAAAATATTGGACATGAAAGATATTTTTGTCTCCAATTCTTTAAAAATAGAAAACAAGAAAATTACAGAAATTATTTTCCCACAGAAATCTAGTGTTATAAGAAATTTTAAAAATTCGCAAGTGCTCTACACTTTGGTCCAATAAGCACTGATGGAATGAAGTAACAATTGAAAATACATTGGGTCAGCCGTGGTGTAGTGACTAGCAAAATATCCTTCTGTACCTAACACCCAAACTGTACCCAAGGTTGTGGGTTCAAACTAAGCAGGTGGCCCAAGGATTTTTTAAAGGAAGTAAAAAATCCTTGGGTATGCCATCTTTCGAAGGGGATGTAAAATGGTGGTCCCGAGCCTGTGCGATGTCAGGTACTCATTACATCCCTTTCTCCATAAAATCCGAAAAGGCGAGATTCAAATTCAAATCCACAAATGTTGATCTTTCAACACCTCTATTACATGATTTTTGGATATATTCACAAAACACCTCTCAAAAATCAGTTTTCTCAACTTTGCCTTCTCCTCACAAAATCCAATGCGAGAAATTTCAGAAATGCTTATTAATTATAACGGGAAGGATAATACACAATCAATATGAAGTTTCAACTTCCTGTTTTCAAACCAAGGGTTAATGAATGTAAATAATAGATTTGTCAAAAATGTAACATTTTTTGTGTACAAACAGGATGGGCAGTCATAAACGCAATGACTACCAGATTTGGCACAATGTTATTAACATACATTTTGCAAAATAAATTTTAAAAAACCTGCCATTTTAAAATGAATTTTCGAAAACATTGCTAACTACCATACTATAAGTAAAATTAATCACTATTTATAATAAGATGAACATTTCTGTCAATGATATAATTAAAAAAGTTAAATATTACCTGTTATCATAATTATCAAAATTGATTAAATTAACTAGATTAAGTGCATCTTATTTAATATATTGATCATCCTGATATTAACTGATTAATTATTCAATTACTATATAGTAACAACTCAGATTAAGTCAACTCAGCAGCTTTTGGAATTTACTGTATAGACTGTTCTTAAAACTTTGCAGACCTGCTGTCTTGCTAGGTTAGCAAAACTAGAGAGTATCCCTTAACATGATACAAATGTTACATTATGTCCTTTGCGATTGTTATAGCTTTAGTATAAAATTAACTTACCAATAAAGTTGTCAACTTATGTTGCTGTTTGGTACTTGAAAGATTCAAATGAATGAACAATTTTCAATACACTCCTAATCACCAATATAAGCATTTTTAACACATTCAACACTTAATGCAGAGGGATACATTGAGCATATACTTTTTGAGACTGTCATCCCCAATTAATTAACAAATAACCAATAGTGATTTGCTAGTTTAGAATGACACTCACGCTGATGCCAAATCTGCAATCACTCGAAGGATGTAGTCAATCGGTGATGTTTCTTCAGCCGTTACAAATGAAATAAATTCATCAGAACCTGGTATGTTATCTCTCAGAAGGGCTCGAAAATCTTCATCATGTTTAGCATACGCCACAACAGCACCTGTTCCGATAATGACAGCACCTAGAGTATAGTAAAATAAGCGGCCAGATTTCCTGCAAATAACGAATACACAATATGTATCAAATAAATAGCACTTCTCCTTTATAACTGATTAAGTTTTCGATGACTCACTGATTCGGACATTCTTCTTTTTGGCCTTCAATTTGTTTCCTACATAGCTGAGGTGTTGTTCGGTAAAGTCGAAAAACATATTGTCTCTCACATAAGGGGTACTGCAAGGCACAGAAAATTAATGAACTCAAAATAAATGTAACCTAAATATTACCACAGATACTTAAGAGTTGGGTTCAATTGTAAGTACTTCCATATACTTTTCAGTATAAAAATAGTTAATAACAAACAAATTTAATGTTTGATAACGATTATTAAGTAAAAAATAAGTTGATAAATGACTAACCGGTACATATCTGGAAGTTAAAATTACAATCGCCCATTAGAAAAGTAAAAAAATAATAAAACTGCCTCTAAACATAACAGATGAGTAAACATACCTTTTTGACAATACTAAGAGGGAATTTTACACTGTGCCTGAACATTTTAGACCCGGATCAGGGCCGATAGAGGAGAACTACAGTTTGGAAAGAATCGGAAAAACAATCGATCATATGACCCTGAAATTAACATAAATTGTTCCAAACTACATTATGACGTATCTTTCAATTGGAAATATTAGTTAGTTTTAATTTTTAATGTTCTTATAATCTCTAAACATAATAATTTGAATAAAAACATATGCATGTCACACTACATTTGACTATATAGTTGCTTTACAGCTCAAAATAGTCATAAATTTACCTTTTTTTAAGATGAATTTTTATTTATGTGTTGTAATGCAGCTGAATTTAATAGGATTTTTTCAAATTATTAAGATGGATGATGATGAAGAAGAAGAAATGATTTGTAGGGCATTGATGTTTATTGGGCAATAGAACCCAAACATTGAATGCCTGATCATATGAGGAAACCTTCTGATTGGGTTTTGTGATAATGTCGGTGTTGTGATTGTTTACATTAAACCGTTATTTTAACTGATTGTTGAAATGTCATTCGAAACGTTTCAGCAATACCCTCCGGTCGATGGGGAATTAGTGGACCGTATTGTTTGCAAATTGAAATCTCAAGGTATATTCGATCAGTTTCGTAAAGATTGCCTTGCCGATGTTGATACTAAGGTAAGTCTCATTAAAATTTATTTTATGCAGTGAATTATTAAAGTTCGTACATTTTAATAATACCTAACTACTTAACTGGCAATTATCTCTTAATTATTAAGTTGTAATCAATGTCTTGTTTATTATCAATATAGCCAGCATATCAGAATCTCCAACAAAGAGTCAATGGAACAGTTGCTACTTTCCTTGCTACTCAGACATGGCAGCAAGACCTGAACAAAACTCAACTGCGGGAGAGTCTAAGGAGACATGTTCAACAGTAAGTCCTTTATTAAGTCTTTCGTAAATTGATAAAGCCCTTGATGAACTAATTAGTTAAAGTGGTGTAAGTGAAACATGTTTAAGGATTATCATTATCTTTCAGGGGCTTTTTAGAAGTTGGTGTCGATCGTATTGTAGACCAAGTCGTGAATCCCAAAGTATTTACAGTTTTTATGCCTAAAGTGGAAGATGTCGTCTATGACTGTTTGGGAATCGAGAAACCTAAACACCCACCTCCATCAAGTAAGTTATTATTATTTATAATGTAATTATTCAATATATCATCTTTGTCAGCCCTTACCCGAATCACTCAATTTTTTTCAGCTTGAGTTGACATCAGATTAAATTTGTATATATTTTTTTAAAGATGTAATATGAGTTATCATTCATTCAGTGCTACTTATCCTTATATTATCAATTTGAAGATAATAGTGATAAATTGATATAGTTTGGAATGATGACAGTTTTTCCTTATCTACCCCTGTCTGAATCACATTCAAGCTTAAGTGTGAAATTCTCAATGATTAGCTTAAAGTGATTGTAAATTTGGTTCAATTTTTGTAGATGGTGTCAAACTCTTATCTTATCGATAATGAAATTTGATCACTTAATTTTCAAGCTCCTTGGCATATAGTTATTATGTTACTCAATATAATTCTCTTGCTAACAGAGCAACAAATTTGATGGCTTATGACCATAGAAGCCAAGAAAACATTTATTCAATGTACGAATGTTCAGCTACTGATATCTTTAATCAATAATCCTCACCTAGTACAACAAGGAGCCTTGAGTCTTGATGTCTAGACGATACTAATAACATTTTTGGTTTTAAGTTATCTTAAATTCTATTAGACCTACAGATACCTAATGCCTCTCAAATTAAAGCTAATCAAATGTACCCTAAACTAGTTTATCATGTTAATCTTATTAGGCAGAGTAGTTACTGTGATATTAGCCTAAACAAAGTTAAAAGTTAGTGATTCCTTGTTTAGCCATGAACATAAAATCATTCTGAACTACAGATGCCAATTACTCGAGACCCGACTAGTAACTAATTAAATGAAAAATATTTTTGACCCTCTTTGTTACTTCCGTCTGACCCATGGATTCTGAGTTAAATGAGAAAGAAAACCTGGTGCACCCAACACACGACTTTTACTTACCTCCGTTGTTAAAATGAAATTTTAAAAAGAGATAAAAAAAGTTCAAAAAATTAATTACATTGAGTTTTGATAAAAACGTGTGTTTTATTGTATCATCTATGTTATTATAATCAATAGCAATCAGTTAGTTGTATCAACTTTTTATAGCTCTCCATTAAATTTTACAATTTTGTGTATCAGACAATATTTCTTCTAAAATCATTAGCTTTCCAATGGTATATCATACATCTATGTTATTATAATCAATAGCAATCAGTTAGTTTTATCAACTTTTTATAGCTCTCCATTAAATGTTACCATTTTGTGTATTAGAAAATATTTTTTCTAAAATCTTTAGCTTTCCAACAGTATATCATACATCTATGTTAACACAAAAATTGCATAAAAAAATATTGTTGCTCTTTTCTCCTTTATTTGGATACCAAATTCATTCAACTTATATATTTACCCGTTTTTATCAATCCTTACAAGATGATATGATTAATTTTTTTCAAATCTACCAAATTAAAATAACTTCTGAGAAAGAAATTTTAAAATATCGGGATTTAAAGTCTGTCAGACTGAAATTTTTTCTATCAGACTGAAACCTATATGATATTAAAGTCAATTAAATTGTACATCGATATAGCTAGTTTATTCAAAGTTGCTATTGTGCAAAATGCATGGTATAAAGTGGCTCTTTTGGTTTGTCCATTTTGATGAAAAAGTTGCTGTAACATTTCGGGCGTATAGTTATCTTAAATATGAAATTTTAGTTTCGTATAACCACTCACACACACACAAAAGACCTTTTCGTGTGACTTGGTTATTATGGATTCAGGTAACCGTAAAATGTGTATATATCCTTTCTTTTCATTTATTTGATTCAAGGAAGATTTAATTATTTTTATTTATTTAAATAAGTATTCTCTAGTTCCACCAACCTTATTTATTTATTTTTAACTTTTTTACATATATATATTTTTTTTTTCTTTTTTTCATTTTTAGTAGCTTAATGAAATGTCAACTTCATGATGAGCATTGGCAATACAACAGTCATAACAGTGTGCAAGTAGTCATCATGAAGTTGACATGTAGTGTGAAGCTACTAAAAATTATATAAGTATGGAAATAAACATAACATTCTTAAAAATGGGAACAAGACCCCGAAACGTCAATAAAAAAAAGGAGATGTAATTTAAATATTTTCATTATTGCAATTCTTTCCCTTACTTTATATTTCATATACAAGTAAGTGAAAGTAAAACTTACTTAAAGTACTAGGGTTATTTCATAAAGATAATAATTATCAATTTTATCTTAGAATTTGTTGGTACTTCGAAATAACCCAAAGAAGAAGACATTCATTTATTTTTTTAATGAATATAAACTGAAAACTTATTAATTTTGGCTTAATTCTATATACTACTAGTTTACTGTTTGAAAAATGATAAAATTACTTTTTGTTTACGTTTATGGATAAAAAAAAAAAAAAAAAAAAAAAAAAAAATGTGCTGTCTTGATGCTTCAGTGTGTGAAATGTTTATTATTTATTTATCATTGGGGGGTTCACAGCTGATTTAATGTTTGCTTTGTAGTTACACGCTTTCGGTTGTGCGCAAACTCTCTAGTTATCACTCTAGACTGCGTTACCCCTTTGTCTGAAGGTAAATTTTAGTTTCTGTTAGAAGATTAACAGTAAATTGATTACTGAAGATTTTATGTTATTACATTTATAGTTAATTGTAACTTTTTTTATTTGTTTATTTCTCACAGTTCCGAGTATAGTATATGGTTTTAAAGGGTAGTAGGTTTTATTATTAAACCTAACCTATATAATTGATCTTTGTTCCATCAAAGATGGCTTTGTTTTCTGTTTTACATGATATTCCTTTTAGTTTGCATTTTTGAAATAAACATTTTCAACATTAAGTTATCAAATATATTTTTAAAGTTCTTATACATTTAGATATTTTCATTCTTCCAAATAGGTAGGTACATACGCCATATTATATCCATCTCTATTCTTTATCCATAATTTATTTCCACTGTAAATTCTTTAATGGTCATTAACATGATGAATATATTTATGTGTTGATATAAATAGATGTTAATCCAAACAATCGTATAACCGTTTTAAAAAATTCTCCTTTTTAAACATATGTTATCCGATTCAAAGCTTTTTCCTATACGTCACATACAAAATTACAAAAACAGTTTATTACTTATCTACATTTTGTGTGAGGGAAAGGAATTCAAATAAATCATGTTTACTTTTGTAATGTTTTGGAAGTGTTGTGAAGATAACTTGACTTGGGAATAAATTCAAGATTTCAAATTTTCATTATCATTTATTAGAAGATTCTATATGGTTCATTTCTGCCAAAAAATATGTTTATTTTTGTTTAACTGCATTAATTTAACATGCTGATTATTCTTCTGACGCAATTGCCCAAACAAGAAAGTTTGGTATTTGCTCCCACTGGGTTTCACATCACAAAATATCTGATTTTGGTGTTGCCACTTTTCTTCTCGCCTATAAAACTAGTTATTAGGGTCTTGTCCTGCACCTCTTCAATCATATCATCAGAGGGTGCAGTCATTAACGTAGGTTCTTCATATTTACAAATAGTCGGTACCCTTCCTATTTCAAGCTCTTCACACTCTTGGTCAGTAGGCTCTTTATTCTTATGTTCTTCATCTTCAGTGGAGGTCAGGGACTCGGTTTCAACTTGTATTTTTAAGCTTGATGTGATCTTGTCAGATAATTCATTTTGTTATTTTTCCTCTATTCTTTTGTCCATTTTTGATAACATTGCCATTATTTGTTTCAATATACACTCAGTACTACTTACATTTTAAAAATTACTTTCTCCATCAAATTTCTCAAGAACCACATTTTTAGGGTCTACACTGTCTGACAGATTTACCTGATATCCATTATATTTTTTTTTACAATTATAAACACATGAAAAACTTATTTAACTATAATTGTACTCTGATTATTGTTGTCTTAATTTTTAACGAACAAATAGGCAAAGCCACACCTAGTTGGGTGCCAAATTATATAATATTCTATTTTTATGAACATATTCCTTAAGGAAAAAGTTTATTAAAACATAATTTACTGAATAAAAATTTATTGACTCTCAGGGTATGGTTTCTTGACAATCAGGCACAATTATTTTATTTTATTTTTAATTATAATTATGACTTACAAAAATATTGGGTTGTGTCACATGAAATGTCTGTTTTCAAGGTAAAGGATTTTTATTAAAAATATTATATGAAAACAAGATAATTTTATTCGAAGTATTTACCTCCTTTTTCTACACATTTTTTCCCAGCGTGACACATCTTTTCTATCCCCGAACTGAAAAACTCTGAGCTTTGAAGTGAAACAAAATCTGAAAATGCACTTTCACTTGATCATCATTTTCAAAAAGTTTTCCTTTGACGAAGTTGTCTAAATTCCTGAACAGGTGGTAATCTGTTGGAGACAAGTCGGGAGAATATGGTGGGTGCGGAAGAACTTCGTAGCCCAGTTCTTTCAATTTTTGCACGGTATGTTTTGAAACATGCGCTCAGTGATATCATGAGGGTACCCATGTATCGAGCTTTTTTACTTTTCTAATACACTTTAAATGTATGGAAATGGTAGATGCACTGCATTTAGTTGTGCTGAGAGTCCTTTAACTGTTTGGTAGGGGTTTCCTTCTACTGTTATGTTTATCATTGTCTATTAGGGACGGAGGTCTTCCTCGGGGCAAGTTTTCCAAGTCAGTATCCCCAGCTGAAAACTTAGCAAACCAACGGCGAATGGTCAGTTCATTGACACTCCTTCCCCAAACGTCTTGCAAATATTTCTAGCGGCCCCAGCTGCTGAATGGCCGAGTTTAAACTCGTACAAAAATATTACTCGAAAATCGCGTGTTTCCATGTTCATATTTGGAGGTATACTAAAAAGTGGGTAATTATTGGAAAGCTAATGTTTATAATAAAAAGGTAGAGGATTAGTAACTGTTTACTTTAAATATGTAAATATTCGGAAGAAAACAACAGAGACCTGATTTTCAGAAACTATAAAAACGGACATTTCATGTGAAACAACCCAATAATAATAACGATATTTAAACTAACAGTGATTCTTCTTCGTATTCTTTTCTTCAGACAGCAGCAGGTCCTCCCACTTTCAAGTCCAAACCCCAACTAACTCTTTTTTGTACCTGCCCTTTCTCAAATGTTTACCCCTAGCTTCCAAAATGAATGCCTTTTAATTGTTAACAAACATCCAAATTGGAGCTGTCAATTTAAATTTTTTCTTAATATGATTATTAGCCTGCCTATTTAAATATCTCATTAATTGATAAAAATAAATATTTATATACATTTATCTTTTTTATATATGTGGTTATATTACAATATTGTGAATATGTTTTATCGAACTATAAATGCAACGCTGTCTTTGAAGAATATCTTGAGCATCGAATTACAAACAATAACCTAAGACAAATTCATTCCTTTAATACATATTTTGAAAAAATACAGGATGTACAGATTGGAACTCATGAGAAAAACTATATCCTAAGAAAGCGTGTTACGAATAGGTGCTTTAGATATTAATAAAATGAAAATATAAGTTCTATCAATTATATATTATGAATTGAGCATTAAAAAAACCTCAATGAGAACTATAAGAAGGTAGTCAAAGGTTTAGACCCAAATTTGTTAACTTAGCAGTCATTCTGACACCAAAGAAACAGGAATTTGTTTTTATGAAGGATGTGATGATTTGTGTAGCGATCATGAAAGACAAACTTACCACAACTGAAGTATGTCAATACCAAATATTAAGAGAATAATTACCTTCACAGAAATAGGTAACCTACAGTCAAGGCACAGATAGAAATCAGTCGGTAAAAGATGGTGGAGGAGAGAACATACTTTAATGTATTAGTTCTTCAAACCTAGTTGCAAAAAATAATTTGTTTTAAAAAGAACTTGCTAATGTAAATCTGTTTGTGGATGTAAAATTACTAGTTTACTTTGAACTACTATATCCGACTATTGAAGTGATATCATATTCGCATTCCACCCTAATCCTGAATTACATTATTGGGTAAAATCGATAGCAATAAAGAAAAATACATAATTTAAACATTAATCAATAAATCTGTTGGTATTTTATAATAATCTCATGAAATACAATTAATCATTGGACAGTATTAGTTATTATTTCTAGAATTGTTGATCTAAAATACTCTCTCGGACACGATGGTTTTATATTTCATGGATAATAAAATAGTCTGCAATATAAAATTCAAAAGTAAATTCTGCCTTGAACCAAAATTATTAAAATATTTTTTTATAATATTATAATAATATTTTATCAGTTCTGAGGAAAAGAGCTGAAATAACCTTAAATTAACAGATAAGGAAGATGGTTGGGGTGCGGTCATAAATTAAAACACACATTTAAAATAAGTGTTATTTTAATTATGTGCCGGCCTATGAAAATAACACTTATTTTAAATGTGTGTTTTTAATTTATGACCGCACCCCAACCATCTTCCTCATCTAATTTCTCAGCGGTCAACAAAACTCCATCATTTTAAATTAACAAGAGATAGTGAGAAATTCCACATCAGACCACTCTTTAAGGCAAGCTTGGAGTCAAGCGCTCACTAATACTTGGTTTTCCATAGGTACTCTATTCGGCCCAAAAAATATAAAGTTAGGGACATAATTTGAAAGATTAAGAACTGCGCTACTGGATATTATTTCAAATAAAAATTCTATTCCAAGAAAACCACATAAAATATGAATTTTAGGAAATTGAGTTGAAAATATAAATGTCATGCAAAAATATTATATAACATACTTTAAAGCTTATAGGTAAAGAAGTTATATTGTGTAGTTTTTGTTTGTTTTTTGTTACTTTTCTTACTGTCTTAAGCAAAACATTGCATTATCATTAGGTAAATCGAACAATGATTGAAACTCTATTATCATGATAAAAGGATAACTGAAATCATGTAGGAAAACTTATTTGTATCTATATGTACTTGTAAATATTGTATATATAAATAAATATTTTTATTGTTAAGAAGTTATGGGCAATAACTAAAAGACTCCCAAAACAGATGTTCAATGGGGACTTGTGGGGGAGGAGTGGGGACTTTTGAGAAAATACTCCTCTAATAAGGTTCTAAACAACTGACAAAAAATCAGCTTGTCTCTAATTTCTTCTGACACAAAACCTTCATTGCCTAGGCTAATATGTGTATATGTCCTAGTCGTAACATTTAAAAGGAGAATTTTTTAAAACAGATTCTGATTGTTTGGATCAACATCCATTTTTATCAACTCATGAAAATATTCATTGTCTTCATGCCCATTAAAGGATGTAAAGTCGAATTTTTTTTTTTTTTTTCAACTTACTTTACTTGTTCTCGTATTTAAGTTTATTATTTTCAATGGAACTTTTTAATCGCCCCAAAAAAACATTTTTTTAATCTTCTCCTCTCCTTGAAATTTGATAGATGATGATCACAAAACAAAAAATCTAGATCGGATAAGTATCAGCCGAAATATAATGTATTTTTATTTAGTCATAATATGTAAATTATCATTCACTAGTGATTTAGTTTATAATTCTTTAGTTACTCAAAGCTATTTATCCTAATTAACATATATATTTTGTGTTTAAATGATAAAAAGTTTGTTATGAACTGCAACACCTTATAATTTTGATTTACTTTTAACTTGTCAAGGGTCAAATTAAAGTGTAGGAATGAGATACAGCTGGAGGGTAGTGCCTGCTGTGGTAGAAGCCCCACAATACACTAGGGTAGCATTAGTGCTCTTTGTTGTAAATGTGCAACTACACTCAACAGCTAAAAAAGCGAACCTCCATATATTTCTTGGAAAACTCTGAAATACCAACTACCTACTTCATCCCATGAGGTAGTGTTATTTTTTCTTTAAAGGTAGGTGAGTATAAGGTCAAGAGAAAACATGAAAATTTCTAAGGGAAAATAAGATATAGAACTGATTAAAAAAAATTTAATGAAAAAATTAAAATGTTCTCAATTTATAAAAAGTAAAAAGAATGATTACCTTACATTAAATAAACAAATCTATTTTTCTTACAGTTGATTAGCAGCTTTGTATCGTTCGTTTCTTCCTCTTGCAAATATGATAGCTTCCAACTTTTTTGCCATTCTTTTATCAGGCCATTGAAACCGATATTGAGGAATTCCCTCTCACCCATCCATAAAGGCTGTTCTTTCCTCTTGAAGGTAATGGGGGCCTCAATCATTGTCTAACTACCCAGCACAGCTGGGTCCAGGTGTGGTCTATGGAGTTCAGGTCTGGGCTACCATTCTTCATCTGAGCAATTGCCGATAATTTAAAGCAAATTACATTTGAGTCACCCAGTGGGCTGTAGTCGAGAGAGGTCCGGTAGCTCACTTCGCACAACATTCTATCCACACTTACCGTCACATTCATGCAGAGCATAGCCTCAAAGCTGCCTGGTTATGATTTCTTAGTGCCTGCGTAACAATAAATCTGTTCTCTGCAGGTCCTGTTACCCTTGATCGCCCTGAATCAGGTCTCCTCTTCTATTGGCCAGTCTCTTCATTATGTCAGATAGTTCATAAGACAGATGTCTTGGAAAAGCTTGTGGTGTATCGCTATTCTATCTTTTCCTAAAACGACAATATGAGCTATTAATCGATCCAGAACCATGCTTTTTTCTTAAAATCTCATTTGGGAAGTCTGGTCAAAAAAATTTAAATGAGTGGCGTATAGCTAGTATGAACTGGCCTAGCAAAGACAATGGCAATGCTGAATTATACTTCATCATGAAGCCCGATCCTTCATGATCTCCAATCCTTCAGAAATGACAATCCCTCAATACTCAACACACATTTTCCCACCACAACAACTACTCTAGAGTAAATATTATATCCGTTGTTTTGTAAGAAATGTATGGTGGTCCCCTTTTTTTGCTGTTGAGTATATATGACCAGAATTTTAGAAGAAAATAGTTAAAGTTTGCGTCTTGTTGCTGGGAGGCTTTTGACTTGGCCCTCCTTCCCTGCCACATAGAAAATATAAAAAAAGATTGTCAGTAATTTTTACGAATGGGGTGATTTTCCCAGTAACCTGATTATTGAAATTAATTACTGGAGTAGTTATGCCGTTATGCTAAAAATAGGCATTGAGAGCTTCTGAAGCTGGTTAGTGTTTTGGCTCTAGTTTAATATACATTGTATGATTTATTTATTATATTATATTATTAAAAACAGCAATGATCATGGATAAGTATTGATAAAAGTTTGCATTGATTATTTATTTATTTTATTCATTGTACCATTTACTTCCTTTACAATAATTGATTAAGGACCTACCATAGAATGTCCATACATAAGATGGTCCTTATAAATTAAAATTATATTGAAAAAAAAATTTGAATTTATTAATTGAAAGCAAGGATATACCTTGCCCAACTGTATACGAGTAAACCAGGTGTAGAAGTATGAAACCGGAATTTTTTGTGAAAATCGCACATCTGTTATTTGAAAATTATAAAAAAATAGTTTATTCAAAATAGTCTCCATTGGAATTTATACATTTTTCCCACCTCTTCAGCAGGTTATGAATGCCAATTCTTCCTTTAAAGAGAACCAGTTGTCAAGCCAATTTCGTTCATATTCATACAAATCGAAGTCTCCAGTGCATGGACCCAATGATGCGAATAGATGGTAAACAAACAGAGCCAAGTCTAGAGAATAAGCTGCATGCACTATTATTTCCAAATTGAGTGCCTTGATCATATCCGTGACCCGTTTTGCTGTGTGTGAGGGGGCATTATCATGAAGCAAAATGACTTTATGTTGCCTTTTGCATATTCCAGTCGTTTTTCACGTATTGCTCGATTCAAATCGATCATTTGTTATTGGTAGCGATCAGTGATAACGGTTCCATCAGGTTTTAATAGCTCATAATATATCATACCCTTTTGATCCCACCAAACGCACAGCATTGTTTTCTTTTCAAAACAATTTGGGCTTGCAGTGGAAGTTGATGGTTCGCTAATTTGCTGTCCTTTTCATTCGGCCGGCAGCCGGTGAGCGATGCAATGTTTTATGCTGACTAAGACATTCATAAAGACAGCTTCAAATATTACCAAAAAAGTTGTTACGTATTGTAATATGTGTAAAGATAAGCCGCATTTTTGTTTAGAATGTTTCAATAAATTTCATTATAATCATATTTGATCACATTTTATTGAGACTATTTAATTGTTTTAACTTTAACACTATGAGTATCACGGACCAACGCCAGTAAAACGAAAATTCTAGTGCCGGTCTCCAGGGACCGGCTCCGGGCCCAACATGTTAATTTCCAAAAATAAATAAGTATTAAAAAAATTATAGATTTATGTTTATCTCACTAACTGCTTGTCTAATTTCTTTCTTAAGATTCTCATCACTGACACTAAGTATTTTCAATGATTTTGTTAGCATATTAAAATATTTTATTGCACAATAATTAGCACTTCTTTGTTCAATAACATTAGACAACAAGACTGTAAAGGTATTGTAATACTCTTGTATCTTGTATTAGATGGCTTCATCAAGAATTCATTCTTGTACACATTATAAAGATTTATTATGCAGTTCACTTTAATAATTTGCCGTTTACTCATAGACTTATTCGCTTCATTGATAAGTTACATTTTAACATTATTGGTTAACAGAAATCTTCTTTTGTCCTGCTAGTAACTTTTGGATAGGTGCTGCTAGGGCTATCTATGAGTGAGTTTGTGGACCCATTGTTCTGCCATAACTAATCAAACTCTTAATTAGACTCTGTGAGCGGCATGTCTAGTAGATAGAAAACTGTTCTGGGTTCAAATTCAGGCTGTAGCAGGATTATTTATTCTGTTTTTCAGCCATGGGGCGACCTTGGGACAGAGAGACCCTCCTGGGGCACACTTAGTCTCTATAAAGTAGGTACTCAAAAAGGGAAAAACATGGCAAATGAGCATGATTTTGGCTTGGCCTAATCAACTCTGTACATGGTCATTGGCCTAGAAACAGTATGAATTTCTATATGTACTGAACCAAAGACCGTTCATTGGTTGTAGAGGTAAAGGTTTTATTTATTTTCTTTTAGCTATTTGGAAATAAACAATTGTGTTATAATTCCCAGTGTTTTTTTTTTTTTTTTATTATTTTATAAGTCATGATTTTTATTTCTTTACAGATAATATTCTGTCTGGGCGGAAGCTGACCTTGCTAGATCTCCTGCCGAAAGATCTTGATCCAGTCTCGCCAGAAAGTGACAATCTCAGTTTTGATGACGATGAAACAAAAGATGAGACTAACAATAATGAAAGCTCCTCCAAGTTAGATATCTCTCAAGACAGTCAGGTTTCTGGCATCTCGGACCTTTCTAGTCACATGGGTGACAGTTTCAAAGAAACACAAGATAACAATATGGATTCCAACACGCTCAAGAGCGTTACATCGGGCAAAGAAAATTCTTCCGAACCACATTTTGAAAATTTCGAAAACTTAAGTGAGAAAATAAAACAATCTGAAATAGGTGGCCACAATTCGACTCCCAGTCCCATACCAGAAGAACAGGATAAGATGGAATTAAAAGTAACATCAGAAATCGAACAGAATCTTCAAAAAGATAATAGAGAAGAAACTTTAATGGAGATCGATTCAGTATCAAATAGTACATTTGAAGATGCTAAAACTTTTGGGAATAAAATAATTAAAGAAGATACCTTTAGTAGGACTATTTCCGAAGATTCCCTCAGCTCTTCTAGTTTTAATGCTAAATTTAAGACAGACAAATCTAAGTCAGTAGTTGTAGAAGCGAACGAAAATAGTGTAGATAAAAGTGAAGTTGACACTCCTTCTAAGGAACTGTCATCTGATAAAGAAGTCAAAATTCCTTCTGCTAATGAAGATGTTACGGATATTAAACCTGAAGAGAAGTTAGCAGAGAATAAAGAACCAAAAAAGACTGATGAACAGAAAGACAAGAAGCAGCGTGAATCGTCATCTTCTAGAACTAGCAAGAGTAGTAGACCCAGTGAATCGAAGCATCGTTACAGTTCTGATAAGAAGGATGATAGTAAGCAAAATAAGGAAAAGTCTTCTAAAGAAGACAAAGAAAAATTGATTAGAGTTGATACAGACAAAGAAAAGGAAAAATCTAGTAAAGATGACAAAGACCGAAGCAGTAAACACAAAGACGATCGTCATCATTCATCAAAGGACAAGTATAAGGATAAAGACAAGAATGACAGAAGTAGGGAAAGAGATGGCGATAAGAAAAAAGAAAAATCTGATCACAAAGAATCATCCGAAAAAGACAAAAAAAGTGATAAGGACAAGTATAAAGACAAAGAGAAAAATGACAAAGAAAAAAGCAGAAACGAAAAAGAAAATCATAAGTATGATAAAGAGAAGAGTCGGTCTGACAAAGATAAGGACAGGCATGAAAAAGATAAGTATGAGAAAAATAAAAGAGACAAAGAGAGGGAAAAGAGAGATAAGGATAAGTATGAAAGCAAAGAAAAGGACAGGGATAGCAACGAGAAGGATAAAGATAAAAATGAAAAAGATAGGAGTAGGGAAAGAGATCGAGGAAAGAATGAAAAAGATAAAGAAAGCAGGTCTGTTGATGACAAGAAAAGGGATTCCAAAAAGTATGATAAGACCAGCAGCTCATCATCAGGCAAGAAGGATGATAACAATAAAAATGAAATCAAAGAAAAAAGTAAAAGAAGTGATGAAAATTCTAAAGAAAAATCTTCGAGCAGTAAATCTGGCAAAAGTGAGGAAGAGAAGAGAGAAAGGAAGAGGAAAAGCGAGCGGTGCAACGAGGAAATTAAGTTGAAAGAAGCTAGGAGGTCGTGGGACAGGGACAGCAGCGGTGGGAATGGAAAAGGTCACGGGTCGCAGAAGTCTAATAACAGTGAGTGTAAAGTAAGTTCCTCCTCGTCGTCCAGTAAGGAAAAGAGGTCAGGAGAGTCCTCAAACCAGCAGAAGGCCAACGAGCG
This sequence comes from Piezodorus guildinii, assembly GCA_023052935.1. NCBI lineage: Eukaryota > Metazoa > Arthropoda > Insecta > Hemiptera > Pentatomidae > Piezodorus > Piezodorus guildinii. The sequence continues at coordinate 184,688,885 of CM041293.1, read as the reverse complement.
CAAGCTAGAAGCGGTCAGCGAGGCAGAAGAACCTTCCGATGTAGACAAGATCTTGATGAAGATCAATTCCTCGATAGAAGAAAGCCAGAACATACAGTCTAGTGACGAGCAAGCCATAAAAAAACCCAAGATCGCGAGGAACATCTTCGAAATAAGGAAAATCATGCAGGCTAGGAAGAACATAGCTCGGCAGGTGTTCATGCAGGACAAGAAGAGAAGAGAAAACATGGACTCTGTAGCAGAGGCCGATGTGACAGACTCTCCTTCTACCACCGAGCCTCCTCCGAGGGACAACCCGATAATACGAGAAGAGAACAAGGAAAATATCAAAGCAGGTCAAATGGACAAGTCAAAAAATCCAAAAGTTGGTCCAATAAAAGGGAAATTTAACGGTTTTCTCGAGGCTGATATCGAACAAGCTAGAAATTCTCTTCAAATCTTTCGTGCACATTTTTCAAATTTTTGTACAAGCCTGGGTCTGGAAGTATTGCCTAATGACGATGATATTGAAAGAGTCGATTTCACAAAAGTCGATAACAGCGATGATTTGTTAGATGATAACCTTAATAAGGTAAAACCTAAACAGGTTTCTTTGGAAAGGAGGAAAACATACCCTGACGATAACCAGGTGAGCAAAGCTGTTGAGAATATCATGAGTGGCAAAAACGGTTGTTACGTTCTCCTGCAGGACTGTAATGAAGTGGTAGAGGCTATGCGGAATTCAGCTCCGTTGAGTAAATCAAACAAACAGATCTCGAAACCTCAGCAAAATATTGGTATAGAAGTGGATCCTAATAGGACTAACTCGGGTAAAATTGTGAAAACTCCCGAACGTGTTCAAAAGAAGGAAAATTTTAGTTCTTCCATTGTTAAGCCGGTTCCCCAAGTCCCAAACTGTTCTGCTGAAATTGGGTCGGAAGTTACCAGTAACACTTCCCAACAGGACTCAAAACCATTAGGGAGCTCTGCGAAGAAGACTGGTATCAGGACGCCTCCTTCCAAGCAGCAAGAAGAAAACAAGGATGAAGAGGCCTTTTCTCCAGTAAGTAAAAGATTACGTGGAAGGAAAAGGAAAATAAATAAAAATTTAGTTAATAAATTTTTTAAAAATTTCTGAGTTCATAAATCGCATTATATAAGATTTTGTTGTAAGTTTGGTAATTCTTTATTTTTTTAGGATTGATTAATTTTTATGATTTAGAAGAAGTTCAATAGTTACCAATGAATATTCCAAATAGAAAAATGAAATGTAGTGCGTGGTGTGTGAAGATGATTTCAAGGGTCCCACTGTAGATCACCCAACCCATTTCAACTCAGAGCAAATAATTTAATTTTTTTTTTTTTTTTTTTTAAGGAGCTTAATAGGCACTACAACCTTATATTCTATTGTGCACTCTACTTAAATTATACTATTTTAGCAGATTCAATAAATCATAGAATGCCGGTAAGGAGCACTGGGGTCTTGTAGATAGAGCACTAGTCTACTGTTCTCAAGGTCCTGGTTTAGAATCCCAGCAGTGACAGAATATTATTTATTCTGTTATTTCAGCTGTGAAGTGATCCTGGGGTATGGAAACCTGACTGGGGCATACCCAGCCTCTGTAAAATGGGTACCTGATAATGGGAGAAAAGCTGAGCGTGATCTCGGCTGAATCATCTCATTGCACAGTCGTTGGCATAAAACAGTACTCATCTCTTTATGTACTGAGCCATAGACCCATGGGTTGTTTAAATGCCGGTAGAATCGATTAATCCATGGTGCTTAGTGTCCAGTTTTTAGTCCAGTCTAGAAACCATGAACAGCTTGAAAAACTCATCAGCTGATTCATCCCTTAACTAATACAAGAGCTGGCAACATATTAATTTTAAAATGGCTGTTTTCTAATATTTCTTTACTTATTGAATGTTGACAATAATACGGCACATCTGATAACCATTGCGTTTACTACTGCATATCCCCTTTGTACAGACACAAAGGTTATATTTTTACATATTTTATTAGTACAGTAATCTTTACATCAAAACTAAACCTATAAAACTTATATAAATTGTTCATTATTTCCCTCATCGGTTTTTGCACAAAAGAGGGAAAGAAGAAGTCAAAACTGATTTTTTTTTTTTTTTAGTTTTTTCATAAATATCTCCAAAATTATTGTCACTAACATTGTAATAAGCAAAGTTTAAATTCTTTAGAGTGTTAAAATAATTACTCTATTCATTTTTTTGTTCAGACAAATGGTCACATAGATATTAGTAGTATCACTATCAACATTCAGTAAGTAAAAACGCTGCAAATTATTACACAATGGTTTATTATTTCCAAATAACAATATTACAATATAACTGTTTATTAAGCTGTAGATAGGCAATTAAGTAATATGAAAAGCAATAAATAATTCAAAGGAAAATGGCGTATCACTACCGCTAATTTCAAAACGCAATATCTCTGCTAGTTCTTAACCGATTTCAATAATTCTTTTTTTATTTTGTAGGAAATTTAATTCTCTATGAAATAACACTAATAGCAATTTTTTGTATATAAATAAATACAAATAATAAATTTTTGGTATTTATTTATTTATTAATTAGGAGAAATGTTTTTTTGTTTTTTTTTATTCATTATTAGGTTTCTAGGCATCTTGAAATGTAAGCCCTTAAATTTTGAATGGGAATAATTTTTTTTTTTTCTATTGTACAACCTGTATTTAGGTTGTCCTGAAAGAAATCCATAATTTTAGGTTTTTCTTTAAATACCCAAGTATATAATAATTTTACATTGCTGCATTATTACATGCATTGCATAAATGTCGCTGCTTACTAAACCTCCTCCTACATGTATTGCTTGTTGTTTTTTATGACAAGAGTGCACCCCGACCTAAGAGATGTATTATGCGCCATAGTATGAATTTTTTTTTACAATTATTACATGAGTTTTGTTGCAAGTGCAAACTTAAGAACACTTTTAGGGCTAAGCAATTCATTTCTTAATGGATGTGCCAATCGGTCAACACCAAAAAGGATGTACCTGGAGTCATGAGAATCTATTTTACCAACAGATTTATGAAAAGAAGTTTCATCTTCTTGACCCCAAAGTCTACCCAGTGGTGTACATTAGAGTTCAAGCTTGAATATATGATAGTTGAGTGTCCTGTATGAAAAGCTGTGCCTACTCTGGATGGATACTGGAAAGCAGCATCACTCTAAGATTTTTTTGGTGGGACCCTGCAAAGAGAGAAGCTGTACTCTTATCTCAATGGACAGGATAACCCTGAGGAGGGTAAGACTACATTCAGGACAATAGATTCTGCAAGAAGGAAGATGAAACTGTCTATCATGAGATATGTAGTTGTCCAGAGATTGCTAGGATACGGTTTTATCATTTGGGCAGTGACCGTATTTTAGATCCTAAGCTTTGTGAACTGATTAACCCCTATAGCTTGGTCAGATTCACCTAGGCAATAGGTCTGTATTGATATAGGATAATAGATGGCGCACAATAAGCCTGGTCGAGGCTGCAGTGCATAGGATAAGCCGGGGGGAGGGGAAAGGCCTACTTAAGTTGAGTTACTTACTTCTGTTGATACTAGGACCATCTAAAAATAGAAGTGAGTTTTAATCCAAAGTTTTTAAATTTCACCCTGTATGTTAGTCTGATAGTAATGTTTTTGAAATATTAAGAAGGATGATTTTATGGCCAGTGAGTCACCTTTTTTCATTGCCACTGATTACAACCTGTCCTGGAACTCATTCAATGCTCACTTTATTGCTACAAGCAAGGCTGTTAAGAGTTTGATTGCATTCTCCAACAACTTTAGAAATCGTATGATTTCTCAATGCTCCACGAGCCACTTGGCTAATGGTGTGAATGGTATATGAAATATACTGGTGTATGAAACTCAGGTTATTGTGTGTTGACAAACTTCCTTAGCTGTTAGGGAGAGAAAATGGCACTAAAGAAGCTGTCATATCGGTCTTTAAACTGATAGTGAGCACCATCTATAGGGAAATTCTGGTTTTATATATATTCATTCAAAGGTTTTTAATTCATAAATTTAAGTTGCATGTTTTGGTTTAATTAACGGTGTGCATGAAAATTTGTATATTTTAATGACTTTACTCTATTTTTATATTTATATTTTATAGATATATTCTTATTTGTATTGTGCATTATTATTTCAGTGTTTTATATGTAAATACCTTCTTTTATTTCTTAATGAAAACCATTATTCAAATGATTAATAGATATTTTCTCCTCTAGTTTTATAGTGAAGTTATTTTCTTGAGGGATTAGAAAAATTATATTTCATTTATAGAAAATTATTTTCATGATCTGCCATCAAAATAAACCTTTATCTTGAAGTGCTTCTGGTAAAGTTTTTAGCATTTATTTGTTCATCCTAACGGCTGATTTTATACATCTTCAGATTTAGTTTTGAACTACATGGTATTCATTCAGACAGAAGTGTTTCCCTAATAGCAGGAAAATTTATATATGTTTGTGGATTTATCAATTTTAAACTATATAACTATAATTATTAAAAAATCTGGCACGTGTAATACAATTTTCACTTGTGAAAATCAATTTAAAAAGTTTTTATTAAAGTAAATGTAAAACAAAAGGCTCTGAAAACTAGCCAACGCTAAGCAAGAGTACAAAAACTGGTGAAAATGACCAAACTATTACCTCATGAAATCCTACTTATTACAAGTCCAATATTGTGCTCTCTACAATGTTTTCTGCTTATTTTAGAAGGAATGTCATTTTTTTTTTTTTTTTTTTTTGTTTTAAAATGATAAAAAATGCTTTAAAAATTAAAAATAAAATGTAATTTCAAAACATCTATTGTGGGAAACACGTGATTTTCTCTTACCTCACTTGTTAAAATCAATATAAGAACTATTAAATGAGCTAAGAGATGATAAAAGATTGAAGAAATATATTGACTTTCATTAGAAACATATGTTTTAGATTAAATAATATAACAATATACAATTGATATGTTCAACAATCGCTTAAGTTTATGCCCTATTCGTCACTTTACGCTAGCTTCCACAAATGTGTATATAAAATAACATTTTTTCTCAAATCTTTAGATTTCCAACAAATATATCTATAAATCTATATTACTATTCTTGTTTGGAAAAAAATATATATACTTTGCTCTTTTCTCCTTTAGTTTAGTTCCTTATAAAATGAGTTCAAATTGTATATTTGACTGTTTTTAATCAATGCTAATAATGATATAGTTAATTTTTGGAATATACAAAATTGAAAGTACTCTAGAGGAAAAAAATTTAAAATATCGTTATTTAAGCCCTGTCAAACTATTTCAATCAGAATAAAACCTACATGATATCAAAGCCCATTAAATTTTACATTGATATAGCGATTTTAATCAAAATTGTTTGAGCCGTTTTTGAGATAATTGTAAAAGGTACCAAATTGATGGTATGAAGTCACTCTTCTGGTTCACTGTTTTTAATGACAAAATTTGCTGTAACATCTCAGGTAAATCTATTTTAATATGACATTTCAGTTCTATATAGCTGATCGTTTTTGAGCTAGACTTATCACGGACATACCCAAACAGACCTTTTAGTGGGACTTTCTCTTTTGTACTAAATAAAACATGTATTTCCGGTAAAAACTCAAGTTTGAAAATTTTCCCTTACTATTTATTTTATATATATGTAAGTGAAAGTAAAAAAAACAACATTATGAGTATTTTCAGCAGGAAGCGTGTTTTGTTATTGAATTTATAAAATTTCACCCACTCTGACATTTTAAAATAATCAGACAAATATAAATTTAAAATCCGTTTTATTATTTCAATATTCATAACATAATTATAATAATAATGTCTTTATTTAGATATCAGCATTTACTTATTTATTACATTTTTTATTATGTCTTATCATATAACCAAACATTAGATAATGCAATTATTAACATAATTTAATGAGGTAGAAAAGGATAGAGCTGATTTTTAATTTCTTTCAAAGGACCTTTTATTAACAAGATAATCACAATTCAACATTTTGGGGTATTTCACCAACCTTCAGGTTCTTCCAAGCAAGTTAAAACAACATCTCTAAAAATCTGTTAAAAACACTTATTATTAAGAATATTTGTTGGTCATTTTAAAACAAAATTAAAATTATTAAAAGGTATCTCACTATAACAACAATGTTTCATAGGTCATAATTATTTAAATTCTATAATTTTATCTAGTTTGTAAAAATTCCTTATTTTCCCTGTTTTCACTTACGTTGTCATTTTTAATTTTAAAAAACTAATTGAAATCGTCAGCAACATTGAAACCATAGCTAATCCACTGCCCGAGATCTTTCTCCAGTGTTTTTAATTTATTTTTAGAGATGTTTTTGTTATAACAATAATAAATACTTTATTTAAACTTATATTAATAAAATAAGTATTTACATGGGTTTTCCCTAAAAATCTTTACAATCAAACAATTTTATATTCAACTAATAAATTTTACATGTATAAATTTTAGGTATATAATTTTAAATTTTAGCAATAGGAAAAAAAAATACAAAATAATAAACATAAATAGACTAACTATAGTACCTTAACACATACTTACATATACTTAGTACCTTAACACATACTTGTTTGCTTTAAGTTTTTTTTTTTTTTTTATATTTATCATTTTTGTTTTATTATGTACATCATAAATTATAGACAAATATCAATATTAAATGGACTCTAAAGCAGAGGTTTGTTTATTTAGGCTTTAAATAAAGCAAGGGTTACCAATCTTTACAATACTTTTATACTCCTTATCTTTTAATATATTAACAATTATATATATATATATATATATATATATATATATATATATATATATATATATATACAGAAAACAACCTCTATTACAAAAAATACTACAAAATACAATTAATAGAATAACAAAAATGTTTCAGTACAATAAAATAAACATGTAATTAATTAGTGTATATTTATAAAAATTACAGTATCTAAAAATGACAGTGGTTATGAAACTGAAAATTTTCCTGTATGTTCTTCTTACCCTCTACATGTGATATAAGGTTTGGGAAAATTTGTACTCTGTGTTTGAAAAAAAGGAAAAAAAAAAAAAAAATTCCTGAAATTATTCTTCCTGTAATAATTTCACCAATGAAAAATAATGAATATCACTACTGGTGGGCAATGCTACAATGGCAGTCCTAAATTTTGTCTATCTAGGTTTAATTAGGATAGGGATCTTTAATGTGATCATGATATCGCACAGACTTGGGACCACCTTTTTACATCCCCTCCGAAAGACGGCATAACTAAAGATTTTTTAATGGTAGTGAAAATTCTAGGGTCATTTGCGAGGTTTGAACCATGCTCAGTTGTTATTGTTATTTTGAAATGATATCAAGTAGAAAAAAAAAGTTGTGTTTTCTCAGATGAAAGGATCTATGATTGGTACAAATTTACAATTATGTTGTAAATAAGTTGTGACGACATAAAGTGATAATGATTGAAGAAAAACTAAAATATATGGAGTAATTACAGGCATACCCACTTCTACTAGTATGCTATTGTAAATTTGACAGCATAAAATTAAGGACCACCCTTAAATAACTGCGCTTTATTTGTTTGTTTTTTTATGTTCTTTAGTTAATCTTGCCATAAACGTAAGTAAACTAACTTAATTAAATAGTTAAAAACTGTTTATTAACCCAATATTAAAATCCTAATTGTCTGTCTTCATCAGGGCTGTTTCGTTGTAGTAAGGAAGCTGAATTAATACTAAACTAAATTAATTAAGTTGAATGCTTTAACAAAGCACCCCTGATGAAGATTCATAATATAGTTCAAAATGTTAGTTCACTAGTTTTTTTTTTTTTTCACTATTTGCTATTCTTTTTTTATGACCACCTAAACCTAGGACCTATGCTATTTCGTACTGATTCTTGAATCAGGAAGAGAGTTTCAATTCTAAAAGGTGTCCTTTTTAGTGTTGTAATCCTAGTTTCCCCTGAAATATTTCGATTTATATCCTTTTCAAAAGGAAATCAAGTAAAAACGGTGGCTCTCTTCCTTTTTTAATTGTATGCTAGTTACAAGATACATCATTTGTTTAGAATCATTTCAACGAGAATGGCAACTTGAACTTTGAATAAAAAATTTAAAATTAAAACAGTCCTTAAATATTAAAATCTGGCATATCCTTCAAAATAATAAAACTAGCCCTGTCCGTGCGTAAGCCACCTTCCCACTCTAATGTATACAGTTAGACTTACGCCATTTCGGACCAATTCTTGCATCGGAAGAGGGTTGTGATATTAAAAAGTGTCCTTTTTAGTGTAGTTATCCTAACTACCATTGAAATATATCAATTTGTATCCTTTCTACAAGGTGAAATATGAATAGTCAAAAATGATGTTTCTCTTCCATTTCGAATCTTATTCTAGTTACAAAATATATCATTTGTTAAGAATCCTTTCAACGGGAATGGCGACTTGAACTTGAAATTTAAAAAAATACAATCAAAACAGTCCCTAAATATTAAAATCGGGCATATCCTTCATATTTATTACTCGGTTAACTAATTAATATTTAATAAATAAACTAACAGAAAATAAAATATTTAAAAGAACCAAATGGGTTACTGTTAGTTTTTATATAAAATAACCAAGTCAAGTCATATCTCATTTCATAAAAATTTGATCTGAGAATTGTTGTTTATTGACACAAAGCTTATCAAACCTTGAGGAAAATGTGGTGGGTTTCACTCATAGCTGTTATTTTATTATTAATCTGATTTAATATTGAATTTTCAACTTATTCAAGCCAATATTTTCTGGTAAAATAAGGATTTCTGCTGTTTTATGTAGTTATGTTTCTCTAGTTTCAGCTTGAAACCTGTTATAGCATTATTAAAGTCTTAAATTGAAAGAAAAAAAAAACACTGAATTATTACAGAATAGTTAATTTTTTCGAAATAATTTATATGTATATTTAATTGACAATGGGTCAATAGCCATTACACCACAGATACTAATACCCTGAGAGTAGTTAATAGATTAATTTGTTCATAATCTGTTAATATTTACACCAATATTTTTCTCATATTCTGTTGATATTAACACCAAAATTTATTCGTATTTTGTTGATATCAACACCAATATTTGTTCATATTCTGTTGATATTAACACAAATATTTGTTGATATTAACTCCAATATTTGTTCACTCATGCTCTTTGAATAGTTTTCTTACCTTTTGTGTAAAATAATAAGGCTGAGTTCCATAAATCCCTTTCAAAAAACAGCTTCTTAGATTAATTAGATGGCAATTCTAAACATAAAAAAAAGTAAATTATTACACAATGGTTTATTATTTCCTAATAATTATATTATCATATTATATAGCTGTGTCTGCAATTAACTTATCTTTGTAATCTTGATCTCAAATTAATCAAAAACCTAAAGGAAGACAAACCAGATAGAATGTCAATTTTTATTCAAGAAGAATTGAGACGTTGATTTCCAAAAGGTACTATATCCATTCTAAGAAATTTTTTCAGGAGACGCGAAAATCACTACTCATTATATTATTAAATCATCTAATTTGATTCATTTTGCATTAAAATCCAGAATTATTTTTTTGGTATATTAATAACATCATATTAAAGTTATGAAATGAGAAGTTTTGGTATAATTTGGAACGAAATTGAATGTGTAAATAGTTCCTTTAGAAAATAATTATATTACTAAATTGCTTTATAAAGGACTTGGTTGTACATTAGATAAAATCAAATAGGAGATTTAGATACATTTAAGTGATGAGAATACAAATTATGTAAACAAATCAGTTTTGTAAAAAATGTCCTTTAGTACCTTTTGGAAATCAACGTCTCAATTATGAAACATGACTACTAAGTTCAAAACATGATTTTGTGGGGGAGAGGGGGAAGGGTATTTGTTTATCTTTGATCAATTACTTGGGTTCCTAATTAAAAATTATAGATCAAAATCATTTATACCTTACTTTTCCAGCTTCCTTTTCTTTTCTTATAATTATCTTTGTTCTAATTCCTATATAAATTTCATATATTCTGTTTATATTCATATAAACGAGTAAGTTAAAAATATAAGCATCTGTTTCTACTATATAGGTAGTATCCTGATTCTAGAACATTTTATACCTTCCTATTGATCTATAACATTTTTAATTGGCTGCCATTTTGAAACCAAACTGCTGATCTTTTTTCTGATGTCGCTTTTTTCAGCCAAATTCATAATTTTTTCAATTAATTTCATAATTTCTTAAACCCAGTTTTATTTTTTGACGTTTTTTAATCAATAATTAATTAGTTTTATTAAATCTTTTTATTCATTTAACGTCCCTTTATGTTAGCGTGGGTAATTGGACGGTACTACAGTGGGAGTCCTCAATTTTACCTATCCAGATTTAATTAGGATAGGGATCTTTAATGAATTCCTGGCATCGCACAGACTCGGGGCCATCTTTTAACGTACTCTCCGAAGGATAGCATAACTGAGGATTTTATATTATAGGGCATATTAAATCCTTAACCTCTTATTAAATCTATTAAGTGTCACCTAAGGTGCAGTGGCTAGCATAACAGCCTCCTTTGATCAAGGTCGCAGGTTTGAACCCAGCAGATGGCCCTTAAATATTTATTTATTTTTTCAATAAAATTCATAATTTTTTTAACCATATTTATAATTTTTTATATCTCTTTCAAAGGTCAAAATAACCAAGGATTTTTTTCCCGGGTTTGAACCCTACCCGTTTAAGATAAATATCTATGCTATGCTGTCTATGCTAACTAAGATAACTAATTAAACCTAGATAGGCAAAATTTAGGACAGCCACTGTAGTATCGTCCGAAACAACAAAAATAATCATTTATTAAATAGACTACCTACCATCATGAATAGGATTAAGTTATGAATGATTAGATCAAAATTTGTTGTTCATTTTTATTTCATACTCACTTACTTAGTAGGATTTAAAATTCTCCTATTGAATTTCTTTGGTACCATTTGATGAACAGTGGTTGCCTTCAGTTTGCAATGCTGTGAAGAGTTGATCTCTCGCAACGAGGTCCTTTTGTTTGGCCTCTATCGTGCTTGTAAATTATTGTAATTCTAGAAGAAAAAATTATATATATTGTAGTCTATTAAGGTTATAGTTGTGATAAAATTAAACATTAAAATTATTAAGGTGCATTATTGAAAAATGATAAATTAAAAGAAAAATCTAATATTGGTCATTGTTTTTCATTATCTAGAAACTTAAATTACCCTATAAGTAATTGAAAATACAAATTAAAGGTGTGATTATTTTTAATCACCTCATGACCATTTGCATAGAAATAGTACAAATCTCTATGTGTACTGAGCCCAAGACCCTTCATGGGTTGAAGTGGTACAGGTTTTTTTTTTTATGAAAACATCAAATATTCTTTTAAAAAATCTTATATCATTAAATATGAAGTCACCTCTGGTGTGGTCAGTGTCACAGACTTCTATGCCCAAGGTCGCGAGTTCATACCTAGCAGATGTCCCTAAGATTTTTAACAAGAGTGGAAAATTTCATGGTTATGCGTCCTTTTGGAAGGGATGTAAATTAGTGGTCCCGAGCCTGTGCGATGTCAGTTACTCGTTAAAGATCCCTATTCTAATAAAACCTGAATAGGAAATATTTAGGACTCCCACTGTAGCATCGTCCGATTAGCTATAGTAATATAAAAGTGACAAATAAATAAATATTTAAAAAAAAGAAAATAAATAAAAATTAGCTGTTAGTAGTTACATAAAAAAAAACTTTTGTAATATTCCCATTGTGAAAACATGTTTTTTGAATGTAGGAACTCCATTTCAAGAAAATAAACATGATTTATATAAAAGTTTAAAAATATAAATTATGAAGTAGTTCTTTCTAGAAATAATAAGTCTTGTAGATTTTTGTAACTTTAATCAAAATTTTTAAAGTTGATTTCATTCATAAATGTATACCTTATCGCCAAACTTTAATGGAACTTTAATCAGAATAATCAAATAAAAAAATGTATAGAAAAGGGATTAAGCAATGTGTATTATTTTTAGAACTATACAAAAAGGCTGTTAAAATCAGTTTAAGAACTATTATATAAACTTAAATTCAAAATTTTAAAGTAAATTTAAATAAAAAGTTAATTCAGTTTCGTTTGAAACATGTGATTTAATTGAATATTATAGCAATATCAAATTGTTATGTATAATTATCCGTAATAATTTTATGCCCTATTTGTCACTTTACATTACCTTTAACAACTTTGTATATAATTTTTTTTTTTTTAATCTTTAGCTTTCCAACAGTATATTTTACATCTATGTTACTATTCTTATGTTCATAAAACCAAAAACTACATAAAAAAAATCTGGTGCGGGGACCACGCGACTTTCACTTACCTCCGTTTTTAGTATCGATTAAAGAATTTTCAAATACAGTAAGAGATAAAAATAAGTGATACCATTAAAGAATTGATTAAATGGAATTTCTATATAAACATGTGTTTCATTAAAAAATGTATTATATTATTATCTAAAATAATCAGTTGGTTTTATCTTCATTTCATCACTCTCTATTAACTTTTAAAAGCTTAAGTATAAGATAATATTTTTTCTAAAATCTTTAGCTTTCCAACGGTATATCATACATGTATATTACTGCTCTTATGTTCAAAAACAAAAAATTGCATTAAAAAAATATTTTTTCAGTTTTCTCTTTTAGTTGGGTATCAAATTCATTCAATTTATATATTTACCTGTTTTTCATCAGTGGTAACAAGATAATATAGTTATTTTTATAGAATCAACAAAATTAAAGGTACTTTAGAGAAAGGAAATTTAAAATATCAGCATTATAAGCCCTGTCAGACCATTTTAATCAGAATGAAACCTACATGATATTAAAGCCCATTAAATTTTACATCGATATAGCGAGTTTAATCAAAATCGTCGGAACCCTTTTCAAGAAAATCAAAAAAAGGTGCAAAATGCATGGTATAAAGTGGCTCTTCTGGTAAGCTCATTTTGATGAAAAAGGTTTTGTAACGTCTCGGCCGTATATTTGTCTTACCACACAGTCGGGAGTTACCACAGACACACACACACACACACACACACATACCTGTTTGCAGGACTTGGTTATTTGGACTCAAGGGACCCTAAAACGTGTATTTCCGTTGAAAACTGGAATTTGAAAATTTTCACGATCGCAATACTTTCCCTTACTATATATAGTAAGTGAAAGTAAAAAGGGGTTAAACAATGTGTATTCTTTTTAGAACTATATAATTATTCAGTTTCGTTTGAAACATATGATTTAAATTGAATATTATAACAATATCAAATTGTTATGTATAATTATCCGTAATAATTTTATGCCCTATTTGTCACTTTACATTACCTTTAACAAGTTTGTTTATAAAATATATATTTTTTTTTAATCTTTAGCTTTCCAAAAGTATATTTTACATCTATGTTACTATTCTTATGTTCATAAAACCAAAAACTACATCAAAAAAATGTGTTATCATATTCGTTCAACTTTTATATTTAACCGTTTTTATCAATCCTAATATGATGATATGGGCAATTCTTGTGAATCTATGAAATAAAAAGGTACTTTAGGGAAGGAATAATCATGTGAAATCACTCAGACACACAGACCTTTTTTCGGAACTTGGTCATTTGGACTCAGGGGCTCTAAAACATTTATTTCCATTGAAAACTGGTATTCAAAAATGTTCACGCAATACTTTCCCTTACTATATATTTCATATGTAGATAAGTGAAAGTAAAAACAGTATTGATTTTAACAATTACAAAAACAATGTATATGTGTATATTAATTTGAGATAAAATTAAGTGAATTGTGAGGTAATATCTTATTAAAATTAAAAAAATTATATACTTTAATTTAATGAAGTTCAAATATAATGTTAAAAAATCATATAGGAAAGTAAGTGAAAGTTGTATTATACATGCACCAGATTTTTTATGTAAATAAATAAATACACTTACCTTTGTATAAATAAATTTTCTCTGATTGATATTGGATAAATTAAAAAATTCTCTTGTAACAAGCTCACATTGCATCCATGTTGTTTGTGAGTTGCTTAGCAACCATCAGTGAGTGACAGGTGGTTGTTTGTTTATTAGGCTGGTTGATGTTCATCTTTTTTCTGTATTGATCCTATTTCAAACTATTGTGGTTTTAAGAACTATGATAAAATAATATTTTTAAATCTAGAGGAAACATTCACGCCACTTCCACTTACTTTTCCATTTTTTCTTGCAAAAAATAAATAATTTAACTTTAAATTTAGTAGTAGAATTAATAATTAAATTTTTCAAAGAAATTTTGTTTAGTTCCCATTGAAATAATCTAAAAGCATAAATTATTAAATTTAAAAAAATAACTGAAGTTTAAGGGTCTTTTATCCATCTCTAATACTTCAACAACTTTATTTGTTTCGTATTAATTTTTTTTAAATCTTTATCGCTATGCTTACCCCATACACAAGCAAACTAACACACAGACCATTTTGCAGGACTTAGTCATTTGGGCACGTGTATTTCCAATGAAAAATAAAATTTGAAAAATTTTCTTGATTTGAATACTTTCCCTTACTATATATTTCATGTATAGTTAAGTGATAGTAAAATTTTGGTGATACACTTTTGCACAATATTTCAAATTCTGCTTCTTAGTTTTTATGATAATATTGTTTTGATTTTCTGTTTCATTAATTCATTTTAAAAGTAAATTATCAAATCTCTATTTGTAAAATAAAGAATCTGGTGCGGGCAACATACGACTTTCATTTACCTCCATTTTTAAAATCAATGAGAGAATTTTCAAATGCAGTTAGAGATAAAAATACGTGAAACTATTAAAGAATTAATTAAATCGAATTTCTATAGAAACATGTGTTTTATTAAAACATCTATTATCTTTCTTTTGTTTTTTAATTTTTTTGGAAGTTTTCTTAACATAAACATTTAAAAAAAGCACACACTGCCTTCCATTCCTCACCCAATCACTTTATTTCATGAGCTTTTTATCAGTTTTTCATATTAGTCGACGTTTTGGGGCTGTTTCCCCATTTTCAAGACTTATTCTTTTTCCATTATATAATCACCATATCACATCTCGCCCTTCATTCCATCTTATAGCACACTGTTACTTGTCCATATTGGTGTTCATTGGCTCACTCATCACTCAGTGAGCCAATGAACACCAATATGGACAAGTAGCAGTGTGCTATAAGATGGAATGAAGGGTGAGATGTGATATGGTGATTATAAAATGGGGAAACAGTCCCGAAACGTCGACTAATATGAAAAACTGATAAAAAGCTCATGAAATAAAGTGATTGGGTGAGGAATTGAAGGCAGTGTATATTCATATGTATATGTTTATGTATATATATACCCTTCATGAAAATGTAGATAATTAACTAAAATTATTTATGATAATTGTTTATTATGGAATTCATATTGGAAACTTTTACAAAGAGCTTTTGTGTTTTAAAATTTACTTGTAATTTTAATGTATATAGTTTGGAATATCTTGTAACAAATCATTTATTAAAAGCACAATGACATCATAAACATTATATAATGTAACTTATAATTTTAAAACTTATCTTAATTCAGGGTTTAAATATGGCAGGTGACCGTAGGCAATTTTTTAATGGCTGTAAAAAATCCTTAGTTAAGCCATCCTTTGGAGGGAATGTAAAATGGTGGTCCCTAGCCTGTGCGGTGTCATGGACTCGTTTAAGATCCCTATCCTAATTAAACCTGGATTGGCAAAATGTAGGACTTCTATTATAGCGTTGCCCACTAATAGTGACATTCCTTTTTTGAAATCACCCTAGGGGGAAGGTATCTTATTGATAGGCCCTAGCATTGGGGGAGGGAGGGAGTGTTATTTAGTTCTTACTGGGTTTCCCAAAACTACTTAATTGGTTTCTTCCTGCAGCTGCAAATTTACACATTCTTGTTTAAACATCCTACCGGATATTATTTAAAAGGTCCTGGTAGTCCTTAGGAAGGTAGGTTTCCCTGCAGCCCTAACTATTCCAACCTATTTTTTCTGTTTTGACTTCAGGTAGCGTAGGACCTCCTTCGGTTATCCAAACCCATTCTATTTTATATTGGTAGTGGTGTGGTCTATTGGGTTAAGCACTAGTCTACTGTTCTCCGGGTCCCAAGTTCGAATCCCCGCTGAGGAAGAATTATTTATTGTGACCTTCCTGGGGCACACACAGCCTCTATAAAGTGGGTATCCAAAACCTTGTGGCTGAGAGTGATCTCGGCCTAATCACCTCCTTGCACAGCAGTTGGCCTAGAAACAGTACGAATCTCTCTATGTACTGAGCCCAAGACCTTTATGTTGTAGAGGTGTAGGTTTTTATTATTTTTTATTTTGTGTTACCAGAATATTTAAAAATCAATTAGCTTTATATAGAGCAGCTTATAGACTCCATCCTTTGAAAATAACTATCTGATTTAACAATTATATTATTCTTATTCTAATTAATGTTTTATTTAATATCATGATCTTATCACTCAGATATCTATGTTTTTACAGATTTTTGGTACACTATTGATTAATTTCTTAGCCAAATCCTCTGGAATTATCAAACTAGTATCCATCATTCCCTGCCAAAAATCTTTTCCTACTCCTTACCACCTTCCAGACAGGATTTGTAAGTTTTTATTTTTAAAATTTATTAATGCCATTCAAAAAACTAAAACTAAAGTTTCAAATGTTATGACTTCTTGATTTAGGTGGCAGATGTAACCATCGCATTGAATACATTCTTGAACGACAGCAAGGAAGTTCTGCCTTCAGTTCCTCTCACAGAAGCCATGTTGGACAATCTCATGCAACAGTCTTCTATAATAGTTGGTGAGTTCCTATTTATTTATGAGATGTTTTCTTTGAAGTCGTCCAAGTTCATTTGTAACAAAAAACTAGTTAATGATAACTTTGAATGCAATTTTCTATAAGATTTTTTTTCTATAAACACTTCCCATGTTAAAAAAACAACTTCTATTTGCATAATTTTGTCTGGTAATAAAATCTAAATGTTTGTGGTCCTACTTCTCTTGAACGGCTCTATTAATTTTTATGAAATTTTGTACGTACATTTGGTAGGTATGAGAATCAGTCCTAAAATATATTTCATACCAGTAGGTTGTTTGTGTGTCCCTATAATAAAAAAAAAAAAAAATTCACAAAAATGTTTTGTTTTTTTAATAATTTTTTATTTGTCATAAACAAATACCTATAACTCCAAATTTTCACCCTTGCCTTTTTTAATCACGATTTGAGTAATTTTGTATGAATAATTTCATTATCAAACCCAGGCAAACGTAAGCCTAATACCATGGTTCTCCAAGAACCAACTCGATCGCAAAGAAATTGCACAATTAGTAAGGCTACGGACTAACCATGGCAGCACAAAAAAATATCTTAATTTAATGAAAATAGAAAATGATGACAATTGTGTAACATTGCAAAGTCCCTGAAGACCCGTGCCATATTCTAATCAGATGCAGAAAATATGGGAAGACAAGAAAAATGGTAATTCCACAAGAAGAAGCCATCTTTTTGCAACAATTAGGTAAAAAAACGTTTGTGATGATTAAACAGTTCTTCATTGGCACCCATTGTAAAATCTAAAAAAAGACTTCTCTCATTTACATCATTTTGTTTTGTTCTCTATTTACTTCATTTTGTTATCATTATTATTTTTGGTTCCATAATCTTACTTTTTATTGAATTATGCCGAACATTTATTGGCCATAAAGGATTTGGTTTTAAATCTTGGTTTTAAAAAAAAAAAGTTTGTTGTATGTATATTTTATATATATATATATATATATATATATATATATATATATATATATATATATATATATATATATATATTTAAGAGCTGCAAGTATAGCTCATGATTCTGATGTTAATTTAAATAAAGCAGTGTGTTTATAATGCAGACCAAGTTAATTTTATACAAAAATTCTCAACCATCACCTTATCTTATAATTTGTTCCAGATGATGAAACTTTTGCGGATTCTGATGACTCGACTGATGACTACGTATCCGTGAAAAAGAATGAAGTCAGCGAGGAGTCGGGCTTTGAGAAAGAAGAGAGCAGCCTGCGCACCTCGGGCGACTGCTCGGACTTGTCTGACGCTATCGTGACACCTAGTGAAGACGATGAACCTCGATCCAAAAGGATATCCAACGTCATCAACACTTCTACCTGTCATATCTTCAGTCATAATAAAGGTATTTCATGTGTATTCTATATTGATTGAAATTACAATCAAGCTCTACGAGCTTATTAGCAATTAAGTTCTAAAAAACAAATACAGGGTGCATTATAAATGTTTGGTCATATTGTGAGAGCATATATTTTACTAGACTAAAGTGGAACAAAAAAGTTCACATGGTCCATAGTCCAATTGTCAATGGTTAGGGAGAAAAATCAAATTTTGAGATTTTTGCTGCTCAATGAAGACCATGGATAACAGACAAAATCTCAAAATTTGATTTTTTTTTTGTCTCTCTTTAGGTTTAGTATCATTGTTATTGTTATTATATTGTATAGGTTTTTTTTGTTATGTTTTCCTGTTACTTTTCTACAATATTCCCAGACTAAATATTATATTAACCTTAGCTAATTCAAATGATTAGTTATACTTGGTTATCATGGAAAAAGGACAACTGAAATCATGATACAAAACATATTTGTATTTATTGTACATTTTAAATATTCTTATTCTATTCTATTCTATATTGCCAATCTTCTATGATCATCGGGCTGTATATTTTTCCAAGGATTTCCTTTTCTAACCGGAATAAACAATTCTTTACTTCAAAACACTTACCGTTAGATCCATATACCAGGTGTAGAAGTATGAAACCAGAATTTCTGGCTCTGGCAGAAATGAACCAGTCTTCGTCCCAGAATAAAGTTTTTTTTTCTTTTTATTCTTCTTGAATATTTAAACTTATTGACTCGGTTACTATATTTGTTTTCTGAAATTTTAATTTTATTTAATAAAATTTTGGATTCGGAAGTGGAGGACCGTTCCGTTTACTCCAACGAGAATTACAGGCCAATCGTATTTGCACATTTTATTATTGTAAAATTTTGGTTCTCACTTCTTCCCCCATCCTTCGTTAATTATTATTTTATTTTTTTGACTTGAAACAGCCTTAATAAAGACCACGCAATTTCATTTTCTCCCAACTTTGCCCACACATTCCACACTTTTTCTCTCTTCCCTCCTCTTCTTCATTCGCTCAGATTGGACTCTTCTCTGTTCCTCGCTCCATACTCTCCCCTTTCTCACCTCTTTGGCACCCACAAGGACCTTTATCTTCCTTAATTTATCTCTATACTCATCTCTATTGACACAATCCTGTGTTGAGATTCCCAACCTCACTGTCTCTTTCTTCTGCTGAATGTATCCTCCGGCCCCTTTATATCCCCACATTTTTTCAAAGATTTCCTTATTTATTCTGCTCGGGCTCATCCTTACCATATGCCCGTAGAAACGCAGCCTCCTTAACCTAATACCCGTTTCCAGGTCATCCATTTCTTTGTACAGTTCTCTAGTTGGCCTCAGCCTATATATCCCTCTGGTAACTTTACTGGCACATAAATCTTCCTCTCAACTCCCAAAAGTTTTCTTAAGCTAGAAAGAGAAGTGGTCTCCATTCCATACAGAATCCAGACACAGGTTTGACAACGGTGTTATAGTGCCTTATTTTTGCTCTTATTGAAAGAGCCTTTTTACAGTCTAGGCTACTGGTGGCAAAGCTGAGTCTTTCCATCTTGACCAGCCTCTCCTCCATACCCTTTATCTTATTAATTTTTATTATTATTACTTTATTTTATTTTTTTAAGATTTGAGTGAAGAAGCAAAAGAGGTGAAGGTTGCAAAACGACGGAACCAAAGGTGAGTCTCCTGTTTTAGCCATTATAATCAATCTGTGTCAAGTGATTTTTCTTGGAATGTGTAGATTTCTTTTTTTTTTTCTATTCTAGACTGTGTAGGTCGGCGTCTCAAAGGTACGACAGTACCGACTTGTATAAACCTCGACCAGTTTTGCCTCAGAATTCCAAGCGTGTGAGGGCCCCTCGTAGTGGTGAGTCCTACAGAATCACAATATTACGGCATCCATTCGTAAAAGAGCGCTTGGTGGAAGATATGTGCTGTATAGATGTGCTCTAACCTATAAACTATAATAATAAAATTAATTATTTACAACCTTATTATGGTTGCACATGGTTTTAATGAAAATGGGAATTACAATTTAAATTTAATTGTTTTGTTTTTTCATAAGTAAAAAGTTACCACTTTTATCCTAGCATAATCTCTATGTTTTATTAATGTAACATAAATTAATTAAAATACATTCCTGGATTATTCTTTTGTATGATTGTCAAGATTTATATATATTCTCCAAAAAGAAAATGTTTGTTCACTTCTGTAGCATTTCGCTACTTGGAAATAATTCGCTATTGAAAAAATAATAATAGGGGTGGGGTACTCACTACGTTTGCTATAGCATGCTATTTGTGTTATTTTGCTAAACCCGTCGAGTTTCTACAGTTATTTCCTATATAAAATTGATGGGTTTAGCACAATAGCACAAATAGCATGCTATAGCAAACGTAGTGAGTACCCCTAATAATAAAAAAGTCTTTGCTAACATGTCAAAAGCGTGATTTTCGTATTATTATATTTTATGAGTTTTTAATCAACCAGAACTGGAACTAAATGGCCACCAGGAACATGAATGAAATGTGAGGCTAGGGCAGTATTAGTGAGTGTACCACTCAATTTGAGGGGGACAAGTTCAGCTTGGAAGACAAAGACGGTCGTGGAAGGACTTTTTCCCTTGAGGATGATGTTCTTTGAGCTTTGGTGGAAGAAAATCAATGTACTCAAATTGTCCGTCAATGACTACCTAGGGGGATTGGGAAAATTATTTAACGACTAAAAAGAATCTGAGTTTTGAAATTTCTTTACCAAAAAAAAAATGATCTTTTTTTTTTTTTTTTTTTTTTTAATAAATAAATTCTTGATTATCCTGGGACTTGTCCCTTTAGAATAACATATATAATGTGATTTGGAGTCTTAAAGCAAATTAACTACATATAAATAAGTTATTAATTACTGATATAAAATATATCTAAGGAGAAGAAAAAAAAAAGCTTATTTACAATTCTATTGTGACTGGATCATCATTAAATGATTAAATATGTCGGATTTGAAGATAGAAGGAGAGTTGGAGTGACAGATGGAAGGAGGAATAGAATTCCATAGGATTGAGGATCGAATGTCAAAGGATCTGTCGAGATGTGCAAATTGGTGGCCGTACTGTATAAATCTGAATGCCTGGAACGTGTATAATGAGGATGGACAGAGGATTTAAATTGTAGAAGGTCAAAAATGTTGAAGACGGGATTAGATAACTGGTAGAGGAATGACGCGAGGAAATACTTTAGACAATTGGAAGGGTAAAGTCACTTCAAATCGCCATAAAATTGGGATATGGAGGTGTACCTAGGGACCCAGAAGATGAATTAAACAAAGCTCTTACCTCGAGATCCCTAGATACACCACCATATACCGTGCAGCAATAGTCGAAATGGGGAAATACTAAAGAGGTAACGAGGAGTTGTCGGGTTTCATACGGAAACATTTGATGAAGGAAATTCAGCCACTTTAAAGTTGAAAAGGTATGGTGGGAGATTTCAGAAGTATGATTTTTGAAGGATAGTGTTTAATCGAAGGTTACTCCCAGATTCCTGATGGTCGGGTAGAACTTAATAGGACTACTATTTAGGAATGGGGTTGGAATATCAGGAGGTGATGGGAACCTATTACAATCACTTTTGTTTTTTTCAACATTTAATTTTAACTTATTGACTACAGCCCAGTGACTTATACAATTTTTGTTCTCTTGTAGTCCTTTTGTAGCTGGTAATAGGTCTGAAAACGGGAGGGAAATGTATATTAGGAAATCGTCAGCAGAGAGATGGTATTCAGAGTGGTGGATAAGGAGAAAGAGGTCATTAATGTAGATAGCGAATTGGGTGTGGGATAGAGACGATCCCTGAGGAACATTACAGAAAAGGGGCAAGGTTAAGGATGAATGCTGGTCTGGCGCTGCACTACTACATACTGAGAACGATCAGAGAGGAAGGATTGAAACCAGTGCATAGCACTATTGGTTACTGGGAGATTTTGGAGTTTCGTAAGAAGGATTATGGTCAGCCGTGTCAAACGTCTTTGAGAAATCTAAGAAGATAAGTATTGTTGCTTTTTGGTGATTGATGACATTTTGGAGGTCTTGTGTTATTTTAAGGTGAACTTATTGGGTAGAAAAACCTGGTCGAAAACCGGATTGGAGAGGACTAAGAGGGAGTTTTCTTCAAGAAAATTTGATAGCTGGGTTTGGACAAGGCATTTGAGTCGTTTTAATATATTGGAGAGGAGAGAAATAGGATGGAAATCTTGTGGTGAGGTAGAATTCGGAACTTTATTTAGTTGTCGGAGGAGGGTGGTTTTGCAGGAAGAAGGAAAAGTGGAATTTAGAAGAGAGAAATTATAAATATGGTAGAGTACATATATGAGAGATGGGAGGCTGGATTTTATTAGTTTTACAGGAATATTTTTTCTGGCCCATTGTCGTTGGTATGGGAACATTTCTGTCCACAATTGTTACTTGTCATGAAAAGTTGATCTTGTACAATAACAGAAGACGTACTGGGCTGTGGCTCAAGTCCCTGAGTTCATTCATTCAACCTAAGGGCCAAAATGTTATTAATATATTGACTATGCATTTTAATTGTTTTTACATTAATAAACATAGAAAAATATGATGGGATAAAATTGCTTCTTTGTTTTTAATTAAAAAAAAACTAAAAAAAACAAACTAATAATTAAATTTAAATAAATTTGAAAAAAAAGAATTGATTAAAAAATTGGGACAGCTCTAGTGTTAGATTTTAATGCATGCGATTAGATTTAACGGCACTTTTGGAACATCTATTCCTTTTAATATCGTACGACATTGATTTGTATTTCTGTCTGTATTTTATATTATCTTAATATGGTTTCTCTTAACAGTCATTATATTATTTGGTGAACTTGAAAGATGCGCTACACCATGATAGATTCAGGCTCGTCAAAGTTGTCTCTAAAGGAGAAAAGGTGTGATTATTATTTATAAAGCCAAATAACATCAAATCTAACTTCTTTTTTTTTTTTTTAATCTTATTAAATTACAAAAGATTATTTTTATTAAAAGCTTTATAAACAATTTATATCAAAACAAACAGTTGTTAAGTAAACATTATGATTTTTTTTTTTTTAATTTAATACTATTAATAGAGAGAAGTGCTTTCTTTAATAACAACACTGCTAAAACATATCATAGTTTTTTTTTTGTTGACGCAAAATGGCCTTAAAGACCACGCAAATATCATTTTCTCCCAACATTGCCTACACATTCTCCTCTCTTCCTCTCTTCCCACCTCTTCTTCATCCTTTCAGACAGGACACTTCTCTGTTCCTCGCTCCATACTCTCCCCTTTCTCACCTCTTTGGCACCCACAAGGATCTTTTTCTTCCCCTATTTTTCCCTATATCCATCTCTATTGAAACAATCCTGATTTGAGATTCCCAACCTCACTGTTTCTTTCCTTATCTGCTGAATGTACCTTCCGGCCCTTTTATATCTCCACAATACTTTATATTTATTAATTATTTACTTTTTCTTTCAAAAGATTTATGATTTCTTAACCTAAAGCAATTTAAATATAAATATAAAACATAAAAATTTATAAATATAAACATAACTTTAAAAAAAATATAATTGTATTAGAAATTTGGTTATTATATATTTCTTTTAAATAAGTCACCATCATTGACTCATCAGACTCAGCTTTCTCTGGCCTGTTTCTATCATGGTGTATTGTGATCTTTAGAGGATTGATGAAATAATTTTACAGTTCCATTTTAGGTTTCTTATTAATTTATCCTGTTCTATAACAATCCTTCATAATCAATCCAGAAAAAAAAAATCTTTTTTTTGAAGATTTTAACTAATCTAGTGTTTTATAAACCTACTATATTTTTTATGAGGACAATAATTGGTTGCAGACTATTAAATTTAGATAAACCACAGGTGGATTGTTTTTCTGCATGTCCATGTTAGCATCTAGAAGTATTAGTTTACTTATCATAAATATAGTAAATGGATAGAGTTCGGGCACCAGATATTATATTTAGAGCTTTAATTTTCTGAATAGTATTAAGTAGTTAATTGGATTATCTTTTTTAAAGTAATATTTTAGTTATTTAGTAGTGGTTTTCACTAATTTGCTAATGTAGTATTATATCTTTATAAATAAAATGGGAGAATCATTGAAGAAATGTCATTGCTGTTAGTAAAAATTGTCATTTTGTCCCTTTATTTTTAATATGCATTTATAAAAAAAAAAAAAATATAACTGAACAAGGTATGGATGGTAAACTCACAATGATCCTTTTACCTCAACAAATTTATTAAATTTTGTTAAAGTTGTTAGTCTGAAACTTTAAACCTTACACGAGACTGGAACAACAATAAACTGCTTTTAAACACTTATTACTCCAAAACATATGTAATCAAGCTTTGAGACTCTACTAAACCATCTAATTCCACTCCCATTCAATCCCAAAATCCTAAATGTCCCTTATTTAGTGACCAATAAAATCATCCTTAATGACCCATTTGTTGCACACTTAGCCCAAAATAAATATGCTTTTAATTATAAAGTCCCTGCCCACACTCATTCATAAATTATCTCATTTTCATATTTTTGAATGGTGAGTGAAGGGCATGACAGAGCACTAGTGTACTGTGTTCTGTGGGTGGGAACCAAGGTTGTAGCAGATTTATTCATTCACTTATTTCAGCTGTGGAGCAACCCTGGGGTATTGAGACCCCCATGTGGCACACCCAGTCTCTGTAAAGTGGGTACTCAAAAATTGACTGTGAAACAGGAAATATTATAATTCAAGATGCAAACTCTTCATTAATAGAACAACTTACATTCTTCCATGATCACACCATTATAGTTTTATCAATAATTACCGTAATAGTAGCCTATATTATAATTAGATTAACAAGAAACACTTGTAGCTGGGTGGCTAGCGTAACAGCCTCCCATGCTAAAGGTCACAGGTTCAAACCCGCAGGTGGTCCTAGGATTTTTTAATGGGAGTAAAAAATCCTTAGTTACGCCGTCCTTTGGAGGGGACGTTAAAAGGTGGTCCCAAACCTGTGCAATGTCAGGTACTCGTTAAAGATCCCTATCCTAATAAAACCTGGATAGGCAAAATTTAGGACTCCCACTGTAGCATCGTCCGATTAGCCATAATAGCATAAAGTGACGTTAAATAAGTAAACAAAGTAACAAGAAACAAATTAATTAATCGATATTTATTAGAAGGGCAAACCATTGAACTTATCTGGACAATAATAACCGCCATTACTTTAATCTTTATTGCATTACCATCCTTACTATTACTTTATATGATTGAAAAAATTAATAATCCGTCAATTACCTTAAATGTTATTGGTCATCAATGGTATCATTTATTCTGATTTTTTGGTCACCCAGAGGTGTACATTTTAATTTTACCAGGATTTGGATTAATCTACCATATTATTAGACAAGAAAGAGGAAAAAATGAAAAATTTGGTAATATCGGAATAATTTATGTAATATTAGCAATTGGAATTTTTGGATTTATTGTATGAGCTCATGATATATTTACTGTTGGAATAGATGTTGATACACGAGCATACTTTACATCAGCTACCATAATTATTGCAGTTCCAACAGGAATTAAAATTTTCAGATGATTAGCAACTATACATGGAGTAAATATAAATTATTCTCCTTCAATATTCTGAGCCTTAGGATTCGTATTCCTATTTACCATTGGAGGATTAACAGGAGTAATTTTAGCTAATTCCTCTATCGATGTTATTTTACATGAAACTTATTATGTAGTAGCCCATTTCCATTATGTGTTATCTATAGTTTGTTATGTCCCTTGATCATGGGTTGTACAAGTACAAGTTTTTTATATTCCTGATAAACCTTGGAGGCCATTGAAAAGAAGATGGACTAGGATCATTGTGAATTTACGAACTAATATCAAGATTCGAATCAGGGAGCTCTTTATAATTAATGTTGTATACTCTCCTAAATGGAACTGTGAGTATTATTTATGTAATATCTTCAATTCACCATTTACTGAAAAAAAAAATTTAACCTTAATCAGACAGTATATAAGTAATTAATCACTTAGCAGTTCCTTCTCCACAATAATATTAGTTGAATGATCACTAAAGTTTAATATGTTTCACTTTCACATTTTGTAACATTGCATGATAATATCAATTATTTCGTTATTTTATTTTAGTCTTTTCTATTTTTTTGCGATGAATAAGACTTGTAAATATTATATGATTTTGTTCAAAAATGAATCGTAAATATTTTTGTTTTCGTATTTTCTTACTCTGTGATTATTATTGTTGTCTTTGTTGAACTTATTGAAAGCCTATAACTCAGCCCTAAACATCACTTAATTCTTAGATCATGTTTTTTTCTTATCATATTTTGTTGTTTAGTGAAAAGCCTATAACTTAAATGTTGGTTTAACTACCTACATTTAATGCTGTTTTGTTTAAGAATCTTTAGTTCAAGCCAAAAAATATTATTTTAAAAAAATGTATAGACATAACATTATAAACGTAATAAAGGGTTCACCTGTTATAAAATGGTTACCATAACAGCCTTCTATGCCTAAGGTAATGGATTCAAACCTGGCAAATTTTATTCTAAGGGAGTAAATAGTCCTTCGTCATGACGTCTTTCGGAGGGCACATAAAATGGTGCTTCCGAGACTGTGCTACAACCAGGTACTCCTTAAACCTGTATGGACAAAATTTAGAACTCCCTTTGTAGCATCATCATATTATTTACAGTAGCATAAAGTGACTTTAAATATATATACATAAACAAGTAATTTAAAACTCATTAGAAATTCACATTATTTTTGTATTATTTTTACTAGTTCATTTCTTATCATGCGGGAGTGATGTGTGCTGTACCTGTGTTTGAACCCCGGCTGTTTCAGAGCTATTTATTCTGTTGTTATAGCCGTGAGGTTATCCTATGGTATGAAGACTACCCTGGGTCAGGACCCAGCCTCTATAAAGTGGGTACCCAAAAATGGGAAAAAACCTTGAGGCTGAGCCTGATCTTAGCCAAATCACCTCATTGCACTGCCATTGGCCTTGAAACAGTACAAACCAATCTCTGTATGTTCTGAACCTACGACCCTCCATGGGTTTTAGAGATACAGGTGTTGTTTTTTTCTATTCTTTTGTGTAATATCAGTGACATAAGTAAGGGTGACTGCACACCATTTCATTTTTTCTGTTTTCTCTACCTTCTCAAGAAAAATAACCAACTTGATGTTTCGTTGAACTCTATCTAAATCTATTTTTCTGGGTATCTGCCTTTCTAAAGCATGCGGTTTAGGAGAAACTGCTTATATTTTATGTTCTGAACACAATATTTTAATAGGTTGTATTGGGACAGAATTTTCATTTTAATATATTTATTATTTTTATTTTTTTTACTTAATTTTAAATCTTCTGATCTGTTTTCTCAGTCCCACTGTTTAATTTGATAACATTTATTAATTTGTTTTGCATCTTCATTCCTTAATACAATTTTTTAACTCAATAATTTGTATGGCTGCATTTTCTTTGCATTTTTAATTTCCACTAACATATTTTTCTTTCATTTATTCTGCCTTACGTGTTAGCTTTTTTCTTTTTTTTTACTAACTACTAAGAAGAAGAGGATGCCAAAGGTGTCTCACCGTTTTTTGATAAAATTTTTTCAAGCTAAAACTAGACATTAAACCATTAGACTCTGCTAAATATTACGGGCCAACGTTCCACAGGAGTCGTGTAAACATTTTTGAAAGTTTGAAAAACACACTTTATTTAATATCTCTGGTTCTAGTGAATGTAGAAAAATAAGTTTGGTCTCAAAATCACCCTATATCAAAGTGGAATAATTTAAAAAAAAAAAAATCGAAACATTCAAATTTTTATACTGGGTTATATATAAATTATCTCGTAAAAATAATACTTTTAATAAGGTTAGGCTCAGATTAAGCACAGCTCCTAAATTTTTAGGAGTGAGGAACACACTTTTTAAGAAATCTTACTAAAAAAACTGTTTTCATGAGATTATATATATTTTTAGGGTTATTACCAAGCATATGGCTTATTTTTTTTACATTATTCCACTTTAAATAGGATGATTTTGACACCAAAATTATTTTTTTACCTTCACTAGAATCAGAGATATTAAATAAAATGTTTTTCGCACATAAACTTTCCGATTTCTTTATGCGACTCCTGGTGAGCAGTTTAATGTCTATTTCCACCTTAAAAAATTCATCAAAATCGGTGCGACACTTATGCTATCCTCTTCTTGTAAGTAAAATCTATTATTTGTTAGCATTAAACATTAAATAAAATAAATGTTTTTTCAGTCTCTTCGGACGATGTATCTTCGAGAGGACTGTATGAGACCACACCACCTTTAAGGAAAAGGGCCAGATGAGAATTACTGAAATTGGATAATTTATTTCTATCTTACCCCCTAGTCGCTTTATGATTTTATCCCATTATTCAATTTTAATTTTATTTCATCACTTAAATCTTAGTATTAAATTCTAGGTTCTACTTTGTAAAAAAATTTATGTCTTTCAAATGTAGTTTTGTACTTTTGTAAAAAAAAAAAAAATAATAATGAAATGATATATATTATATATGTACAATTATAAACTGCATTAAAATTATTTATTTTTGATGTACATATTATTTTGTACAATGTTGAGTGAATATATATTTCAATTCTGTTTTAAAATAATGCAGTGTGTTGTACTGCATGCTTAGGGACATTGAAGTATTAAGACAAGGTGAAAGTTGATTTGAAATATGAAGACAAAATTTTTAAATGGAGTAGATGTAAATGGATTAATAGTTAAAGATGTTTTATTTACACATTTTTCTTCTTTCTGTTCAAAACAAGAAATACTAGGATATATGGTCTACTCTTACGGCCAATAAAACAAAACAGAAACTAACTTTAAAACGTTAAGTGACTTAAATGTTAACATAAAACATTCTGAGTTTAATCGCTCTTATAGTATGACCAAGGTTATATAACTCTTTGGTTTTAAAATTGTCTATAATTTAAAATGCATAGGTTTTTTTTCGTTGTTTTTCTCTGTATGCTTTAAAAAAATGGAATATTTTCCTACTAAATCACTCCTTACTATTGAAGGGCTCGCTTCAGGCAAGTGAACTCATGAAAGTAGCAATATAATAGCACTATAATTTGTAATAAAATCAAATATTACTTTTTAAAGAAAACTCTTATTACATCATTAAATATTATTTTTTAATAAAATATTAAAAAACTAAATGGTAAAGTTACTTCAAAACAGTTTTTACATACGCATTATGTGAAAACATGTTTTTTTAATCTAGAAACACAGAGTTAAAAACATAAATATAATTTATAATAAAAGTTCCCTCTTCTTTTCATCTTACAATCTTCTCCTCTTCTACTGTTGATCAGTGTAGAGGATCCTGCTTACAGAGCCTTATCCAAGAGTATAAATAGAAAAAATTATTAAATTATTTAGATATTATATATTTATTATAAATACATTAAAAGTGTGTGATAATTCACAATCGCTGACTTCTCACAGACTTACAGGTTTTCTTGCCTGTCTTTAATATTTTGAAGAATAAATATCTTTCATCTATTATAGGTTTACAATTTACAACTTTAAAATTTAGTAAATATTACGGTTATATTTTAAAAACATAACCTTTTTGTTATTTTCATTAATATCTTACTATTTTTTAACAATATTTTGGTGGATTTATCAAGTCTGCTATTTTATAGCGCCAATAAGAACCAAGTATGCTGAAAACGTAAGGTATTTTTTCCAAACACTGTCTATATCTTCATAAATTTGAAAATAAAGTTCATGATTGGAAGTAAAAACATTCTCTAACGACACGTTTGTTTTTTTATAGAGTTTTTATTTGCTCCAATAATTTTTAGGGTGGGGGAACACATAGGTAGGGCTACACCTCTTTTTAGACACTTGTATAGTGTAATATAAAATCCACTTTTTAAAATTAATTTTATTAAAATTATAACTAGGTATTCATTCACGAGTATCACACTCTCATTCCTCACTTTATCGTTAAATTCATGTGACTTATATATTAATTGAAGGAGCAGTGTGGTCTAGTCGATAGAGTACTAGTATACTGTTCTCCGGGTCCCGTGGTCAAATCCCAGCTATGGCAGAATAATTATTTAATCTGTTATTTCAGTCGTGGGCGTCGCTGGAGTACGTAGACATTCCTGAGGCACACCCAGTCTCTACTAAGTGGGTGCCCTCAAATGAAATTTTCTGGGGTTCCCAGGTTTGTTATCTATATCAAAATCAATTTTCATAAAAATCCATCCCCTGATTTGACTAAAATGTAGTCTAATATATACAGGATTAGTGGGTTGAAAATATACATTTTTCCTAACACTTTTTAAATAAATATAAATTTAAAAATGAAGAGCATACTTGGGAGTATGAATAGTTTCTAACCAAACTTTTAACCCTGACACTTTTAATTTATTTATATTTTATTTTTATTTGTCCTAAAATTTTGAGGAGACCACAACTCTCTCCTCTGCACGAATTTATTTTAAATTCCTTCCGATTTTGTCCCAAATTTGAAGGATTTTCGGGAATGGTGGAAAATTAGTCTTCCTTTTAGCAAATCGAACTTATGTAATATATAGTTATTTTATGGAATAGCTGGCCGTATGTATATTAATTTTGTATCTTGGCCCAGAATATTTTATAATGTTAAATTTCATGTTATGCTTAGGGGACTTAGTCCCAGAATAAAGTATTTTTTTCTTCTTCTATATAATGATGAATGATATAGTTCAGGTGACATTCATTGAATGATTTAAAAAATACATTGATAAATATTTATTGTGAAACTAACATTTGTAAGTCAACTTACATCTATGCTTGGTCTTCATTAGGGCAAAAAAGTAACAAGGTACAATGTAAGAGTTTTTACAGACATAATAAATGGATATATATAACCAAAAAAAATTAAATAAAATATTGACATATTAACTCATTGCTTTATTAGTTCTTGGGAGTGGATAGAGCACTAGCTTATTGTACTTCTGGTAGTAATAATAATAATAATAATCATAGGCTTAGCGACCCCGAAGGTTCGATGCCGATACCACCAAATTCCGCCTACACAGACTCGTCCAATGTTCACCATTCAAGCCCAAGTTCCCGAGATCAGCCTTAACGCAATCCTCCCATCTACGCTTCGGACGCCTACCAGTCGGATTAGCAAATACCAACTTTCTCGGAATCCGCTCGTCATCGAGCCCAACAACTTTACTCGCCCATTTGAGTCTCCACAATGCAATCAGCTCAATTATATTCACAGGATACAAGTTCCGCAATTCCGCGTTGTGCAACCTTCTAAACTCCCCAGTAGCCTGACCACATACATTTATTTAAATTTAAAAAATATCTTGTCTAACTTTTATATGAATACATATATATATATTACCAGTACTTCTGGTAATATATATATATATATATATATATATATATATATATATATATATATATATATATATATATATATATATATGTATTCATATAAAACTTAGACAAGATATTTTTTAAATTTAAATAAATGTAAAACATTCTCTTCTTAACCAAAAAAGTTATTTATTAGAAATATTACATTTTATTAAAATTAATAATTATTAAATTTATTATCTGATGTTTCAAAGCTATTTCTTCATTTAAACAAGGTTGATAAAAACTTCCATATTTATGTCAATATAGGTCATTTATTTTTTTAGTTCATTTTATTTTATTTTTTGTCAATGATTAAAATGGAAGTGCATTATTTAAACAACTTATTACATACTTTTAAATATAATTCTCTCTCCCTTTTTTAATTTTTTTTTCTATTTACTGCTGAGTTTTAATATTTCTTTATTCATTTTTCATGTAAATATTTATGAATTTCTTATCTCTGTACAAACCCTTACATTGTATCTGTTACTCTTTAGCCCTGATGTGGACCTACAAACGTTGGTTTCACAGTAAATAGTTTGTACTATGTTTTCTAAACGTTAATTGACCACTCAAACCATCTCATACTTGATTAAAACTGTTTTTATTGTTCAGGAAGTTGTATTGACTAATTTTGCAGACTTTTTTAATTATCAAATGATCATAATTTAAATTTTTCAATGTCAATGAACACTATTTATTCGTAATAATGATAATAAAATGAATAAACCATCTTTACTAATTAATCATAAAAAAAATATTCGAATGAGTTCCTAATTTATTATTTAATTGTCCTATTCAACTTCATACTTGTCTATACTATTGTAGAGGTTTGGGTTTTCGAAATATTTATAAATGTCATATTGTAAATATTATAAGAATGATGTTGTTAAATTATGTTAGTTTTTATTATGAACTGATTCACTTTATTTTATATGTAGGATTTCATGTATTGTTTTTGTTTTCAAAATACCATTTAAGCCATCATGTTTTTTAAGATGGCACTGAAAATTGTGAATATTGTTTGTATTGATTGATTTTATTTTGTTTGTTCATTATCCTAGCCTATGTTAGATCTGTTACCATGTAGTTAAAACGATTTTTTTAAATGTATGTAATTATTGAAATAATTATATTTTTTATTTCAACCTGTGTATTTTATTATTTTGACAAAATGAAAATTACCGAAATATTATGGAAACGCAATATTTTAAGCATTTTTATACCTAAATTATTCCTTTAATAGAAAATATTCTAGAGGTCATATGTTTAAAAAAAAGTATTCCTACACAGTTTTTCTCTTTAATTTATTGAACACAAACAACTTCATTTATATATATATATATATATATATATATATATATATATATATATATATATATATATATATTATATATATATATATATATATTATATGGGTTGTTTCACATGAAATGTCCGTTTTTATAGTTTCTGAAATACATAAAGGATTTTACAGGTCTTTGTTGTTTTCTTCCGAATGTTTACATATTTAAAGTAAACAGTTACTAATCCTCTAACTTTGTATAATAAACATTAGCCTCCCAATCAATTAGCCACTTTTTAGTATACCTCCAAATATGAACATGGAAACACGCGATTTTCGAGTAATATTTTTGTACGAGTTTAAACTCGGCCATTCAGCAGCTGAGGCCGCTAGAAATATTTGCAAGGCGTTTGGGGAAGGGAGTGTCAATGAACGGATCATTCGCCGTTGGTTTGCTAAGTTTTCAGCTGGGGATACCGACTTGGAAAACTTGCCCCGAGGAAGACCTCCGTCCGTAATAGACAACATACAGTAGAAGGAAACCTCTACCAAACAGTTAAAGGACTCTCAGCACAACTAAATGCAAGTGCATCTACCGTTTCCAGACATTTAAAGTGTATTGGGAAAGTATAAAAGCTCGATACATGGGTACCTGATGATCTCACTGAGCGGCAGCAAGACCCCATGTTTCAAAACATACCGTGCAAAAATTGAAAGAACTGGACTAAGAAGTTCTTCCGCACCCACCATATTCTCCCGACTTGTCTCCAACAGATTACCACTTGTTCAGGAATTTAGACAACTTCGTCAAAGGAAAATTTATTGAAAATGATGATCAAGTGAAAAGTGCGTTTTCAGATTCTGTTTCACTTCAACGCTCAGAGTTTTTCAGTTCGGGGATAAAAAAGTTGGTGTCATGTTGGGAAAAATGTGTAGAAAAAGAAGATAAATACTTCGAATAAAATTATCTTGTTTTCATATCGTATATATATATATATATCAAAATATCAATTTGATGTTTAATTTAACAAAACTTTTCCAAGACAACAAAACCCCTAATTATGTCTCAGGGTCAACATTTCGCGGGCCTATAATCATTGACTAGTAGTTGCAGAGAGTTCACTTGAACTCTTATCAATATTAGAAGGAGTTTTGAAAACAGCATCGTTCTAAGTGTTACTTACTATCTGATTATTTGATAGTCAAATCTGACCCTTATTATCGAACTGTCTACTTGAGTGTTATACCATACCTTTTGGCCCCTCTATCCAATCAGGAGGGTATGTACCGATTTTCCACAATTATTGCATGATTATTAAATAAATTAAAAAGGGTTTACCATATTACAACGTTAAGAAAATTCTACATATAATTGCTATAAAATACGGATAAGACGAAATATGTGATCAGTAGTGGAAATGTTGACTATCTTAGTTGACATATCAGCATATACGTTTGAAATTTCAGTATTTAGGTTTTAAAATAACTAAAAAAATCTGGTGCGCGCAATAAACAATTTAACAATTTTTAAATAAATGTAAAGATACAAATAAATTGTTAAAGAATTAATTATTTTGAATTTCAATATAAACATGTGTTTTATTAAATAATCTATTATATTTTAATCTACATCAATCAGTTACTTTTATCGGCTTTTCATCACTCTCCATTATCCTTTAAAATTCTGTGTATTAGATAGTATTTTTTCTAAAATCTTTAGCTATCCAACGGTATATTCTACATCTATATTACTACTCTTGCGTTCAAAAACAAAACAAAAATTGCATAAAAAATATATTTGAACTTTTCTCCTTTAGTTGTTCATAAAATTCGCTCAACTTGCATATTTACACATTATTTATCAATGCTAATAAGATGATGTTCCAATTTTTTTTAAATCTACAAAATTAAAGGTACTTTAGATGAAGAAAATTTAAAATGTTGACATTTAAGCCCTATCAGACTATTTTAATCAGAATGAAACTCACATCATACTAAAGCCCATCAAATTTTACATCGATATGTAGAGTTTAATCAAAATCTTTGTGGCCGTTTTTGAGAAATTCATAAAAAGTTCCAAAATACATGGTATAAAGTAGATCTTTCGGTCAGCTGATTTTGATGAAAAACTTTCTATAACCTCTCGGGCGCATAGTAATCTTAAATATGAAATTTCAGTTTCATAGGACTTTTCGTTTTTGCCCGGGAGTTACCACACACAGGCAGACAGACCTTTTTGCGGGACTTGGTTATTTCGACTCAGGGGTCCCTTAAACGTGTATTTCCGTTGATAACTGGAATTCGAAAATTTTCACGATCGCAATACTTTCCTTTACTTTATATTCCATATATTGGTAAGTGAAAGTAAAAAACTATATTCAGAAGGAAATAAAGGTGGGAAATGCGTGTTGTAATTCAGTTTCGAAATTGTTTGTTTAACGCCACTTTATGTTACTATGGCTAATCGGACGATGCTACAGTGGGAGTCCTAAATTTTGCCTATCCAGGTTTTATTAGGATAGGGATCTTTAACGAGTACCTGACATCGCACAGGCTCAGGAGCACCTTTTAACGTCCTCTCCGAAGAACTGCATAACTAAGGATTTTTTACTCCCATTAAAAAATCCTAGGACCTCCTGCGGGTTTGAATCTGTGACCTTTGGCATAGGAAGCTGCTATGCTAACCACCCAGCCACAAGTGATCCCTCAGTTTCGAAATTTCTTTGCTCGCGGCTTCTATCAAGAAACTTTTATCCTCCCTACGGATTTGAAATGTTAGTTTGAAGGATGAACAAAGCTTAATGTTTTTCGAGAATTAGGTGCTATGTAAAATATTTAGGTCAAAGATAGATGAAGCCATTGGGGAATTCAGAAGGTTACACAACGTGGAATTGCGGTGCTTGTAACATGTCAGTTTACATTAGTTGATAACATCGCGGCTACTCAAATGGATTTTAAAGTGGTTGGGCTCTGTGAAGAACGAATTCCGAAAAAGTTGGTATGCGCTGAACCGACTGGTTGGACGAAACGTCTATGGGAAGATAGGAACTTCGGGTTCGCTAAGCTTATCATTGTTAAAATTATTTTTCCTCCACTTGGACTAAGGTTTTTAATAATACATAAATAGCTTCTCTATTATCCTGGGTCATGTACATGTGACGGACCTGATGTGTGTGAGGGAGTGAGGTTATAAACACACAGCTGGTGGGAGCCAAGAGGTTTTGTGAAATGGATTTGTCACTGCCTCAAACATGTTTATATTTTAGTTCATTTTTATTTCTTATTTTATTTTCTATGTTTTATTATAGTAGAAAGATTATTTTATTTTACAGTGGCAAATCCATTGCAACCTCTCACCAGCTGTTGTTTTTTTATCTCGATTATTGTGCGCTCCTCATATTGTCTCTATTGTGTGTGTTTTGCTATTCGTCGTTTTATTTAACCATTTTTGCCTTCAGAACAATAAAAGAATAATTTGTCACAATTGTATCAGGCTGTATTCATTTCGCCCTCACCTCCTCTAAATACCTTTAGAATAAAATATACAGAATTTATATGTATTTAATTTAGAGTAAATTAAATACATGTAAACAGGTTAATAATTACTGACATAAAACATACATGTTTAAATGATAAGAAAACAAAAAAAAATAGATAAATAAATAAAATCTTATTTACGATTTTATTGAGCCTGGATATTCATTAAGTGATTAAATATGCGGAATTTGAAGGTAGAAAGAGAGTTGGACTGACGAATGGAAGGAGGGATAGAATTCCATAGGATTGAGGATCGAATGAGAAAGGATCTATCAAAATGTGCGGTTCGGTATAAATTCGTAGGCCTGGAACGTATACATTGGAGATGGGCAGAGGATTTGAATTGTAAGAGGTCAAAAATGTATGATGGACGGCAGGATTAGATATCTAATGCATACGGTAGAATGATAGGTGATGTAGAGTGACGAAAGGAGGTAAACCTAAGTGATTGTTTTAGATAATAATTTCTATTGTTATATTATTTAATCTAGAATAAATGTTGCCGTGGAAAAACAATGTATTTCTTCAAATGTTTTTCAACTCTATCCTCATTTAAAGATTCTCAAATTAACTTCAACAACGAAGGTTAGTGGAAGTAGTACATCGGGCACACCAGAATTTTAACGTTGTTACCCAGAAAATTTTAATTTATATTTCATGCTAATTTTTAATTAAGGTTTTTTCTTTTGGAATGTTCCTCAGGCTAAAACGCTAAAAAAAAATTTAATGTTAGTAAATAAATGAGTTGAGTTGAATAGAATCATAGTGAGTTTATGAACCATTAAAAATAATCCTATGTTTTAATTTATCGTTGTTATGTTAATTTCAGATATTTTCCTACAATAATGGATACGATACAACTATCTTCTGACGACGACCCAATCGACAGGAGTATCACTCACGACTACGAAACAGATAGGATAAAACTCATGTACATGTCAGGATTCAAAGTCAACTACGATTCCAAGCTGAAATACATTCTGACCAAGATCTATGTCTATGCTATAATGTTCTTCTACACCTTTCTGGTGAGCATGGGATCCGTGGCAGCCATCCTCATCCACGACAAGAAGTTGAAGCTGGAAGCTGTCCATTGGACCTTCCTCAACCTCGTGGGTCTGACCTTCATGGTCATCCGGTACACGATAGTTCTGGACGAACCGCTGAAGACTATCAGAATGGGATTCTTTACTTACGAAAACGAGGCTGCTGAAGAAAGATACATGGAGAGGAAGAAGTACCATGTTCGCAGGATACGAAACGTTAGCAACATGTTTCTGGGCCTGGCGATATCTAACGGGATACTCCTTTCCTTTATAAAACAAGTTAAGAAATCTCCTGGAGGTGAGAATTACGGAAAATCCATCAACATGGGTCTTCCGATTCCCATCTACCTGCCGTTCGACACGACGACAACGATGGGGTTTGTGCTCGGCTACCTCATAGACGTTGTAGCCTTCTTCTATCTTGTAGTGATCACTTCCAGCGCTCAGCAGATCTTCTTAAGCTTCATGGAACAGGGCATAGCGCAATTCGAGATTCTGAATATATCGATAGGAAACATCGAAAAGAGGGCATATTCCATCTATTCCAAAGGGAAGACGTTCACCGATAGGGTATCTATGGATGAGCTCTATCGCACGAGAAAATTCCAGAAGTGCGTGTCACAGTGCTTGCGAGAGAACGTGCAACATCATCAGACGCTATTAAGGTTTGATTTAGTTGAAGTGAAGTACAGAACAGGTAACAAAGTGTGGTACCTCACTTATTGGCAGAAACTTTGTATCTAATGCTATTTTTTTCTTACATCATACTTGTTACGATTATGTTAAACCGAAAACGGAGGTGGAGGTGAGCAGATCTTTTATAAAAATGAAATAAACGAGAGTATTAACTCAAAAGTCTAGAGTACCTTAAAGAGATTTTAACTCAGCTATTATTTTTTTAAATTCTTATTTCGAAGAAGCAAACGCTTTGGTAGCGTAAATAGCGTACGATAATTAATAAATTTAAAAGATGCTTATAAAATATAGAGAAATAATTATTATAATAAATAAAATCAACCAAATGAGATTTTAACAGGTAGTTTTGCACTGCTTGTTGAGAAGTTGAAGTTCACGGTAAACAATTTGAAATGGAAAATAAGCGCTCAAGGAAGATAGAAATGAGTATGTGATTCCATCCAATTTTGTCGTGAACTGAGAGCTATCCGATAGGATATATGTTTCCAACATTTTATTACCTGGTCTGTATTTACTATTTATTGACCATTCTATAACAACTTTTTAGGCTCTCTAATGGCCCTAAGAAACATTAAAATATGTTCTTTTCTTTTAGAAGAGCATACGAGGAATGTAATTTATTTTTTGAAAATTAAAATTTTGATTTGTTTCAACTTTTATGTATGAAAGGTATCCCAAAATTGTAGCAAGATTAAAATTAAATAAACAGTTTTTCGGCTACTCCAACATTATTAGACAGACGCTCTAACCTTTCACATAACTGCAAAAGACTCATTTACATGACAATCATAAGGCCTATCTGGACCTACGGAGTTGAGCTATGGGGCTCTACTAAACCATCCAATTCTTCCCGTATCTAATCCTTACAATATAAAATCCTTAACGCTCCTTACTTTGTCACCAATAAAATCATTCATAAAGACCTCCATGTTCCGTATGTAGCTGATTTGGCCCGTACCAGGTATCATTCCTTCCATTCCCACTCTAATCCACTAGTTTCAATCCTTGCTTCCTCTACAATTCCTGATAATCCACCGAGGCGTCTGAAGAGAAGATGTCCTCGAGACCTTCTTGTTTAGATTGATGACTAGAGTGCTGCCAATGGGCAGTTTCTCTTCACGTTTTTCATATACATATCATTTATCAGCATATTTACTTGATGTATTGTAGTATACAGTTGTAAATGTCAATAAAAT
This sequence comes from Piezodorus guildinii, assembly GCA_023052935.1. Classification (NCBI taxonomy): domain Eukaryota; kingdom Metazoa; phylum Arthropoda; class Insecta; order Hemiptera; family Pentatomidae; genus Piezodorus; species Piezodorus guildinii. Next base: position 184,649,236 of record CM041293.1, on the reverse strand, counting down.
ATAAAAAATAAAAAAAAACACTGTTTTTCCTTCTATCGTTTTATTTCGAAAATAAGGTACTGCATAAATATTTGGTCCGAAGAGAGATGAGGTCACTGGGGAGTTTAGAAGATTGCACAACGCGGAATGGCAGAGCATGTACCTTGTGAATATAATTGAATTGCATCGCGGAGACTCAAATGGGCGAGTAAAGTTGTTGGGCTCGGTGAGGAGAGGATTCCGAGAAAGTTGGTATTCGCTGATCCGACTGGTAGGCGTCCGAAAGGTAGCCCGAAGCGTCGATGGGAGGATTGCGTTAAGGCTGATCTCGGGGGCTTTTGCTTGAACGTTGAACATTGGACGAGTCTGTGCAGGCGGAGTTTGGTGGTATCGGCATCGAACCTACGGGTTCGTTAAGCCTATTTTTATTATTATTAATTCGTATATGATGAAAAATAGTTGACCTTGGAATGAATTATAGATAATTTGGTATGGATATTCTCTTAAAACTGAAGTCAATATCAGGACTGAAAAATATTGTATATATAGCTTTGTATATGTTTAGAAAATCAGTAAAAATATCTGGAGTTAGGTATTTTCTCTATTTGCTGATTTTGTGTTAGTGATTCCGACTATTAATAAAAGTCAAGAGTGAGTATTTATGTAATCTTCTGCTGTAAGAATCTATTATTGTTAGTCATTTTTACTTATAATCTATGCATGAAACAAACTTTAACTTTCGGCATTCTTCTTTGATCAGGTTCAGAAACAATATTAAGACCTATGTCGAAGCGGTTTTCGTTTTACTAATTTTGGCTTCGATTGTCGTCTTCGCGGCGATAATGTTCGTAATTTTAGAGGTAATGTATTTTGAGTACCATATTATATTATTATATAAGTGAACACTCATGAGTATAAATGTGATATTTATAGCTTCAAGATCTTTCCGAAGCCTCCACGTTGTTCTGGTTGTTGAGTACTGAGATCATTTACGTCTTCGTCGTGTGTATATATGGAGAACTATTTTCACAAGAGGTAATTTTTGTAAAAGTTTTATAGAAAGTCAAGGTTTACTAATACAGAGGATGGCTCACTATCCAAGAAACAATATGGCGGACCCTCTTAGTGACGTCAAAGGCCCTTAGTGGCTCTGTTGTCTGATCTTTTATGTTAATGCGTTATTAAATTGTTTAGACAGTGTTTGTCAGTTTGATTTAATGGCTTTGAGGACATGATAGGCAGAGTAAAAAAAGTTTAATATACCTGGTAAACCTTATGAGGTTACTAGGAGTACTCACTACGTTTGCTATAGCATGCTATTTGTGCTATAGCAAACGTAGTGAGTACCCCTACTATTTGTGAACACAATGATAAATCATCAAATAGATCAATTCACAGGTAATGTTGTATGTAGTAAATTTTTATATTTAATTAGCTGTAAATAGAAGGTGGCAATTACGTAGTAAAGCATGTCTTGCGTGCTTGCAAACCAAAGTGAGCCCACGGCGTTATGGAGTTGGTCTGCAAACCAGCACTACATATTTTGATGACGATTAAGTTAATTCTCCAAATGAATCTACAGCTAAGGTTTAAAGTAGTGATTATTAGAGTATATTTGATTTTTACTTTTAATGTAATCATGGTAGTGCAGATTATGCACTTTTGTAGAGAATCAATATAATCTATTTTTGTTTTCTCTAAAAGATGTAGATGTTTATATAAACTATTAAGAGAATCTAAAAATTAACCATGTTTATTTTTTTTTTCATCCATACATTTCTGTTATTATGCCCCATCAAAAATAAACATTGATTACATACCAACAATAACAACTTTAACCCTATCTGTGAAATTATCTATTTGATAATGTATTATCGTTTTTACTTTCACGTGCTTATATATAAAATATATAGCAAGGGGAAGTATTCGATCGTGAAAGTTTTCGAATTCTAGTTTTCAACTGAAATAAACGTTTTAGGGTCCCCTGAGTCCAAATGACCAAGTCCCGCGAAAATGTCTGTGTGTCCGTCCGTGTGTGTGTGTGGTAAGTCCATCGCGAAAGCTAAAAGTCCTATGAAACTGAACTTTCATATTTAAGACAACTGTACGCCCGAGATGTTACTGCAACTTTTTCACCAAAATCATCTAACCAGAAGAGCCACTTTATACCATGCATTTTTTTCAACTAACGATTTCGATTAAACTCGCTATCTGGATGTAAAATTTAATGAGATTTAACATTTTTGAAATTAAGAACAGTACTATACATACATGATATACCGTTGGAATGCTAATGATTTTAGAACAAATATTATCTTATACATACTATTGTAAAAGTAAACGGAGAGTGATGAAAAGCCGATTGTCATAGATAATAATATAATAGATTATTTAATAAAACACATGTTTCTATGAAAATCCAATGTAAATAATTCATCAACAATTTATTTCATTTCTAAATGTTTTTCAAAATTCTTAAATTGATGTAAATAATGGAGGTAAGTGAATGTCGCGTGTTGCGCGCACCAGATTTTTAAATTATTTTAAAAGTGTATAGTTTTTATTATTATTGGGTTGTGTCACATGAAATGTCCGTTTTCAAGGTAAAGGATTTTATTAAAAATACGATATGAAAACAAGATAATTTTATTCGAAGTATTTACCTTCTTTATCTACACATTTTTCCCGACGTGACACCAATTTTTTTATCCCCGAACTGAAAAATTGAGTTTTGAAGTGAAACAAAATCTGAAAACGCACTTTTCACTTGATCATCATTTTCAAAAAGTTTTCCTTTGACGAAGTTCTCTAAATTCCTGAACAGGTGGTAATCTGTTGGAGACAAGTCGGGAGAATATGGTGGGTGCGGAAGAACTTCGTAGCCCAGTTCTTTCTATTTTTGCACGGTATGTTTTGAAACATGGGGTCTTGCTGCCGCTCAGTGAGATCATGAGGTACCCATGTATCGAGCTTTTTTACTTTCCCAATACACTTTAAATGTCTGAAAACGGTAGATGCACTTGCATTTAGTTGTGCTGAGAGTCCTTTAACTGTTTGGTAGGGGTTTCCTTCTACTGTATGTTTGAGGACATCGTTGTCTGTGAAATAATCTATTTGATAATGTACTATCGTTTTTACAAATATCAACGGCTCAAGGCTCTTCCTTACTGGATTTGTCCCCCATACTGCCCTTGAAAAGTGAGCCAACTTCTATATTTATACAGCTTGATAGGAATTTGATTTAATCCTTATAATAAAAGCCCATACTTTTGTATTTACAGAGCGCAAAGATGTTCTTCGCACTTTGGGATATCCCATGGTGGAATTTCGACAAACACAATAAGTTAATTTTCCTTATAATGATGGCCAACTCCATGAACCCAGTCGTTATCAATGCGCCCTTCTTCAGCTCCAATATGTCTTTAGAATCCTTCGGAGATGTAAGTTTTAAATGTTAATATTATTGAGTATAGATTGCATAGAGTATATTGAGTATAGCGGACTCAATGAATAGGAAACTTTTCCGGATAAACCAATATTAATTGGGCACTCTGAAATTTGGGGGAAACGCTGGCAAATTGGCGGATCATATCTTAATCAATTTATTTGGATAATGGACAATGTGAAGGTAGATATCTGGAAAATGGGCCAAGAACATATTGTTAAATAATGGCGGACAGAGTGGAGTGAAAAACGTGGAGGCCCAAGATGTTCACTGGCCATTAGTACCATTTAGTTTATTGTATTATAATTTCAGGTTAACGAATTTGAACAGAGAGTGAAATTTTCTGTTTTAAATATTTGTTAACATTTGTTTAAGTAACTAAAAATAGTTTGTAGGGCATTTATTGTGATATTTTACAGAAAAGTCTTTGGAAGTGAGATACTGAGGAAAATTTTCGATAATAAACATAAAACAACTGCCTTTTACAATAATTAGTTTCAAAATAGTGAAAAAACATACCAGGGAGAAAGGTCAAAAACATGTTGTTTTTTTAAATTAGATCCTTATATATAATCATTTTTAAAATTCAAAATGACTCGACACTTAGTAAGTCAATTTCTACATCTCCTAGGCTATATGGAATGTCACTAACCTCTTTCTAAATTCCCGTAAGGATCTAGAGGTGTAGCGGCAATATCCCTTTGATATTCCAGATTTCTGTTTCCGGCATCCCCGTTATTTGGATTTAAAACTGCATGGGATCCAGTATTTTTTGTTTTTTCATGTTGGTAAATCCTGTTTTAAAAAAAAAATTCTTAAAGAATTTTAAATCTTTCTCCATCATTATTTTCGTCATTACAATACAATGATTATTTTATCTAAAAATTTGAATTTTATTCTCTAAGAAAACGGAACAGACCAAATTTCCCTTTATCTTTAAGGTTTTATTTAAGTTTATCTGACAAATCTTGTTAAAATGAATATTAAACTATACATGTCCGAATTTAAAATTGTGATTGATATTAAAAATAATAAATTTATATCGATGTTTCAGATCATGGCGAGAGCTTACCAGTTCATGAGTGTTGTGAGGAATGTAGACAGAAAATAAAGAAATATTCCATATTTGAAAATTATGGTACTTCGAAGCAGTGCATAGTTCAGAAAAATATTTTTTAGGTCTATTATAGTTAAAAACATAGACAACCCTGAGCTAGACTACGTCCATAGAAAATGCACCAAAAACAATGGCGAGACGTCACAGATAATAATAACTAAATCACTGTTAAATTGTAATTTTATTATTGTGTTGTAAAACCTTCTAAATTCCCTAGTGACCACTGGTTCCTCTTCTAATCAAAAAAGTCTAAGCAAAACCTGATTCCTGAGATTCAATCAAAATCTTGTTCCTTCCTCTAGAGTTTAACAAAGACACCTGAAACCTGAAATAAATCGTTCATTATTCATTCCGTAATAAATGTTAAAAAGCTTCGGAACTCTCCGCGTCGGTTCTTGTCAACATTCAATTAGTAAATTAAAAATCTAGTACGGACAACACACGACTTTCACTTACTTCGACTAATAAAATAAATTTAACTACAATTAACTTCCTGTATTCAATCCTTACAATCCAAAATCCTTCGAAAAAAACTCAATGCTCCTTAATTTGTCACGAATAAACTCATCAACAAAGACCTTAACATCCCATATGTTGCTGATTTGGCCCGAACCAGGTATCAATCCTTCCACTCCCACTCTAACCCACTAATTTCAATCCTTGCTTCCTCTTCAGTTCCTGAAAATCCTACGAGGCGTCTGAAAATAAGATGGTCTTCTAGTTTAGATTACCTAGTGGAGGGATGCCAATGGGCATTTTCTCTTCATGTTTTTTTTCATGTATTTTATCTTTACCAGCATATTTATTGGTTGTATTACAAAATACGACGTCATATATATATGGAACTGGTTTTGTTGTCAGCAAGAGACTGGAGTAGATGGTAATAGACTTCAAACCAGTCAGCCCAAGAATATGCCTCCTTCGCCTAAAAGGAAAATTTAATAATTTCTCAATATTAAGCGTGCACGCACCGACAGAGACATCAGAGGAGGAACTGCGTCTCGGTCGTCATAGAGCCTCATGAGCTCTACATTTTTCCTCATTCTCCAGGTACCGTTCTCATGCACTGGCCCCAGAATCCTTCTTAAGATTTTCCTTTCGAAACTTAATAGAGACGATTCTTGGGCTTTTGTCATCGCCCAGCACTCCGACGAATATGTGAAAACCGGTCTAATCAATGTTTTATATATTCTCATCTTCGTTGTTCTGGAGAGAGAATTGCTCCTTAGATGTCTGAGACGTCCGTAGTAGCACCTATTGGCCGCTAAAAGCCGGCGCTGTATCTCTGGTTGCTTATTATTTCTTGAGTTTAGCTGTGTTCCGAGATAAATGAATTCCTCTACACAGTCAAAGCTGAATTCCCCTATTTTCACAACTCCTCCTACATGCTCTCCTGTGTTTGGATTGCAGACCATGTACTTTGTTTTCTTCTCATTCACCAGTAGTCCAAGTTTAGCAGCTTCTCTTTGGAGATTCATAAAGGCACACTATCGGCGCATAGTACGCAAAAAGGCTTTTTCGTGCAATCGAAGGCAAGATGACCCTCATCGCCACATTTGCGACATCTCGCTCTGTCAGGCCCCTTACAATGCCTTGCCATATGTCCAAAATCCCAACACCTAAAGCAACGCTGTAAACGCAATTTTTCTCGGATACGACTAACTACCAATCCTACTCTTATTTTTCCAATATTGATAGCCTTTCGAGCAAGAAGAACCGGTAGAACAATAACTGCAGTCTTAGTACCCGCGTAGGCTGAACGAATGGATCGAACCGCTGAAGCCTGAATCCGCTCTCCATCAAGTAGCGTTGTGAGGGCCCCGGCTACTTCTTCTTCTGTCAGTTAATCCAAATCCCTAATTTCAATAAGGGATTCTTGGGTCCACGCTCTAATATCCGACTCTGAGTCCAGTGTTTCTTCTAGAGTGCGCTTCATGTTGTGCAGGACTTCTCCAGAATTTCTATTTAATTGTATCAAAAGGTTCCCGCCCTCATTTTTTCGAATTCTTGTGATGTTAGAGCTGAAATCTTTCAATGATGGATCATCTCTAATCTTGCGAAGAGTATCCGCATAGGTACCTCTTTCCGACACCTTAATGATGAGTGCATCCGGCTTGGGTGGCTTCGGCCGCGGGAGTCTACCTCTGCCTTTTTTCTTCTTAGTGACTGTTTGCCACATCCCTTCAGTGGGAATTATTGTGACAGGCTCCGGTTGGGGCTGTTCCGTTCCAATCGCCCCAGGCAATGCCTTCGCCTGTTTCCTAGGCCCAGCCGGCTTTGGTCGCTCCTTTCTTTGAGCTGGTTCCTTGTGTGATGAAGGATTGTCACCATGCCTTTTCAGTGGTTGATCTATTTCGTTTGGCGTGACGGTCTGCGTGCATACATAGACAAACTCTTTTTTTCCAATTTTCTTCGTAATTTATTAACTTGCACTTTAGCAGATCGAAAGTGTTCAGGATTCTACAAGCAGATTCCCTTATTTCTCCGTGGACGTTGTGCCTTGATTTAATAAAATCAAGTAAATTATGAATTTCCCCAGCAAGAGTTGTCCATTCTGCATCACAATACCCTAAACTTGTAGCCATAGTTGCCTCAGTAGCCAACCTAAATACTGGGGGATTGCGGTCGTAGGATGACGATGACGCCTGAGAGTTCATATCACTCACGTTTGCAACCGATACTGAGGACTCGACCCTCTGCACCGTAAGGTTCGTCGTATTAGCTTGACTCCCCATAGTTAGTTATATACTTGGAGATCAAGGTAACAATTCTTAATCGATGTTTGATAGTAAAGTGAAACCTGGTAAAAAGGTTTCGTTACTGGCTAATAATGTCCCTGATAGATTAGCAGTGGTCTTTTCGACCAGTATAAGGCTTACGGGAAACAAAATAAACACTAGAGTACAACAGAAGATTCATGCATACAAGTAGACTAAAAGGTACCTACTGGTCTTTTGTATAATGATCTAAGAAGTTTTATTTCATTACGTTAGAATTTGAGTAAACTGTATAGATAAACAAACATACCTTGCAAATGCAGTCTTCAACAAATTATCGAATAATACGAAATTTTCCAAAATATATTTTCAACCAAATTATTATTCAACCGTCATAACATAACCTCTATATAAAAAGGTCTGTGTGTGTGTGTGTGTGTGTGTGTGTCTGTGTGTGTGTATGTGTGTGTGTGTGGTAACTCCCGGGCGGAAACGGTGAGTCCCATGAAACTGAAATTTCATATTTAAGACAACTATACGCCCGAGACGTGGCAAAACTTTTTTCATCAAAATGAGTTTACCAGAAGAGGCACTTTATACCATGTATTTTGCACCTTTTTTTTATTTTCTCGAAAACGGTTCCGACCATTTTGATTAAACTCGCTATATCGATGTAAAATTTATTTCTATATAAATTCAATTTAATTAATTCCTTAATAAGTTCACGTATTTTTATCTCTAACTGTTTTTGAAAATTCTTTCATTGATTTTAAAAATGGAGGTAAGTGAAAGCCGTGTGTTGCCCGCACCAGATTTTTCTCTTTTAGTTGTTTATCAAATTCGCTCAACTTGCATATTTACCATTTATTTATCAATGCTAATAAGAATTTATATCGATATATAGAGTCTAATTAAAATCGTTAAGAGTCGTTTTTGAGAAAATCCTAAAAAGGTTCAAAATGCGTGGTATAAAGTAGATCTTCTGGTAAACTGATTTTGATGATAAAGTTTGTAACATCTCTGGGGTATATTTGTCTTAAATATTAAATTTCAGTTTCATACGACTTTTTGTTTTCGCCCGGGAGTAACCACACACACAGACCTTTTTGCGGGACTTGGTTTTTAGACTCAAGAAACCTTAAAACGTGTATTTCCGTTAAAACTGGAATTCGAAAATTTTCACGATCGCAATACTTTCCCTTACTATATATTTCATATATAGGTTAGTGAAAGTAAAATCATTTACAATAGAAAAGGTTTCCATGGAAACGTGCACACAAAAAAACGGATGAGTCAAATACTTTCATATACTTGTTATAAATTTAAAATTATAATTTCTTTGGTATTACTCGTGAGATTTTAAATGATTTTCTTTTGAATTTGTAGAAAAATTTATTTCACTTCACGTTAGTACTTATAATTTTTGAATTGTTTGAATCGTGATTTTATAAAAAAAAAAAAAAAAAAATGTTTTCAACCACTTACAAGGACAGATTTTTCCAAACTCAGCCTTATTGTACATCAAGACGGAATGTCTATTAAAAATTTCAGATTCATAGCCATTGTCATTTTTGAGATAGTGCGATGACTTCATAAGTGAGTGAATGATAGTGGCCCAACGGATCACACTGCTAGGGAAAACCGGACTCAACGTCATTACAGAGAACGATTATCCTCATCTGGTGACAAAAAGAAATTACCCGTACTACAAAGTTTTTGTCAACGGATGGAAAACGCAGCCTGGAGAATACAAGACGGAGGAGGTGCTCCGTAAAGCTAACAATGGAAATGGATTACTAACTTAAAGAAGTTTGCTGGCATAACGCGCGAGTTCATTTTGCTATAACCCACATTGCATATTAAGCAAGGTAGGGTGAATATATGCTTCTATATAGATTTACCATATGTAAAAGTTTAACATCGTTTTCATTAGTTTACAAATGACATAAAAATTAAATCGAAATAAATATTGATATGAAAATTTAAAAATAAATCTAAAGTTATATCAAATCCAAAACAAAATGTATAGTAACATATAATTAGGGGCTTTGGGTGAAACTTATTCCCCATAATCATCTGTAAAACAGTGGAGGAATCCTTGGGAAATGCTGTAATGAAGTTGAGTATCTCAAGTTCGTACTTTTGTATCACCTCTTAGCTTTTCAAAAATTGTTCCTCTTTGTTTTGTTTATATTGGTTTTGAAATTAACGATAATATATCAGTGTTTGTTATTGTAGTGGAGTGTTTTGTCGTGGATAGCGGACAGAGTATTAATTTCAATTTTGTGTTTAATTCTAACAAGCAAAGTATAAGAATGAACGAAGATTCATCAGATGAAATCAGTGTCCGGGTTGTCAAAAGAACTACATTTCAAGAACCTAACTGGGATGAGTTGACCGCTTCTATTAATTCAATATTATTTAAACAATTTAATGGCCATCCTATCTCGTTTCATTTTAAAATTGATGATCTCACATTGAAGAGAAAACTTGAAGATGTTGTTGTATCTTTTGGTGGTCGCAAGATAGTAGATTTTATTGATATGGACAACAGGACAGCTTTAATGGTTTTGGATGGTACTAGAGAATACCTATTTGATAGACCCTCCTTCAAAGCCTCATATGTAATTCACTGCATCAGGAAAAACACGTTACTCGATATTAGAGAATATTTGCACAATCATTTTACATTCAAACCGATTAATTACATGAATGTTATATTCTGGGCAAATGAAGCTTTCAAAAGTAAATCTGTTGAACCGTTCAGGGATTCTTCAGATGGCTCGGATGAAGAAAGTCAAGTAAACAAACATACTAGGAATCTGTATTCGAGAAAAGAAAAAGAGACAATATTGAAATTCTTGTTGTCCAAAAAAAAATTGTCTGGTCTAAGAGGAAATTCAATTTGGAAAAAGATGGAAAAGAGAGGTGTTTGTCCAAAGCGTACATATCAAAGTATGAAAAATCATTTCTTAAAAACACTCATCTTTGAGCTTGACAAATTTGAGTTTCTTTCAGAACAGGATAAAAGAATGCTCAAGAATACATAATTTATGGATTGCGTTGATAAAGAAAAATATGCATTATAATTCTCTAAATGCTCTGCTCCATTGGAAAATTAAAGTGAGTATGAGTTGATATTCATGAATATATGAAATATGTTTATATGAAATCACTTTCGTAATAATTAAATAATTTTTTTTATATAATTTTATATTTTTGTTGGTTTAATGGAATAGTTTTTTTTTTTTTTGGAAATATACTAGTAATTGTAGACTTAAGGTCTTGTAGAAGTCGGTATAAATTACATCAACCTGACATCCTTCTTCAAAACAGCTCAATATAAATTGCTGAAATAAAAGAAGGTTAGTAGAAGTAGATTTTCCTATTGTAAACCCATGTTGTTGACTAACAATGACACTTGACAACTGATGTTGCAACCTGGTCTAAAGTAATAGATTCAAACAATTTTGCTTTGGAAGATTGAATCATGATAGGATGATAGTTCTTGATATTTGATTTATCACCATTTTTAAAAATATATGACTGAGTTTCAAAATATCAGGGAATACACCGGATTTTAATGATTTATTAAAAATAATAAAAAGTGAATAGCTAAGTTCATTGCAGCAATATCGTAATAGAGAAGGAGTTATAAGATCTGGTTCTTGACCTTTATTTATATTTAAAGATTTGAAGTATTTTGAGAAATTCATCAACTGTAACAATAAGATTAGAAAGCGATACTGAGGAATTAAAATAGAATATTTCAGAAGGGATGTTGAAATTGGAAGAATGGTCATAAACTGATTAAAAATGAGAGGCAAATACGTTGACTATAGTCTGAGGCTGAGGTCTAAGGTGGTTATTTAAAAACATACTGTTTGGCAGACTGTTAGTTTTACTTATGCAGTTCACATACTTCCAGAATCTTTTCTTCTAATTCAGATATAAAATATTTGTGCTATTGTGAAGATAAAGATTTACATTGCAAATTAACACAAGAGAATTTAATATAGTCAGAATGCGAGTTAGAATTTTTATTCCTAAAATGCTAAGTTTTTATTTTTTAAATTAAAGATTTTAATTCTTATGAGTACCATTTAGGAAAACTGGATGACTTAACTAATTTTATAGGAGCATAATTAGTTAATAAATCAACTAAGATATAAGTAGAGTAAAGGAATCATTAGTGTAAAACGTGTTAAAGATCATCTAAAAAAAGGTCCCAGTCAAAGGCACTAAGCATACGCGAGACAGCAGTGCAGTCACAATTTTTAAAGTCATACATAAAATACAATAAATAAAGAAGTTTAATGGAAGGGACAGGATGATAATTTTTAACATTTACAATGGCGTCATCATCACAACACCACTGGACAACACAATCTTCACAACACAACCAAATCAAGAATCTTCTCTTGGTGATTGCGGCTTCCATTTAATTGGTACAGCTCCAATGATGACAATAATTCAGCCAATAAGTTTTCTGTGAGGGATCTATTAAGATGTACTTCAGAACTCATTGGAAATGTCGGAGGATTGTAATATCCGTTAAGAGTAAGAACATTACAGAATTTATTACCCAAGATTGCATTTAAAATTTATTGCATAATTTTTCTATTGCACTACAGTGGTAACTATATTGATCAAAACCTGAATCAGGAGGCAAGTAGGCAGAACCAATAATAACTTTATTGTTCTTTTGACATGATAGTGAAACAAATACATATTCAATGTCATTGAAATCACTCAGCAAAGATATTGAGTGATACTTATTACTAATTGCTACTAACACACCTCCATCACAAAAAAGAAAATATTTAGCAAATTTATATCTTGTATTTTTATCCTAAAATAATATTTTTATAAGCTATTATAGAATATAAGTGTATTTTAATAAGTTGTAATTAAGTTTATTGGCTCAATAGGCCAAAACATCTTTGGTTTGGTCAATAGAAATAGTAGAGAATAATGTAGCATTTTGTTAATTTCACAATAAAATTCAACCTTCCCCTCAAACTTAAAACTTAACCATTTTTTAATAATTTTTCAGTCTTGAAAGTATCCAAAATGGGATTTGGTATATTGAGGATAACTGTGGTTAACTAATGGCGTTAAGTAAGTAACATGTCTGTTATCTACCAATACATATGTAACTAATTGGAATCAAAATAAATAAATAGATTATTTTAATTTACATGAATCTAAATAATATTCTATTTCATACAAAATAATTATTATTCTTTTATTAATGTTTCAGGTGAAGGAAAGTGATTCCCATCATTACCTTGACTGATATCTCCTCCATGTTACCAAATTTAATTTTGCTCGCAAATTACTTGCAATGGAAAGTAACTAATAATAAGGCTGTGATACATTCTAGTGCAATAATTTATTTGGTAAATTAAAAGAAGAAATATTTATTTTCAAATTTCAATTAAACACTTAAAAGTTTTTATTGTCATGTGGTATAAACTGTAATCATGCTAAATCAAGCTAAATGGTTAGAGCTGAGCATGTTTAATTTTGTTTGTTATTGAAGCGCTTATCACTGTTTGATTAAATAAAGAGACCGTGGAAAAAAATATACTATGTTTGTGTTGTGTATGTTATACTTATTTTAAAAACCCATCAAACCAAAATATCCAATTGTGTGGCTTGGGTTTCAGGATTTTTTGGTCATGTGGTGTCTCCTCTCATAAAGCACATCTCAATTCTCGAACGATCCTTTGAAGTAATATTTCACTTACCTTTTTATTTTATATATATATATAAAGGATAACAATTTTGAAGTAATACATAATTAAACCAACAGTCATATGTGAAGATCCTGGATATGTAATAGAAAAAGACATGGATAGGAGAAGAGGGAGAAAGAAATAAGTGATGATAAGAGACCTGTGAAAGGAAATCATAATCATAACAATAATAAAATACATACCTAACTCTTATACATACGCTAACCCATGTAAACTAACTCAGAATTTGTAGCTGGGTGGCTAGCATAACAGCCTCGTCACGGGTTCAAACCCGCAGGTGGTCCTAGGATTTCTTAAAGGGAATAAAAAAATCCTTAGTTATGTCGTCCTTCGGAGGGGACTTAAAAGGTGGTCCCGAGCCTGTGCGATGTCAGGTACTCCTTAAAGTTCCCTATCCTTATAAAACCTGGATAGGCAAAATTTAGGACTCCCACTGTAGCATCGTCCGATTAGCCATAGTAGCATAAAGTGACGTTAAACAAACAAAAATTATGACTACACTAATGTATGGCATACGCTAAGTGCCTTTGACTAGGACTTTCTTTTAGGTGATCTCAACACTGATGATTCCTTTACTCTATTTATCAATACCTTAGTTGTTTTATTGACTAATTATGCTCCTATGAAATTAGTTAAGCCATCCAGTTTTCCTAAATGGTACACAAAAGAATTAAAATCACCAGGCTCTCTCGATCACGCGCACTCTCTTGATGGATACGCCTACAAGAAAGATAAATTGAGAACCAATGGGAACGTGAAAACTTTTGATGAAGGTTCATTCGCTGTAATGCTAGAGGATAAATGTGAATTGAAGACGAAAAGGCGTGTAAAATGAACTCTTTTATTTCTAGGGCCTTTGATGCAGCTATGATCCATTTAAAGCCTAGCAAACATTATTCATCAGCATACTGGTGGACGGATACTATTGTTGAGCTTCGTCGTTGTTACTATCTAGCAAGAAAGTTTCTGTGCTTAAGAGAGCAAACGACGTTGAAGTGAACTCTGCGATGAGTTGGATGGATGCAGACCCATGAGGTAGACCTATATAGTAAGAAATCCATTCCCGGAACAGGCGAATACCATGAGATGTATAGACGATATATTTAAACAACTGATTTTCCACAAATCAAGCAAGAAAAGATAGTAGACATTGCCTCGATCTTACAACATGGAAGGCACAAGGATTGGATGGAATTCCTAATGTGGCTCTTAAGGTAGCTCTCAAAAAACGGTCTGTTCTTTTCATTGATCTCTTTAATTCTTGCATTCGTGAAGGGTCAATACCAAAACCCTGGATGAGGCAGCGCCTGTTACTTATTCCAAACGGTAAAGGAAGACCGGTCAGGATATCATCAAATTTGTTTGCTGGATACTGTAGGCAGGGTATTCGAGAAAATCCTTTCCCTTAGGCTACGACAGTTCATGGAGGGTGTTAATGGCCTTTCAAGGGTTCAGTATATATTTCGTGAAGAGCGGTCCATGGTGGATGCTATAGGCATGGTAGTTGATACAGCTATTGCAGGAGCAAGGTGAAGGAGAGGTGCAAAGTGTTAAAGCAGCAATCATTACTCTCGATGTCAGGAACGCTTTAAACACTGCAAATTGGACCTGTATATTAGAGGCCTTGCGGACCATGGCGATGCCAGTCTATCTCATCAGTGTTCTTACAGACTACTTAGAGATAGAATTTGTTTTATATTTCAGACATTGGCCAAAAGAGATACAAGATGAATGGTGGAGTTCCTTAGGGCTCCGTTCTAGGGCCTCTTCTGTGGAACGTTATGTACGACGACAATTTTCAAGTTATCAATGCTGAAGGGAGCCACAGTTGTGGGATTCGCAGATGATGTTGCAGTGGTAGTGGTGGCGAAGTACCTGGAAGAAGTTACCCTCATCCCTAATCAGGATGTAGCTATAGTTCGGTGTTGGCTGTCGTCGGTAGGCCTACAGTTTGCAGATCACAAGACGGAGGTTCTCCTTGTCAGAAGCAGGAAGAAAATCGAGTACATCACTGTCACGGAGTATATTAGCGCTAAATCTGCTAAAGTAGCATCCTTATTGTCACGTCTTATGCCAAACGTTAGAGGCCCTAGAGAGAGTCACAGAAGGCTTCTGGCTACTGTTGTATCCTCAATTATGTTATGTGGAGCTCCGATATGGAAAGAGGCAATGGTTACCAAAAGATACAGGAGACAGATGGTTTCGGTTTATCGCAGAATTTCCTTAAGGGCAACAAGTGCCTTTAGAACGGTTTCCTATGAGGCGGTGTTTGATAGCCAGAATGCCGCCTATTGAACTTCTTGTTGAAGAAAGGAGAAGGCACTTTAGACGACGCTCTCATGTTTCAAGAGAAGGGGAGCGGAAAATTACTATCAATCAATGGCAACAGTGTTGGGAGGCTGCAGAATCCGGACGATGGACACAAAGGTTAATACCAGATGTTGGTTTGTGATATAGTCGGTAGCATGGTGAGGTGGATTTTTATCCAACCCAACTGTTGACCGGACATGGATGCTTCAAAGCATACCAATACCGTTTTAAATTGGACAACACCGCAGAATGCCCCGCGTGTCAGACATTTGAGGAAACAGCGGAACACGTATTTTTCGCTTGCATTTGCTTTGCGGAAGAAAGAAGTGAATTGGAGGGAGTGTGTGAGGGAAGCATCACTTTAAAAAATATAGTGGTGAGCCATATGCTGCGCTCGGACTACCATTGGCACACAGCGAAGAGATTCGCCACAGCTGTCCTTAAGAGGCTGAGAGCGGAAAAGACATAGAAATACGTGGGTGAATCAAATATAAACGAAACTATTTGTCCTGGAAGCCCAGTGAAGGTGCGGGAACGTTCCCGCGTTTAGAGGTGTTGGGTAGAGATGCCAGGAGTGGGATGGTTAGGGATGCCAGGAGTAGGGGAAGCAGGCGGGCGCATGCCCTCGAACTCACTAGTTACCGTCGTGACGATGTCTGAGCAGGATGTATCCCCCTCGATTGCGCAATGTATTATCACCAAATTTCTTGCTGCTGAAGGTGTAAAACCGGCTGAAATCTTGAGAAGGTTTACTGCACAGTTCGGGGAAGAGACACTTTCTCGTGCCAGAGTGTTTGCATGGCATAAACAGTTTGGCATACTACTGCGACATTTTGAATGAAGTCAGACTAGCATATCGCCGCAAAAGAAGGGATCTACCGATGAGAGAAGTGATTCTTCTTCAGGACAATGCTCGCCCGCATTCTGCGGCCCTGAAGAGAGAAAAATTGGAGCAACTGAGCTGGGAGACGCTGGAACACCCTCCCTACAGTCCAGACTTTCACCTGTTTGGCCCACTCAAGGAAGCTTTGGGAGGTCAGAGATTCGTCAGTGACGATGAGGTTGAAGCCTACGTGCTCAATTGGCTGAAGACACAACCTACTTCATTCTATGAGCACGGGATTGTAAAATTACCTATGCGCTGGGAAAAATGTATTTCTAAATCAAGAGACTATGTAGAAAAATGAGGTGTACTTTTCTTTGTGTTCAAAGTAAAAATTAAAAAATAAGTCTCGTTTATATTTGATTCATCCACGTATGAAAACCAGTGGAAGAAGACAACGAAGCGGCACTCAGCCATTTCCCTCCACAAAGTAATACCTACCGGAGGTCCCGTGGAGAGGAATGAACAAGTGTAGGGAGATGGTTTTAGTGAGTAAAAACCACACACACGGATGAGTATGGGCCCATCTGCGTCTTTTGAAGATTTCCACCTGCCCTTGTTAAAAAAAATAAACACAGACCTTTTTAGGGGACTGGTTTATTTGGACTCAAGGGAACCTAAAACGTGTATTTTCGTTGAAAATTGTAATTCGAAAATTTTCAAGATCACAATACATATTCTTACTATATATTTCATATATAGGTAAGTGAAAGCAAAACAAAGAAGTTATTGAGGATAAATTAACCATTCTCTAAGGATTAATTAACATACATGGCTCATTAATTGTTTTTTTTTTTTTATATTGGTCAATTACAAAGGTCCATTATTGAAAATCATAAACATTAGACTATCCAAAAATTTGTTAGTCAAAGGGCTCTCTATACGGTGAGAGAAGAGGCAGGTGACAATTGGTGAGAGTTTACGAAAGTAGAGGGAGAGGGAAAGGCATAATTTTTTTTTATAATTTCGGATATTAACATCAAATATTACTTTTTATGAAATCCTTTCATAATACTATTTTTAATAAAAGATAAAGTTATATCAAAACAAACAATTGTAATTTGCAAATTGTGAAAACGTTTGATTTTTTAAATGTAGAAACTCCATTTGAAGAAATTAAACATTAGTTATAATAAAAGTTTGAAAAAATAAACGATGAAGTTTTACAGAAAATACGGTAATTGAATATTTATTATAGTAGGTTGAAAGTATCGAGAGTGTATGATAATTCACTATCATCAATATCACGAATTTTCACCTACCTGTTAACTCCTTGGGTTTTTCTTTCATGAGTATCAGTAGCGTACAGCTGTACTTCTATGGCTCTTGAAAAAAAGCGCGATTTCTACTGAGAGGTTGTAAATTTGAACACTTGTTGAATGTTTTAAATATGTCAAAATGTCAGAAAGCTCATCAGATGAGTCAACAACAACTAGAATCGTTAAAAAGCGAAAAAGCAATGAACCAGACTGGAAAAAATTGTATCAATCAGTTAATGTGTGCTTGTTTAAAAGTCACACTGGTAAACCTATGTATTTCCATATCAACATGAATGACCTTCCTCTTAAAAAGAAGTATGAAGAAATGATCTGTTCTTTTGGTGGACTTTGTGTAAAATATAGTGATATTAATGAAAAGACTGCTTTGCTCATAGAAAACAATACTAGATTTAACTGTTCGAAACCATATTTCAAATTGTCTTATATAATTGAGTGCGTTATGGCTGATTCCTTGTTAAATATAAACGATTTCGTCCATAGCATGTACTTAGGCAAGCGTAGAGACTTTATGGAGATCCTGTTCTGGGAAAAAGGAGCATTTGCGAAAGACATAAAATATGAAAGGTTTGATGACTCTTCAGATGAGCATAATACCATCAGCCATTGTTCAGTTAATTCCAAAGTAGCAATCAACCATAGGAAACTTGACAAACATACGAGGGAAATGTACACAAGGAATGAGAAAGAAGCCATACTAAATTTTATTATATCAAAACAAAAGCTTGAAGGGCTCCGAGGAAACAGCATTTGGAGACTGATGGAAAGAAAAGGGGTTTGCCCGAGACGCACTTATCAAAGCATGAAAAATCATTTTCTCAAAAAATTGGTTTACGAACTTGACAGTTTTGAGTTTTTATCTAAAACAGAAAAGAACAAACTAAAGAAAAGTGTGTAAACTGGAATTAGTTTATCTGTAAATATTAATGTGATAATTATGGTATGATTTATTATTTTCCAAATAATTTTGTGATTATTAAAATTAAGTTATTGTAATGCTAATGAGTTGTATTCTCTTCTTTTTTAATATGCTACTATAAGTACTAAAATCTTATTAACTTATTATACTTAAACTTATAGAGTATAAGAATATTGAGGCATTCTTCTCAATATTCGCCTTTTGATTTTCAGTAGCTTGAGTAATTCCCTGTTTCCGTAATATACAAATTATTTAATATTATTTATAATTAAATCTTGAAAATCTAAATGGTAAAGTTATATCAAAACAAACAGTTGTTCCATAAAAAAACCTTCTTTTTTTTTTTTTTAAATCTAAGAGTAAGAGGTAGATGAATTATCTCCTTCCCCTTCTTCAGCTACTTTCGTGAACTGTCATAAGACCTCACACACGAATTTTCCCAACCTCTTCTATCACAGTGTAGCAAGCCTCGAAAGTTTTAAAAAAATTATCGATTAAGTGATATGTAAAATACAATTATTTTATATTTAATAGAAGAGTCTTGTTGACTTATCAAACACTTTCAGCTTTCACTAGTTTGGTTTTAACTGTTGTTTTGATGTAGAAGCAAACAAATAAATTGATTTATGATAATTATTGTTAGTTGACTATAAGGAAATCTGGAAGGGAAATAGTTCAGGAGATGGTCAAGATATAAATTTGTAGATCAGCCTAAGGTATTTTTTACTTTAAAAAACATTTCTTAGCGTTATTACCCATCTAAAAGTGAATATTTTAAAGACTTAATATTATGAGTATCATGATAAAGTAGCTAATGAAATGTAGGCAAAGCAATGAATCTAGTCTGGCACCTGGACTATCTTTCTAGATCTTAATGGCATAGTTTTATAATTTTATTGGTTAGTATTAGAGACATTTTGGTATCCAACTTACTTTCCTATTATCAAAACTAGATATACTAAATAAAATGCAGCTGGGTAATGACTTGATGTGATGAATTAAAGGATTAAAATGGGAAGTTCTACTAATTTATTTATTCAAATACATTATAAGATTTTTAAGTTTATTAATAGTGTCATTTTTCCACATTATTGTTTAAATAAAAATATATTTATACAAAATTAAAACAAAAGTAATAACTTTTGATGAGAGAAAGCTAAATTTTCACAAGCTTTTGTAGACATTTGACAGCTGCTTGATGTATATTAGTGTCCAATTTATCTGTAAAAACAAAGGGAATAAAAAATTCAGTGCACAGATCAACTATTCACTAATTATAAGAAAAATTCATCTTGAGAAGATAGATAAAACTTGAGACTTGGAATACTACCATAAGTGTCAGAAAAAGATAAAATGTAAGAGCAACCAGGTAATTTCAAATATTGAGCATGTTACCTTTCTTTTTTTTTTTTTTTTTTTTTTGTAAATTCCTTCTCTTTTATGCATTAATAATGGACTAAATAGCATTACCAATAACCACAGCCATTTATATTGGGTTCTCTGAAAAGTTCGTAGTGATTTTAAAAATATAATTTACCTTTTATTTTCTCTACTAAAAATGAATCGCAAAGCTAATGTTTATTTATATGCCTTTAATCCTCATGGACTAACTATGTTTACATACTGAATTCGTCTTTATTAAGGCTCAGTAGTGTAGTTTATTGCGAACCAACATGAGTGACAATTCAGTTCATTTTCATCATATTATGCTGTTCTTTTTAAAAAAAAGGGAAAACGCAGCCCAAACTGAATAAAAGATTCGTGCTGTGAATAGCGGCAATTCAATTGCTGATAGCACGGTTCAGAAGTGGTTTTCGTGGTTTAGATCAGGAGATTTCAATCTGGAAGACCAACCCCGGGATGCCCGGAGTTTAACTCTTGACATCGAGGATATTATGACAGTCATTGCAAACAATCCATGAATTACTGTCCAAGAGATAGCTGCGGAGTTAAGAGCCTGCAAATCGATCATTTTTGATCATCTAAAGAAGGTACGTCTGTCATTACGATGTTTGGGTTCCCCATGAGCTCAGTGAAAGGATTTCATGTTGTGATTTGTTCCTGAAAAAAATGTGGAGGATCCATTTTTGAAACGAGTTGTTACTAGTGACGAAAAATGTATTTTCTATATTACACCAGCCAAAAAAATCTTGGGGGCTGCCTGGAACAACCCATGCATTTTGAGCTCTTTCCATAAAACTAAACTATAAATATGGACTTTTACTGAACCCACTTAGATCGATTGGAACTGGAAAGGATTGCTATTCCACCAAGACAACGCTAGGCCCCATGTGTCTTTAAGGACTCAGCAAAAGTTATTAAGCTTCAGATGGGAGCTTTTACCTCACCGCCGTACTCCTGACATTGCTCCTTCTGATTTCCATCTTTTCAATTCTCTCGAAAATTTTCTGCAAGGGAAATCCTACTCTTCAGAAGATGACGTCAAAACGGACCATTTATTGTTCTTCGGGAGTAAGGACAGTGATTTTTGGAAAAAAGGGATAATGGACCTTCCAAGCCGTCGGAAAAGGGTAATCGCTAATGGTGATAAAAATTTTGTAGATTAAATTAATAAATTTTAAGCTGTTCATCAATTTTAATTTTTGTTCCAATGTTTGACCACCATGTTGTAGATCAGTGGTTCCCTGAGGACCCCTTTATACAACCGCTTCAATGGCAAGGACTCCTAAATCCTTAAAAACGGGAATATATATACACAAAAACGCTAGGCATTGTAGGTGGCAAAAGATGGGATTCCACATAGCATTGACATCCCATGTTCACTTCCAAACACAGGAGAGGGTAGAGTCGCATTAATAGGCAAGCCTAAATCAGACGCTGAGTTTCAGAAACTAAGGAAGAAGAATCAGAATGGTGTAGCACCACTATTAAGTTCACTTCAAACCTAGGTAGTCAAGGTAATTTAAAATAATTTCTCTATGACCCTTGGAGGTCAGCAGACCGCCAGTTGGGAACAACTGTTGTATACAGTGGTATATAGAAAATAATTTTAAGTGATATAGTAAAAAAAAAGTTTTGCATTTTAATATTTATTTTTATTTTAGCACCTTTTTTATTACTGGAAATACACGTTTTAAGGTTCCCTGAGTCCAAATGACCAAGTCCTTCAAAAAGATTTGTGAGTGAAAATTATTTGCCTGTGATGTTGCAGAAACTTTTTTTGTTAAAATCAATGAACCAGAAGTGCCGTCATATTATAGCATGTATTTTTCACTTTTTTTTTTACAATTTTCTCTCATCTTTATTTTTATTGAATCGTAATAATTTACTGTTTTGATATAACTTACTATATTGAACCAAATTTAAATAGGCTTTCATTTCATGCAGGTTTTATTCTGATTTAAATAATGCAACAGGGCTTAAATGCCAAATTTTAAACATGTCTTCCTCTAAAGTAACTTCAATTTAGTTGATTCCGAATAATTAATCATTTCTTGTTGTTAGCATAGATAAACCATTGGTAAATATGAAAAAAACATAAACCAGCTGAAGGAGAAAACAATAGAAATATTTTTCCAGATTAATTTTTTTTTTTTTTTCACCAACAAGAATAATAATATCGATGTATAATATACTGCTAAAGGAGCCTGTGGCTGAGTGGCTAGCACACTAGTATCCCACGTCATAAGTTGTGAGTTCAAATCCCAGTCCTGGAAGGACTTTTTCAAGCATTTAATTAAATGGGGATTTACTCACAGCCTCTCCTCCGGGTATGTGAGACCCGTCGGCCAAATGGTGGTCTCAGAAAATAGGTATAGGAAGTAATGACCCTCCTATAAAATTTTATCGAGAAACGTGAGTGTATTCTCTCAGCAGTTACCGTCTACACGGCCTGTCGCACCAATGGAAAAAAATTATATACTGAGAGCCAAAGACTTTAGAAAAAACCTTAGCTAACATCTAAGTAGCATAAGATAATGGAGATTGGTGATAAATGGATAAAACTAAGTGATTATATTAGAAAACATTTTCTATTGTGTTATTTAGTCTAAAATGACTATTTCCAAACAAAGTAACCTATACTGCAGTGGCTTACCTGATGGGTGGCTAACAATGGGAGTCCTAAATTTAGCCTATTCGGGTTTAATTCGCATAGGTATCATTATTGAGTACTTGACATCGCACAGGTTTGGGGCCACCATTTTATTCCCCTATGCAAGGTGACATAACCAAAGATTTTTTACTCCTTTAAAAAAATCCTTGGGCCATCTGCCGGGTTTGAACCTGTGACTTGGGCAGAGAAGGCTGTTAGTCTAGCCACTAAAGCACAGGTGACCCCATACTTACATATCTTGTGCTTTCCTTTGATCGGGAAAAGAACTGGGCTCTTGATGGGGTCTTTACAGATGAAGACAAACGGCTCATCACTCATTCCGTCAGGATATTGCTGGATATATTCTTCCTGAGCGAGACAGTCTACGACGTTGACACATCCCAACAGGCAGCCAGTCGGATACTTCCTCGGTAGGTGTTTATCTCCTGTAACAGAAGACTATTTTTTATTTTCACTAACCTATATATGAAATATACAGTAAGGGAAAGTACTGTGATTATGAAAATTTTATAATTTGAGTTTCTACCGGAAATACACCTTTTAGGGTCTCTTGAGTCCAAATGACTAAGTCCCCCAAAGAGGTGAGAGTGTGTGTGGTAGGTCTAGCTCAAAAAGAAAAAGTGTAAAACTGAAATTTCAAATTTAAGGAGAGTATATGCCTCAGATGTTTAGGAAAGGGGGCCGGTTAGCGAAAAAGGAGAAATGGCGCTTAAATAACGAAAGTGTAACGGTTGTTAATGAATATAAGTACCTAGGTGTCACTCTATCTCCAAAATTATCATTAAATAAACATTTTGATGAAAGGTTTAGCGCCTCTTGTTTCAGTATCCACACCACTTACAAACATTTTTTCAGCAATAATAAATTACCGTTTTCATCTAAGCTATCTGTATATAAGGCTGTCTCCCGAGCTATTTTATGTTATGCAGCCCAGGTTTGGGGTTTTAGGCGTTTTGATAGAATAGAGAAATTATCTGCCTATTTTTTTAGAAAATTGTTTTCACTTCCGCAGAGTACACCACACTATATTATATATTTGGAAACTAATATTGACCTTATATTTTTGTTTACTTTGCACCTTAATATTCAATATATTCAAAAATTATTGATGTTACCCAGCCATAGACTGACTAAGATTTTGGCAGAGGAAATTATTAAAAGAAATTTATGGTGGTGTGATGATTTCCGGTCTTTGTGTCGGAGATATAACTGGCAAAATAGTGATTATTTAGTAGATGGAAAGAAGCAATGTTTTAAAGGGTTAATAGAATATATAAGAGAAGACTTTAGAAATGGTTTACTGGTTAAAGTCAACAAATCTATTCACCACCAACTGTATAAAGAATTAAATTGTGATTTAGGGGAGAACAGTTATATCTCTGATAGATACGGCCTGGGACTCATCAAATCAATAATTAAAATAAGAGGACAGCTTCTGTACCTTAATTGTAATGTTACAAGGGCGGAAGAACTACATTATTGTAGTTTATGTAATAATAAAGACATAGAGGATATGTACCATTATGTAGCGGTCTGCTCTGTGCTATCAGAAATAAGGATGCATTGGCTTGGCGGGGCAGTATTGTCCAGACAGGAATACATAAATTATCTAAACGGTGAAAATTGGGTAGCATTGCATAACTATCATTTAAGGGCCTGGAAATATAGATATTTACTTATATCAGAATTCAATATTTAAATAAAGGGGGAAAAATGTGGAAAAAAAAAATGTTCAGTTAGTTTTATATTATAATTATTATTTATATAATATTTGTAAAGAATATTTTGTTAAGGCGTGGTATTCTGCAGATGGACTAAATTCTATGCATAGTGTGCATTATATAAATGTATAGTAAATTTATGTATGTAAATTAAACAATAAAACACATTATTATTATTATATGCCTCAGATGTTACACCAATTTTTTCAACAAAATTGGCAAACCAGAAGAGTCACTATATAGCACTTTGCACTTTTTTACAATTTTCTCAAAAATGGCTCAAACGATTTTGATTAAACTCGAAATCGAATTAAAGTACTTCTGGGGAGCCTGTAGCTGAGTGACTAGCATGCTAGTCACCCATGCCAATGGTTATGAGTTTGAATCCGAGTCCCAGAGGAACTTTTTCAAACATTTAAATTAATGGGGATTCACTTACAGTGAAATCATTCAACTACATTTTTAAGACAACTATACGTCCAAGATGTTACAGCAAAATTTTTTCAAAATCAGCAAACTAAAAGAGCTGCTTTATACAATGTATTTTACACCTTTTTACAAGTTCCTCCAAAACGGCTCTTACAATTTCGATGAAACTCGCTATATCATTGTAAAATTTAATGGGCTTAAATATAATGTAATGATGGAGTTTTGTTGACCGTAGAGAAATTAGATGAGGAAGATGGTTGGGGGTGCGGTCATAAATTAAAACCACACAATTAAAAATAAGAGTTATTTTTATTATGTGCCGACGTTTCGGCCTACAATGTGGGCCTTCATCAGGGCTAAAAGAAACAAGATAACAACCAATGTAATTAGACTTAATAATGCGTTAGGTATATAATAATAATATGACAGTAATAAATTATGGGAACATAAATAATATTAAATGTAAAATGATAATAAGATGACAATTATAAAGTATGGAAATAAGGTGACAGTTATAAAGTATGGAAATAAACAAAATTAAGATGATAGTTATAAAGTATGGAAGTAGACATAATTGAGATGATAATATTGTAATGAGAATATATAAATAGAGACTCAGTAAATGAAAAAAAAATGATAAAGGAAAAATATGTGAACAATTAAAATTTTAAATATTAACAATTATGAGTTGATATATGACGGTAATATATTAAAAACATAGTTAAGAGTATAGGTAATATATAAAAAAATATAGTCATTACAAAAGAGAAACAGTATGAATAAAAAATAATAATTTAAATTTTAAAATAATGTAATATTAAACTAATAATTATATGTCAGGATATGTAACGGAGAAATATATGAGTATGGAAAGGGGGAGAAAGAAATGGGCGATGAAAAAAGACCTTTATAAATAAGAAAAAATACTTACATGACGTGCAAGCTTTGCCTACGAAGTGATGTTTCTCAGTTTAAAAAACGCTCATTGCGTGGAACGGAAAATATGAGAACTAGAATGTCCGTTAGGAAAATTCCAAGAAGCTAAGTTATGTTTACTGATTCGATTGTTAAAAAATAGCCAAAAGTCATTACTTGAGAGTACTTGAGTTATTACTTATGAGTATTTGATAAAATTGTAAGAAATAGTGACGAGGTAAAGATTAAAAGATTTTAAGTAATAACGGATGACGATAATAAATGATGAATGATGATAAGGTAATAACGAATGACGATAAGGAGCTGTCGAAGGAAATGATAAATAAACAGTAATCTAGTAGGTAAACAAATAAATAAATAAAAAAGGGGAGTACGAAAATTAAATAAATATATAAATAAAAAATTGATAATAAATAAATAAAAATAAAATTATGAAGAGATGATCAGATGGTTGTTTAAAAAATGAGCTAGGGATGCTTTATTAAATTTAATATTTGGGAATAAGCTAGTGACAAGTTATGTTTGTCAGTCTTTTGATTAACAGGAAGGGGTTCTAGTTGTATGTAAATGCATTCTGTAATGAGTCGTTTGTCATGGTTGGGAACAGTGGCAAGAATGGATGTTTTATCAAAATCAAAGGAATGGTTAAGGGTCAAGGAATGTTCTGAAAGTTTTGAAGCGGTAGAATTTTTAGAGGAAATTGTATATTTGTGTCGGGTGATGCGATCTTTGAGAAGGTTTTTGGTTTCACCAATATAGGCAGAGTTGCAATTAGGAGTTCCGCAAGGGACTCTATAAACAATTTTTGAACGGTGGTCTGTTGGTATACTGTCTTTAAGTCGGCTGTAAATATTGGAGAGTTTGTAGTGGGATTTTAAAGCAAGTCTGAGGTTTGGATAGAAGGATTTTAATGATTTTTTAATTTTTTCTGAAAGAGAGGGAATGTAAGGTACGGATCTATATAAGAGAGTTGGTGATGATGATGGAGTAGAAAGAGAGGTTAATTGAGGTTGAGACTGATTTCTGTAGTTATTTATAAGTTTGTTTATGATCACGGTAGGGAAGTTATTGGCCAGGAGAATTGTCTTTATGCGGTTAATGTTGATGTCGTGGAAACGGGGATCGGAAAGGAAAAGGCTTCGGTGTATAAGATTTTTAGCAACGTTAATTTTTTGATGATGGGGATGTTGGGAATAAAAGTTTAATAGTCTGCCAGAGTAAGTCGGTTTTGTGTACCAGTCAGTGGATATTGTGTTATTAGGGTTTCTAATGATGAGGAGGTCAAGAAATGGGAGGGAATTGTTAGTTTCGGATTCAGCGGTAAAATGTAGGCGGGGGTGGTAAGAGTTAAAGGCTAAAAGTATGTCAGTAATTTTGTCGGGGTTAAGAACAAGGAGGAGGTCGTCTACGTATTTTTTAATAAGAATAATATCCTCAGGAAACTGAGGGATTATCAAATTTAGTAAATCGTTAAGGACAATATTGGCGAGGTCAGGGGTGAGAGGATTTCCCATAGCCAGTCCTGAAATTTGATTAAAGAACTGTCCATTGAATGTAAGGTATCCGGAATTGCAACAAAGGTTGAGGGATTCTAGGTATGAATCGTGATCCGTTATTACTTAAAATCTTTTAATCTTTACCTCGTCACTATTTCTTACAATTTTATCAAATACTCATAAGTAATAACTCAAGTACTCTCAAGTAATGACTTTTGGCTATTTTTTAACAATCGAATCAGTAAACATAACTTAGCTTCTTGGAATTTTCCTAACAGACATTCTAGTTCTCATATTTTCCGTTCCACGCAATGAGCGTTTTTTAAACTGAGAAACATCACTTCGTAGGCAAAGCTTGCACGTCATGTAAGTATTTTTTCTTATTTATAAAGGTCTTTTTTCATCGCCCATTTCTTTCTCCCCCTTTCCATACTCATATATTTCTCCGTTAAATATCCTGACATATAATTATTAGTTTAATATTACATTATTTTAAAATTTAAATTATTATTTTTTATTCATACTGTTTCTCTTTTGTAATGACTATATTTTTTTATATATTACCTATACTCTTAACTATGTTTTTAATATATTACCGTCATATATCAACTCATAATTGTTAATATTTAAAATTTTAATTGTTCACATATTTTTCCTTTATCATTTTTTTTCATTTACTGAGTCTCTATTTATATATTCTCATTACAATATTATCATCTCAATTATGTCTACTTCCATACTTTATAACTATCATCTTAATTTTGTTTATTTCCATACTTTATAACTGTCACCTTATTTCCATACTTTATAATTGTCATCTTATTATCATTTTACATTTAATATTATTTATGTTCCCATAATTTATTACTGTCATATTATTATTATATACCTAACGCATTATTAAGTCTAATTACATTGGTTGTTATCTTGTTTCTTTTAGCCCTGATGAAGGCCCACATTGTAGGCCGAAACGTCGGCACATAATAAAAATAACTCTTATTTTTAATTGTGTGGTTTTAATTTATGACCGCACCCCCAACCATCTTCCTCATCTAAATATAATGTAGGTTTCATTCTTATTTAAATAGTCTGACAGGGCTCAAATGTCAATAGTTTAAATTTTCTTCCTCTAAAGTACCCTCAATTTTTTAGATTGGAAAACATATCATCACATCAGCATTGATAACAAAAAAAACAGCTAAATTTACAAGTTGAATGAATTTAATAATAAACTTAAAGAGAAAAGAGCAAAAGTGTTTTAATTTAATTTTTTTTTTTTTTTTTTTTTTTTTGAGGATAAGAACAGTAATATAGATGTATAATATACCATGTACAATGTATTCTGGACAAACCGTGGTTTTATGATAAGAACGAGAATCTCCAGCACATAATTCTGGAGTGCCTAGCTTTTAAGAACAAAGGAAATAAATTCCTGAATTATTTAAATAACTACAATGAATTAAATAGGTATCAAATTTTATTGACATCTAGAAAATAAACACTCAATCTAATTAATTCTTTAACTTTTCATCTCCAAATGTATTTAAAAATTCTTAAATTGATTTTAATAACGGAGGTAAGTAAATGTCGGGTTCGTGTTTATGAAAGCTATTTGCTGTCTATTGGTAGCTATTTTATATATTTTTTCTACCATTAGCTATTACAGAATATAATGGTATTGAAAAAAATTTATATAGATCAAAAGTAACTTAGCAATTTGATATACCAAACAACTGCAGACTATAATAACATAGCACTACCTATATCACACAATCAGGTTTGTTATAAAAACACTTTTTAATAAAAATCAAAACATACCAATCAGATGTTTATAAGGTTCTAGAACATCGTCAATATCTTCCTGAGTCGGAACTCTGGCCGTAGCCGCGATCCATAGCCTCCCTCGATGTGAGGTGTACCAGCTTCTACCTTCATGGCTGGAAATGATTATACATTCATAAAATTATTGTGTATTTACGTAATATCTAAATGCCATATTTTGAGACTTTAGACACAGTTAATAAAATCAAAATATTAAATTCATGATGGAGGTTGGATTTACGATACATTTAAATTAATAACAAGATAGGGAGCGGCGTGGTCTAGTGGATATACCACTAGGCTACTGTTCTTCAGGTCCCAGGTTCAAATCCCGGCTGAGGCAGAACTATTTATTCTGTTATTTCAGCCGTGGAGCGACGCTCTGGTATGTAGACCCTTCTGGAACACACCCAACCTCTATAAAGTGGGTACTCGAAATAGGGGGGGAGGGGGAACTTGGTGGCCAAGCATGATCTAGGTCTAATCACCTCCTTGTGAAAAAAAATGAAATTCTGTTTACACCTTATACATGTACAAACAAACATAAAATTACCAGTGTAATAAAGAAATAAAACCATTTATATTTAATAAAGATAAGCAGGCTTCGTTGGGCTGGTCACGTTCAAAGGATGGCAGATGATAGTATCCCCAAGAAAATTGAGCTATGGTGGTGGTGGACAAAAGGAAGAGAGGGAGACCCCGAATGGGATGGTTGGACCAGGTTGGAAAGGATGCAGTGCAGCTGGGAGCGTCTAAGCGTGGCCAGATATAGAGAAGATTGGGGACGGTTTCTTTTGGAGGCAAGGGCCCGAACTGGGCTGTAGCGCCGAGGATGTATGTATTGTGTATTTAATTAAAGGAGAAAAAAACAAATTTTCACATACAAAATATATTTACAACATAGACAAATTAAAAATAAAAAAACATAGTCCATCCTCTATTAAATCTATATATATTATTTTATTACTATTATTTATTCCCTGGCCAGTAGAATTATTAATACAACAAAACATAGGAAGATGGTTTTTGTTTGGTTTTTTTAAACCTCTACTTCGCCTTTGAAGGCTATACAGGGGTTTCTCAGGCCAGGGGGAGAGAGTGGTGGATTATGACGAGATAAAAGTACCACCAGTACTGAGACGCAAACTCGTAATTATTTGGTTTTAAGTATTGGTCATCTGTAATTGCTAGGCAATGCGGGCTAACCCTCTCAGCCAACCCTCCCTCCCACAGGAAGGTGGGTTATTGGCCCTCTTCCAGTCACTCTAAGTCCTCGGGTGACGCTCTCCCTGTCAGACTTCTTACAGAAAAATCTCCCGGCTTCCTCACAAAGTCCACAGGATGAACAGATGAGGAGGAAAACCCAGCATCGCTACCTATCACCTGGGTGTCTTGCAACTGCCAGCTGGTGTGCCTCTTTGTCTTATAGCATGCGAGATGTGAAATTTAAAATATCGGTATTCAAGTCCTAGACTATTTCAATCACAATGATATACACCTATATGATATTAAAGCCCATTATATTTTACATGGATATAGAGAGTTAAATTAAAATTGTTAAAGCCATTTTTGAGAAAATCATTAAAAAATGCGAAATGATGGTTCGCTGATTTTTATGAAAAAATTGCGATAACATCTCGGGAGTATAGTTATCTTTAATATGAAATTTTAGTTTCATACAACTTTTCGTTCTTGCACTAGACTTACCACACACGCACACAGACTTTTTTTCAGGACTTGGTTATTTGGACTCAGGGGACCCTAAAACAGGTATTTCCAGTGAAAACTGGAATTCAAAATTTTTTTCGATCATAATACTTTCCCTTACTATATATTTCATATATAGGTAAGTAAAAGTAAAAAATATAGAAATTTAAATTTTCTTCTAAAGTGAAGTATATTAATTTTCAAAACTGTGACCACTGTCGATTTGTAACACTGTATTTCCTGTAAAGATTCTTCCACTTCATTTGACCTTACAATGTTCAATTTTTCTGATAGCAAAACACTTAAAATTCTAAATAATTATAGATGTTAACCTGGGAGTAGTTAAAACTATTAACTAAGAACTTCTTCTTTTTCTTGTGGTGCCTGTCCATTACGCATGTTGCGATCATCAAGGCAATGCCTACTTTATCCACTGCTGCATGAAAAAAGCCTGCTGTTGTTGTATTATACCATGCTCGCAAGTTCTTCAACCACGATATCCTTCGCCTACCAGGCCTCCTCCTGCCCTCCACCTTGTCCTGCAGAATCAACTGCAACAAGTTATACCGCTGGCTGTTTCTCATTATATGTCCCAAATATTTCAACTTAAGAGATTTTTTTAAAAACAGCAGCTCCTTTTCTTTACCCATTCTTTCTAAGACCCTAAGATTGGTGATATGATCAGTGGGACTCTTAAAATACATCGGCATAACCACATCTAAAAATTACTCAAGTTTTACAAAGGAATCTTCAGTCCGAGTCCAGGATTGGACCCCGTAGAGCAGCACTGGGAAGACATAACACTTCAATAGTCTGATCTCAGTTGGCAGTGATAGATCATGGCATATGAACAATTTTGAAATTTTGCGAAAAGCATCTCTGGCTCTCTCTATTCTGCATTTAATCTCCACAGAGCGATCCCGTTTCACATATTTTGGTTCCGAGACTTATATTGAACATCACAACAAATATTTTCAAGGGAAAAATATTTCATCTTAATACATTATTGTAAAAATATATATAACTTACACTTTAATGCCTTCTACTAATAACGTAGCCCATGGTTGATGCATACTCAAGCAAGCTCCGCTGTCTGTCATTTCCATGATTTGTCGATCCTGGACGCGACCCATGGAGTTGTGCCAGCGGGCGCCTTTCTCTTGGGGAAGGTTATTGTTACCTCCATCGTACTGAAATAACATATTGTAAAACAGATGAGAATGCCAAATAATAAACAGAAAATAGAACAGCTAAGAAAGAAAAAAAAATGACTCTTATGTCAAAGCTAAACTGTCATTGGGCCTATTTATTCTTTTATTATATTTTTATTGTTTATTCATTTAACATTACTTTATTCTACTGTGGCTAATTGTAACATTGCTAGAAAGGGATTCCAAACTCTTGCCTATTCGGGTTTAATTAAGATAGGGTCTTTATTGAGTACCTGACATCACACATGCTCAGGACACTTTACATACCCTCCGAAAGGACGGCTTAAATAAGGATTTTTCCTCCAATTTATAGAGGCTAGATGAGCCCCAGGAGGATCACTCAAGCCAGGGTCACTCCAGCTAGAGCTGGGTTTGAACCTGCAACCTGGAGAATAGTCCAGTAGACCACTCTGGTTGATAAATAAGCATGGCTGAAACGGCACTACTTTTCTAATGTCTCCGGCTGGTTACTATTTTTAATTCATAATTGTGGGTCTATTTATATTTTATACTGTAAATTTTCGACTGAGATTATTGTATTCGATACTTCATAGACATTCTAAATTACCCATCAGACAGAAACTTAACGTATACACTTATTTATTAAAACCAATATGGACTTACGCTTACCAAATATACGGACCTGCTAATAAGACACACATACGAAAAATACAAACCTTTCAATCGCAATTTTTAAGACTGGCAACAAACTCACCACCACCATATGTTTCAAACGATACCCTTCATACTGCCTTACGTAGTCCAACAACAAAAAACCACATTTGATCAACTTACAAACGATTTCACGACAAACTAAATGGACACATAAACAAACTTGTGCAAAACGACTGACACACCATCCATAACTCGGCGTAGGCTGAAAAGGAGCTGGATGAGGGACCTCCTGACTTAAAAATATAGTTCTGCTTAATGTCAGGAGGATGCATCACTGGGTGCTGTCTCCTTCATGCCTGCCCACGCTATGTTTGAGCACTTTTGCTAATTGTAATTTTGTTTACAGGTGTAAATAAAATGTTAAGTGAAAATTATATTTATAATTCTTAATTATGGGTCTATTTATATTTTATAATTCTTAATTGTAGGTCTATTTATAGGTCATAAAATCAACATTATGCTAAATAATACAAACATATTAATACATAATAACTTACGATTGGTTCGAGTTCTAAAGATCTGGGATCTAAATTATCGCTGGACTGATTGTAAGCAGAACTAAGGTTGTCCATCATGTCTGTCACCTCATCCAGCAACAGAGATTCCATGTTTAACTTTTTAAAGTCATCATCAATAAGGCGGCGGCCTAAAGTTTAAGTAGAAGTATAAAATATTATGTTGTAAACATTTATAATTTGCTGAAGTAAAATTGGGACGGATGCTGTATTAGCTCTTTGGATATAGTGGATGAACGACTCGCACATGATGGGAAAGGGATAATTGCATTATAAAGGCATATGATTTTATTACAGTTTATAAAATAAAGATTTTTAGAAAGATAATCAATGTTTTATAATCATTAATACAATCAGGCATTAATAATTCTATAATGTATTAATGAATGTTTACCAAAAAAGAGTTTTAACTATTTATTGTGAAATCGATGTTTTTAGGTCCGATTTTATGGGTCTTCATGAGGACTAAAAAGCAAGGATATAGAATGTTGTACCTGAGATGTTACAGGAACCTTTTCACTGTAATCACTGGTCAGAAGAGTCACTTTATACCATGTATTTATAAAAAAAAAAAAAGCTTAAATGATTTTGATTAAAATCTCTACATTGATGTCAATTTAAATGGGCTTTAATTTCATGTAGTTATTCTTAAAGAATATGATAATCCATTAAAATAATATGAATCATTTCAATTTTAAGTTTGTTGAAAACTTGATTTCAAGAAGTGAGGTAAGTGAAAGGGTATAGCCAGGTAAGTGGGATAAATTTGTCCCTACGTCTTTTTTGACTCAAACCTGGGGGATAAATTTGATGTCAAATAAAAATAATTCAGATAAATTTTTACCTTTTTAATTCAAACGGTTTTCGAGAATTTTTTAAAAACTCTTGTTTCGATATTATTATTTTTTAATATTAATGGCTAAATAGACGGGGTTTTTAAAAAACATAGCTTTTATCCAATCATTTTGTAGGAAAATTGGATGTAATTCTTAATTTCTGGTGAGAAATAATTGTTTACACATTTGTCAATAATAATCTATACTAATATTATAAAGCTGAAGAGTTTGTTTGTTTGAACGTGCTAATCTCAGAAACTACTGGTTCTAATTGAAAAATTCTTTTTATGTTGGATAGTCCATTTATCGAGGAAGGTTATAGGCTATATAACATCACGCTGCGACCAATAGGACCGAAGAATCAGTCGATAATCTGGGGAAAAACAGGGAAAATTTGGGATAAAAAAAAACCTCGCTTCCCAATGATTCCAAATGATTTACCTTTTATTTTTAAGTAATTCAATTTCCCGTTAATTTATATTTTTCCATTTAAACACGTAGGAATAGATTTACGTCGAGATCGGGTTGCGGAGAAAAATCAGTATGTTCTTCTGCCACAAGAAAATAAAACTAAAAATGCCATTTAAGTACTTTAAAATATATTCTTTTAAAAACTTCTTAATAGCAATCATAATAACATAAATTGATGCAGACGAAGTCGCTTTAGAATATATCAAAGAAAAAGTGACATGTACTAAGAACGTTTAAATTTGGGTGATAAAATTCCGGTTCTGGGATACGCCGATGATTTGTAACTGCTAAAGGAAGACAGGGAAACTAAACAACTAAATACAAGTCCGTTAATAAAAACCGGTAAAGAAATAGGACTCGAAATAAATACCGAAAAGACAAAATATATGATTTGTAGCAGAGACGGTGGCGATCATAGTGAATATCAATATGATATATCAGGGTATACTTTTGAACACGTAGAGAAATTTAAGTATTTAGGTTCAATGATAACGAAAAAAAATCTCACCATAAACGCACATAAATTAATATGAAATGCAATATTCGCGAGCAAAGCTGCGTGACACAGCTAGTAAGAAATATATGTTAAATGCAAGATTTAAGAAAATATGAGTTTTTAATTTTTTTCATATTGTTCCACCACTTCAAAAAATTCGAAAAAATTCCTGTGTATAGAAGAGTATAAGAGACATTTTCTGAAAAAGAAATTGGTGATTAACACCTTTCAAAAAGGTTAAAAAAATATATATTTTGATTTTCTTTTTTCCCCTAAACACCGGCTTTTTGTTTAAAAATCATGATCATATCATTTATTCACGTCTTTGACTCCTAAGAATCAGTGAAAAATCACCATTAATTAATTTCAAATTTTACTATTAAAAAAATAATAATATTGAAAATAGAGTTGTTTTTTTCAAAATCTCAAAAACTGCTTGAATAAAATAGCTAAAAATTTAGCTGAATTATTTTTATTTGGACACCAAATTGATCCCCCAAGTTTGAGTCAAAAAGCGGCAGGGGCAAATTTACCATACTTACCCAGCTTATATCCTTTGTTTAGTGTGCAACAGATTTTTCTACATAAGAACCTTCACATTGTATCTTGCTACTTTTTAGCCTTGATAAAGACTCTTAATGTGGACCTACAAATGTTGATTTCACAATAGATAGTTTTCACTATTTTTATAATCTTTCACTGACCACTACCCAAAGCAATTTCATCATC
Source organism: Piezodorus guildinii (assembly GCA_023052935.1). Taxonomy (NCBI): domain Eukaryota; kingdom Metazoa; phylum Arthropoda; class Insecta; order Hemiptera; family Pentatomidae; genus Piezodorus; species Piezodorus guildinii. Next base: position 184,613,709 of record CM041293.1, on the reverse strand, counting down.
ATTGTCTACATATGGTCAACTATAACATTTTAGTTTAAAATTAATTAAATATGATGATCAAAATAAAAAACATTTAAATCTTATTAATTAAAAATAAGTAAAACAAACCAGTGAAATCAAGAATGAGGCTTCGGTTTCTGGAATGCTTCAATTCTTGGAGCCTCTCTTCTTTCTTCCTCAACTCTTCCTTCATCTCTTTGGTCAGCCAAACGGAATTGGTTGAGAAGTAATCACTCTCGTCGTCGATGACTCTTGTTCGAGCTTCACTAGAGAGAGAAATTTTTAATTTAATAACAAAATAAAACAGTGCTGCTAAATATATATCGGGCTGCTCCACTAAAACAGGATACTAATCAAACCGAGCAAGACATACTTTATTTTTTACAGTCACATGTAGCTAATTGTGATTATTCATAATTCCATTGGGGAGAAGTTGGTTCCAGGTGTGGTCAAATAAACACTTAATGAAATGGAAACTTAATTTATTTGTGCCTACATTTTGCCCTAAATTTTGGGCCTTCTTCAAGGCTATAGACAAAAAATAACAACTAGTTGTAGAATGCAGTATATAAAGATGGTAAGTAAAAGAAATAATACTGATAATAAGAAACAAAATAGAACAGTATTTATGATAATTAACTAATATTATAATAATTGGAAACAAAAGAGCAAAAGATCTCTAACTCCGCTTGTCATAGCGCCAAACATTTCAGTTGATGTATTTATTCATGATTTTTTTAAGACATTTTCTTGGCTACTTAGGTAATGTGTTGTAAGGAGCAAAATTATATAAAATACTCTCATCATCATTTTAGTTTTTGTTTGGTTCTTAAATACGCAAAATTACTGGGGTTAATATTTTTTATAGAAAACATTATTTTAATACTTAGGAGAATTTTGTAACTCCGGAACCAGCTTAGTAACAAAGACAAAATTTATATCACTTAAACTCATCTTATAGATGAGTAATCTGTATAAGTTTTATAATTTTTCACTCAGTACCTTTTGAGATATTTCCGTGTAAACATCGCCAAAAATAAATTTTTCCAATTTTGAAAATTCATATACGAAAAAGGACTGTGTTCTCGAGATCAAAATTTTTACAGCAAGTAGGACTATGACTAAGATATAAAGGAAAAAATAATCAAAGGTGAGTCTCTTTTCCTTAATATACTTTTATCTTGCTAAAATTATCGTTTTTTAGTAATTTTCGAGAATTTTTTTAACAGCTTTCTTCACTATTTAGAAAATGAGTCATATGGACAAGAAATATAAAGCATGTCGTTTTCTTATTTTAAATTTTTGTTTTGATTTGATATCTATAAAATTACAGGAATAAGAAAGATTTTTCCATCACATGTTTTTGCCCGTGAAGCTGACTTAAAACGGCTGAAACACTAAAAGTATTGGCTAGAAAAAAATTTTATTTATGGTTTTTTATTCACAAAAAGATAGAGAATAACTCGTCAAAAATCACGAAAATCAAAAATGTTGAGCAGCGAGGTTTGGACAATTTCAAATGGATCGACCCATATATATTTTTCACACTGTAACTTTTTTAATTTTTTCCCACCATATCTTCAGCGAAAGTAAAGTTATTTAAAAACAAAAATTTGTCATGCCAACTATCAGGCTCAGCAACCAGATTTTCCTCCAATTATTTGGATGCCCACTTTATAGGAGCTGGGTGGAGTCACCTGTGGTGTAGTGTTAGTATAACAGCGTCACGGGTTTAAACCTGGCAAGTGACCCTATGCTCTCCTTCCAAGGGCACATAAAATTCCCAAGCCTATGTGATGTCAGGTACTCGTTAAAGATCCCTATCCTAATAAAACCAAGGATAGGCAAAATTTAGGACTCCTACTGTAGCATGGTCTGATTTAGCCACAGTATAAACAAACAATACAAATAAAAAACCTTTTTTATAATAATCTTTATATTTTTTAATACTAAATGTCATCTTAGAATACTTTTTATAACCATCTTGTGTTATTGATATCTTAATATTTACTTGTTATATTGTATTTTTTAAACTAATATACACATGATAAAATTAAATATATATTCAATAAAATATACCTTGTTTTGTCGTATTCTAATAACCGATCTCGTAATTGAAGGGCGTTCTCCAACGAAGGATTTTCTAGTTGACTCTGTTTAGCCAGAAGAGGATTTTTCTGCAATTCTTCTCTTGAATAAACCTATAACAATAAGCAAAAATATTGGGTTGTCACACCTGAAATGTCCAATTTTTTCCATCTTAAAGTTTAGGGAGGATAAAAACATTTCTCAGCATCAGACAATATTTCCTGATATGGAATGATTATATTGGTTCATAAAATAAGTTCATGGAGTTTTTCAATATTTCAATTTAATCCTCTCTTTTATTGTGTTAATAAAATCAAGATAATGAATAATGTTTACATTTATTAAAAAAGGATTAGTTAAGGTGCTTTTATGCATCAGTTTAAACCGAGATTATGAGATGTTTAAGTGGTATTTTGCTTGCTCAAAATGGAAAAAAAAAAATTAATTTTCAACAATTTTTTTTTTTTCTGAAAAGAAAAATCCACTGTACAGACGGTTAACAAAATTTCTAGTGTGTATGGCGATGATGCCTTAGGAGAAAGCACCGTCCGAAAGTGGTTTGCTCGGTTCAGAACTGGAAATTTTGACTTGGAAGACACAAAGCGCTCTGTTTGTCCTTGAACTGTTTAAAAAAAAAAAAAAAACCTGTACCACTACAACCCATGAAGGGTCTTGGGCTCAGTACATATAGAGATTCGTACTGTTTCTAGGCCAATGGCAGTGCAATGAGGTGATTGGGCCTTAATCACGCTCAGCCGCCAGGTTTTTCCCCAATTAATTTGGGTACCCACTTTATAGAGGCTGGGTCTGCCCCAGGAGGGTATCCATACCCTAGGTTCACCCCCTGACTGAATTAACAGAATAAATAATCTTCTACCACAGCCGGGATTCGAACGCAGGACCCGGAGCACAGCAGACTAGTGCTCTATCCACTAGACCACGCCGCTCCCCCTTGAACTGTTTATTATGACCAAATTCAAGCAATGGTCATAAACAACACTCACTCTATGACATTGCAGAATATAATTGATTAAAAATATTTATAAGAATCTAAAGTTTTATTGAAATCACGAGTAACAAATAACAAACCAGTAACCAACTACAAACTTATTTTACAACCCAATAAATTAAATATGCTGTTTCAATATCATACAACTTTTCATCGAAACTTACAGGACGTGAACAGAACAAACACGGACCAGAACCTTCTTGTTCGCACACAATCCTACCGCATCTAAGGCAGTTGTTAATGAGACCGTGCTTACTAGCTTGGCAGTTACACAAGTGTCGACCTGAAACACAGAAAAAATAATTAATATTAATAATTAACGTAGGGAAATTCAGAAGAAAGGTAGTCTGGGTGTTGGCAAAGAAAATATTGGGTTGTTTCACATGAAATGTCCGTTTTTATAGTTTCTGAAATACATAAAGGATTTTGCAGGTCTCTGTTATTTTCTTCCGAATGTTACATATTTAAAGTAAACAGTAACTAATCCTCTACCTTTGTATTATAAACATTAGCTTCCCAATCAATTACCCACTTTTTAGTATACCTCCAAATATGAACATGGAAACAGCCACTTTCGAGTAATATTTTTGTGCGAGTTTAAACTGCCATTCAGCAGCTGAGGATATTCAGCTAGAAATATTTGCAAGGCGTTTGGGGAAGGGAGTGTTAGTGAACGGACCATTCACCGTTGGTTTGCTATGTTTTCAGCTGGGGATACCGACTTGGAAAACTTGCCCCGTGGAAGACCTCCGTCCGTAACAGACAACAATGTCCTCAAACATACAGTAGAAGGAAACCCCTACCAAACAGTTACAGGACTCTCAGCACAACTAAATGCAAGTGTATCTACCGTTTCCAGACATTTGAAGTGCATTGGGAAAGTAAAAAAGCTTGATGCATGAGTACCTCATGATCTCACTGAGCGGTAGCAAGACCCCATGTTTCAAAACATACCATGCAAAAATTGAAAGAACTGGGCTACGAAGTCTTCCGCACCACCATATTCTCGCGACTTGTCTCCAACAGATTACCACCTGTTCATGACTTTAGACAACTTCGTCAAAGGAAAACTTTTTGAAAATGATGATCAAGTGAAGTGTGTTTTCAGATTTTGTTTCACTTCAAAGCTCAGAGTTTTTCAGTTCGGGATAAAAAAGTTGGTGTCACGGGAAAAATGTGTAGAAAAAGAAGGTAAATACTTCGAATAAAATTATCTTGTTTTCATATCGTATTTTTGATAAAAATCCTTTACCTTGAATACGGACATTTCATGTGACACAACCCAATAAAAGTGGGGGAGTATAAGAGAGGGCACTAAGAGATGATGGATACTTCCAGGAAAAAGTCACAAAACATAAGAGCTCTTTGAGGAAAGAGATGGATTTCCTGGTAATTTGGAAAATATTGTTATCCCATTTTTATTAAATATATAGGTAAATAAAAGTAAAAACAAAACACTCACCTTTTAAAAGTACAGTTCCTCTGTCATCAGTTAAACTCACATATTTTGTTTTCTTTTTTCCTTGTTCACCTTTCCCTTGCTCGTCCTGTAATAAACATTGAAGTGAAGAATTTATTTATCATAAAATGTGTTAATACTAGAATATATATATAATTAAAATCATTCAAACAGAGTAATGCAAGAGCAAATCACAGCAGACAGAGTCCAGAGTCTGGATGCCAACCATTTGGTTCACACTGTATTAACATTTAATTAAGTCTAACAACTTACATGACTCAACACTAACATCAAACTTATACTGTGATGTGTTCTGAAATGTCACATTGTGTAACCTTCTAAATTTCTCATTTCCCTACAAAAATTGTATGAAAAACCTTAATGTTTAGTCTCCCTTCAAAGTTAGCAACCATGTTTCACACCCATGAGGAAAGAATAAGTTTTGGAAAATTATAACCTTTATATTTCTTGATAAAATTCATGAAGGAAATAAACATGTGCAGGGACATATGTAAGCGTGGTCCACTTTAAAGCCAACCCGAGCTGCAATAGGTTTGTGTTTGACAGAAAACTCCTTACAGGACCTAAATAGACCAACGCACCAAGCAAACATGAACTATCCACCACTTCTCAGAAGTCTAGGGTCTGGATGCCAGGTAAATGGAGCTGCCACAGATGGGTTTGAGAGTCAGAAACTGCAGCAAATGTGTTGGTTAAATATCCTAATAACATGTTCCTCTTTACCAGCCTCCACAATAAACATTAAAAAGCAGATAGCAGATCATCTAGAGAGGAAGAACTATTTATGTTTTATAAATAGGGTCAACCGGATTTGTGGACATTGTAGCATTCAGTGCAACAGAAAATGAAGCAGTAACTCCTAAATTCCCATCGTAACCTTCTTCCATTTGAAACCCGCAGGCTTTTGGTTTGTTCACTAATATTCCCCCACTTTGACTACTGCTGTGCGGTGCATGGGGGTGTCTCTGGGAATCTATAAGCTAAACTAGAACGATTATTTAACTGCCTAATACGTTTCATCTTTGGGATATCCAGGGACACCTCTGTGACACGATTCTATGAGGAATTAAACTGGCTTCACCCTTCCTACCGTTCTAAGTACTTTCTGGCATCCTTTCTCTTCCATGTTCTCTGATCCCAACGAGCATCGTACATCTCTGATATATTTTCTTTTAAATCCTCCTTCCACTCCCGCAACACTCTTTCGCGGCCTTCAGAACTGTGTATAATGCCCCATCAAACCACAACTTTTGACAGATCTTTCCTTATCCGATCCTCATCCTTATGGAATTCTATTCCTTCTTATATCCGTCCTTCTAATACTCTTCCGACCTTCAAATCCCGTTTGTTCAAACACTTCCTGTCTACCCATTTTTCAAACGACCCCAACTGATTTAGCAGAGAGAAACGATTATTTATCGCATTTAAAGATTTTATCACACATTTTCATAAGCATTATAAATTTATTTTGCACTGTATATATGAACATATTTTTATTTTTTTAATTTTGTATGATTTGTTTATCTAAATTATTATAAGAAGCTACATAACTATTATTCATTTTCTTTGTTATTTCTGTTTTATTTTTGTTTTTACTCTAAGCTCTAATTATAATTTGTCTGAAATATTATTCTGAAGGGACTTGTCCCAGAATAAATAAAGAATTTATTATTATTATTATTAGTAGATCCCATAATTAGATATGAATTGGGAACAAGGAAATCAAATAGAATTAGAAAAGGGGAACATTTATACAAAATGTATTTTCTAACTGCACAAGATTTGAGAGGAGCTCAGAGAAAAATATCATTTATAACTATGACTGTAACTACACAGCTTCAGTTTGTAAGCAGGACCATCCCATTAATTAGCAACAGGTGCATTTTTAGAGAGTTCAGGAGAGGGAAGGAACCAGCTGCAAAGTATGGCGGAGACCATTATTCTGGTCTCGCTAGGGATCTTGCACCACTATTTATATTACATTCTAGTTAAGATTAGTCAATTTTGATATTTGTATAGGGTATGGCTATGTACATTTTATTCAAAGCTATCTCTCCTTTTTAAAATTTTTTTTTTTTTAGTTTGGTCTTCTTGATTGGATACAGTATGCTCTGTGTTCATAGTAACGCAGCGAAGTTGATCAATCACTCGAATTTGGGATTTCTCAGTACTAATGATTTTAAAGTATTAACTTTTCCATTTAATGTAATACAATTTATCATTTCCATATCTAACAAAATTGGACATAACTGGAGCGCACAACACACGTTTTTGAGCTAGACTCATCACATAGACACAGACTTGATCATTTGGACTCAAGGGATCCTAAAACATGTATTTCTGTTGACAACTTGAATTAAAAAAATTTCAAGATTACAATACTTTTGCTTACTATATTGTTGTGATATATTAAGTAGGCTAAAATATAAAAGAAAGAAGATCAAGAAGATGTAAAGTAATCGGCCAATCAGAAAAAGAATCGAAATGCACAGTAGAGCGGGAAGAATACTGAATATTTTCTGGCAATGGCTTTCTTATGTCGTAGATCGTGGACGAGAATGGACGCATGTTAGTGTTCTTGGAAACATATCTTATGTCACCAGTTATCAAATCATTTATGATTTTAAGCCATCATGGAAATTAGTGCACTAATGTATTGAAAATAAGAAAATTGAAGACATCTTTTGAAGAATAAGGATTAAGAACCAACTGAAGAAAATGAAATAAGATAAACTATAAATTTTTACATATTCAATTTTTAATAGTTTTAAATTATTTTAAGTTTATATTTATACCTTGTAACATATTTCAAATAGAATATTAGTTTTTAACCTTAGCCAAGACTACATAATTATTAATTAAAAACCTATATCAATCACTAATACCACATAAAATAAAAAAAATATAATAATATATTGGGGTGGCAAATAAGTCCTTTTGGTTTTTCTATTTATTTTTATGTCACTGTGTCACACTTCTTTTCTGATAAATTAATCCCTAAGGTGTATGTATGGTTTATGCTTGTGTTTGTAATATGTCAACAACAATATCTTTAACTCTTGTTGAAACTAGCTTAGTATTGTTTGCTACTGCCCAGTGAATATGGAAGAAAATATCATTCATTATCACCATATTTTGTTGTGTCATAATAAAAAATGTAAGCGTGCTCCAGAAGCTCAAAGAAATATTTGCAGTGTTTATGGAGATGATACCTTAAATGAACGCACCTGTCAAAATTCGTTTGCCAAATTTCATTCAAGAAATTTTGACATCAATGATGCTCAACGGTCTGGTCGCCCACATAAAATTGAAATGAGCAATGTTAATACGTGGGTGAATCAAATATAAACGAGACTTTTTGTCCTGGAAGCCCAGTGAAGGTGCGGGAACGTGTCCGCGTTTAGAGGTGTTGGGTAGAGATGCCGGGAGTGGGGGAAGCAGGCGGGCGAATGCCCTCGAACTCACCAGTTACCGTCGTGACGATGCCTGAGCAGGATGTATCCCTCTCGATTGCGCAACGTATTATCATCAAATTTCTTGCTGCTGAAGGTGTAAAATCGGCTGAAATCTTGAGAAAGTTGACTGTACAGTTCGTGGAAGAGACACTTTCTCGTGCCAGAGTGTTTGCATGGCATAAACAGTTTGTGGAGGGTCGTGATCGTGTTCAGAATGAAAGCCATGACCGCAGACCCCGCTCCAGCATCACAGCAGACATCAGCCTAGTTCGACAGCTTATTGAAGGTTACAGACGTCTAACCACCAGTGCCATTGCAAGTGAGGTTGGGATAAGCTATGGAAGCACTTTTTCCATACTCACAGAGGAGCTAGGGTTTCATAAGGTGTGTCCAAGGTGGGTTCCTCAACATCTCACAGCTGAGCAGAAGCTGAACCGTTTGCAGGTCTGTGAAGGTCTTCTTGCAAGATTTCAGGCTGAGGGAGCCTCATTTCTCACTCACATTATCACCTGTGATGAAACTTGGGTGCACCATTACACCCCTGAATCAAAACAAGCGAGTATGGAGTGGAGACTGAAAGGGGAACCTGGACCAGTGAAAGCCAAGTCATGGTTGTCAGCTGGGAAGGTTTTGGCTTCCGTGTTTTTTGACCAGCGTGGCTTGCTGCATCTTGATTTTTTGCATGAAGCAGGACTATCAATGCCGCATACTACTGCAACATTTTGAATGAAGTCAGACTTGCATATCGCCGCAAAAGACAATGCTCGCCCGCATACTGCAGCCCTGACGAGAGAAAAATTGGAGCAACTGGGCTGGGAGACGCTAGAACACCCTCCCTACAGTCCAAACTTATCACCATGTGACTTTCACCTGTTTGGCCCACTCAAGGAAGCTTTGGGGGGTCTGAGATTCGTCAGTGACGATGAGGTTGAAGCCTATGTGCTCAATTGGCTGAAGACACAACCTACTTCATTCTATGAGCACGGGATTGGAAAATTACCTATGCGCTGGGAAAAATGTATTTCCAAATCAGGAGACTATGTAGAAAAATGAGGCGTACTTTTCTTTGTGTTCAAAGTAAAAATTAAAAAATAAGTCTTGTTTATATTTGATTCACCCACGTACAAGCATAGAAAACCATTTGCACAAGCTCGCCTATGTTTCCAGATTTAATGTCCTTACTCTTAATGACCTTACTCTCTATCCGAAGTCAACTTGGCAAAACATACTTCTGTTTATGATTCACTGCAGAAATGGTAACAAATGGCCCATTTTTGAAAAGGTTGGTAACAGGAGATGAAAAATGAATATTTATAGAAAATATTATAGAAAATGAATATGTACTCCATAGAAAATCTTGGGGACCTAATAGTAAGGCTCCTAAAAAAATGTCAAAACCTGGATTACATCTAAAGAAGATAATGCTTCCTATATGGTGGGATTTTAGGAGCGTCATTTTCTATGAGCTATTTCCATGAGAACCAACAATTGATTCAACTCTATAATGCTCACAATTAAAAAAATTGGATCAATCAAAAAACTGACAAATCGGAAGAGTGTTGTGTTCCACTAAAACAACGCTAGGACCCACACCTCATTGGTCACTCGCGATAAGTATTGAGCCTTGGATAGGACATTTTGCCCCACCCTTCCTATTCACCAGACCTAGCTCCAATTTACTACCAATTATTCTAGTCTCTGCAGAACTCCATGAATGGAAAGAAATTCTAAAAGAAAGGGAGAAGACATCAAAAACCACTTGGATCAGTTTTTACTTTCACTTACCTATTTATGAAATATATAGTAAGGGAAAGTATTGCGTTAGTGAAATTTTTTTAATTCCAGTTTTCAATGGAAATTCACATTTTAGGGTCTCCTGAGTCCAAATAACCAAGTCCCGCAAAAAGGTCTGTGTGTCCGTGAGGTAACTCCCGAGTGAAAACAAAAAGCCCTATGAAACTGAAATTTCATATTTAAGACTGAACTATACGTCCGAGATGTTACAGAATCTTTTTCATCAAAATCAGCTGACTGGAAGATCTACTTTATACCATGCATTTTGCACCTTTTTACGATTTCATCAAAAATGGCTCTAACAATTTTGATTAAACTATATATATTGATGTAAAATTTAATGGGCTTTAATGTGGTGTAGGTTTCATTCTGACTGAAATAGTATGACAAGGTTTAAATGCCGATATTTTAAATTGTCTTCCTCTAAAGTACCTTTAATTCTATAAAAATTACTATATTATCTTGTTACTATTGATAACAGCTAAATATGCAAGTTGAGAAATTTGATAAAAAGCTAAAGGAGAGAACTGAAAAGATATTTTTTAATGCAATTTTTTGTTTTTAAACATAAGAACAATAATATAGACGTATGATATACTCTTGGAAAGAGAAAGATTTTAGAAAAAATATTATCTTATACACAAGCTTTTAAAAATTAATAATGAGTGATAAAAACCCGAAAAAACTAACTGAATATTTTAGATAATAATATAATAGATTCTTTAATAAAACACATGTTTTTATATTAATTCAATTTAATTAATTCTTTAATGGTTTCACTCATATCTCTAACTGTATTTGAAAATTCTTTAATCAATTTAAAACGGAGGTAAGTGAAAGTCGTGTGTTGCCCACACCAGATTTTTTAACAATAAACTCCAGACATTCTATGAATATGACATTATGAAGTGGGTGGAAAGATGGGAAAAAGTCATATTAAATAATGGTCAATGTATTGTAGATTAAAATGAATTAATTAAATTTAATTAACCTAAGTTTTATTTCACTCTGAAAAAAAAGGACTTATTTGCCAACCCAATATTTCATTTATAATAAGTAAATGTAAAAAAAGGAATCTCATTTATATTTAATTGATCCTTAAATATAAGAAATAAATAAACAGATACTTACCGATTGTCCTTTCTTATTTTCATTCTTCCCTTTACCCTTTTTCTTCTCCTTTTTATCAGCTGGATCTATATAATTGTCAAGCTCACTTTTTTTATAGCCCTGAATTGCTAAAGACATATATACCAATTATTTAAGAAACTAATAAAAAATAAGCCAAACAAAAAAATCAAAAAACTAACTCATAGTTTTACGATGCAAAAGTTCTTTGACAAACTTCTGATGAGCTGGGTTCGAATAATCAACTAATGTCTTCATGTAATCTTCCAAATCTCGATGCGACTCTATCATTAATATACACCTACAATAAAGGAAATATACATCAATGATAAATATATACCTATAAAAAAAATAATATCAATATAATTAATTAAATATCCATTTATTGAAATAAACATATTCATTTGACGATCTGGTCCCTTCCTAAATTTTAGAGCAGGGTTAAGAAAAAAATAAATAAACTGTTTTTTTTCCATATTTTATTAATATTATCTTGAATGGGACCTAAAATTGAGGCCGAAACGTTGGCACACAAATATAATAAGTTTTTTTAAGAGTGATTTTTTCTCTGCATTCCCAACCCACTTTCCCAATCATATTTAAATTTTTGTTTTAAAACTTTTTGACTGAATCTAAGAAAGTGCAGTTATCAAATAAATCACAGTTAATAAGTAAGCTTGTTACATTTTTATGCCAACATTTTAGCCTAAATTTCAGAGACTAAGAAAAACAAGACAACAGTACTAAACTAAAATATGGAAACAAATAACTTACAGTAATACTTTATAGTTTATAGAATAAATAAACAATTGTTTGGTTTGTTTATAACTTTTATGAAAATTTAATATGTTCTTAGAAAAATGTGGTATATAGAAGTATAAATATAAGTAACAAGGGGGTCAGCTGTAGTGTAGTGACTAGTATAACAGTCTTCTATACCCAAGGTCGCGGGTTCAAAACAGGCAAATGGTTTTAGAATTTTTTAATGGGGATAAAAAATCCGTAGTTATGCCGTCCTTTAGTGTGGACGTAAAAAAAGTGGTCCCATGCGTGCGATGTCAGGTATTTGTAAAACTATTTAGGATCCATATTGTAGCATCACCCGATTAGCCACAGTAGGATAAAGTAAAGTTAAATGAATAAACAAACAATGCAAGTAACAAACATTTTTTATGATAATCTCTATAAATTTTCATACCAGAAGTAATCATAATGCTTTTAGTTACCATATTGTATTACGGTTATCTTATGATTTCTTTTTTATATTGTCTTTTTTTAATTTTTGTATTGCTTGTTATTTTATTTTTTCTTAGCCCTGATGAAGGCATAAAATTTAGGTTAAATTAAAAGTTGACTAATTTTTGACTAATGACTGCACCCACAACTGACTTCTCCATAATTTAATTTAACAATCCTACCATCACTAAATTTTCTTAAATAACATTTAGGACCATTCTGATTGGTATCCATTATATGTAAAATGAAATATTAATTCAAAGGATAGTTGTTAGAAAGGTCTAAAATAAGAAAACATTAGGTGGTCTTTGAGTGTTTTTTTTTTTTTTAAACACTTTATTCTCAATAAAAATCAAACATCTGTACCTCTCCAACCTATCAAGGGATTCAGTGCTTATACAAATTCGTACTCATACATGGCTAATGGCTTGTAAGGAGGTGATTAGGCCAAGACCATACTTAGTCACCAGATTTCCCCCTCTTTCCCTAATTTTTGGGTACCTACTTTATAGAGGCTGGATGTGCCCCAGGAGTGTTCTCCATACCCCAGGGTCACTCCAAGGCTAAAAAAACAGAATAAATAATTCTACAACCACCAGGGTTCGAACCCAAGACCCAGAAAACAGTATGCTAGTGCTCTATCCACTAGAACAGCTCTATCCACTTTTCCAAATTTTCGTGGACCCTTTTATACAATCATTTCAATGCTAAGAATCCCCAAATACTTATATATATTTACATTTTTATTGGACTACTCTGTACCATGTACATTGCATGCGAAATACTTGAAATAGAAATGAAGAAAGAAGATCTAGGCACTAGCAGTTTACTTCAATCTGCGAAAAATTAAATAATTACAAGTTAATGTTAAACCTGGTAGATGGTCCTAGAATTTTTTTAAAGGAATGAAAAAGCCTTCATTACAATGTCCTTCTTAGGAAACATAAAATGGTGGTCCAGATTTTCCAATAATATCTAGCTCACCCCCAGGGGTCCGGAACCACTGGGGGAACCAATGCACTAGACCATGCCAAAACCTTCATCTTGATTTATTTCTAAATAAAACTACAGGATTTAATAATTATTAAATTTTAATAAAGGCATAACATTAAATAAAATTTTAATGTATCATTAAATATTCTTCCAATTCAAAATTAACTTTTAAACTAATTACAGTTTATTTTACATTCAGTATTAATATGCTGTAGTGAATCAATACAATATTGCAGTACTATCACTGTCAGAACTGAATTGTCAACCACTATCATTCTGAGCATCCCAATAAGACACAATGATAGAAGAAAGCATGTGAAATGTTTAAAGTGTGTGATGAGTCGAAGATAGTTGATCATCAAGCACTTTCAATGCACTTATAATAACCATATTTCTATATAACTTTATAATTTATTTTTTTCATGTTTATCATAAATTATATTTAATACTTTAAAATTGTTTCTAGATTAAAAAAACACTTTTTATAAGGTTTTGATGTAACTTTCCCATTTAATTTTTTAAGCTTTTATTAAAAATATTTTATGATATATTAAGATTCATTTTGCGGAAGTTAGATTCATGTTTCACTGGCAAAATGAGTTAAGTTACTTTATTTTTGTAGGTACTTTTCTGATATTGTCCATTCATAAGAAAGATTAAATTTTTAAAAAAATTATAATTTAAATACTAGAAAATTAATTTTTGTAAAGTAAGTATAATGTTGATAGAAGAGGAACAGTGTGTGTTAAAAGGAATATGTTGCCAAAACAATGAATGTTTCCTTCAACTCTACTACCAATAATTTGTGAACAAATAAAACCTTGTTCGATTACTATGTGTGATAGTTAGAAGGTGTATAAAAGAATTGTAGATGAAGGATAATGACATCTTTGTCTAAAGCACGAATATAATTAGACCCTGAACTTCTATCAATACTCAGAAATAAGAAAGGATGTGGGACTCTGCTAAATAGAAAAATAAGAAATTTTGTGAAACTCATAGGCCTTTACTAGATTTTTATTTAACAGACTCCATGTGGCAACAAAAAATTAAAGTTTATTTCTATTTATCTAAATTATTAATTATTTCTACAATTACTAGAAGGGATTAGTCTGGGGGCGGTCAGTGAATAAAACAATTAAGTAGTTTCAACCATTTATTTTTTGAGAACGTTTTGACCCTTAAAGTGGGTCATCATCAGGGCATATTGTAGACGATTGGAAACTGATAGTATGGTAGTTTCCAGTCGCCTATAATAGACCCAATATGGGGGGGTTCACTGACTGCCACCCAGACTAATTCCTTCATGTAATTCTCAACAATCAACTAATTATATCCACTATTTATACAATTATTGTGTTGTCAATAAATACTTTTTAAATTTCATAAGTTTTTAAATTTTCCAAATAAATTAGTTATTTTACTGGTGAGGCAATAAGGACAAACTTCAATTAAGTTAAGTGTTCAGCATAAGAATATTAAACAATAAAAGAAATATAATTATATTATCATATCATATTACTGTTATATTTATTATTATAGTTATTTAATCAAATATTTCTAAGGAAATTATAGTATGCTGCGTTGTGAGCAACCCACTACAGTTGCATAGCACTACTTTATAAATAAATTATTTTCTCTGTTAAATGTGATAAGTAACTTTGATAAGCAACCAGAACTTAAGGGTCTGTTTTAATCTAACTAAAACATGACCTTATAAAATCTGCCCCTAATTATGGCAGGAGGATTAAATCCTTTAAGTATAACTGTATTAATGACCGATATGACCAGCTAATTTACTTTTCAATTGTGTATATTGTCCTGCTGTTTTTAATTAAAGAAAAATCATACTAAACATAAAAAAAATTTAAAACATAAAAGCAAGGTTTTATTACTTTGCCATATCTTCGGTTACAGGAAAATGTAATAGGGATGATAGTTCTGTAATAACCCATTTTGTTAAATCACTCATTTTATTTTTGTTATATCACTCAGTTTATCTAACTACTAATTACTAATGAAAATTTGTTGAGAACCTCCTCGCCTTTAAACACGTCAGTAATACATTTGATTGTAAAATAATCAAGGAAATTCCAAAGAAGAAACAATTTAAATTATATCAACTTCAAATAGAAGATGGGATGATTCGGGTGGCGGTCAATAAATTATTACAAAAAATAGAACTATTTATTGTGCCACCAACGTTTTGACCCGCATTGCCGGTATTTATCAGAGTTTTTCAAAGCTCAATGTTGTGAAGCAATTTGTGTCAAATAGTTGGTTGTAAAATAAAAATTGCTTTCGTGCTAAAAAATAATTAAAAGTTATAATTTAGCAGTATAAAATCCGATATTCAAGAATTTCGTCCTCTATATCAAAACCAAGACTTCAAAAACTGAACCTGCATGTTATAATGTCATTAGGGTACTTATCAAATTAAGAGTTACTCACTAAATTCTTTTCAACTCAGGGTAGATTAGATACACACTTGTACACTTCTCATACAACTAACTATGCTTGCAACAATTTTATAATATCCACGTAAAAATTATGAAATTGAACAAAAAACTGAGTAGAAGGAGATAATTAAAGTAGACTCAGTTTCAAATAGATGGTCTAATCAGAAACATTGCTTCCACTTCTTACTTTCCTTTTGATTTGCTACCTCGTTTAACTCGGGTTTTTGCTTCTTGGATAAAGCAGAGATTCATGAATATTAATTTCAGCAATATCGATGTAATGAGTTTGGGTTGTATTTGCCTTTTAAATAACACGATAACAATAATTTTAAAAACCTGATTTTTTTACCTGCTACATATCACTGCGAGATAAGAGAAGTATTGTTATTGGGTCAAACTTTCGAAATCCAGTTTTAATTAGTCAATGCATTTCAAAGATTCTCGAGCCAAAAGGTCTGTTGTTCAGTAGAACTAATTTCAGTGATGTGTTGAAGATAAGTTGCTCGGTTTTATTATTAAAAGAACAATATATAATAAGCGGAATAAGTTCAGATTGTCGTTTGTCTAGTATCGTTGAAGTACATATGTTTTTCTTGAAATATATAGTAATGTCTTTCTGTATAATATTTCTAAATTGGCGAAATGCAAATTGGAAGGTTATTTACTGAAGTTTGAGGGACTTGAAGCTTTGATCTAGAATAATTGTAGGTTATTACTGATATTTGAGGAACTTGAGGTTTTAATTGTGAATCTTTCTATAATATTTATAATTGTTTTAATTATTTAAGAAGAAACAGTAAAATTCTGTCTGCATAAATAAAAAACTGAAGTAAATTTAGCGTATCAAGTGATAAATCGCCCCCTTCCAGGCTGATTAGATAAACTTCTAAATGAATAAAGAAGATGTACCGCATCCATTCGGAAAATTGGGTCCCATAAAGTTCCATTGTAGTGGAACAAGGGTCTTTGTATAATTTTCCAGATTGTGGTTGAATTAAATATGTTTTCTAGCTTAAATTTTTAAAAAGGTTCCACCACACTGCTGCAGTCTAACACCCAGAAGTGGAACTAACAGGGCATTTATTTCTAGCCAGTGTCCTCTTGTCTCGATTGAGATATGATGGACCTGTATCAATTTGTCGTAATTTAGAGTCCGTTCAAGTTTAATTATAAGTATATTAATCGTCGTAGGGTTGATATTATGTGAAACAGCCGTTTAGTTTGTAAGCAGTGTCCAAATTTGTCAATGTTTAAGAGATGATTGAAGTGTTATTGTGTCAGCCATATTTTACGATTTATATCACTTTAAAATGATTACATTGTTTGTTTTATTTAACGGTGGATACTAATGGTCTGAGTATATAAGTATGTTTACGTGTGGTTCCATTCTTATATTTTCTGCTGGATTTATTTCATCTAACGGTCACCCAATTGACCCTAAAGGTGAGCAAGGAGAGGCTTCATTTTATTTGACACTTCAATTTTTTTTCTCTTTTATTTATATTTAGTATCATAATTGATGGTTAAATGTTATCAATCTGATTGTCAGTTCTGATTCTCTTTCTGATTGTTTATTCCTAAATCAATTAACTTGAAATTTCTTAAATACTGTAAAGATCATTTATCTTATCATCCAATTCTAGAACGGTTTTTATGATTTTCTTTTAGTTATTTGCACTCATTAAGCTATTCTAATCTGATTGACATACTCAAGAATGAATTTATGATATGAAACCCACTTGAGATGTGTTTTTATTCGTAAGGTTCCCTATTTATAGGTGTATTTGTTATTGTTATCGCCATACTTTGATTTATAGTCAAATAGTGATAAAACTCAAAATATTGATATTTGCTGATGTTTTTTTCCTTAAAAAGTTATAGTATTGTTTTCCTGCTGCTGTTGTCCATATTTTCTTTTTTTTTTTAAACAAATAAATTGATTATCATTCCATGTTATCAATTTTAGTTAACTGTGCTTAATTTTTAAATTATCAATTAATATATGGACTGATTAGGTGTTATTTTTACTAGACATTAATTTTTTTAAGTGTACCCCTATAAAATTGATAAGTTAAAGGTCCTAATTATGAAGTTTTACATAACTATTAGTTTTATAATTTTATTATTAAACCAATAGTGCTACTATTTATTTATTATAAACTTTAATGTCATGGGTTTCCGCTTTATTTCTTTTTATAAAGATGAAACTTTTAGATATCACATCTGGAAACAGTTACCAATATTGTTTTATTTAATAGATATACTATCTATACATCCTGGTATTATCTGTATTAGTGGGTGGATGACTCATTCCTTTCTCTGAAGTTGATTTTGTTCAAGTTTTGTATTGTTTTTTTTCTTCTTCTGATATAGGTTAGGTGATATTACTATTCATTTTCTTTAGTATTCATTACTTTAGTATTATTTTAATTTTATTATACCTTTCAGTATGTTTTTAAGATTTTTGTTTACTAAATTTTTGGATTTTTATTTATTATGGTCATAGTTTCTGTTATACTTTTAATTAGTATGTAACTTTTAAGTAATTTTAATAAATCTATCATACTTTTACTCTTTAAAGTTTTTTTTATCATAATTTTAATTTAATATTTACTGGAAATAAAAGTATATTCAAAAAAACATAATAGTGTAAAAACAACTATATCTTGAATATGTTTTATATATTTATGGTGGTTGTCAAAAATATTATGAATTTAATGATCTTTCTATGTTTTACTTCTTTTTTTTCTGTTTTTAAAGAGTTGCTACCCACCTGTTAATGTTAGAAGGAAGGAAAAATATTACCAAAATACAAAAAAAAATTAATTTTATTTTTAACATTTTGAATATAAATTTAAAAAAATAAATAAAAATTTGTGTCAAAAGTATTAATAAATAAATGATTTCCTTGTTATATCAATGTAGTAATGATTTATAATTATCTGTCAGATAAACCTTTTTGTACAATTAGATATTTTAACCTATTGGGCATTGATTTAACTGATTTATTGTTTGTATCCTGTCTAACATTATCAGATTCAAGAAATAGTTTTTAATTCACGTTTTCAATTCAAATTTCAATTACATTTCTCAATTTCCTTTTTTTAGTTTGGCCCAAAAATCTTTAATTAAATTCAAGAGAAATAATTAAGAAAGGGGTTTCTAAATATTTTATACAATTTTGTTTCAGTTGAGTCTGCATAGAAGGCAATATATGTATAGAGTTGTTTTGATTGGTTTAAAATTTTATTCAATTACTTTTTTTTTTTCTCATACTTTTAATAATTCAAAAATATGTGAATCTGTAAAAAGTTCTATCTATGAATCCAATTTTACCAACCTCCCTGACGGATCAACAGCCCAAATCATCATTGACTGCATTTTACGCTTCCATACTAAATCCTTGAGTTGGTTTTCTCCTATCATATTAATTCCATAAAAACCATGTATCATTGTATCAAACCAAGTATTTTTTTTTTCATCATATTTTGTCAGAATGCAATGAGAGTTGAGGTATTCCTTTAATGATAAATAATGGTTCTTAGTTCTTCCTCAAAAGTTTATTTTACACCAGCAATAATTTGGAGTCAACTTTTTGGGGTTTTCCCCATCTTAGGACTCACTACATTACATTTACAAAATAATATAATTATTACAAAAATTATATACATTTTAAAGTTCAATATTAGAACAAACAACAATTTTACTTAAAAGTCTATTTACCTTAAGCAATGTATCAGTTATGTAGATATCCATTTTTTGAAAATTTGGTCAATAATTTTAGTTAAATAAAAATTAAACATCAGAATCCACCCATCACAGAAACATATTCTTTGGCCCCTAATGGATTATGGCAATGCTATAACTGTATAAATGTACACACTAATTATTATTAAAATCTAGGTCAGTAATGAAAGGTTTATAATTTTAATTTTTTTTATACATCCGCATAATGACTACTGAGGTGTTTTGAATCTGTTTTAAAATTTATAGTATGTTTTATATTTGTGTTTATATATTTAGATTCTATTGTTTTTTTATTAAAATTATTTTTTTCTATAACTAAAATGTTTGGTTGTTAAAAATCAAATTTGTGATTCAACTGTATACTGTGTTGTGCTAATGCGGTGGTGTTAACATTTTGGCTATTTTAGAAATTACTGTTATGTTATTGTTTTTTTCATAGTGATCTTTTTAGAAATTTCTCCTATGTAAATTTAACCTCCGGCCTTAGAATATCCTTTAATTATATTCCACTTATTCTTGTGAAACAACCCGATACTAAATACTTAATCTTGATAGATATCTTGATATCTAGATATGCTCATAGATACCGACCACTACAATACTTTCTTGACAAATGTTCCAAACTTCCAGTCTGCTACAAAAAGGTCATTCACATTACCATTATCAGACCTATTTGGATTATCTATCTAATTCCTCTCACACCCAATCTTTATTATTGTAAATCATTTGCAAAATCCTAAATCACTCCACATTTTTTCATAAATAAAATCATCCATAGTCATTTTTATGTCCCATTTGTCGTAGACCTTGCCCTTAATAAGATATGCCTCTTTTTATTCCACAATCCCTATCCACATAAACCCACTTGTTCATAACTTATCACCTCCCTCCCCCCCCCATATATTCCTAATAATCCTCTGAGGCAATTGAAAAGAAGATTGCCTCAGGACCTTCCAACTTGAAATAGTCTTAGATTGCTATAAATGGGTAGTTCTTACAAAAGCCTTTTTCATGTCAATTTTTCATATTTCACATTTACTTGTATTTATTTAATACATTTATCAATTTCAATGGTTGAATAAAAATTGACATGATTTTGACACTCAGAACTTTAGAAATAATATATGAATTTTAACCTCACAATAGAGATGGGCATATATTCAAATTAAGAGTACCAATTACTTCACTCAAGTTATCCTTACACATAAGAACTGAGCAGGGGTGGGCATAATCGAATGACAATTATCGGATCATTCGATTATTTCAATCATTCGAATTAATCGATTATCGGATTAATCGGTTTGGAGAAATGAATGATCATCGAACTGAATCGTTTAATGTTAATCGAGGGATTACAAGGAGCTTGGATAATCGAACGACTTTTCTTTTTTTTTCTCATCACATAAATTATATGCACATTTGCACCTAGACTCAGCCAGCTCAGCCATCATAGAGACGGGAATTTTGGCATATTGCCTCTCAGAAAGCATATTAATTGTTCGATCATTCGATTATTTAAATCACCGAAGTCCGATCATCCGATTATGACGATTATGCCCACTCCTAATATAGGCCTGTATTCCAGCTGCTGATCGAAGTACAAAAAGTACTTATAACTTTCCCCCTCATTACTTTGTATTTTCTCCATGTACTCAGAATTATTTTCCTTTGAATATTTGAGTATTTTATTCTGTACACATTTAAGATTTTATTTTTGTTTAGGTCTACTAACTACCAGTTTCTTAGTGCCTGGTCTTGATTTTGTTCCTCTTCCTGTATTGATTTCCAGCCAGTATATTTTGATCCTGTTTATGTTCTTTTGTTTATGGTTGGACAAAGGTTCTCTCCGATACCATTTTAAAGCTCTGGTCGTTGTTCACCAATCTTCTAAATGTATCCCTGTCAGCAACTTCTTGGTCAAAAATACCAATTTGCCTCAGATCTTTTTTGTATTTCTTGAACCATCTCAACCTTGTTGCCTTAGACTTGACTAAACCTGATTTTGTTTTGGTTAATCGATCATCATTCATCCTGAAGAGATGACAGTAAAATAATAGCCTTATCTTCTTCATTGATGCTACGATAGGTCCTGCCTTGTTGTACAACTCCTCAATTGATCTCATTTGCCACTGCCCATCATCCCACCTGTTACTTAATATCCTGTGCTCTCCTTTTCCCATCTGGTCAAACACCTTTCCTAATCATGGTCAAAGTTTCTGATGCATACAATCCCTCAGGTTTTACAACTGTGTTTTAATGTCGGAATTCGGCCCTTATAATCACAAACTTATGTTTCCTATTATCAGTTTTAAAAAAAGTCTTTTTTTAAAGTCTTAACATTTATAAATAATTTAAATAATCGATACTCCAGTGCTTAAAATCTTCAGTATCATCTCATTCTATGACTAAAAAAAACATAATAAGAGCCTATTTGTATGAAATTTATCTGAAGAGTTTAAAAATAATTGATAATATAATAAAAAATATGGTCTAATTTAACGGACTTAATCCAAAATATATATGTAATGTCTCTGCTCTGGCAGTCTTATAAAATAAATAATAAAATATAAAATTAATAATATCTAAAGTTAAATAATAAGATGAGTATTGTATATACCTTTGGAAAGCGCAAGATTTTAGAAAAGTTAATATGCAACAAAAGAAGTCGTTAACATTAATTGTAAGTTTTTATAAGCCGACTAACTTATGAACACATGTTTCCGTGATCTTCACTGAAAATGAAATTCAATGGAAAGTAGACTAAACTTATAAAATTTATTTGAAATATTGGGTTGGCTAATAAGTCTTTTCAGGGTGAAATAAAACTCAATATATTATAGGCATATATATAATATATAATAATAGGCTTAACGAACCCGAAGGTTCGATGCCGATACCACCAAATTCCGCCTACACAGACTCGTCTAATGTTCACTGTTCAAGCCCAAGTCCCCGAGATCAGCCTTAACGCAATCCTCCCATCGACGCTTTGGTCTACCTTTTGGACGCCTACCAGTCGGATCAGCGAGTACTGACTTCCTCGGAATCCACTCCTCACCAAGCCCAACAACTTAACTTCGCCCATTTGAGTCTCCGCGATGCTATCAACTCAATTATATTCACAGGATACAAGTTCTGCGTTATGCAACCTTCTAAACTCCCCAGTGGCCTCATCTCTCTTCGGACCAAATATTTTATGCAGTACCTTATTTTCTAAAATCTTAAGCTGTTCATCTTTCATCATCTTTCAAAGTAAGCGGCCACGTTTCACATCTGTAAAGAACTGTCGGAAGAATAATAGTTTTATATAAATTCTAACCATTGAGTTTTTAGATAGAAGCCGCGAACTAAGTAACATGCATTTCCCACCTTTAACTGGGACTTTATTTCTTCCTGGATTTCATTTTTTCTTGTTATCATTGAACCTAAATACTTGAATTTTTCTACGTGTTCAAAAGTATGTCCTTTATAGGCATACAATTTATTTAATCTACAATATCTTGATTATTTAATATGATTTTTTCCCATCTTTCCACTAATTGCATAATGCCATGTTCATAGAATGTATGGAGTTTATTGTTAAAAAACTCTTCCTTCTGCAATTTTTTTTCATTCATGGAGTTTTGCAGATATCAGAATAAGTGGTAGTCACTTGCAGCAAAAGCTCATAGAAAACAGCACCCTTAAAATCCCACCATATTGAAAGCATTATTTTCTTTGGATGCAATCTGGGTTTTGACATTGTTCTAGGAGCCTCACTAGTAGGTCCTTAAGATTTTCTACAGACTAAAATATCCACTTTTCGTCTCCTCTTATCAATCTTTTCAAAAGTGCGTGTTGCCAAGTTGACTTCAGTTCGAGAGTGAGATACCAAACATAAAATCCTAAATGAAGTGACAATGGTTGACTGTGTGTATATATATGGGAGAAGTTGGTTGAGGGTGCAGTCGATTTAACAAACAATTAAGCTTAAACTTGTGCCCATATGAGATCGATTTTCTTTTTTGAACGGTAGGTATTAAAAATTGTTGAAATATAGGTGGAGAGAGTGTTCATACTGTCTTCGTCTATGTTATCGGACAATAAATTTTTTAGGTCTAATATCCTATTGTTAAGGAAGCTAATCTGCTGGATAATTTCTCTGATTTTTAAGTTTAGTAAGAATTTTTTTAATTTAGAAGTAGCAGATGAAAATTTAGATGTGAATGGTTTTGAAATGGGGATGTAGTTTAAGCAGAGATTAATAGATTTTGGGAAAATAGAATTGGAGCGGCATTTTAGAAGAAAGATTCTATGTTCTAAATTATGAGCAAGACGTTTGTGGAGGTTTGAAAATTTATTGAAATTCGACTTTTGTTCGAGAAACGTTTTTAAGGAGGATAACGATATATTAGAAATGGATGGAGGGGAAACAAAATGAGAAGAAGGATTAGGAACAGAACAGGAAAGATTACTGCACACAGAGAGACAGTTGCATACAGCTGAAACACTATTTACAGAAGGATAAGTTATAGAATAATTTGTAGAGAGACTGGAAGCATGTTGAGAGGTCGAAGAATTTGAAGTGGATGGGTGTGAAAAGTGATGAGAAGAATGTTGAGAATCAGAAGGCAAATCTTGAACGTTCGGAGGTTGAAGAAACGATCTGTTTTGTAATCGAGCACTGCGGCGAAGAGGTTGTTGGTTGTTATCTAGTGGCCCCTGGGTGTTAGAAATCATCATGAAGTGACAATGGTTGACTGTGTGTAAATATGAGAGAAGTTGGTTGAGGGTGCAGTCAATGTAACAAACAATTAAGCGTAAACTTAATTTATTGGTGCCAATAAATAAATTATAATAATAATAATATAAATATAAATTATAATAATAAATTAAGTTTACGCTTAATTGTTTGTTAAATTGACTGCACCCTCAACCAACTTCTCTCATAAAATCCTAAAGCAAACATTAATCTTGGCAACATAGCCTTGTGCAAATGGTTTTCTTTGCATGTGTGCAACGAATTTAGACACTTAACAATTTCTTGCACTGATTAGGTGGGGTTTTGATCAAAATTGGCCTTAACATTTTTAGTTTTAATTTCATGTTGGTAATTTGGCTAAGCAATTTTGACAGGTGCGTTAAGGCATCACCTCCATAAACACTGCAAATTTTTTTATGAGCTTTTGTAGCATGCTTACTTTTTTTAAAATGATATTTTCTTTCATATCCACAGTGCAATAACAAACACAATACTAAGTTAGTTTCAACAAATGTTAACAGATATAGCTGTTGTCATATTACAAACAGGATAAACAATTCACCTTAGGGATTAATTCATCAGATAAGAAGTGTATCTTGGTGATTTAAAAATAAACAGAAAACCGAAAAGACTTATTTGCCAAACCAATAGTATCTTGTTACCCCATTTTTTACAAATATGTTTTGTATTTTTATTACACTAGCTGATCCGGCAAACGTTGTTTTGCCTTATAAATTGTTATAGGAATATTCTAGTGTAGAAAAAAAATAACCAACTTATTGTAGGTGTGTAAGGATGTGGTATATGAGTGAAAGGGGCATGAAGCACTGTGAACGATGAGGGGATATAAAAATAACAAAACACCAAACATTAATTTTTTTAATTTATTCCTTAAAATTATATATATCATTAATTAATTAATACAAAAACACTAACAAACAATATCAATATCTTAATGCTATAGCGTGAGCAATATTTTTTGTCAGACCATCTTTAGCTAACACAAACAAACTGGATGGTTTACCCACTCGAGAGCATGCCACGTATAAGTGTCCGTGTGAAAAACATCTGTTATGCTGAGATAATAATGATGATTGTAAAGGTTACTACTACGCTTGATGTATATACAATAATAATGGCCCAAAACTGTGGAGGGAGTGAGAGAAAGAAGGCTTATTGTGTGAGAGAAACAGGAGACCGGCTTCGGTCCCATCCCTAGTCCTAGCTGGCTGAGAAGTGACACCGGTAGACCTCTAGCGGGGATAACTTACCCATTACATAATTGTTCAGTTATCGAACGGGATGAAAAATTATTAAAATACTAAAATGACCATTAAAAATTAAGGACTGGTGACAGAAGGTGAACATTTAGGGTTGTGTGTATTTTTTTAATGCAACATTATGAGAAAAATAAACATTTGTCCAAAAATTTATAAAATAGTGTTAGAGGAAGGGGTGGGTATAATCGAATGACGATTATCTGATCATTTGATTATTCCAATCATTTGAATTAATTTTTTAACGATTATCGAAGGGTCTTAAGGGGTTGGGATTACTGAATGACTTTTTTTTTTTTTTTCTCATCACATAAATTTTATGGACATTTGTACCTAGGCCGTTAAATCATCGAAGTCTGATCATTCAATTATGCCCACCCCTAGTTAAAGGTGGACCACCCTTATCACTTAGGGGTATAAAAAATAAATAATAGCCGATTCTCAGACCTATTGTAACTGAAACTGTGACACGAGAATTTTATATATTAGATTGTAGCCAGCTCTGTTGTATGGGGATTACCTGAAAAGAATTAAAGTTATATTCAATTCAATTAATAATAGTAAATATATTTGAGTATATCTTATTAACCTACCAAATTAGGATTCATTACATACATAGCTTTTTTCAGTCAAATTCATAATTTTTTCAGTCAAATTCATAATTTTTTCAATCAAATTCATACTTTTTTTCAGTCAATTTCATAATTTCTTGTACCCATTTTATATAGTTTAATGAGGTTTTGCTACCAAGAACTTAAAATTTTTATTAAATCTTATTGTTGTTTATCAATTTAACGTCACTTTATGTTACTGTGCTTAATCCGACGCAGCGGGAGTCCTAAGTTTTGCCTACCTGTGTTAACTTAAGATAGGGATCTTTTACGAATTCCACTTTTTAAATCTTTTAAGAGTCACCTGTGGTGCACAAATATAGGGCCATCTGCTAGTTTTGAACTTGCTGCCTTAATCATAGAAGGCTGTTATGCTAGCCACAACTCCACAGGTGACCCTCGATGCATTAACAAGGTGTTTGAATCTGCCAGTTATAACACGTGACTTTGGGCATATTAATCCTTAACACCTTGTTGAATGCATCCAGGGTCACTTGCTAAGTAATGGCTAGCATAACAACCTCTTATAAAAGATGAAATAACCAAGGATTTTTACTGCCTTAAAGCAAATATAGGGCCATCTGCAGGTTTTGAACTTGCTACCTTAATCATAGAAAGCTGTTATGCTAGCCACTACTCCACAGGTGAACCTTGATGAATTTAAGAAGGTGTTTTAATCTGCTGGGTTTGAACCCTTGACCTTGGGTATATTGATCATTAACGTCTTGTTTAATTTATCAAGGGTCACCTGTGAAGTAGTGGCCAGCATAACAGCTTTCTATCATCAAGGTTTTAAGTTCAAAACCAGCAGATGGCCCTATATTTGCTTCTAGGAAGTAAAAATCCTTGGTTGTTTCGTCCTTTCAAAGAGGCTGTTATGCTAGCCACTACTCCACAGGTGACCCTGAATGCATTCAAAAAGGTGTTTGAATCCGCCGGGTTTGAACACGCGACCTTGGGAATATTAATCCTTGACACCTTGTTTAATGCATCTTAAGTAAACATGGGTAGGCAAAACTTAGGACTCCCGCTGCACCATCGGATTAAGCACAGTAACATAAAGTGATGTTAAATTGATCAACAACAATAAGATTTAATAAAAATTTTAAGTTCTTGGTAGCAAAACCTCATTAAATTAACTGTATAAAATGGGTATAGGAAAATTATGAAATTGACTGAAAAAAGCTATATTACACATTTTGGATTTGAGTATCTCTATTACCCATCTCTACCTCACAATCTATTTTTTTATTGCTTAATATTGTTTTGATTTATAAAAAAAATTCTTTACAGTTATACTCCCAGCTAGTAATGGATTCGGAATCGCTATTTTCGGAGGAGCTTTGCTTATTACCACTGTTATTGCACTCATTGCCTGCACCTGCTGCAAACAACGTAGAGATGGCTTCAAGGTAAATGTTAATTTTTTTTTTTTTTTCAAATATTATTAATACACATTGCCATTTATTTTTCTTATGTTGTCACCATTTCACTTTAAATATTTTTTTTAGCCTTGTGTTAGTAAATTTGATATGGCTTTAAAAATTTATTTTAGGAATTATACATTTTTTAAATTTGATTTACTATCTTAATCTCCATGTATATTTAGGGTTTGAAAAAAAATGAGTTATTATATTTCATTCAACAAAATGACTGTGCCATTTGAAGGTATAATTTTGTTTAGAGTATGTAGGTAGGTGCACCTAAAACAGTTTTAGACATTACCTGTGTTTTAAAATAAATAAATTTAAAAAATATATATATATGTATGTAAACAGGGTCACTTGTTATGAAGTGGCTAGCATAACAGATTTCTATGCCCAATGTCGTGGGTCAAACCCAGCAGATGGTCGGCAGATTTTTTAAAGGAAGAAAAAATCCTTTGTTATGCTGTCCTTCAGGGGAGTGTGAAATGGTTTAAGATTCCTATCCTACATAAACCTGGATAGGCAAAATTTAGGACCCCTTTTGTAGCATCATCCCATTAATCACAGTAGCATGAATTCATGTTAAATGAATAACTAGACAAACAAAAAACATAATTCTTTAAGAATATTTTTCAATTTTCACTTGTATTATTAGATGAATAGTACATATGGTTAGCAAGGTGATAAGAACCTAAGCATATGATCTTACTATTACCAAGTAATTATTAATTATTAGTAATTAATTCAAATTATCTGTTTTGGTTTGGAGTCCTACTATTGGCTAGTTTCTTTCAAGTCATTTTGTCTTATCTTAATGTATTACTTGATATAGTTGTATATTTCAATAAAAAAGAAACTTTTTTTGGTTAGTTACTTGATTACTGTTCTCTGAGTCCAGGTTCGAACCCTGGTTGTGACAGAATAATTATTTATCCAGTAATTTCAGCTGTATGGTTCACCCAGCCTTTATAAAGTGGGTACCAAAAATAGGGCAAGAAAATCTGGTGGCTGAGCCTGATCTCTGTCTTGATCATCCCCTTGCTAGACCGTTAGTCTAGAAACAGTAAAAATCATAAAATGTACCGAACCCAAGACCCTTTATGGGTTGTTGAGGTAAAGTTTTTTTTTTTTTTTAGTAAAGAGTTACGATTAAAACAAAATAATGGGTTGTGGTTGTAAAATAAGTTAGTTGAGTTTTCCAATATTTCAATTTAATCCTCACTGTGTTTATAAATTCTTGCTTACTTGGTGAATAAAGTTTATATATTCTAAAAAAGGATTAGGTAAGGTGCTTTTATACCTCAGTTTCAACCGAGATTCCTTATCTTTAAGTGGTATTTTGCTTGCTCAGAGTGGAAGAGGAAAAAATTAATTTTCGTTATTTAATGATTTTTTATTTCTGAAAAGAAAAATCCACTACAAAGATGGTTAAAAAACATTTCAGTGTGTATGGGGATGATGCCTTAGTAGAAAGCACCGTCCGTAAGCGGTTTTTGCTTGGTTCAAAACCGGAAAGTTTGACTTGGAAGATGCAAAGTACTTGGGTTGTCCTTCAACTGTTGATGATGACCAAATTAGAAAAATTACCTGAAAGATGGAATCGGAAAATATTAGCATTCTGTATAAGACAGTGAATAATGCATAGTTTAATTATATTCATGTCAGTCAAAAGTTAATAGCAATATAGTGAAAAAATATAATTTTTATTTATCCTAAAAATATATTGTTGATTTATTATCTTCTCCTCCGAACGGGTCTGAAAAGAAGATGACCTCGAGACCTTTCTAGTTTAGATTACCTATGGGCAGTTTCTCAATATGTTTTTTTTAATGTATTTTATTTTGCTGCTTATTTACTAAATATATCAACCAATACAGTTATAAATATCAATAAATAAAAGAAAAGAAAATAATCCTACTCTAATTTGTGGTTTTGCTGTTTAAGATATGTAGAATACAAATATTGAATTGAAAAAAAAAATTGTCCGTCTTGTAAATAAAGGAATACCAACAAATTTTCTTGGCTTCTGGTTTTAAATTCCCAGCAAAAAACAAAACAAACAAACATGAAAATTGGTGGAGATATTGCATTTTGAAATTAACTGCCCTGATTCATAGTTTTCGTGGAATATATTGAGTAGTAAAATAAATTTGTAGTGTTTTTTTTACCGCTGATTTCATTAAAAACTTCAGATTCTTGAAAATATTCTATAAAAGAAAATAGTGTCGTAGAATGAGGGTTGTCTGAGACCAATGATTGAATTTGGTCATCATCAACAATTGAAGGACGACTCGAGTGATTTGCGTCTTCCAAGTCAAAATTTCCGGTTCAGAGTAAGCAAAATACCACTTAAGGAAAAGAATCTCAGTTGAAACTGATCCATAAAAACTAATCTTTTTTTAGAATATGTAAACATTATCGACCAAGTTAACATGATTTTATAAACACAGAGAGAATTAAATTGAAATATTGAAAAACACTCCAAACTTATTGTACAACCCAATAAATTGATAGTGTAGTAAACTATTTAATCTCCTCAACATCTTATCTTGATCCAAAAGATTATGTAATTGTCTACACAGCTATATTATATGATAATATGATTATTATAAGGAAATGATGAACCATTGTGTAATAATTAGCAGCATTTTTGGATCTACTTGCATATTTTTCTTATAACTTGAAAAATATGTTTTCTTCTTGTTTTTAAGTTGGATATTGTTGTTTTTGGTGATAATTGAAAAACTATTATGTTTCATTTGAATGTTATCTGTTGTTTTTAGTCACATTAGTCATGCCATTGTTGACATTATCTTTAAAAAAAAAAAAAATGAATTACACTAATTTAACAGAATCCCAATTCAACTCTGGTTATTCTTCTTGTTTGTTTTAGGTTGTTACATTTTGTTTTTGTATCGTTTTCATGTACCTTAACGTATTTGAATCACGGTTTATAATTGCATCTTATATTAAGCACTCAACTTGTCGAAAACAAATTAATAAGTAGTGATTTGTGTCTAAGGCGCATTTAATGGAGGTCAATACTAAGTTCTTTGTAATTTTTGATTTTTAATTATAATGTCACTAAAAAAAGAAAATAAATTTTTTTTTTGTGTCAATAACATGGTTCAATTTTATTTTTAAGCCGAATGTGGAGGAAGTTGTTTACAAAGAGGTAAGGTGGAGTGGCATGATTAGATCTGTATTAAAACGCGTTTCATAGAATGTTTTTTTTTGTTTTTTAAAAATCTCGCTTCGCTCACTAAGCTCAAATTTGGCAGAAATATTAAATTTGTTTTAATTACATGACTGTTTTTATATATTAAATCAATGATTAAAAAATAACAATATGGGGGAGTGGATAAAGCACTCTGCCTCTAATCTTAATGTCCTGGGTTTGAACCCTGGCTATAACAGAATATTATTTATTCGACCCTCCTGGGGCCGTGCCTCTTTATAGTGGGTACCCAAATTGGGGAAAAAACCTGGTTGCTGAACGTGATGAAGGCCTCATTGCATGACCGTTGGCCTAGAAATAGTACGAATCTCTATATCTACTGAGCCTTAGACCCACCCTTCATGGGTTTTAGATGTACAGGTTTTTTTTGTTTTTTTTTTGTAGGAGGGTCCAGGAAAACTATTTATTCTGTTATTCTTCATGGTGACTCTCCTGGGGCTCACCTAGCCTCTATTATGTGGGTATCTGAAAATTAAGGGAAAACCTGGTGGTTGAGTGTGATCTCGGCCAAATCACCTCATTCCAATAAAAGATAATATATTTTTTTTTTTGGTATAATGTATATTTTATGTCATTGAGTGGATAGCAATGGATACTAAATAGTGGCAATGGACTACTGATTTTTGTTTCTCTTGTGGCAGAATAATTATTTATTTTGTTATCTGAGCCATAGGTGTGTGGTGCTATCCTACCAGGCCATTTTAATATGAAAGAAACTAATCTTTTTTCTTAGTTTCTAGCTTACTGTTCTCCGAGTCCTGGGTCTGAACCTTGGTCGCTCCTGATAACTTATTCTGCTATTTTAGCTGAGGGACAACCCTAGGGCTAAGAAATCAGTTGTTCAAAATAACTGAAATCAAAATATACCTTCCTTAATTAAATCAAAGTTGAAGGAGCTGTACATTAGCTGAGTGATGTGAGCAAGGGAACATTTTATATTCTTAAGTTTATTCCCTCACGACTATTTTTCTGGTTCTGCATGTGCAGTGCCCTATCGAAAGATGCACAGTGCAGGTTTAAAAGAAAAAAACTGTACTGCCCATACTTTGACAGGGCTCTGGACATGCTTAGCCGATATTTGTGTAGGAATAAGCCCTATATATATTAATTAAAGCATGTTAGGTGCGCTGAGTTTATTTTTGTCACCTCACTGCTACACAACTATGCGATCTTATCTTAGATTTTTGCTTTATTTGCTCATTTTTTTTGTCATGAATTTTTTGTTATATTTTTATAACTGATTTTTTTTTTATTTTTATGTACATAGTTTTATATCTTTCGTTATGATATCTTGTTGTTTGATTCGATTTATTGTGCTTGCTCATTCTTCGTTTGATTTTTTTTTTTCCTTCATCTGATTTGGTTTCATGTCTTTGAGATGTAATTAGTCTATAGCATTTTGATTTCGTTGTTAATCTTTTTTTGATTAATTTTTTTTTTTGTATCGATTTTGAATTTCATAATTTATTATTACAGATTTTTTTCTTCTTTTCTTTATTTTTGTATAGTTGCATGATGGTGGATTCATGTTGAAATATGAATTATCTATATCTATGAATGTGCATACTTTTTTTTTTATTTTGTAAATATTTCACAATTTTTTTATCATGTGAAATATAATCTTTTTTTGAGTAGAATTGAATTAATTACGACGAGAATGGTTATTAAAATTAATGTTAATATTTCATCAAAATATGTGCCATGGTGTTATTTATGAAAGTTCAGAAAAAATGATAACCTCATTGTATTAAAGCTCATAGTGACTGTGTGGCTAGTCAGTAGTATGGATAGTAGCCACACTACTCTACCAGGCCAAAAGTTGTGAGTTTGATTCCCAGTCTTGGGAGGACTTTTCCAGCATGTAATTAAATGGGGAATCACTGAAAACCTCAGACCAGGTATGTGAGACCCGTCGGGCAACTGGTAGATGCAAAAATTGGCATAGGAAGTGCTGACCCTATCCTATAAAATATTGTTAATCTTGGTGTGGAATCTTCGAAAACCATACAGCTCGGCCAATGGTCTCTAAGCCCTGTTGCACCAAACAAAAAACAAAATAATTAAAGTTCATATAAAGAATTTCAGAGTCATATTTCATTATGCAATCACATAAATTGTGATTAGTGATTCTTGTGGTCCAGCGGATTAGGTATTATTAAATTATTATATAAGGAGAACTTATATTTGTGTGCTGACGTTTTTGCCTAAATTGTAGAGCTTCATGAGTGCTAAGGAAAAACAAGATGACAACCAATACAATTAAAAGAAAAATAATATAAAGTTTAACATTTAAATAATAAGATAACAATAATATAATATGGGAACAAACAGTAATATAAGAGGGTATTTTGGATATGAAAATATTTCGAGATTATAGTAAAACAACAATAAAAAAAGTAATATATAAAAATTATGCAGAGAAGCCCGTGGCTGAGTGGCTAGTGCGTTAGTCTCTTATGCTAAAGTTTGTGAGTTTGAATCCCAGTCCTGGTGGGACTTTTACAAGCATATTGTTTTGTTATTAGGGAGAAGGATTAATTAAATAATTTAAATCGAAAGAAACACAAGTTGATAATTTTCAAAGATACTTATTTATTCGAGCAATTCAACTCAACTGTGTAAATCTAATAGAACACATGTTATATATTGTTCACAATATTACAAAATATTTATGAACCTCTAAAATACATAATAATATAATAAAGGGGGGGATTCACTCATTGCCTCTCCCCTGGGTATGTGAGACCTGTCAGCCAACTGTTGCCCACTCGCAAAAATAGGAGCAGGGAGTGATGATCTAAACCTATAAAACTATAATCAATAATAAATATACATGAAATACCTCTATTATAACTGAAGATATGACAGGTAGAAGGGTTGATGATGGAGATTTGTTTGGATCGAGACCCTTTATCTTCCTCCCTTGTGACATTACTTGTATGGAGGAGCCTCAATCCAAGCTGCCAGGCTTCACGATCCCTGCAGTTGTAGTTCTTGCAGACTTTTCCCTCTAATCCTCTGAGTATATATAAAATCCTTCCATCGCCTCATTTTATCAACCATTTCAGCTTTTGCTTCTCGAGTGTAGTTTTCAGCACAGGAAATTTCAGCTCTGCTCTAATCCTTTCATTTCTTATGAGGTCTCTTCTAGTTTTTCCTGCAACCCTATGTAAGTATCTCATCTCAGCTCCAGTAATTGGGCTTATCTACTTGTCAAGCATTATCCAACACTCGCTCCCGTAGGTAAGAGTAGGGAGTATTTATTTGTAATTTGTAAATGTGAAGCCTTTCTGAGTGCTGATTAAGTTAGTGGTGGAAGCATAACTATCCATACTGACAGCCAAGCAGCACTTGGTGCATTCAAAAATCATACAACCTCAACAATTGTTGAAGAATGCAACCAAACCCTAAATCATCTTGCTCATAACAATAAAGTGAGCGTCGAATGAATAACTGGACATACCAGAGTAAGCGACAATGAAAAAGCCGACTCACTGGCCAGGAAAGGCTCAGAAGTTACCGCTATAACACCGAAACCTACCCATATGCGGTATTTGCTTAATTTCTTCCTCTAGGACAATTAAACACACTTACAAGATGAAATTGAAACAACCAAAGACAACACTCATTTAGATTCTTAAATTGTCCTAGTATTAATTGAAGTAAGTGCCTACTTTATCTTGAACCTCTTTAAAAACAATCACTGCTATCTATACGGACACTGTAAACTCAACTATCACATGTTTAAGCTTGGACTATCAAGCACTCCACTGTGCAGACTATGCAGACAAGAAGTTGAAACATCTTTTCATATAATCTGCTGGTGCGATAGGCTCTCAAGGTTCCGGTACAGCCTTTTAGGTGTATACTGCTTAGAGCATCCATTAAGAAACAAGTTAATCAATCCTAACAGCCTCATAAAGTTTGCAATTGCTACAGAATTCAAGTACTAACTGTACAATTTTTATACTATGGTGCACAATAGACCGGTTTGGTCACAGCGCATTAAAATGCCATAAAAAAAAAAAAAAAAAAAAAAAAAAAAAATGTTGAGCTTGGTTTTTAGCCTGACATCTCGATGGCCAACAGTGCTATTCCATGTACTATAATAGATTTGGTTTGCTTTAGCGATCCTATTTTCTATTTCCCGATCTATTTTTCATTTATATTGCAGACCAAGTAGAGAAAATTCTCTCTACTTGGAGAACCTCACCATTACAAATCACCTCCATTGTCTGCTCCTCATCTCAGGACAGGACCATTATAAAATATTTTAATGTAATTAAAATAATTTAGTAGTATTATTAAATAAAGTAAAAATTAAGAATTCTAAAATTTTTGAAAAGTTATAAACTAACCATCTAATGGTAAAATTAATTATTTCTAACATGAGTATTATGCACGACAAATTTGTAGTTTTTATAATTAATCTTTATTTGGCTCTTTTATAATATAAAAATACTTTCACCCAAATAATAAATTTTTTGTGAATAAATGAAACTATTTAAATAAATAAACAAGCCCAAAAGTAGGTTAAATTAAAATTAGTACTTTTTTATTTTTTTAACAGAATGTATAGTCGACTGTAGAAACTATTATAGGTGGAATGATCAGGAGTCAGTCATTTTTTTATTTATTTTTAATTTTGCCAGTTTATGCTTGGACATGGCTCAGTAATGCCCTGGTCATGGCTCACAAGCTTGAGCCGAAACGTTGGCAAAATTTAAACAAATTTAAAAAATGACTGACTCCTGATTATTCCACCTAGAATATGTATTAATTTAAAAATCATCATAATTATTTTTCTTGTTTTTAACTAGTTGACTATTTGAATAATTCTAGATCTTAATAGTTTAAAACTCTTACCATTATTGCCCTTTTATTAATATTGTAATAACAGATCGGCTAAAAGTAATTAAAAAACAGCGATGGTTATAATATTTTTTTTCAATCCTGCTCAAAGTTTGTTAGTATAAAAATGTGGATCATTTTATGATTAAAAATTTAATTATTTTTTGCTAAGAAAAAAACACTTGACTCTTTTTCTTGGAGATATAGATGGTGTTTACCTCAAAAAAAAAAATTTCTTTAGATTTAAAATGGTGCAAAATAAACCTCCCTTCATAGGCCAATCAGGGATACGAGGGGGCAAAAATTTTTGCTTAAGTTGTGTCTTATAAATGTCTTGTCATATTGAGTGAGCAGATATTTTAAACTTCAGTGGAAAAAAAAGTTCACATGAGCCATAGTCCGATTGTCAATGGTTTGGGAGGTGAATAAAATTTTGATAATTTTGCCTGATATCCATGGTTTTTATAGGAAAAATCAATATATCTATTTGTTAATTTTGTTCTTTTTCTTTTATATAGAGATGATTGATATTTTGATAAGTTAATGACGATCGTCCCTGTTTCCTCTTACAGGAGTTCCGGAACCCTACAGCGAGCGGACACATGGGATTCACTAACACACTCTCTGAGCTGGCTATCTTCCCACCTCCCGCCAGTGCCCAGCAGCCGCAGCCTCCTCCTGGCGATGCAGCACCTCACGTCGAGGCCCATCCTCCTTCCAGGCCTGCTCCTTTCTCATGTGTAGTCCCCTCGGTCACCGACTGGTTCGGTATGTTGTCTATTTTTTTTTTTTTTCTTTTTATCAAAATATTATCAGCTATTATTATTATTTATTCAATCATTGGCAAGAGGGTTAGTAAGAAAATATAGAATTAGTTCATTAAATATAGAATTAGTTGGCTGGGTCATATTGTGTGAATGCCTGATGAAAGGGTGCTTAAAAAAGTTCTGCACGAAACGTTCTAAGGAAAAAGAAAGAGGGGACGCCCTCGTAAATGCTGAATTAAGAATATAGAAGAGTACCTTTCTAGAATTGGAGTGACCAACTGGAGAAGGCTGGCCATGGACAGAGAAGAATGGTACTTGGCATGTACCACCGGTATTTATTTACATTTTCATGTTATAAAGGGCAAAAATTAAAAAAACAAAACATTTTAACTGCCTTTCAAGTTATACTTACTGGCAGAAATCTGAAGTTTAGATGAAAATAACGCTCGAGTTACACAAATTGCTAAATAAACACTGACTAAACTGTTAGCAAACATACAACTTGTATACATGGCAATAATCAATGAAATGAGGCATAAATTAGAGTGCCGCCCCATAGAGCAGACATTGAAAATTGGCGCTGGTGTGAACGTGTTAAATCATAAAACTTGACTATCAAATCATCCTTGTTGTGATCTCCTTCCTTCCGTCGCCCTGAAGAAGGCCTTAAATTTAGGCCGAAATGATGGCATTAATAAAATAAGTTTTCTACTTAATTAAGTGTTCTGATGACTGCTCCCTGAATCAACTTCTCCACAACATTGCTTACCACAACTTTTTTTGTACTTATTACAAAAAAAGAAAATCAAGAAGTCCTTTTCCAAAGAGAGGGGTTCTATTTTAGTACACTTCTAGGAAGCAAGCATGGGACCCTCCTTACTAAAGTAGAACCTGTTCTATTTAGGTATTATTTTAAAAATAAATTTACTTTGTAAATACCAATATACAAAAAAACACTGCCAGTCAAAAGTTTGAGACCACATATGGTTTAAATCAATAATTTATGATTTACTTCTATGAATAACTAAATGAAATATAGGTATCTTATTATTATTTACATTTATAAACAAATTTGCTAATTAGGTGTAAAAAAGATTGGTGACCATTGTAAATAACAAGAAATAATTATAAAATATTACTGAGACTTCTTACATGATAAAAATAAATAAGTATAGAAAATGTGATTTTTGTGTCTGGAGCTTTATTTTCAGTCTAGGAATCTCTTGAGGAGATTATAGATGATAAATTTCATTCTCATTTTGATTTATTGTTTTTGAGACTGCCAAAGTTGTGAGAAGTTCACTGCAAAGGCAATTTTCGTTTTTTTTTTTCATTAATGAATAGTTAGTTACAAAGAATGAATTTTCCTTTGAATTGCAAAGTACAACCCATACAAATACATAAAGAGAAAAAATCCGAGTGCCAAAATGCCAACAAAATTTAAACAGATTACTTGATGTAAACCATAGACGGTCTCAAACTTTTGACTGGTATTGTACATACATTTTTTCTAAAATTTAGCTTATACAGTTTGCCTTATAAGTTTTATAACTTGTTTCAGTTGACCGCAATGGAAATTTCCCTCGCCAACAGCTATTTTACCAAAAAGAGATTGGTAAAGGATGGTTTGGAAAGGTATGTGATTATACAATTCTTATTATTACACTTTTATTAATTGAATAATTAAAAATTTTTGGTTTAAAGTTGTCTGCTGAAGTGGAGTTATATTTTTATGAAATTAATATAACCATGTCTGCAGGAGCATTTTTATATTATGACAATTTAGTATTAAAAATATTTACATAAAACAAAATTGAGGAGGAAATAAAGTCATATTTTTTAAGGGGGTAAGGGCCTTGCGGCATGGGCATGTGAAATCTGCCCCCGTGTATATTAGAACGAAATTTATACCATTGATTCTCACCTATGAAAAACAACCTTATGCAAATTTTTACCTCTTAATCATTATGCGAGGGAAGTTATAAGGGGGGGGGGGAAGAAAAAAACAAAAAAAATTGTTTTCTCCTGAACAGCCTAACTGATTTTACGAAAAAAAAAAATATTATATGGGTCTTACAAAACGGTTTCAAAAAATATTTTTTTTAAATTTTTTTCACGATATTGTTCACCATAAATTTTTTTTTAATTTTTCAAAAAAAATATTTTCAGGTTATGATGGTTTGGTACACCTCCATTTTTTAACTACTTTATTTCACTGGAGGATCCTCCTAATCCCTCCCCCCCTCCTCCTTTATATGGATGGTTAGACTTATGCTATTTTGGACCAATGCTTACATTGGGAAGAGTTGCAATTGTTGTTTCTCTTAATAATTAATTGAATCTAAAATCAAGTTTATTTTTCAGGTCGTAAAAGGGGAAGCAAGAGGAGCCAAAGTAGTCGTTAGAATATTGAGAGAAGATGCGACTCCTGAAGAGAAGGGTTACTTCCTTCACGAAGCGAAACCTTTCCGCGATCTCAAGCACAAGAACATCAGCCGACTGTATGGCAGGTGCCTGGAGCATGATCCATTCCTCTTGCTCTTTGAGTACTGCGCCAACGTGAGTTTTGTGCACCGAAAAGTTCAATATAATTCAGCCACAGAACAAACAATTTTAAAATATATTTTCTTTTCTTGTCCAGGGTGATTTAAAAAGCTTTTTGGTGACGAATAGTGGCAGCAGAAATGCCATCACAGAACAAAAAATCTCATTGAAGATGATGATTGATGTTACGGAAGGACTGAAGTTTATGAATGAACATGGTTTTATTCATACGTGAGTAAAGTAATATTTTCTTTCTAACTCTGTTATACAGAAAAAAATCCATACCTCTACAACTTATGAAGGATCTCGGGTGCAGTACTTAAAGAGTTTTACATCCAAGGACCGTGCAAGGAGATGATGAGGCCAGGTCGCCAGGTTTTTTTACCCAATTTGGGTACCCATTTTATGGAGGCTGGGTGTGCCCCAGGAGAGTCCCCATACCACAGGGTCATCCCACAGCTGATATTACAGAATAATTAATTCTGCCTCAGCCAGGATTTGGACCTGAGATCTGGAGAACAGTATCATAATGCTCTGTTCATTAGGCCATGCCAATCCCTGTTATTTAGAATGTCCTGAAATCAATGCAAGATTTAAATAAATTTTCTCATCTTAATTCTACTTTTTCTTTTGGTTTAATAACTGTAAGATATATTTTTGTTGGCTAATCCCAAAATAGAATAAATTTATTTATAAAGTGTTCTGTTTCGGCCTCTAGGGCCATTTCCAAATGTCTATCATGCATAATTACTCCACAAAAAATGTTTCGATTGCTTCATCAGTAGTGTCGTCTGTTTCCACTCATCAACACCTCATCACCCATCGTATGGGGTTTCCATGCCTGAAACATAAACAATTTTAAATAAAATTATATTATTTTGAGATTGGCAAAAAAAAAAAAAATCTTATGATCTAAATTAACTATAAAACACAGTTCTTTTTTCTTTTTCATTGTCAATTTATTAGCTGATAGTTATCAGTTATCATAGTTATCACCTCACCTATTTCATTGTTGAACAATATTTTGAAAACTACCACTTTTCAAGAACTATTCGGAAAAAAAGAACTGTGTTACCATGTTATGATATCCAGGCATCAATAATATTGCTGCTGGACCAGTTTCGTTTAAAAAAAATTGTGGTCCAATGAGGGCTCCACCCCGAAATTCCCACTAAACAGTGACATGTTGAGAATGTTTTTGTTTTTCCACGATCACATGTTGACAAATGTGACAATTTTGGCGATGGCTTGAATTTCTCAATCAATCTCATCACATTTGGTGAAGTTAAATCACTATTTTGTATGAAATTTTCGAACTATGGCCGCATGACTTCCTTTTTTAAAATATTTTTTCATTATTGTTAAAAATAAGTATTTTGTTTGCTCATATAATGCTCCATTTTTAATAACCATAAGTTATGGGTGTGGTCTCAGAGGAGGCTATATGTCGCGGGCAAGGATCTTTACAAGTTATGTACCACCAACAGAAACGAAAAATAAAGATCTTGATAAAAATCATTCTTGTTGCAGATAATTGGATAAAAATGTGTTTAATTTATGACAAAAAGGGACACTTACACTAAGCCTATTTTGGTGAAAAGATTGTTGTAATATTTCAGACATACGCCTATCAAATTCATGCCAATTTTCAGTTTTGAGCTTATTATAAAATTTTAACCGTTTTGAATTCAATTATAACTGATATATTTGAAATTTGATTTATTTCTCAGAGATCTTGCAGCTAGAAATTGTTTGGTCGCCTCGGATTTGACCGTCAAAATAGGAGACTACGGTACTAGTGTTGACAAGTATCAAGTAAGTTTAATTAGTGCATATTCTTAGATGTATATACATATTTTTTTATAATTATCTTAAATATTAAATTTTGTTATTTTTATTTCAGAATGAATATTACATCGTTGGGGATGTTGCTGTCCCTATCCGTTGGTGTGCTCCGGAAACTCTGACCTGTACTCAGACAACTATAGAAACTAAAGAGGTTTGTTTCAACTTTTATCAGTTATTTATTCAAGTTTAAAAAAAATATTTATTTAGTCTGTATTAAAATTTCTATTCAATAGAAATTTATTTGTCAAACATTATCCTATAATAGCTTTTATTTTCTTATTAATTTCACAAACTTGCCTTGTATTAGTTTTCTCCTTGTAGTACACACTTTCATTTAATCCTGTGGGTTTTTTTTTTTTTTTTCCCGATGGCATAAATGTACCGTGAAGTATAAGGTCTATTGTGTACTTTGGTATAGAGTGTTTATATGTATTAGTACATGAGTTTCGTTACCAACTAACCATCGTGAATTGTGAAGAATAATACGGCTTAGACCAAGTGGTAGCTCTAGGTCTAGGGGACTGTATTTTAAAAGGAATAGATGAGAACTAATGGAATGAAGTATTATTGGTGTATATGAATATTTTTTGTTTTTGTTTATCCCCTACCTCACCTTTGAAGGCTGTACGGAGGTTTCTCGGGCCAGAGGGTGAGGGGGAGGGATAAATGCCGATCGAGTAAAGTCCCTCCCCCCACTCTCATTCCGAGACAGGAGAACTCGTAATTTTTGGTTTCAAATTTTTTGGTCATCCGTGGTAGTTAGGCTACGCGTGCAAACCCACTCAGCCACCTCCTCTCCTGGTGTCTTTGAATTGCGTCAAAGGTTACAATTACAGTTTATGTGGGCTTTTTTGAACAATAGAGTTAGCATTGAATGGGAACCTGAACACACTGGTTTCAGTGGGAATGAGAGAGCTGATGAACTAGCAAGGAAGGGATCAGCAACAATCCTATGTGGTATTAGTTTAAGTTCTGCCTTTAGGACTATTAGACAATCTTATATAACCAAATTTAAACATTTCTGGCTAAACAAGGAACTAAAACACTCACTTAAATTTTTAGATGGTCCTAGTATTAGTAGAAGGATATGTCTACTGAGTATGAGTAGGCCTTGCTTAAAAACCATTACTGTTATTTACACAGGACACTGTAAACTCAACTACCACATGTTCAAACTTGGTATCTCTAATACCCCTTTATGTAGACAGGAAGACGAAACATCTTTCCGCTTAATTTGCTGCTGTGACAGGCTTTCAAAGTTGAGGTTCACTATTTTTGGTGATGAACACCAGGTGAACAACAAACTAGTTGATCCAAATAGCCTCTTGAAGTTTGCTATTGCATCAAAACTCATGTTTTAAAATCACCAATTGATTCAATGGCGCACTATAGACCGATTCTGGTCGTGGTGCATCCCTATGCCAGCTTACATTAAAAAAAATAAAATAAAAAAAATATTAGGTGGGCTTTAGATTCTTATATTCACATTTGGTTGCGTTCTTCGTGCTCTCCTCTCTTCTTTGTCCTCCCTTCCTCCTCCTTGCTTTATCATCCAGCCTAGGGCAACCTTTTCTTCTTCTAGGCCATCGTTATTATAGCAACAGACTCAGAATGAAATAAATAAGTTTTGAGTGCACTCCACTTGGC
Organism: Piezodorus guildinii; assembly: GCA_023052935.1. Classification (NCBI taxonomy): domain Eukaryota; kingdom Metazoa; phylum Arthropoda; class Insecta; order Hemiptera; family Pentatomidae; genus Piezodorus; species Piezodorus guildinii. The sequence goes on along the minus strand of CM041293.1, from coordinate 184,571,369 downwards.
TTCTATCTTTTTTAAATATGTTTTTTGTTACCAAAAATGGCCGTTTGTGACACATAGATTTAAATTGTGCATCTTTGTTATGCAAACAGATAGTGTTGATGACTTTTGTTAGTCCAGCGTTATTTAAATTTCTCCCTATAGTTGTGCCTAGTATTATGATTGACAAAGCTAAGGTTTATGCCATAGATGGGTCCTTATGGATCTAAGTTGTTATTTGTATTTATTAATTTTTTGCCAAATTTGTAATTATCATATTATTAATATCTAATAGTAGTGACTATTTAATAATGTATGTTTTCAGGTGACAGAAGGAGGTAACGTGTGGTCGCTGGCAGTCCTGCTTTGGGAGATTGCAGAGTTCGGGAAGTTGCCCTACCCCGACCTCACCGACGATGAGGTCATCACTCGCGTCCTGGTCCAGGGCTCGCTGAGGCTGCCTCCACCAAACTGCTCCTTCGGCCACTATCTGTCAGTATACATTTCTTTTTTTATTTTGAGATGTTGGGTTGTTTAAACCTTTAAGTTGAGGGAGGTTTGAAACGTTAATTATTCCTTAAGACTTCATTACCTAGCTAGACATGAATTTGAAAATATTCAGGATCACAATACTTTCCCATGCCTAGGTGTTTCATTTATAGACAAGTGAATGGGGGTTTTCGGGATAGGTTGGACAGAAATTAATAGGACATTCCTAAAACCAGAGCTTCTGCCCTACTGCATAAATTAAATGCTTTCCTTAATTTCTGGTGAATGGTAATAATTCCAAATCATTTTATTTATTTATTAGACCAAGAGATGACATCTTGTGTACTATTTCATGAAACAGTTGCTCTGGAACTGACTTACCCTTGTCTGTATAAATATTTATTTAGTAAGATAGTAATTTAGAATTTTTTTTCTTAACAAAAATTGTTTCTATTTTTTTTTTACACATGCCAGTATCACCTATTTATACACTCACTCAAAAAATACACACTCAGTAGTGTTGTCACAGCTGACAAAAACTAGGGTTGGAACAAACCCTCGCTCTGATTAAATCATCTGCTCTTTTAACTGAAATTTATTTAAAAATAAGGGAGGTTACAAAACATTGATTGTATGTGATTGCTTGCGCATCTTTGTCTTGTTCAGTTAATGTTACATGTTTATTCTGTTAGTTTCGTTTTGTTTTATTAATGAATATTGAACCCGTAGGGGTAAGTTTATTTCTGATATTTAGTTTTTACTTTTGCTTGCTATATATAGTAAGGGGAAGTATTGCGATCTTTATTTTCAAGTATTTAATGGGAAGTATTTTCAATGGAAATACACGTTTTAGTGTCCCCTGAGTCCAAATAACCAAGTCCCGCAAAAAGGTCTGTGTGTATGTGGTAACTCCCGGGCGGAAACGGTAAGTCCTATGAAACTGAAATTTCATATTTAAGACAACTATACGCCCGAGACGTGACAAAACTTTTTTCATCAAAATGAGCTTACCAGAAGAGACACTTTATACCATACATTTTGCACCTTTTTTTGATTTTATCGAAAATGGTTGATGGGCTTTAATATCATGTAGGTTTTTTTCTCATTAAATGGTCTGACAGGGCTTAAATGCCGATATTTTAAATTATCTTCCCCTAAAGAACCTTTAATTTTGTAGATTCAATAAAAATAAGTATATTATCTTGTTAACGCTGATGAAAAACAGGTAAATATATAAATTGAATAAATTCGATACCTAACTAAAGGAGAAAACAGAAAAAATATTTTTTTAATGCATTTTTTCGTTTTTGAACATAAGAGCAGTAGTATAGATGTATGATATACCGTTGGAAAGCTAAAGATTTTAGAAAAAATATTATCTCAAACACAAGCTTTTAAAAGTTAATAGAGAGTGATGAAATGAACATAAAACTAACTGATTATTTCCGATAATAATATTATAGATTTTTTAATAAAAAACATGTTTCTATATAAATTTAATTTAATTAATTCCCTAATAGTTTCACATATTTTTATCTTTAACTGTTTTTGAAAATTCTTTCATTGATTTTAAAAATGGAGGTAAGTGAAAGTCGTGTGTTGCCCGCATCTTTTTTTTTTTGTTTACAAAAAGCGTTCTAAATTTGATTTATTATGAAATTGTATTGTAACCTTTTAGGTTCAATTACCTGGTGTTTTTTGAAAATAAAGAAGTTTCAAGTAAAATAAATGGTTCTACTCATTCCCCCTCCACTGGGCTAGCATTAATATATAACATAAATAGAGACGTTAGAGTGTGAGGATTTGCATGGAGTTCAGACAGGATGGCTCGCCTATAGTGATTCTCTAGTTTCCTTGGTCTTCCAGTGCATGGTCTATCCTCCTAAATTCTAATCATCTATGTCTTTTTAGTACATACTATACATTAGCATGCGACTGCTAAAAATGTATATATTATAGATGTGCAGTTTTTCTTAGAGATAAGTTCTGCATATGGTAACGAATTATAAACTTCCCTCAAATCACACGAAACGCTCATATTGAAAAGAAATCTGTTTTCCAGGCTGAAGTAAAGCATTAGCTGTATCTAAGTATTAACTGAACTAAGAGTTGAGTAAAGAGATTAGTTTTTTGAAAGATCACACTAGAAAGATGGTCATAGTACAACAAATAGAATTAATATTAAAATTCTATGGAAGCTTTCTTGACCTTTCATTGACAAATGACATTCTGCCTCGTTTGGTATTAATGTTGAAATGAAAATAAATAAATCTATTTTCTTGTCTAATATTAATAATTTCTGTATTCGGAAATTGTTAAGTTGAAAATAAATAGTCCTGCACATTAATTGTATACTGTATGGAAACTCTTTTGGGTGAGTGTATGTAGAATGTTAGATGTTTAGTAAAACAATTCAAAGAAGATAGGAAAAAGTTTGTATCCTTTAAAATATATCATTTTAATAAAATATAATATATCCATTCTTTTACAGTTGCTTATATTTTTCCCATTATTAACAATGAGTATTTTTATTTTTCTAGACACAATGTGATGACTCTTTGCTGGAAGATGGACAATAGGGCAAATATCGAACAAATCTTAATGATGCTTATGTATCTCAAGAACAATCCGTTTCAAGAATCTGATTTTGAATCTCGCTGGAGAGCACTCAAACCCAATACTGTCGTGGTAGTCGATAACCACACACCAATCCATTCGCCAAGGCACACGGAATTGGCTCAAAGGCCCCATCTCACTGCCAAGCTAGAATTTGACTCCGGCGTTGATTTGGAGATCAAACCCACGGACGAGAATCCTGATTCATGTCGGACAAGTACGCCAAACACCGTATCACCTCAGCTTTCCGTTGCGAGCGAGGATATCTTCCAGCCTGTTCAGCACAAGTCCCCGAGCATGACCAACCTTAAGGGTTCCCTGGAAGATGTAGCCCAGTTCGATTCCTGGTTGATGGGAGTCGAACAGAAAACGGAGGAGGATCGTAAGTTTGTTAAGAACATTTCTGAAGCGATCAAAAACCTAGACGAAACCCTCGCCTTAGAGAAGACTTCTTCCTCTTCCCAGGATTCGAGTATGGAAGGTTCTAAGAAGCCATTACTGGACTTCAAACTAGGTCCTGTGGGAAACGAGAAGAAAGGCGATTCCTCAAGTTCTGACACAGAAGAAGAGACTTGGAGGAACAGGATAGAAAGAGGAGAATTTACAGAGAAGGTGAAGGAGAAATCCAAATCAGTTACTGACCTCATGGTACTGACTCATATTGACAGCGAGGGCAGCGAGTCGGATTCATTACCGAGTCTTACGAGACAGTACTCTGTAAAGAAGACGACTGTGAAAGGGGTTTCGTACACTGGGATCGGCTTTGGGAGCGAAGGCAACATTCGGAACGCCGTCCTCAGCGAAGAGCTACAGGACAAGCTGAAGCAGCTGACCACTTGGAAAACTGAAACGCAGTCTTTTTTAGTGAAAGGAGCCTCGGAAAAGAATAACAAAAAATCACCATTTACGGCCGAAAAGGAGGATTCAAAACTCATCTCTTCGATGGGTGCTGAAGATTCCCCAAAGCCTAGTAGCAGCAGCAATGCTATCATAACACCAACTGCTGCTGATGAGCAGACGGTAAGCTGTTCGAAAATCATCAGCGATGTTACCACAACTGCTGTTTCAAGTTCTTATCAAGAAGAAAATTCCATTGTAAATACGAAAGCTGAGCCTGTAAATAAAGGATCTGTGATGGAGGAAGAGAAGAAGGATGTAAATAGTGAATGTAAAAAGGATAGTTTGATCAATAATGAACTTAGCGTAATATCTAAAATAAGGATCTCTGAGAGCATAGGTTCTAATGATAGTCGTCATGTGGTCGAAGATAGTAAACAGTCGGCTTCTAGTCATTCTAACAAGAATTCCGTTCCTGAAATTATAATTACCGAATCAGAAATGCCCCAAGTTCTCGATGAACCAGAACCATCAGTAGACACTCAATACGTAGTTGATGTCAAACCAAGGAAGTTCGTTTTCATTTGCAAGAATGGAGATTCCCTTTCCGACAGTAGTGACGATGAAGGCGATGTTAAAGCTGTCGAACCCCAACAAGAGAGTTCTTGCTCTGTCATTCTTGGTTCGTGTGAAGAACACACCTTAGATTATTTCAAAGGACTTAAAACTACGTTTACACCTACTGTTTCTTATGTTGATGATGTTAATCCTGATGAACGTTGCTTAAAGGAAGTAAGTAATATAGTCAAAAACTTACCTGAGGTCGATCAAGATGTCATCAGTTTACCAGAGGATATTAGTAGCAAGACTACAGGAGAAGTTAAATCTGATGTTAAAGAACAAGAAAAATGGGATGAAGATGTTTCTAAGAATAATGGCATGACTTTCGGGGGCTTTAACAAAAACTTTACACATATCATTGATTCTTTTATAGATAATGAAAGGGCATATACGGCACTCTTGATCGTACCTGACAAAGACATATCACCTGGTGTGGAGAAATCATTATCTGTCGAAACAGGCATTGAGAAGAACAAATTAGATCATAACAGTCCGAAAGAAACAGGAAGTTCTTTTTCATATGGAAAATCCTCTGAAGAAATTTCGATTGAAACTCCAATTGTAGAAAAAAAGTTAACAAATCAGGAGAATCTTTCTAGCCTTCAAAAAATGGAAGATACTTTTATTTCTGAAGAAACTCCAATCAGTTCTGAAGTAGTTGAAAAAAAGGAAACTAATTTTTTAGCTGAAAATTTAAATGAAAAAAATTTGGTAGAAACTCCAATTGTTGAAAACATATTTTCAAAAGATGTAACAAATACTTCCAGAATAGAAAATCCTTTTGATTCAGGAAAGTCTTCGGAAGAAAACTTAGTAGATGTTTCATTTAACGAAAATTTATCCTCTACACACTTTGATCTCGATAGTCCTTTAAAAATGGAAAGCTCTTCTTCATCAGAACTCTTGGCTAAAGAAAATTTATTTGATACTCCAATAAGTACAGACGTGTTTTCTTTACATACAAATGTTGCCCCTATCAACAAAACCGATAATTCTTTTACATTTGAAACGTCTTCTAAGGAAAATACAGCAGACCAAAACAACATTTCTAATCAAATAGATCTGAATAGCCCTTTAAAAATGGAAAGCGCATTATTTTCATCAGAAATTTCGACTATAGAAAATGTAGATGAAACTCCAATTGATAAAGATATTTTTTCTAAACCTAAAGATCTAACTAGTCCTGGAAAAATAAAAAATTCTTTTAGATCTGGATCATCGGAAGAAAATATACTAGACAAAAACACCATCTCTAAACAAACAGATCTGAATAGTTCTTTCAAAATGGAAAGTACATTTTCATCAGACATTTTAACTAAAAAAAATTTAGTTGAATCTCCAATAGGAATAGACATACAACCTACAGATCTTACTAGTCTTGGCACAATAGAAAATTCGTTTACATCAGGAGCATCGGAAGAAAATACAGCAGACAGAATTACCATCTCTAAACAAACCTATCAGAATAGTTCTTTCAAATCAGAAAGCCCTTTTTCATCAGAAAGTTTGACCAAAGAAAATTTAGTTGATCCTGACATATTTACAAAATCAAATGTTACGAGCCCAAGCAGAATAGAAGATCCTTTTGCATCAGGAACTTTTTCTGAAGAAAATGTAATACATGTTACATTTAATGAAAATACATTTTCAGAGAAAGGAGATTTGAATAGTCCTTTCAAAATTGGAAGTTCTTATTCATCAGAAAATTTAGTTGAAACTCCAATAAATACAGGTACGTTTTCAAAATCAGGAGATCTTACTGGGCCGAGCAAAGTAGAAGATCCTTTTGTATCTGGAAACTTGTTTTCTTCCGTCAAAGTTGATCTTGATAGTCCTTTCAAAATGGAAAACCATTTTGCACCCGAAAATTTGACCAAAAATAGTTTCATTGAAACTCCAATAAGTACAGACATGTTTTCTGGACATCCAGATCTTGCTAGTACCAGCAAAATTGAAGATCCTTTTGCATCAGGAATTTTTTCTGAAGAAAATGTAGTACATGTCACATTTAATGAAAATCCTTTTTCCGATAAAGTAGACCTTGATAGTCCTTTCAAGACAGAAAACTCATTCCCTTCAGAAATTTCAAATAAAGTAAAAGAAAATTTAATCGAAACTCCGATAGATACAAATATATTTTCAGAAAAAGCAACAACAAGCCTTGGCAAAACAATAGATCCACATATACCAGCTGTGTCATCTATGGAATATTCAGTGGAACCTACTTTAAACAAAAACACGTTTGTAGAAAAGGTTGATCTTGGTAGTCCTTTTAAAATGGAAATTCCCGTTTCATCAACAGGAACATCAACAGAAGAAAATTTAATCGAAACTCCAGTTGATTTTGTAAGATTTTCTGAAAAAGTTGAACTCCCTAGCTCTTGCAAAAATGAAAATAATTTTTCATCCAGAACCTCTTCAGAAGAAAATTTAGTCGATGCTAAATTAAATAAAAAGATGGTTCTTGATAATCTTCCCAAAATGGAAAAGGAAAGTCTTGTTTCCTTAGGAAATTCATCTGAAGAGCTTTTAGCTAATGCTGACAAATTTTCTAAAAAACTTGAACTTCCTAGTCCTTGCAAAATTGAAACTGCTTTTTCATCCGAAGAACAGTTTGTCGAAGCTCCTTTTCCGTTCAATCAGCCTGATCCTACAGATATTCACTCCAACATTAGAAGTGTTAAAGCTAAATCTTTGGACTCTATCCTATCACCTAAAAATGGTTATGAACATTTCGTCACTCTACGTAATGGATTATACGTGGAAGATGACAGTCATATAGCCAATTTTGTTCCTGTTTTCAACATGACCGAATCTGTTTCCGAAAATGCATTTATGAGTCAGAATCTTTATTATGATCCGTATTTCTCTGTAGATTCAGGACATAGCTCCGATCGTTGTATCGAGCAGGACAAGAAAATGAATGATTTGAAAAATAGACTAGAGGATGTTGTGAAATCGGGTAGTGACTTTCAGCTGAAGAATTCTGAGGAAGAATACGGTGGGAAGCTCCTTACTCCGGATGACGAGAGGAGTTCCGATTCGGGTTTTAGGGACAAAGGAAGTTTGAGTGAGAGTGTTGAGGACACCTGTGATGAAAAGTACAATTTGGAAGACATTGATGCTGAGCTTGACGAGTTCACTCTTAAGAATATCGACAAGGAAGATCTCAAATATTATGAGCAGTTTGTTGAACCTGACCGAGAAACTACCCCTGGCTGGTTCCTTCATGTGAGACCAGAATCGTCTTCTGTCGATTCCAAGGATAGCGGCTGGCTGTCACAGTCCACTGAAGACGAAGAAAGGTTACCTCTGACAATAGATGCAGAGTTCGCAGCGGCTATCAGAAACGAGCTGAAAGAAAAATTACCGTGTGCGCAGCAAGTAGAGAAGACAGAAGAGGATGCCTCACCTGAGCAGGAACCCACCACTGATAAATTCACCTATCCGTCGCAACTCTCCCCGATATTGGAAGAACAGGAATCTAACCAGTCTTCTCTACAGCTAAATGACTGTAGTCCGGTCTTCATTCTTCCTCCTCCTGAAATAAAAACTGACACCTTTAAAGAAGACATTGTAAAAGCTTTCGAGAGTTTAGAATCTTCCAAAAATGGTATAATAATGGAGGATTTAGAAGGTGGAAATGGACTAGTGGTGTTCAATGATGATAGAATTGTTGTTGATGATGACGTGTTAATTGTCGATACTGAGACTAATGAGGCAACATTGATCGAAAGCCCTAAACCTCAGTCACACTTGGCCTTCATCCTGACGAAGAAAGAACCAGAAACTTTTATTGATAATGATTCTCCAGAGGTTAATTCAGACATTTACATTTTAACTCCGGATAATGCTCCTTTGACTCCTAATTCAGTAAATACAGATTCTCATTCCTCTCCTGAAAATGCAAACATGTCTGGCTTGTTCCTTTCGCCTTGCTCTATAAGGTCAGATCTTTTCGATTCTGGACCTCCCAGTTTGCCTTTCGATCTGGGACAATCTTTGGAAGAAGTTGAGGATATCCCTGCTTGCGAAGAAACTTTGATTGAAAACTTTATCCCAGGAATCTGTAATGGTGATGTGGACAATGAAAAGAGAATCTCCAACGGGAATGAAACAGAACTCAACGATAATAAAAAAATCGATATATCAAAAGCTGAACTGAAAGATAGCATAAACAAGCTTATCGAACCATTAAAAGATCATGAAGAAAATAATAAGAAATCTTGTGTCGAAGTTAATCTAGATCAAGTGAGTCCAGCAGATTCTAATTTAAAAAGATCCCTTCCTGATGAAAAAGTCTTAAAGCACTTGAAAGCTGAAGTAGAAATTGATAGATTACTGTCTAGATCTAATAAGGAAAATGAAATTGAAAACACGAATCATATAAATTCTAATAGTGCGTTGAGGAATGATTGGCTTAAAGATCTTTTTACAAACAATATCAATACTACTGAAATAAACAACAAAGAAGACAAGAACCATGTAAATACGAATCTTAGAAAAACCGATTGGCCTACCATAGAGGAACTTGTTTATGAAAAACGTTCGAAAAAAGCGAACAGAACAACTGTCTCAAACCGAAACATTACTTCTACGCTAGCCCTCATGTCTCCGGACCTCAGTTCTGCTGATAGCAAATCCCTAGCTTCATCTTTTTCATCGACACCATCTTCAGATGAGAACAAGACTGTTGCGATGAGCGCTGAAACTGACAGTGACAGCTTAAGGAATAGCGAGAAGTTAATCAAACCGAGCAGTCTCAGCTTGAAGAACGATGCTTCTGGCGCTCCCATGCCGAGCCCTGAAGACGCGGAGAAAGGATGGCGCCCGACAATCTGCCAGCTGATGGAGCTGACAGACCAGGCTGCTGCGGATGGTGAGGAAATGACCACTTCTTTCATCGAACCTGATGAGAATGGCATCTATACCCCAGACTGGGAGAGTGATATCTCCGAGGAGCAGTCTTCTTCTAGCGGAGAGTTTGTTTGGAAGGTTAGTTTTCGTTAAAAAACATATTCTAATGTTGGTGGTTATGGGGTTTTCATACCCATTTTAGCTTGATATAACTTTTTACAGTTTTTCAAAAATTCTCATTTAAGTAATATATAGGGTGTTTCGTAATTGCATGGCATTATTTTAGGTATGTGTTCACTAACACAAAATATATCTCAAACTCATTAATTAATCAGATATCAAAGATTTATTATTTATTTAATACATTAAGAATGGCTGTTTTTATACTAATAATAATATTTAACGTTTTTAATACTAAATAACAGGTTTTAATCACCTGATAAACAAATGAACTATAAGCAATGACAGTAGTTGCTGATATTTTTCTCTAGTTCTCTGTGTTTTAATGTGAGTGAATACTGTGACACAGTTTAATTTATGATTATCACGAGAGATACATGATTATGTGGGTCTGGTTAAACTCAATGGGTTATACTGCGGCAGTTGGCATGCAAGAAGAGCTAATAGAAATCAGATCGTGGAAGCCGCGGTAACTATCAAGCATCTTCTTGATGCTATACGAAGAGCCAGGGGAATGGATTTATCGTGCTCAATGATGGATTCAACAAAATGGAGGCCCCATTTAACTGTTACTCCAAGTGTTGTAATAATAATAAATAAATAATAAATCTTGAACCTTTGATATCTGTTTAATAAATGATTTTGAGTATATGTTAATATTAACTTTTTTGTTTATTTTGTGTTAGTGAACACATACCTATAATAGTGCCTTTCAATTACGAAACCCTCTGCATAAACTGCCAGTCCAAAGTTTGAGACCACATTAGGTTTAGACCAATAAATCATGAATAAATAAAATATAGGTATCTTATTATTATTTGTGTTTATAAACAAATTCGCTAATTAGGTGTAAGAAAGGTATGTGACCATCGTAAATAACAAGAAATAATTTGATTAAATATAATTATTACTGAAATTTCCTTGAAAAAAAAAAAAATAAACAATGTGAATTTTGTGCCTGGAGATTTATTCACAGTCTAATAATCCCCTAAGGGGAATTGAGAGGATAAATTTTATTCTTAGTTTCATTTATTCATTTCTCGACTGCCAATGTTGTTAGAAGTTCACTGCACTGGTAATTTTTGTTTATTCTTATTAAAGAACAGTTTAAAAAGAATGAATTTTCTGTTGAATTGTGTTGTGCAACCCACATAATACACACAGAGAACAAATCTAAGCACCAGAGTGCAGCACTGCCAAAAATTTGAAAAGATTGATTAATGTAACCCATAGGTGGTATCAAATTTTTGACCGGCAGTGTATTTATTCTTTGACAAATGATAAATAAATACAGATTTTCCTAAAAATGTTTTAATTGTGTTAATACCTTATTAATATAAACTGAGAGTAAGGTAGCAGAGCAATTTGTAGATTAGTCAATCTCAACATGAAGAATTTATGAGTAAGTTTAGTGTAGAACTAAGCTTAAACTTGAATTTAGCCTAATCATGATAATTATTTATATGGATATGTTTAGTAAATAATATATATTATATATTATTTACTCTAACATAAATTTTATCATTTAAATCATGTTTATTTAAGTTTATTTCAAGAAAGGATGTCAATGAAAGTTAATGATGCGTGCACCTGATTTTTTTAAAGTGAAAAGATGCATTTTTCCAGGTTGTGGAAAAATAAATAAAAAAAAAACATGGTAATCAAGAAATATTATTCAGCAAAGTTTTATCCTTACAGTATAACTATAAATATATATCTTATATTTACCACATTATAACATTTGGAAAAATGCAACTTTTTATTATATTGGGTTGCGTCACATGAAATGTCCATTTTCAAAGTAAAGGATTTTTATTAATAATACGATATGAAAACAAGATAATTTTATTCGAAGTATTTTCTACACATTTTTCCCAACGTGACACCAACTTTTTTATCCCCGAACTGAAAAACTGGCTTTGAAGTGTAACAAAATCTGAAAACGCACTTTTCACTTGATCATCATTTTCAAAAAGTTTTCCTTTCACGAAGTTGTCTAAATTCCTGAACAGGTGGTAATCTGTTGGAGACAAGTCAGGAGAATATGGTGGGTGCGGAAGAACTTCGTAGCCCAGTTCTTTCAATTTTTGCACGGTATGTTTTGAAAGATGGGGTCTTGCTGCCGCTCAGTGAGATCATGAGGTACCCATGTATCGAGCTTTTTGCTTTCCCATACACTTAAAAGTCTGCAAACGGTAGATGCACTTGCATTTAGTTGTGCTGAGATTCCTTTACTTGTTTGGTAGGGGTTTCCTTCTACTGTATGTTTGAGGACATCGTTGTCTGTTACGGACGGAGGTCTTTCTCGGGGCAATTTTTCCAAGTCGGTATCCCCAGCTGAAAACTTAGCAAACCAATGGTGAATGGTCCGTTCATTGACACTCCCTTTCCCAAACGCCTTGCAAATATTTCTAGTGGCCTCAGCTGCTGAATGGCCGAGTTTAAAATCTACAAAAATATTACTCGAAAATAGGGTGTTTCCATGTTCATATTTGGAGGTATACTAAAAAGTGGGTAATTGATTGGGAAGCTAATGTTTATAATACAAAGGTAAGGATTTGTAACTGTTGTAACTTTAAATATGTAAACATTCGGAAGAAAACAACAGAGACCTGCAAAATCCTTTATGCATTTCAGAAACTATAAAAACGGACATTTCATGTGAAACCATGCAATAGTTCATTAAAAAAAAGTGACTCAGTTCTTTCCTGTTACTATTCATTTGCTAAAGCAGTGTATTTATTATCATTGGGTTTTTGAAAAATAGGACCAGGATTTTACTTGCATACAGTTTTGGGGAATTTATGCTTTTTGGTAAAATGTTTTTATTTGCTGAGAAAAAATGTGCTTTATAGAATAATTTATCTGCTGTGTTAAGTTAGATCTGTATGCTATATGTAAGTGTTGTGGTGCTTGGGTTTGGGGCTATGGATGTTTCTGAAAGGAGGTGTTGAGCGCATTTTTCTTAGTGATTTCTTAAGTAAAATATATGTTACTAATATAAAATATTTTCTGTTATATTAAATTGTTTTAAAAGAAAGTTTTACAAAAGTAAAGGTAATTTGAGCTTCCTCTGAACTTTAATCGTTGTTACTGAAACTTAAAGACTTGGTGGTTACTTAGAGTATTTGTGAAATCATGTTTCTGTGTGTTCATCCATTGGGTTTATGTTATAAGTAGATGTTGAAAATACTCACTAGCAGGCTCTGTATAGCAAACCTCAATGTATGATATACACAGTGCGCTATATGCGACCATATTGTTTGTCATGTAAGTAGTCCCAAGAGTTTTCATTGCTTCTGTTTATCAAAACTTATTTAAGTATAACTGAGAGAGGGGTGTGGTCTTGTGCAGTGGCTCTCAACAAAAATTTTTCGTAGACTTCTTATCTTATCAATACAAAGCATAATTTTTTTAATTTAGGAGGTCCCCTAAATTAAAAAAAATTATGCCTTAATAAATTGAAATTTTTTAGGAAAGTTACCTAATTAATATTTTATTTCAATCCAAAGCATCCTAAAAACATCTTCCATAACGTTGAAAACAATTCTAAAATTCAATTGCAAAATAAACCAGTAAATGGTTTAAAAACCTATTTTTTTCCTACAAACATATAGTATAAATCTTATTTCAAATCATTGTATTAATTTTAAGGCGCATCTGACTAATAGAAACCTTTTTTTTGTTGTAGTAATGGATTAGCGATTAAGTGACCACATTTGAAATAAATATTTTAGATAACCCAAGATGGTATGTGCTAGAATCAGGTTCTAAGAACTGACCACACTCCGCAAAACATTATTCTCAATGAGATATTAAAAATGTATAAATACCATATAGGTACCTCTATTATATTAATTATATTTAATTTACTGCACATTTTAATGAGTCAATACAATGTGTTAGTTAGTTATAAATTGGTCCGTGCAAGGCTTTTAAGGATTTTTTATTTAATAAGGTTGTCCAGGTGTGGTTATTATTTAAGATGAGAAGGCCTCGATGCGTGTTATTATAAGGAAAGAGAGTAAGATGGAAGTCATTGCCCGCCTTGGTAGAAGCGTGTACCGCAGCACAGGTGTGAGATTACCTTGCCAGGTAGGGGGTGAACCTGCACCTACTAATTAGCAGAGGGGACTGGTTAGGAAGGAAATGCTCTGTGAGGTAGAAGCTCAATAGCAGCAGATATGATTCCTCATAGGTGCACATGGGTAGAGGCCATGCACCCCATCATATGAGGTGGATAGGAAGGAAGCAGGAGAGAAGATAAACCACATTTAGGATACAAAGGCAGTGATACTCTGACCTAGGGAGATACCACCTGGTAGAAGCAGGTCGTTGATCTGAAGAGCTGAGCTACCTCTTGCCGTACTAATAAAGCAATGCATATTATTGTTAGTGAGAACTTTTCTACAAGACTAGTGTCTTGGCCCTAGGTAAAATTACCTCGAAACTTTTATTTATTCTAATAAATCAGTAAAATGGATAAAAATGTTTACAATGGTCATAAACAATTCACAATATAACCATATAATTAAATAATATATCTTCTATATTCGGCCGGTGACTTAAGTAGGCACCGCTAGTGCTACCTTTGAGCAAGCGCGTGAAGCATCCACTAAAAGATAATTTAATAAAGTTTTCCAATTGGATCTCATGGACCCCCTGGACATCACCTGCAGACCACTATTTGGTCTAGTGGATAGGGTACTAGTCTACTGTTTTCCAAGTCCCGGGTTTTAATCCAGGCTATGATAAAATATTATTTATTCTGTTATTCCAGCTGGGGGTGTCCTAACCAGCCTCTATAAAGTGGGTAACGAAAAATGAAGGAAAAACTCAGTGGCTTAGTGTGGTCTTGGCCTGATCACCTCATTGCATGACTGTTAGCCTCGATACTGTATGAATCTCTATATGTACTGAGATCCAGACTGTTCAACTAGCATCTAAAATTTCAGTGAATTTGGTGTCTTTTTTTAGTTTCTACATGGCCCCCTTTTTAAATTACGCCCTTTAAATTACACTAGCAATACCTAGCACATTTTGTACTAATTCTGGGTTCTCTGTTCTTGCGCTCTTTTTGAATAAGGAGATCATCATGAACTCCAAATACGGATAAGGTTGGTCTTTAAAGCTGTGATATTAAGTGCTTTTTAGTGTCGAAAAACTCTATTTACTATTATTTTAACTTTCCCAAAAGGTAATCGTGATTAATGATAAAGAGAATACTTGAAAACTTATAATAGACCAGGAAAATCTGTCTACATCCAAAGCAGACTCCAGGAAAACAAAAAAAATCTGTAAATTGCTTTTTAATGTGAAAAAACTGTTTATTAATGTCAGAGCAAGCCCTTCCCCATTCCCCTATGACCGAGATGCAATCTCCTAATTTTTTTATCATCTTCAACTTTGGTTATCAGTTGCTTAGCGACATTTGGTATGGTCACGGCTTATCCGCTTGGACCCCGCCCCCCTCAAAACATAATAATCTCATTAACAGGTTATAACAATGTACAGGAAGATATTGATTGAAAAATAAATGAAAAAGATCCTTAACAAAATAAAGTGTTGTACCCACAAGCAACTTAAACCTTACCTTACTTCAAATTGCCGTGTTTTACGTTATTAATTATTCAGACGAATCAGAATTCCTTTTCTTTTGTAAAATTTCTAAAAAAATTAAACTCAATAACCTCATTACTTTAGTTTAATGTTTGTTTAGATAAGTAAAATGTTTACTTTGTGTGTGTTTATAATTTGGTGGTGGTTTTCTTGTTTTATTAATGCTGTATTTGTTTTGTTCTGTTTTTTTTTTTTTTTGTTTTTTTTTTACTTCTTTCTTCTCCTCTACCTCTCAAAAGGAAGGGGACACAGAAGATCTGTTAAAGTGCGTCGGCACTGATACAAACTCTCTGGTGAGAAATTTATAATTATTTATTTTGTTTTAAATTGTTTGTGTAATGCATGTGAGATTCATAGTTTCTTCTTCTTTGATTAACAAGGTTTTTTTTTTAGTTTAGAGGTATAAAATGAAACTACTAATAAGATTTACTTTATTCAGAAGTATAAAGTAAAACTATTTGAGAATGAATGTTTGTAAAAAGCTCAGTATGAAAGTTATATTAATCTGAAGTTATTACTGTTATGTAGCAAGGATTCATTCTCAACCTCTTAAGACATTTGATGGGTTGAAGTTGAATTGATTTTTGTTTGGTTTATTATTTTCAATAATCAACCTTTGTAATTGACCAAGTAAAAAAAAAAAATCTTCTGTCGTATGAATTTGAGGTCTCATGTTATAAGATATGTAGAATCCCAAATACAATCAAACAAAAACAAAAAATCTATCGGTTCGTTTTACTTATTTTTTCCACCTCTGCCTTGCATGTTTTGGCTATAACGGGAGTTTCTTGGACAGGGGCTGAGAACAGAGAATAAATGCCTAGTTAAAAGCCCTCTGGCACCAAGAAGCAAACTCCTGATTATTTTATTTATTAATTTTTTGTCCATCTGTGGTTGATAGGCAATCCACTTAGCCCCCTTTTAAAATCTTTTGTCTAGAACTACTCGACTGATTTTTTCTAAATTTATCCAAAAAAAAAGAATAGAGCATCTAATGATAATCCTTACTTCTTGAAGTTGATATCAGCCAATTAGTTTCAAAATAGTGGCCGATAACAAAGGTTATGTTATTACTTTGTTATTTTTGAAGATAGAGAAAAAAATTATAAAATTTTAGAATCTGGACATTGCGGTTAATTTAAAAAGAAAAGAAAAAGAAACAAAATACAAATTTTACCTTGGAGTAGAGCTGTGGGGCTTTATCAGCCAAATCATCGAATCCACGTCGTACCAAATCCTTATTACAAACCTTAATGCTCTTGACTTTGTCATGAAATAACTCATTCATGATGACCTTAATGTTAAATGTTTTGCTGATTTGGCCCAGAAGAGTTAGCATTGATTCCACGACTAACTCCATTCCCCCTCTAACTCATCAGTTGTGTTGCCAATGGCTAGTTTATCTACATGCCTTTTTATAGTTAATCTCACATTTACTTGATATATTTATTAATACAGTGCAAATTGGAATAAATATATTTTAGGTTTGTAATTTGCAGAGATTTTATTTGTTTTGTGATGTACCACATTATCTCAACCAATTTGTCATTTTATTGACATTGAGGACAAAGGTGTTTTTATTATTTTGGTTTTTGATTATGTGGGAAGCATGTATTTAACATAAAAAATTTTTTATAGTTTAAAAACAATTATTTTTACTAACTAACATAGAATCCATAATGTATTATACTAATCATTGTTATTTGTATCTATAAAATTATTGTTACTAATTTTTATTCTATTACTGTTAGAACGACGACCTGCTAGGAGGAGGTATGGAACGCATCGAGGAGGAGGACGAGGACTGCAGCAGCTGCGCTGGCAGCGACAGTGGCTCGAGGCCAGCAGCGGCGGGGAGTTTGTTCCCTCCACTTGGAACGCTATGGCGGTTCCTACCAAATCCGCTCTCAAAGTCAACCTCTCCCAGGTCAGTACATTTATTTGATACATTATTCTTCAAAAATAACAGAACAGATCTAGGAGTGGAAGGCTGTATTCGTAGCATATCCTCTTTAAGGACCCTTCTGGCTGTAGCCCAAGAAACTGTTTTATTTTGTACAATTCAAAAATAGTGCTAAGGTTGATACATAGCAGAAGTTAGGAATAAAAATTAATCAATTTTGATTACTAAAAGTGTTTGAATATTTTCTCTGAATTTTCAATAAGTTTTATGTCTTATGTAGGTGCCTTAAATATCATTGGAAACTTTTGATTTCAGAAGAAAAACGAACATAAGAGAGTAGTTTTCAAGAAGGAGAAGTACCAATGTATCTACGAGTACCCTCGAGAGGAAAGCGATAACGAGGAGGAAGAGTTGAGTCCTGCGATCTGGCAGACCCCGGTTACTCCCGTCTTTGACTACTCCGTCTTTGCTGGTCTGTACTAAGATAATAATCTTGAATTATCACATCTCTCCTTTAAAATTAACTTATCCTTATTCTGTCTAGCTGTTGTTATTATTTTTTATTTACACATATTCTTGGGTATTGCCAGAAACATTTGAATTTTCATATATAACTAATAAAATTTATAATCAATAAATAAATAAAGCCTAAATAGATGATTCCTTTATCTTCCTTAAAATTTTATTATTAAATAAACAGCAATCAAGAGTCAACTTTTGTGAGCCATTCCCATCGTCAGGACTCACTGAGAGACATGTAAAGTTAAAATTTTTGTTCATTTTAAATTAAAATTTAGTCAATAAATTATGTGTCATTAAAAATTTTTATAAAAAATTTACTCTCAGGAACCATAAACTTACCACCCATCTTAAATGATATATTCTTTGGTCCCTAAAAAAAAAAAAAATAATAAAAATATATTTTTATATTTACTTAAATACTTCTTGATTAGGGCCAAATAATATGTCAGTTAGGATTTAATTAAAGCATTTTTATGACACGTAAATTAGTGACTAAATTTTAATTAAAAATGGATAAAATTTTAACTTTTACATGGCTGTCAGTGAGTCCTGAAGATGGTGAAGGCCCCCGAAATGCTGAATCTTGAGTGCTGTTTATGTAATAATAAACTTTTAAGGAAGATGAAAGAACCATCTATTTATTTATTATCAATATATGTTTCTTCTGTTTAATTAATTTCATTCAATAAATAAAGCCATTTATTGCAAGAGAAAACAAAAATAATGTAAACTTCTTGATTAATTATAATTACAAATACATGTGCTGGTTTTTTTCCCTGGCTTATCTTATGCACTGCAGCCTTATTAGGCTTATTGTGCGCCATCCATTCCGTTAATACAGGCCTAGTGCTTTGGTGAATCTGACCAAGCTATAGGAATTAATCAGTTCACGAACTTGGATCTATAATACGGTCGCTGCCAAAATGGTAAAACCGTATCCTAGCAATCTCTGGACAACTGCATACCACATGGACATGAGCATATCCTAGCTCGCAGTAGGTGAGGCCACCAACCCCATATTATGGAGATGCCTGTTAAGCTGACAGTGTCCTGTGTACAGTCCAGTCACTCTCCTCAGAGTTACCCTCTCCATTGAGAGTAGTGCAAACTTCTCTCTTTGCAGGGTCCTTCCAAAACATCTTAGAGTGATGCTGCTTTCCAGTATCCCTCCATTATTGCCTAGAGTCTATTGCCAGCAGCCGCCTTCACCAGACCTTTAGCATACTGAGGCTTATTCCACAAACAGGTTCAGGTGTAGAGGGTAACTGAGCAGAGCCTCTCCTTGCGAGACTATCATTGCCTAAGATACCTGAGTGACCAGGCACCCAATAAACTTGGACTTTATTCAGCAGAGAAAGAGATTTCTTTTGCATTCCTCTACTAATTTGGACCAAGTCATGTAACTACCCAGAGCCCCGATTGCAGCTTGACTACCGGTATGGATAGTTATAAGCCATTTATTGCAAGAGAAAACAAAAATAACTGTAAACTTCTTGATTAATTATAATTTCAAATACAGTGCTGGTCAAGAGACCCCCTATGTTTTACATCAATGAATCTGTTTGAAAATTTCTGCAGCATTTCAGATTTTTTCTCTATGTGTATTATGTGGTTTCAACTGAAAATTCATTCTTTTTTCTTTAATGAAAATTACCTGTGCAGTGAACTTCTAGCAACTTTGGCAGTCGATGAATCAATAAATCAAACCAACAATACAAGTTTTCCTCTCAATTCCCCTTAGGGAATTATTAGATTTAAAATAAAGCTCCAGGCACAAAAATCACATTGTTTACTGTTTTCCTGGTCTATTTTTACTTTCACTTACCTTCATATGAAATATATAGTCAGGGAAAGTATTGCAATCGTGAAAAATTTTGAATTCCAGTTTTCAACGGAAATACACATTTAGCGTCCCTCGAGTCCAAAGTTAAATATTTCAAATTAAAGATAAATCCCAAATGGAATTTGGAATTTAATACCAAACAGATTGATTGGCTACCTCAACTTTGCTGAGTTGCTATGAATACATAGCATACTGAATCAATCCTGAAGACAATTTTAGAAAACAAAAAAGGGAGATACTCCCAAATAGATAGATGTATGTATTCATATTACGTGTATCAATGATCTTGGTTATTTACAAAGTCAGCCTAGGCTTAATATGGAGGTACAAAGGATATATATGGAGTTGCAAAATCCTCAGCGAATGCAGGATTATAGTCTCTGTCATGTTCTGAAACTGATTCTAAAAATACTCATAGCTAATGGTGTGCATAGCCCCTACTTATGTATCAAAGCCCTTTAACTGTAAACGCTCTTTCGCCGAACTCCTCACGAAACTTCTGGAGGTTTTAACATTTTGTATAAATGCTTTCTTTCTCTTCTTGGATTTTGTTACCTTGTTCCCGATCATTAGATTCATATCTGATTGTGGGATCCACTTTTAGTATCCCTTTTCTCTGGCACTAAATGCTAAGATGTTTATAAATTTTTTTGACCCATCCATTATCCAGGCAAAACACTTCCATTTATAGTTTTTCCTTTCTAGGAGTTCCGCTATTTCCTGTTTGATTTGAATTTGAAATCATGAACCATTGATATATAGGCATATCCATTGATGATAACTTTATTAAAAACAAGAGATACTACAATATAATTTAATATATTTTTATTATTGGAACTCAGATTGGGAGCTGGGAGAGGGCGAAGTGATATCTACTCCTATCGACAGTGTTGATAGTGATGGCGAAGACAGCAAGGGCTGTAAGAAGGAGGAGCCAGGCTTAGAGTTCTATAGGCTGGACTACAATCCTGCTCCAAGTAAGTTTACTTTATTATATACAAGTATTACAAATAAGTTTTATTTATTAGTTCGTGGTTTAGGCAATGATGGTGTAGTTAACTTAACAATCTTAAGTCTCATGGCGCTTGTTGGAATCTGTTCTGGTCGGGTTGAAATTTATTTAATTTAAGTCTCTTTTTCTTTATGATCTCATAGTACTCCTTAGGACAGAGGTGACCTAACTACGACTGCCTAGCTACCCGATTCCTAGCCAGTGCTTTCATGGAATCACAGCTTTTCAATTCTTTTCACAAATTCTGGAGATATGGTCTATCCATTGCAGTGTAGGTTTTCCTCTTCTTATCTGGCTACAGTTTCTGGTTTAATTAATATTGCCTTTAAATTACAAGTTGCAAGTTGGAAGCAGACCAAGATGTGTCAGACAAAGGACCATATATTCACCCTCAAGAATATTATCAAAACACGGGATCGTGATAAAAAATTGTACTTTGCCTTCTAAGACCTTCCAGCTGCATTTGATTCGGTCCAAAGAAACGAAATTTGGGAAACACTAAGAGCAAAGAATATTCCAAGAAGCCAGGTGGAAGCCATTAAATCCATATACCAAGATCCAAAGTGCATTGTCAGACTGAATGGACAGGAATCTGGCTATTTTAGCATATTTAGAGGGGTCAAACAAGGTGATAGTTTAAGCCCATTGCTATTACATTATATATGGATTAAATAACTGCAATATGCAAAAGGTGGACAGAAAGGACTTTCCTTAGGCAGAGGAATCTGCTTCTAGTTGTGGTACAGCTTCTTCTGTATGCGGATGATATGCTAATTGTGGATTCCGTTGAGAAATTGCAACAGGCAGTTGATGAATGGGACAAAGAGCTACGCAGGAAGGGCATGGTCATCAATACAAGCAAGAGTAAGAGCAAATAGGTTAGAAGGATACAGGAAGATGTGGTATACTACTATGGAGAGGTGATGGACGTGGTGTCAGATTTCACCTACCTTGGCACTGTTATGGATCAGTCTGGGAAAGTAGATTCAGAACAGGATAAGCATGGCCAATACTATATACTACTATATCTGCAATACAGTGATCAGGAAGAGAGAAGTGTAAGCAGAAATGTAGAACTGCACATATTTAAGGTGGTGTACCTTCCCTTACTCCTATATGCTGAAGAAAGCTGGGTGATGACTGATTGACTGGAGAGTAAAATCATTGCTGCAGAGATATGGTTTCTCCAAAGGATCGCAAGGGGAACAAGACAGGACTGCATTCACAATGAAAGGATCAGAGAGGATTTGAAAGCTTCCCCGATAAAGTATGTCCTGAAAACTCGGCAGCTTAAGTGGTTTGGACATGTCATCAGATTGAAGGGACACAGAGATCCATTGAAAACTATGGAATATATCCCCAATGGTAAAAACCCCAAGGCTGATCAAGCATTTCGTACCTTGAGTCACTGTCAACCGTCTATGCAAAAAAAGAAACAAGAAGTATTAGCCAAGCCAGAAATCTTGCATGCAACAGGGAACATGGGCAATCCTGACTAAACACTCGCATAGGGCTGAAAGGCATTACAGGGTGTTCCGCTCTGCCCAACTGGTTTCTTGGATGGCAGTAGTGGCTTTGCTAGTTGTTAAGTGCTCCAGCTCTATATTTTATCTAAATGTTTGGGTGCTATTATGTTGGGTTATAAAATAAGTTTTTTGAGTTTTTTACTGATAATTTCAATACAAACTTCAGATTCTAATCATTCCTATACGACCCATTATCTACGATATCATCATATGCGATATCCTGTGTCGTAAAGTGAGGGTTGTTTGTGACCAATGCTTGAATTTGGTCATGATCAAAAGTTGAAGGACGACCCGAGTGCTTTGTTTTCTTAATTCAAAATTTCTGGTTCTGAACCAAGTAAAACACTTACATACAGTGCTTTCTCCTAAGGAATCTTCGCCATACACACTGCAAAATATATTAACCATCTGTACAGCAGATTATTCCTTTTCAGAAATAAAAAAAATCATTAAGTGGTAAAAATGAAATTTTTTCTCTTTCATTTTGAGCAAGCAAAATACCACTTAAAGATGAGAAATCTTGGTTTAAACTGTTGCATAAAAGTAGCTTAACTAATCTTTTTTAGAGTATGTAAACATTATTGACCAAGCGAACATGATTTTATAAACAGAGAGAGAGGATTAAATGGAAATATTGAAAACCCTACAAACTTATTTTACAAGCCAATAGTATTTCTATTATCTGGAAGGCATTTATCATTAAAAGTGTTGGTTTTGTTGTATACAAAAAGTAGCAGAATGTTGCTCTTAGGTTTAATAAATTGTTGAACCTTTCCCTTTTGCTAATGTTTCTTCTCCACCAGATCTAGACAGACCGTGGAGCGACACCCTGCCAGAGGACGATGCAGACTTCTCTCCCCTGGCAGCAGACCTGGCGCCCGTTCGGCTCGGGGACCTGCGCCATACCAAGGCTACACTGAGGCTGGAACTGCCGCAGCTGCGCCCGGACCAGGGAGAGGCCTCCATCTTGGACCCACCGCCATAGGGATCGTGTAGTCTTCAGAATAGCCAGCATATAATATGATTCTTAGATCTGATTAATGGATAAGAAACTGTCTTCTTTATCTTGGATTCTATTAGAGGGAATTCTAGAACTCTCTTTTTAACAAAACTATTTAGGTATTTTTTACATTACATTCGTCAATATATAGATTTAACTTTTCTAACTAAAGTTGTAAATGAGTTCAATAACTGCGGTGAACTTCATTCGGCCATGTATATTTCTGATGAGATTGAGGACTTTAAAATATTTTTTCATCGCTCTAATAAAATTTTTCTATTCGTATTTAGAATGAATATCGTAGAAGAGGTTAGCTGATTTTGAAAACACCTTGCTAACCAGTTTTAGTAATATCAGCTTTATACCAAACAGAATGAGTTTGTTTATATATGTATAGAAAGGAACGGACAAATGTTTATATATATGATGTAATTAATTTTTAGTATAAGTTTAGTCGATTTGATTTCTTCAATTATGTTATTATTAGTATAAATACTCTCATATTTACATTTAAATTAGTCTGTTGTAAAAAGGGTTGTTTTAATAAGGAGAAAAAAAAAAAAAAAGTAACTACGATAATTTTTTTGTACATTAAACTAAAAATCGTAGTTTAAATATCCCGCTCTGATCACTAGGTTATTAATAATGTTTATTATTGTATTTTATTTCTTAATTAGGATTTAGGGTTTGTATATTGTTATAACATTCTTTAATATTTTTAAATTTAATAATAATGGAAACAAATGTTAATCAGCAGTGCACGATACCGATAAGACATTAGAGCGGGAATTATATTGAAATATGGTGAGTGACTAAAATACTATACAAATATTTTGTATATTTAAAGTATGTATACTCTTTATTTTTTTCTTTTATTTTTTTATATATATTATAATTGTTATGGTTATTTATATGTATCTATATAAATATATATATATTGATTGAGAGAAAGAGAGAGAGAAGGAAAGAAAAGTCAGCGCGTGTATAGAACGATAAATGAAAATGAAAAAGTCATAATCAGTATTTGGTTAAAATTTACGTTTCCTGTAAATTGTTGAAGAGCAAGACATGTGATATCACTTCTAGCCCGTCCAAACATCAAATATCATTATTATTAAATATTATTTTAATTTTTGTTTTGTTTTTAAAAATAATTTCTGTTTTGATGTTTTGGATTATATACAAGAGAAAGCTCTGTAGCCGTTATATATGGTTTATTATTATGTATTGAAGTTTTTCCTTTATTTATTTATGTTTAAATATCAATTTTGTTAGTATTAACACTTATTGTAATTTTTATTAGAATCTCACGTACATGATGGAACTAAAGAATTTTTAATTATGTTATTAAAAACATATTTACAGGTGATTTCTTTTTTTTTTTTCTTCTTTTCTTATTTATAATGCTTATATTTATTAGGTTTAGTTCAAGGTATATTGCAACTTAAGGCTCATGATGTCTTTTTTTTCGTATCTCTTTGTTTTGTTTTTTAAGATATAAGGTAGGATATTTATTACATTGTAATTAGTGGTTTGGTGTTGTTTTCGAAAAATGATCCGATGGATAGATGTTTTTGTTATGAAGTATTAGAGATTGAAGGAACTAGGCTGTGCATGGACATTTAATTATTTGTGTGATTGAAGCACTGAATTTTCCAGTCAGTAAGTATGTACCACTCAATAAGTAGCTTCATTCTTGATTCAAATATCTTCTTCCTTTTTGTAGATAATGAAAGCTCTTATCATAGCCACGTAAAGTTCGGAGAAGCTTAAGATGGAAAACTTAGTTTCACATTTCGAAAAAAAAGTTCCTATTTTGTCCAAAAAACAAAGAAGAAAAATAGTTTTTAATAAGAGTCAATATTTATTTTTAATAAAATTTCTATTAATTCTGGCTGGAAAATTTTCAAATTTGATAAAGATACTGATTGTTTTTTAGTATTAGTGTATTTTCTAGGCCTACAGTAAAAAATTTCACTCTTGCATATGGTTTTATTTCTTTTCTTAGCTATAGTTTTATGATGGTTTACAATTTCGATTAAGTATTCTGGTAAACACCATAATTTTTATTAAGGAAAGACCCAAAACTTAATTTTTATACAACAGGACTTGTAGTGTAGATTTGAGAAAACCTTATAAAATACATAATCACTCAGTTCTTTCTTTACTGAATAAAACTATACAATAAATAGACTTCATTATAATGGAGTAGGTTTTATATTTATGGCAATTTTAGACAGAAGACAAAAAAGAAAAAAGATTTAACTCCATTTATCTTCTTCTCTGATTTCTCAATAGTTAGTTTTTAATAAGAAATATATATTTTTTATTTATTCCGGAACTTTAAATTTCTATTTAAAAAAATTCTCCTTACCCTAATTAAGTAATGTTATCCCTTGATCGAAATAAAGAATTCAAAAAACATTGTTTTTTTCTGTTAAAATATATTTTAAAATTTTATTTTTAGGAAGCTAATTTTCTTAATAGATTATTGTTAATACTACATCAAAGCTGTGCTACATGGGGATAAAGACAGGCAAGTGAAAGTTTATGATAGTAAATCATTATTCATTTTCATCAAATTTATTAATCGTATTTTTCATATAACTATTGTTCATTTCTTTAAATTTTTATTAATAACATTTAATATTAATAATATTAATATTAATATTAATAACAGGCCTCCAAACCCAAAAGTTCGATGCCGATACCACCAAATACTGTCTACACAGACTCGTCCAATGATCACCGTTCAATCAGTTCAGATCAGCCTTCACCCAATCTTCCCTTCGACGCTTCGGCCTACCTCTCGGACGCCTACCAGTCGGTCTAGCGAGTACCAACTTTCTCGGAATGAATATTAATAATATTTACTTTTTTAAATTGTTTGGAGATGATAAAAAGAAAAAAAGTTTTCATAATGTTATATAACAGTGAGGAGGTGGCTAGTGCACTAGTCTACTGTTCTCCAATTCTCAGGTTCAAACCCTAGTTGTGGCAGAATTATTTATTCTGTTATTTCTGGGATTGGGAGCCCTCCTGGGACAGACCCAGCCTCTTTAAAGTGGGTACCCAATAATTGGAGAAAAACCCTGGCGGCTTAGATGGCTGTTGGCCAGGGCTACATGAATTTTTTTTTTTTTTTTTCTGATTTTTATGAACCAGCTGTTAAATTTGATGTAACTTTTCCATTTATTTTTTTAATATTTTATTATAAACTAGCTGTTGCCTGCGACTTCGTCTGCATCATTTTTTGTACTTCTGCGTAAACGATATTTTTAGTTTTATTTTCTTTTGGCAGAAGAACATACTGATTTTCTCCACAACCCGATCTTGACAGGTAGCATATAGTTAGCCATGTGAAAAACAGTTTGCGTGAATCGATCCCTACGTGTTTAATTGTTTATTAATTGTTACGACAAAAGATAACAACGGGAAATTAAATCATTTTAAAATTAAAAGGGGAATCATTGGGATGCAAGATTAATTTTCCACGTTTTTTCCACAGATTCTTCACCTCTATTAGTCGCAGCGTGATGTCATATAGCCTATAGCCTTCCTTGATAAATGGAGTATCCAACACAAAAATAAGTTTACAATTTGAACCAGTAGTTTCTGAGATTAGCGCGTTCAAACAAACAAACTTCAGCTTTATAATATTTGTATAGATAATATTTATTGATATAAGGTTTTAAAAAAAAAAGTAATATATTATGTTATTATCTGACTTTATTAAAATAATCATGCAGTCTCCTTCTCCCGCCACTGTCATGAGTATGCTTTCACGTACCTGTTTCTATCATTATGTAGTTTGGCATTTTTTGTTGAGTAAAACGTTTTTTTGTTTTCTTTATTGTTAATCTTCTTTGTTATGCATTCTCAAAAATTTACCTTTGCGCTCTGTTTTGTTGAATATTTAAATTACCTTATAAATGGTCCAAAGCAATTGAAAATTATAGGTATCTTTAGTGTGTTTTCTAAAAAAATTTTTTCTCTGCATACTTGTTGGTTAGGTACTTAGGTAGTTTTACTATTTATTCAGTAGTTAACGGATACTCGTATATACGTTGTTGAGTGAATAAGGATTTTTTTTAGTTTTATTCGACTCAAAATAATCTGTTGTATGTAATTTTTTTTTAATATGTGACTCACACAGGTATTTTGGATTAAAAAAGTTGACAGATTTATCAGAATATCTGTTAATATATTTTTAAATTTTTCTATTTCTTGATACAATATATTACTCTTTCCGAATCACAACTTTTTTTTTTGTTACATAATTTGTATACTTGGGCGACAGAATTTGTAATTGCAATACAAAAAAATCCAGTCTGAATTAGTGTTGGTTATCCTACTTAAAATACAAGATTAAAAAAAATTACAATTGGATATTTACGATATGAAATGGTTTTGAATGGAGTGTTTTAAATAAAATTTTAATATGATATTTAGTAGACACAATGTATAATTTAGTTTATGTTCTTTATTGATCTTATTATAAATTTTATTGTATTATGCTTTTCTTGGTTTAATTTTATTGTTTAGCTAAAATATATGTTGTGTATTTTATTTTTGTTAATAAAAACTCAAAAAATTGATTCAGTGTTGAGATTTTTTTAGTAGATTTAGAGTTAGTAGAGAGTAGTTATTCAAAATTGTGGTGTTATTAGATCTTCAATGTTGTATGGTTTAATTTTAATTCAGGTAAGTATATTTAATATTTTATTTTTAGTGTTTAATTACAAAAGACTTATGTATCAATAAAAGGATTACTATATCTCTCATCCACAATTATTTATACTGGCTTAAAAATAGTAACGTGTAAAATAGTGTAATTTTTCAGAAAAAAAAACCCTTTATTTTAAAGATTATTTTGTTTATTCAGATTTACAACTGTAATAAATATATATATATATAATATATATATATATATAATATATATATATATTATATATAATAAAGAGTAAATATAACAAATGCTATAGTACACTTGTAAGAACCACTACCCATTGATAGTACTCCAAAATGTTTTTTTTAACATAAAGAATCAGTTTCAACTTGCAAAGATGATGCAATTAAACACTTATAGGCCACTTGAGTAGAAACACTAGAATCCATCTTGGTGTGGCTAGTGTAGCAGGGTGTCTACCTACAGAGAAAACCGGGAAAAAGTCAGGGATTTTAAAATCATATGAAAAAAAATCAGGGTAATTGTTCCCTAAATAACATTGTTTCTTCTTTACTCAGACAGAAGTTCCAATATGCCTACTTGTTGATTCAAACATTAAAGAAAAGCTCATAGAGTTTATACAGATATATTGATTATAAATAATTTGTAAATATTGATTATTACCACAGCAGTATCGCAAGTCCATCATAATTCATTAGTTAGTCAACTTAAACAACTACAATTTCAGCTGGTGTTGGGTAGATATTGTTGAATCTTATCGTAAAGTAATTAGTCATTATATATATTTTTAATCTAATATACCATATTAATTGTAATTATTCTTTGTTTGGTTGATTTTCACCAAACTTCCACAGTCCAGGTGAAAGACTTCTTACAAAATGGAAAAGTCAGGGAATCTCTTTGAGCTGATTTGCTAGACACCCTGTGTAGGAATGCTTTTCTTGCCCAATATATATTTAAAGCAGATTTTTTTTTTTTTGGGAAACATCCGAAAATGGGATAATTTGGAATAATAATTCTTCAGTGGCGTGACAGGCCGTGCAGGTCCTGGGCCTCGCGTTGTAATCTCCTAGGAGATTACACTCGTGTTTCTCGATTCAATTTGTAGGGTAAGGTCATCACTCCCTACACCTAATTTTGTAAGTGGCCACCATTTGGCTGACGGGATGAGGAATAATAATTAGAAAGTAAAAAAAAATAAATGGAATAGTGCAAAATAGTATTAAAAACAGAAAAAGATTAGCCTGAGCTGTGGTCAGTGAAGAAACAATTAAATAGTTTTAACTACAGTGAGTGTCAAAAGTATTCGGAATTCACTACCATTCCCTAATTTACTTGCTTATATTTTTTTTTTTTTTTTTATATTTTTAAGGAGTTGTTAACTACAAGGAGCTTTATAATGTTAGAAGAAAGAAATACAATACCAAAAAATAAAAATTACGACAACAATAATTTTATTTTTAACGTTTTGAATGCCCATTTACGAAAAAAATAAGAATAGTGTATTGTATGTCAATGGTGCAAAAGTATTTTGAATTACATGGTTTCTGATTATATTAATGCA
Source organism: Piezodorus guildinii (assembly GCA_023052935.1). Taxonomy (NCBI): domain Eukaryota; kingdom Metazoa; phylum Arthropoda; class Insecta; order Hemiptera; family Pentatomidae; genus Piezodorus; species Piezodorus guildinii. The sequence goes on along the minus strand of CM041293.1, from coordinate 184,542,114 downwards.
GCGTTCATAAATAAACATCCAGTCAGTAAATTTTTTTGTATAATTATACATTTTAGCCTATTAGGAATTGATCTTACTAATTAATTGATTGTTTGGTGTAAAATATTATTTCCTTTTTAGTAGGACCCACAAATAGTTAATTAAATTTGAAAATTTTGCACCCACTAAATCTGAATAGATAACATATATATGTCCAGAGTTATAGCCAAATGTATGTTTAAAATTTAATGTATTTGCCATTTTTCTTCTACCTTAAATTCTGGCTTTTCATACTTAAAAGATACACGAACCTATCAATAATTCTGTCCATGAATCCAATGTTATTAAACTTAAAAAAAAAAAAAAAAGACCTATCACTGACCACTCAAGGTGTTTTACTATGACATACTAAATTCTTTATTTGATTTCCTCCAAACCATAATTTTTTCATAAGAACCATGTATTTTACTATGTAAGTCATATGTTAACATTTTAATTCAACCTCCGCTTTAAAAAAATGTTACAAACATTCAGCCTATTCTCTGATTGCCTTGCTTGCTGAGACGTTTTATGTACTTCTTTTCGTCATATTTTTTTAGTATGTGGTTAACATTAAAAACACTTATTGTGTATCCAGAATTTTTGAAAAATTCATAAATAAGCTAAGATTTACTCATTCAAGGTATTATTTTCTTATTTGATGAATAATCAGTCTTTCAGTTTTAACATTTAATATTTTTTGAACATTCACTTTTTTGCTTTCATATTTTATTATTACATTATCTACACTTAACATAGCCTATCCACATATTCTCATACATTTTTTTTAACATTTCAACTATTTCTCTTTTAAAAATTATTCGAAGCCATTGTTCGATCGTTGCAATTTTATTTTAGGAACTTATTAAAAAATTTTTTTTTTCCAAGGTTGCCTATATGTTGCATGATGGAGAAGAATTGTTTAGAACATAAAATTATGTCGAAGATTAGTGAGAGTAATTTTAAACCATTAAACAACAGGATATATGATTTCTGAATAGTTTACATCATTAATCAGATATTTTTAAAAACAATAAAATTTTCAGTTATCTCATCATTGATTTTCCTTTATGGGAGTCTCTTTTAAAGATGTATGAGTGAAAAAGAATTATATAAATTCATAATTGTGTGATATACTTATAAATGAAAAGAAATACTTATTCCGAAAACTGTTGACACTCACTATAAAAAACTGCATCCATATTACAATACACAGTAGTAATTCCTGCAGAGGTATAATATGCCTGTGCTAATTTATTTATTTATTTAACGACCCTTTTGTGGTTAATCGACGATGCTACAGTGGGAGTCCTGAATTTTGTCTATCCTGGTTCAATTAGGATAGAGATCTTTAACGAGTACCTGACATCCCACAAGCTCGGGACCATCTTTTAACGTTCCTCCGAAGGGCGGCATAACTTGCCTGTGTTATTTATAATAAAAAATCTAGAGTAAAATACCATTGCTTTGACTATAAAAACTACATAATATTTGCACAGGCATTTTGTACCACTGCAGGAATTACTACTGTTAATTGTTATGTGTAAGTAGTTTTTTATTGTTTAAATTATTTAATTGTTTGTTTCTCTACTGACTACCACCCAAAATAATTCCTTCCTGTAATTCTCAACGATCAACTAATTATATCCAGTATTAAAAAAAAAAATAATAATAAAGATAAAGTAAAAACTTACACCACAACCCATGAAGTTACATACATAGGATCTTATAGTTTCTAAAAATACAGTTGAGGCGATTTGTCTGTGATCACATTTTTCTCAATGTTTGGCTACATGCTTTTAGAGGCTAAGTGTGCCACAGAAGGGTCTCCCTACCCTAGTGTTGCCCCATGGTTGAAATAATAAATAATTACCCTGCTCAGCCAGGTTCCTACCCAGGATCTAGATAGCAGTAGTTCAGTTCACTACCCCAAGATTAGTTAGTATACAGACAAATAAGTAGTATTAAACGAATTGAAACAGTGGAATGAAAGTGAAGAAGTATATGAAGACTAGTTATTATATTAAATATTGTAGTGTAGAACAGATAAAATAAAAAAAGGGTACCCATTACACAACTCTCACTTCCTTATTTGAAATAAATTTTATGAGTTTAAATTCAGTTGCAGAAGTAAAGATTTTTCATTTAAATTCTATTTATTTTCCATAGAAACATCTGGAAAAAATCTAAAATTATCTATCTACTATGTATTAATATCCAAAGCCTCAAAATTATGCTGGTGCCAATTATAAGGTCTTATAATGCTCAAATAGACTATAAATGGTTTTAAACATTTTTACAAAATCAACAATTAATACATTTTAAGTTATTTTTAACTAATTTGAAATAATTTAGCAATCTTCATAAAATTACCTTGTTTAAAAACACTTTTAAAATTATATGTCATACTCAGTATTTATATAATTTCTTTAAAAAAATATGTAATCCTCCTCCCAAACAAGATGTCACATTTCAAACTGTTTAAAGGTACTTGTGAGATAAAGGTCCATATTGTGGTGCTATCTGGTGGAATTTGGTTTCAAAGAAAAAGTTGTTATTTTTACATTTGGTTATTATTGCGATTAAAAAATTAAGTACTATACTTTATTTAAAGCATTTAATAATTTGCCATGTGCAAAATTTATATTTTTTCACTATTCCTATAATTAATAGTATTTTAAACAGTTTCCGATATACAATTTTTTATTAACATTAGTTGATATGCACTGTATTACCATGGTGACAAGATATAAACATATGATCTGACATTTCAAACTAACTTTTTTTTATAGAAAAGAATTCAGATTGAAAAAAAATTAACAACATTGTATTAATCATGTCTTTGTTTAATTTTTGGCATTTTGTTAGACCACCAATAATTTGTCTTTTGCCCATTTATTCAATTATTTTACCAAACTTTTGACATGTAAATTTAAACTGGCCAACTAGGTATATCTTAAATAAGATATAATTTTGGAATTGATTCAAGGTAAAAAAAAAAAAAAATAATAATAGTCAATTGGTATTTATTTATACAATAGACTCTACATTTACTATTTTACAATATTTACAACAAATATATATATTATATACTAAAGACAAAAAATAGTTTGTGAATCTCTAAACAGAGAAACAGATATACTTTGGATTACTTCAATGATAACATGAAAATCCCTATAGAAATCTTTGTTTCTATATGAACTCTAATTTGAGACAGATTCTCATGAAATAGTTTTAAAGAGTAAAGCTTAATTTCAAAGTACATGTAGATACATTTATAAAGAACTACATGAAACTTTTAGACTAGTTCACCGTACATATTCTGCGTTTTGTATATGATTACAAGGAAACAATAACAAAGAAAGGTAATTTCAAGATATAATACTGGTATTTAGTTAACTCGTAGGAAATAAATCAAATATTTGTTTATCTGATTTAATACAGAATCCATATTTTTTAAGTTATTTCCATAAAATATTTTAATTGGAAACTTAAGTAAAAAGAACTTAAGAGACAGTCCTGGCACTAATTCTTGTAAAGCCTGCGAATTGATTAATGTTCATCTTTTATGGCACACCTTACCTTTATTTTACTTTTATATATATAAAACAAAAAATATATATACTGAAATGTATACATACACATACTTGTTACATTTAAATCTGCTTAAAAAATAAAAATAAACAAGAAAAAAATACATTTATTTACAAAGAGATTTAGTTTATATACAAATATAAAACTTTTTGAAAACAAATTTGGTACATAAAATTTTTGCTTAGTGTCGACATGCAGGTTAATCTTAAAGTGTAGTAATTAAAATTACTGGTAGAGCTTTAATTACTTCATTTATAAAATAGAAAATTCAAACAATTAATAAGCAAAATATTTAAATTTGAGTTTATTTTCAAATTTCAAAATTAAATCAAGCATAATCTTTGGTATCTGATTTTCCATTAGAGTAAAAGTAGAGCATTTTCAAAAGTTAAATATTATTTCATTGTGTTAAAAACAAAAAGAGAAACACTCATAATTTTTTTTTTCTCAAAATTTAAATCCTTTGAAACTGAGTTTGATTGTGTATCGATAATAATATTGATTAGATAAATGAAGGATACAGGAGAAAAAAATAAAAAAAATGCCTTTTTTATTTGTTTTGTAGCATTGGAATTTGAAGTTGGTTTTAATTAAGAGTTTCCTAATATTTCAAAATCACAAAATTTGATGAAGAATTAAATTTCTTTCAGATTAAAATTAATTTTAAATTCATCATTGATTATAATGTTTTAAAAACTTGTTTATTGTAATGAAGCCTTTACAAAATTTATTAAATAATAGCAAAAGAGTTTTTTAAGTATATCTTTCTATAGATTAAGTATTTAGTTTGTAATAATTATTTTTATTAAAGCACCTATTATTTTTAGGAACAAATCTTACTTTATAATTAATGGTGTGTTCACACTAGCTAAGTATAGAAGGGTTAATTTGGCTTGGCTTGTCCATGTTTTAATCTAATCCATTTGTTTGAGAAAAATACCACGTAAGCACTAGTATTTGCTTTTGTGTAAAATGTATTTATTCTTTATTTTTTATATATTGAAATTGTGAAATGCATTTAAATAAAAAAAAATTAACAATTTAAATAAGATTTTCTTATAATTTTTTCTCTTTATCTTTTTTTAATATTATTATTTTAAGTAAATCAATGTTTTTTATACAACTAATCCCACAAGACTTTTATTTATGTATTTTCATCGAATTATTACAATGTTCTGGCCATTTGTGGCCTTTTTAGATCTTTTGTAAAAATATAATATTAATTTATAGGCTATTGTTTTAATTAAAATATATTATTAGCTCTTTAATTAATACTTATAAATGCTTTTACAATTTTACTGACAATTTCACATTCATAAATATAAAAATAACTATTAGTTTAATGAATTAAAATATGAACCAATTTAAATATCTGTTAAACATAAGATAAACTCATGAAATTACTACAAAAGCAATAGAAAATACATGAGAATATAAAATGAATATTATAAATCTGTTTAAAAAACAAAACAATAACATACAAATTAATATTAAATTTTTACAAATGCTTGAAAATGATCCAAGTGGCTGAAACATTGTGATAATTTTATGATAATAAATAAACATTTTTTTGGCATTGGCAATGTAAAAAGACATTGAAATCTTAGAATAAAATAAATATCTGTAATTACAAAGCCATGGATTATAAACCCATTTTTAACATTTCTCTGAAAACTAGCCAAACCAACATGAATGCCAACTCACCAAAAAGGTTGTGAGCATACTTAAAACATGGGATCTTACTACTCGACTGACAAAATTTATCTTACTAAAATCTTTTGTTTGTCTGCTTTTATATCATTTATCTAAATTCTTTAAATAAAAACTTTGGCATTCTATAAATGAAGTGATGATTAAAGGTTTCTACTACACTCTCAATAGACACTGAATGATTTAAATAGTCTACTAAAATAGACCCAAGGTACAAAATTATGAGAATAATAAAATGGTTTTCATTTTGGTTTTGGTATCTCTTAATAAAATATACAATATTTACAATGTTTAAAATGTGCATGAACAGGCTATCAATCACATAATTTTTTTCAGTGCATGGTTAGAATTTAGAAAATATCTCTCCATTAGAAAAAAAAAAATGAAAAAAATTATTTTAAATTTATATATATAAAGAAGATGATTAACCTTTAATATTTCATTTCTTTCTAACGTTTCGGAAATCATGACTATTGTTATTGTTATTGTAAAAAATTTGAATTCCTCAAAATCCTTAGTGATAGTTTTATAAAACAATGCACAACAAGAGGGTGTCTTTACCTCAAGGCTGAAATTACAGAATAAATAATCATTCTTTCACAGCTCGATTCGAACCTAGGACTTGGGTTCAGTAGTCCATTACACTACCCACTATACACTCACCATTCCATCTTTAATATAATACAAACAGGTAATCATTATTAAAGATTAATTGATAATGCTGATTAACAAAAATGATAACTACCCATAATTACAAAATTTATAATAAAGCAGTAAAAAAACACACACAAAAAAAAAACAATATCTTGGACAAATATCTTGTTATTTCTGTTGTTTGTTGAGTTTGAGACAAGAGGTATCCGGAACCTTATAAATCAAACATAAGGGCTAATCATCTTCCTTATATATAGTGGCGGGTTTACATTGCGCCAAGATAATAGGTCAGCCAAAAATGGTAGTGGTAATTCAGCTAGGCTTGATAATTTTTAAGTCTAAGTATTTGTCAAACTTGCTTCATGGATGGAAAAAATAACGTATATTGTATATACTCTTTGGTGTATTAATATTTCAATTTTTGGTCTATTATTTCCAATAATGAACTTTTGTAAACAACCAAAAAAAAAAAATCCCTTGCAGTGGTGATAGACCATTTTCCTTTGAATTATTTATTGCTTTTCATATTAGTTAATTGGCTTTAAGCAGCTATATGAACAGTTATACCCTAATATAGTTATTTGGAAATAATAAACCATCCTGTAATTATTTTTTTAAATGGATTTTTTTCAAAATAAACATAATTTTAACTTATTTCATTAAAATGTTAGTTCAGTTATGTACCATTAGGGTTAAGCCATGGAAACACTCCCCATTGGGTTCGCCTGAAAGCTTGACAGCAATAGAAAACCACCATAACAATAACTAGTTAACCTTCGATAGAGAAAATATTAATAGACAATCTTAAATTTTTTTTTTGAGTATTGGAATGGCTTCCGAACGCTGGAACGATGACACTATATAATACCCTATAATATATCACAAGTGAGCCAGTATCTCCATGTGCTGGGAAGACGGCGGGGAAGGATTGACCTCGGCCCTGATATGGTGACTATCACCGGGCCTGGTGGTGGGTCCTCGGTGTGTACAATGGTCACCATGTTCTCTTTAGTGTCGATGCTGGAGTCGATACTAGAGACCTCTCGAGAGTGGATTGTCGGGCGGCAGCTAGAAGTGCGCGACCTGTAGCTCGGCGGTCTGCTGTATTCGCTGCCTGCCGTAGGGCCACGTCTGCTGCAAACATCAAAAGTATAATATGAGCATTATAAACATTAATACGTAATAAAGCATATGTAAAAAAAATATCTATCTTGGAACAGTAAATTCAGGCACTGCAACACAGCAAAAAACACAAAGCCCTATTATACACAGCAGAAATGCTAACTTAGAGAAAGGAAAAACTAGAAGACTTGGGGACAAAATTATGGGACCAACCAAAAACAAAGTAATTAACCGATAGATAAACCATCAGAAAGAGAAGATTAAAATATTTCGGGCATGTTTGGAGGATGGATTGTAGTAGGATGGTTAAGAAATTAGCTCACAAACTGTTTGTAATGAAAACGGCAATAACCTGGGTTAAGGAAGTAAAGGAAGATCTTGAATGAGCTAGAATAAAATTGAAGAAATAACTAACAGAGAAATATTTGGAAAAAAATCATGAAGGGGTGTTTCCATGCCGAAAACAAGAACGTAAGAACGGGAATCAAGTGGACACCTTACTGGTTTGGAAGAGAAGGGTCCTAAGGAAGATCTTTGGAGCCATCAAACAACTATAGTATAAGTGGAGGAGGAGATGCAATGTTGAGCTAATGGAATTATATGGTTAGCCTGATACCCTTAGTGTTCTTAAGGAGAGCAGTCACAGATAGCTGGGTCAAGCCGAAAGATTGAGTCTCATTAGATAATGCTGTTTGATGCATCATTACTTTTTCCTTTTTGCAAGAGGAAAAAGATAAAGTGGTAGACCTAGAAAGTGGAAAACTTTTAAGTGGGAAAACACAAACATAGGAGTTTTGAATGGTAGTAGATGTTGGAATGGATGGGGATATATCGATGAAGGATATCGTCGTTGAAGAACTTGCGTACATGGTTTAACACAACAACAGTAGGGCTTTTTCGTGCAGCAGTTGAAAAGTACTCATTGCCATGATAATCGCCAGCATCCGTAACGAATATGCATCACAAGAAGGTTTGACTAGAAATTTGAGAGATATGAGGTTTTCTGGAGAGGGATTGATCAAAAGTTACCTCAAGCTTTTCAGAGATAGGAATATTGTTTAGGAGAAGTTTGAGGGATGGAGATACAGAGAGGATGCCATAAAGATAGTTTCAGCATGTCACACTTTTGATGCACTCATAAGAAAGTTGTAGAAAGAGGCAGGTATCTACATCCTGGCTGAGAGAGGTCTTCCTCAGCTAATAGCAGAATTACCAGTACTTAAGAGCTTTATAATGATGGAGTTTTGTTGACCCTAGAGAAATTAGATGAGGAAGATGGTTGGGGGTGCGGTCATAAATTAAAACCACACAATTAAAAATAAGAGTTCTTTTTATTATGTGCCGACGTTTCGGCCTACAATGTGGGCCTTCATCAGGGCTAAAAGAAACAAGATAACAACCAATGTAATTAGACTTAATAATGCGTTAGGTATATAATAATAATATGACAGTAATAAATTATGGGAACATAAATAATATTAAATGTAAAATGATAATAAGATGACAATTATAAAGTATGGAAATAAGGTGACAGTTATAAAGTATGGAAATAAACAAAATTAAGATGATAGTTATAAAGTATGGAAGTAGACATAATTGAGATGATAATATTGTAATGAGAATATATAAATAGAGACTCAGTAAATGAAAAAAAAAAAAAAAATGATAAAGGAAAAATATGTGAACAATTAAAATTTTAAATATTAACAATTATGAGTTGATATATGACGGTAATATATTAAAAACATAGTTAAGAGTATAGGTAATATATAAAAAAATATAGTCATTACAAAAGAGAAACAGTATGAATAAAAAATAATAATTTAAATTTTAAAATAATGTAATATTAAACTAATAATTATATGTCAGGATATGTAACGGAGAAATATATGAGTATGGAAAGGGGGAGAAAGAAATGGGCGATGAAAAAAGACCCTTATAAATAAGAAAAAATACTTACATGACGTGCAAGCTTTGCCTACGAAGTGATGTTTCTCAGTTTAAAAAACGCTCATTGCGTGGAACGGAAAATATGAGAACTAGAATGTCCGTTAGGAAAATTCCAAGAAGCTAAGTTATGTTTACTGATTCGATTGTTAAAAAATAGCCAAAAGTCATTACTTGAGAGTACTTGAGTTATTACTTATGAGTATTTGATAAAATTGTAAGAAATAGTGACGAGGTAAAGATTAAAAGATTTTAAGTAATAACGGATGACGATAATAAATGATGAATGATGATAAGGTAATAACGAATGACGATAAGGAGCTGTCGAAGGAAATGATAAATAAACAGTAATCTAGTAGGTAAACAAATAAATAAATAAAAAAGGGGAGTACGAAAATTAAATAAATATATAAATAAAAAATTGATAATAAATAAATAAAAATAAAATTATGAAGAGATGATCAGATGGTTGTTTAAAAATCTTATTATCATTTTACATTTAATATTATTTATGTTCCCATAATTTATTACTGTCATATTATTATTATATACCTAACGCATTATTAAGTCTAATTACATTGGTTGTTATCTTGTTTCTTTTAGCCCTGATGAAGGCCCACATTGTAGGCCGAAACGTCGGCACATAATAAAAATAACTCTTATTTTTAATTGTGTGGTTTTAATTTATGACCGCACCCCCAACCATCTTCCTCATTTAAGTGCTTTACAGTATGAGTAGGAATGTGTCGGTCCAAGCCACTTCTCCTTGGGCTGAGACAGGAGGCCCTGCTTCAGGGAAGCAGCTGAACAATGGAATATCAGTAGATACTACAAACTGGAGGTCAGACGAAAACAACAAGTTAAGAGTTGTAACCCTATGATTCTTCCCACTGCTGAAAATACCCATATTGCTTCAAGACTGGGCAGGATTATAAATAATTATTTAAGTTAGTTATTAGTATTTTACCTGATGATAGTTGGAGGATGAGACCTATAGGTAGGCGGTGGGCTGAGACCGTTCCTCCGGTCGAGAAGTAACAAGCGCAGCCTGTACTCCTGCATGCTGGCCTGATATGAAGGTGGTGGGGCGCGGTACTGGAACTCGGGGTACATCATCGCTGCAAGGGCACCTTTTTTATTAAATCATTATACTAATATATGAGCGAGGTTATTGAAATGATTATTACGATATAAAATGGTAAAGAAGAATCTGAAGAAATCATATTAAGTTTATATAAAGAATTCTCTATCTACCTGCATAGGGATGATGGGGCCTGCCATAGGCCGGAGGCAGCCTCGGGAGGAACCTGGATGAAGCGTGGACCGCAACGGGTTGGTTGGAGAGGCCTAGAATGGCATGGCACGTTGGCGAGTCCTGCGACATCAGACGCCATGCCACGCCACTCACTGTCACCAGTACCACTCCCACACCTTAATATTAATATAAATATTATACAGAGAAAGCTTTAAAATCAAATCAATACTTGAAATATTAAAAAATAGCATTACAGGACCTTGAATAAGTTTCCTCTAGATTTTTTGTGATAATTATTAATAAGAAGAAACTCCTACTTCAATCTGAAGGTACATGAAGATCCACCAGATCCATCACAAGTTTCAGCGATTCCTATCAACAATTCTCTCCATTACTGCATCTTTCCAGTTTACCACACTATCTCCCTCTCCTTCTTCCAACATCAACTTCCAAATCCATCATTTGTGATGGACCATAGCTCATATCATAGATGATAGATCAATCATAGCTATGGGATTCTGTCCTCACTCATCCTTCTCTAGTGACCATACCCATCCCTCTTTAATGACCTTTGGGATATTTCTCCTTGTATTCATTTTCTCCAATATGACACTGTTCCTGATCCTGCCAATTTTTGATATTCTATCCGATCTTCTCTAAAAGTCCATTTCTCCAAGAAAAGTCCATTACAGCAAAGAATGTTTTTTCTTGGATGATGCTAATGGTCCATGTATTCGATCTGCGTATTATTACACCCTCTACCAATGCTTTTATATGATTTATTTTTGTAGATGATATGATTTTTTGATTTTGCAGGATATTATTGATCCATAATATGGATAATGATATCTGCCACTACTTTGTATCATGGATCACATTTAGCAAAATTGGTCAACTCTACTTAGACTGCATAAAGTTGGGTCGATGCTCTCCGTGAAAATGAATTTATCGTTTAAACAGTAAAAAAATAAAATCATTCGAAGCATATTCCATCAATTGTCACTACTTTTTTTTTTTTTTTTTTCTGGAAGCACATGAATTCCATGTCGGAAAAATGATTCGCCCTTAAAAGCTATCTAAAAATCTAATTACTTTTTCGCCATCTCCATAAGAAGTGCTGCTCAACCAAGCCATGTGCCATCAAACGAAGTAACTGATAATTGGAAGAGGCTAATCCAGTTAATAAGGCGGGTAGGGTAGGACTCCCATTTAGGCGTTTGTAGGTTCGCTAGGTTTTGCGATAGCCTTGTCATGTTCCCGCCCTTATAGCGGAACTTCAATGTAGTCGATAGCGATCCACCATGATAATTTTAGCAGTTCATATTAATTTCACCGTTTTAATCCCACTCTATGTAAGAAGAACCTTCGAACCATGGATATTTGGCTTTGCAAATAATTTTAACAATCGCCGGGCCTACTACTCCACGAATTTTCAAGCATAGGATTATCGTTCTATACCTTTTTTTATCGCCAGTTCTTTGATCCTTTACTACCAGTAAAGCAAATGTTTGAAAAAAGTCTTTCTTCTTCAACTCGTAAAGCACCCAATCTCCTTGCTTCTGGATCATTACTAATTCTTAAAAAAAAAACAACAAAAAAAAACCATGGTTTCATCTTCTAAACTTAGTGTTTCACGAAGATAGCGAAGAAACTGAATAAGTGTTAGGAAGTATTTGCACACCGAAATTTATGTCCAAATATATATGCTCTCCTTAAAATTATGGTATATTCAGGTCAAAATGCATTTTCTGACTTTTTTTTCCCACAAAATCCTGACTTTTTAGTTCTGGTTTTCAAATGTCTATAACTCCTAGGGAGAAAATGTATAGAATATGAAGATAAATGCTCAGACAAAAAATGTTTCGAATTCATGAAGTATTACTGCCATCTGCAAAGAAACCAGTGAGAACTTATTCAAGGTCCATAGTAGATACTAGATACCTATAGTACATACCTATCATGAGGAGGGCTACAGTAAGGTGGTGTGGCGCGGTAGCCCTGGTCGCTCCCAGAACAGTGCCGACTAAGGCGCAGCAGACCCCGACCGTGAGGAGAAGCAGCATGAGCCATCGCAGTGAGACCGCGGCCGGGCTCAGCAGTCCGCAGCAAGACTTTGGTCGGCTGTACTCGCTATCTCTGTAACACAATGGCAAAATGTTATGTAAGTTAATGTCATATTAATAGTAATAGTAATAATTATGTAGTAATTGATATTAGACACTAAAAAGTCATAAAACCGATAATAATCTAAAATGCGGAGACTTAGAGATTTATCAATATCGGCACTGAGACAAGAATAGAAAGAAATATTTCGAGAATTATGTAAGACCTAAGAAGTATGGAGAAAGACAGTGAACTCTATGATATGTTACATTTTTTTTTAACATCAATGAGAAAAAGGAGAATAGAATTACAGTGACCGAAGAAAGTATTTGCACACCAGGTTCTTACTTTCACTTACCTATATATTGAATATATAGTAAGGGAAAGTATTGCGATCGTGAAAAGTTTCGAATTCCAGTTTTCAACGGAAATACACGTTTTAGGGTCCCCTGAGTCCAAATAACCAAGTCACACAAAAAGGTGTGTGTATGTATGTATGTGTGTGTGTGTGTGTGTGTGTGTGTGTGTGGTTTTGTGTGTGTGTGTGTGTGTGTGTGTGAGTGTGCGCGTGTACGTGTGGTAACTCACGGGCGAAAACGTAAAGTCCTACGAAACTGAAATTTCATATTTAAGACAACTTATACGCCCGAGAGGTTACAGAGACTTTTAAATGAAGATCAGCTGACCGGAAGATGTACTTTATTGTCAACTTCACCCTTCGAAGACAATCCAGCCCTCCAGTTCTCTTCAACTCCACTCCGCTCCCTTTCTCTGACACAGTCCGGTATCTTGGCTTCCTTCTAGACAAAAGACCAACTTGGAACCAGCATACTAGACTTAAACGATTCGGCCATTTATACAGACTACTGAACAGAAATTCTTAACTATCCATAGAAAACAAACTGTTAATATACAAGACAGTACCTACAGAAACCTATCTGGACCTACAGACTTGAACTGTGGGGGACCGCCAAATTTTTTAACATCAAACGCATTCAATCCAAAGTCCTCCCAAAACCATAGTCCAATCTGCCTTATTATGTAACCAACCTTACCTTACACCGCGACCTAAATATTCCATTTATTTTAGACCTTATACCATCAAAATTCTCTAAATTCCATCAGAACCTTATCGATCACCCTAATCCCCTAGCTCAATCCTTATCCAGCTCCACACATCCTTGCCATCCCCTTAGAAGGTTGAAACAGCAGTAGCCTCGAGACCTCTTGTAACATGTATATTGGATAGATTCTCCCCTCACGTGATATATGCTTGATAATTGTATATAGGTGTGAGAGACTTTTGTATGTATTCTTACTGATTCTGTTTTTTATCTATGTATATTATATTATTATTTTATAAATTTATTGTTTTGTATATATAGTGTGTGAAGGTAGTATGAATGTTGTACTTAATCACAATTGATTGTAATATTACTCAATAAAGAATTGTTCCTGAGTTTTCAACAAAATTAATGGCTTTGTTCAATTCATCTTCCGTTTCCCTAGGTACACCTCAGTATCCCAATTTTATAGTGGCTTCACCCTTCCAATCGTTGCAAGTATTTCCTTGCGTTGTTCTTCATCACGTTATCCAATCTCATCTTCCATCATACATTTTTGACCTTCTACAATTCAAATCCTCTGTCCATTCCCGTTGTACAGGCCTTTCGATATATGCACTACGGCCCACCGAACTGCACATTTTGAAAGATCCTTTTTTTCATTCGATTCTCAATCCTATGGAATTCTATTCCTCCATCCATCCGTTACTCCAACTCTCCTTCTACCTTCTAATCCCGCATATTTAATCACTTGATGATTATCTAGTAACAATAGGATTGTAAATAAGCTGTTTTTTTTTTTCTTCTTCTCATTTACATATGTCTATTTTATATAAGTAATTTTTATAAGTATTTAATTTACTCTAAGGCTCCAAAGCACATTTTGTAGATGTTTTTCTGAAGAGACATGTCCCAGGATAATAAAGAATTTATTTATTTATTAAAATAAGTTACAGCGGGCGGACTTGGCACTGGTACAGGTGTTTAATGTTGATTGATGTATTTTCCTTAAAGCCCTTAAGACCACCCACCCGCTGAGAGAGAAGAGCCCCCATAGAGCCTTAGACACAGACACAAATAGACGAGGTATCGTTCCCATGGCGACCAAAGAGCTGGGAGGGGGACAAAAAACCCTCAATGATCCCCCGTCAGTTATCTCTTATCCTTATTCATCAGGTCACGGCTTCCGCCTTATCTCCTTCCTCTATCTCTCCAGGACTCCTTCCTATCTCTGCCTGTCAGGAGCGGGATATTGGGGCGTCTCAGGAAGTATCCCAATGGTGGCCTTTATCGTTCCATGAAAGAGCACTTAGTTGTGATAACTAATTTTCGGGGAAAAGAAATATTTAATTTAAGTGGTAAAATATCCAAGATTAGATAGGTAGGTCGGTATGAACGATATTTCCAATTCCGATAGCACAGGAGAAGAGCCTGTACCACTGTAATACCCGCGCGACACTCCTTGATTTGTTTGCTTATTTATTTGACATATTAAACATCCCAGGACCACCTGCGGGTTTGAACTTGTGACCTTTGGCATAGGAGGCTGTTATGCTAGCCACCCAGCTACAAGTGGTCCCGACACTCCTTGAGAAGATGAAAGTAAAATATAAAAATGTGTGATGATTTGGGGTGATGTCGATAGTGAACTATTATACACTCTCAAACACTTTCAGTTTATCATAATAAATATACGGGGTGACCCGTAGCATAGTGGCTAGCATAATTAAACCCGGATAAGCATTATTTAGGACTCCTACTGTAGCATCATCCGATTAGCCACGTTGCATAAGGTGACATTAAATAAATAACTAATAATACAAATATAATAACCGTATTTTCTATGAAACTTGATCATTTCTTTTTATTTAACTTTTATTTTTCAGATTAAATAATATTTATTTACTTACAATCGTTTTTGTGTTGTTTTTTTTTAGCTTTAATGTTATTTGCTATCTGCAAAAAAAAAAAATTGCAATAAGCAAATATGATGACTTCCGAAAGTCGGTTAAGGCATATCTAGGCCACCGCCTCAAAAGTCGTAGGGGTGGGTTGTTCGGGTTCGTGTAGGATTTAAGTGTTTGGGCCGATGGGTTCATGTTGTAAGTCAGTCTGTCATGAAATCTTTTATAATATTCTGTGGCTGTGTCTGAAACTGTGAGTATGTCCAAGTCCTTGTGAAGTAATTCGTTGGTTACATAAAACACGGTGCATCCACGATTTTTCGCAATATTTTCGGTTGAAGGGTCTGAATTATTTGGATGTTAGAATATTTGGCAGATCCCCATAGCTCTATCCCGTATGTCCATAACGGTTTGATCAGTACTTTGTAAATAGTAAGTTTGGTGTTCTCGGATAATTTGGATCGTTTGTCAAGCAGACCGAATAGTTGTCCAAATCGTCTGTTCAGTTGTTGTCTTTTAAGTCTAATGTGGGTCCTCCATGTCAGTCTTTTGTCTAATTTAACTTTTATTAAAAATAATGTTTAATTTCTTAAAATGGAGTATCTATATAAAAAACAACTACATCTTTTTATAAGTGTATATTACAATCGTTTGTTTTGTTATAACTTTATCATTTAGTTTTGTTATCTTTTATTGAAAAATAATATTTAATGATATTTCAGGATTTTTTTAAAAAGTAATATTTGATGTTATCGCAATTTATTTTTTTTAAGTAATCCTCTTTCCTCTACAGCTACTTTTGTGAACAATGATAAGCATTCGCTTTCACGCATTTTCACCTTCATCTTCTCTCACCGTGTAGCGCGGCATTAACCCATTACGTCTTGGATTCATTAGAATGAGCATGGACCAGCAGTGGTTTGTAAGGGAGTGGTGTACGCTCAGCCAGTAGGTTTATTCTCAGTTGATTTGAGTACCAAATTTATTGAGGCTGGATGTGCCCTAGGAGGGTCAACATACCCCAGGTTCACCCAACGGCTAAAATAACAAAATAATTAAATATGGGGCCCAGAGAAGAGTAGACTAGTTCCCTATCCACTAGACCACGCCGATCCTAAAAGAGACGACACAGAAGCTGATCCATATCGAGCTGCCATTGTTAGAGTCCTCATTACAATATGAAAGAGCTTGTAATATTTATCTCATTCTAGGCATCATCTAACTTCTGTAGAAGACATGCTTTTTATGTTTATCAGGTCTATCAGTCCTATTACAATGAAACTCAGTGAATTAGTCATGCATTCAGATCCGGAGGTAGTTCTTTTTGGAAAGCTTTTTTTTTTAGCGATGAGAAGTGGGAGAATTTTGGTATAGAGAACTTCTTAATAATTACAGTAATTCACAAAAACATGTACAGTCGGCAAAAAAAGTATCGCACCCTAAATAAACAAACAGAAATAATATAATAATACTAAAATGGAGAAAGGGTATATATATATATATATATATACACACAACACATATATATATATATATCACCACAGCCTAGGAATCGGTTAGGATATAAAGTGTTTACTAACATCATATTGGCAGGTTTAGCTTCATTTATTATACCGCCGTATTCGGTTACTTCAACACTTACTAGACAGACGCTCAAGCATTCCTCTGAACTACAAAAGGCTCATCGACTTGAATATCAGAGGCGAATCTAGACTTACGGAGTTGAGCTTGGGGATTAATCAAACCATAAGATTATTCCCATATCCAATCCTTACAATCGAAAATCCTTCGTAAAATCCTGAATACTGCTTACTTTTTCAAGAATAAACTCATCCATAAAGACCTAAATGTCCCTTACGTTGCTGATTTGGACCAAACCAGGTACCATTCCTTCCATGACAAATTCCAATCTCAATTTGACCCACTAGTTTCAATACAGGCTTTATCATCGATTCCTGATGATCCTCCGAGGTGCCTGAAAAGAAGATTCGAGGCCATCTAGTTTAGTTCATATTCAGGGGTACTGCCAGTGGCATGTAATTTATCTTATAGCTAATTAACTTATTGCTTTGTCAAATACAGTTGTAAATCTTTCTAATAAATACATTTAAAAAAAAATTATTACACAAGTTTGCAGTAATATTGGGGTCACCTGTGATGTAGTGGCTAGCATAATAGCCTTCTATGCTCAAAGTCCCGAGTTAAAAATCGGCAGATGATCCTAGAATCTTTTTAAAATGTAATTAATATATGGTGCCCGTCCTTCGGAGGGGAAGTAAATTGGTGGTCCGAGAATATTGATATTTCATTATTTTACTAATAAAAACTCTGTAAAGATTAAAGGATTTGACAGCTAACAATACTGCTATTAGCTTTGTGTAAACGGAAGTTTACTGTTTTGCTGTGCTGTTAAATATTTGTATGAAAGTGATATATTTCCCAGCTCAAAATGACTACCGAGAAACAAAACAAAATATATAATAGTTTACTGGAAGTAGAAAAACATATTCTAAATTCCACAAGTATCAATACCCTTGAGTTATTGTAATAAAAAAAAACTTTATGGATCACTTAAAATAGGCTTGTTTGCTAAAATTTCTCTCCCTACTCCATCCAAAAAAATATTCCAAACCTTGAAACGAAAACTCCAGGATCCGCTGCTAATGTGAAGAAGTGGTTGAAGAACAGGAAGAGATAAAATCATAGGATTAACTTTTTTTGATGAAAATTTACATATAATTATTGATTTCATTTCTAATGATCCAGTTGATGGAGGAAGAACTCCTTGGCCAGGAGCAGATGAAGAGGCAGGGATAGATCCGGCAACAGCGCGGCAGCCCCCAATTCCTGCACCTCCGTTAGCTCTCGTCAGGAGGAGGAGACTTCAACGCTGGGTTAGCAAGGCATTCAGTACAAGTCTAAGCCAATCGCAGGGTCTCTAAGATATATATGTGTATAAATATATATATATATATATATATATATATATATATATTTTATATATTTATATATCTGATCGCAGTAAAGACAGAATTAATACTGAATGTTACAACTATTTGAATTAAACATTGTTCGCTTACGAATATTTCATTTTATGTTAATTTAGATACTTCAGCGTTAGTGGTAAGAGTAACTAAATACATAAAACTTCAATCAGTTACCATTTGATCAATTAAAAACGAATAAAGCTGTTATTCAGAACTAGATCTTTATTTCATTCCGTCAAATTTACAATAGCACACTAGTAAAAGTAGGTATACGATTACTCAATATGTTTCAGTATGCTTAACAATATGTTTAAACATAATCTCATTGCATTACACAACTCTTTTGCAATATAAATGAAGATTAATCACATTGTGTGAAGTTTTTCACCTAAAATTACAACTGTGCTTTTAGGTTTCAGAAATAAGTTCTTGTTCTTTAAAAGAAGCTTTTTTTATCCATTTAAACTTATTTTCAAAAATTTATAAAATTCAACATGATTCCATGAGAACCGGCACACCGAACGTGGGTACGATATTCAATATGCTTTAAATATTAGAAAAAAAAAATTAGGATCTTTGCTGCTACTGGTCTGACTAAAATGATTTTGCTTTCATGTGGACAGAAATTTGATTGTATTTCAAATGAGGAGATGTATATTTTTTTGAGTTGTTAGGAAAACAATTTTTAAAAGGTTTAAGATTTTTTTTTTCCCTCAACCACTTAGAGTGCGAATTTTCCCAAACCCAACCTTGTTAAAGATTCAGACAGTAAGGAGAACCTAGATTAAAAAATTCAGTTTCATACAATTTAATTGATTCTTTAACAATGTATTTTGTAGGATCACTTGTAGCTGGGTGGCTAGCATAACAGCCTCCTATGCCAAAGGTCACGTATTCAAACCCGCAGGTGGTTCTAGGATTTTTTAATAGGTGTAAAAAATGCTTGTAATGCTTTCCTTCGGAGGGTACGTTAAAACGTGGTCCCGAGCCTGTGTGATGCCAGGTACTCGTTTTTTCCTAATAAAACCTGGATAGGCAAAATTTAGGACTCCCACTGTAGCATCGTCCGATTAGCCACAGTAGCATAAAGTGACGATAAATAAATCAACAAACAACAATTTTTTTTTATCCCTAGATGCATTTAAAAAGTGATAGTCATGTGTTGAGCGCACCAGATTTTTTGGTTTTTATTCGTGACAAAGATTACGCTGAGCATGTCGAAAGCACAACTCCAGGTGATTGGTCATTTTAATAGTAAAAATAAATAATGTGAAAGTAAAAATAAAATTAATTTCGTTTAATTAGTGACACAGTTCCGTGTCTACTAGTTTAGAGGCCTATTAGTCATAGTAGTTGTGCTGTTATCTCATTAGCCTCTAGGGATGAGTAACTGCAATAACAATTACATTTAACTATTGCGTAAATCATTAACTACATTACTCATTGAGGCAATAAAATAACTAACGCGAGGAGACACGAAGCGGTATAATAGACCCGGAAGTGGTCTGCACCACACCTCCTGGATGTTCCCACGGAGTCGAGAAGTACACCAAGGCCTTCTGGATGTAGCGAGGAGTAGAGAGGTGATGGCTAGCTTAATCGCTGGGAATATATCCGCCTTGGCCTTGGGCTGTTTATCACTCCCGGGGTTTGTTCCAGCCTGAATATCTGACCGGCAGAAACCAATCGAAGCATGCGCAGTACAGTATTCACCTACTTAAATCTAACACATATGCCGCGCAACACGATAAGAGTTGAAGTTTTAATGGTATTCTTACAATAATAGGAGGAGAGGAAGGAAGTGTGATAAATTTTATTATATTGATAATATTGGGTTGTAAAAAAAGTTTGTATCGTATTTCAATATTTCAATTTAATCCTCTCTGTGTTTTTAAAATTATGTTTGCTTGGTTAATAATGTTTACATATTCTAAAAAAGGATTAACAAAGGTGCTTTTATGCATCAGTTTCAACCGAGATTCCTTATCTTTAAGTGGAATTTGCTTGCACCAAATGGAAGAGAAAAAAATTCAATACTTTTTTATTTTTTAAAAGGAATATTCGCTGCACTGACGGATAACGAAATTTGCAGTGTGTATGGCGATTATATCTTACGAGAAAGCGCCGTACGTAAGTGGTTTGCTCGGTTCAGAATCGGAAATGTTTGACTTGGAAGACGCTAAGTGCTCGGGTCCTCCTTAACTGTTGATGATAATCAAATTCGAAAAATTACCTGAAAAAAAGCCTTGTATTAGATCAAAATAAGCCATTTATAATTTATTTAAAATATTTGCAAGAATCTGAATTTTTAACGAAATCATCTGTAAAAAAACGCTACGGACTTAGTTAACAACCCAGGACCCGGAGAACAATAGACTAGTGCTCTATACACAAGACCACGCTCCCTATTATTATTGAATTATTCGAACATTAGGTTCTTTGTAAAATTTATGGTCAGAAGTCCTCCGGAGAATTTAGAAGGTTACATAACACGGAATTACAGATCTTGTACCCTTAATTTAATTCTCGTATAGCTGAGGATCTACAACCTCATACACCGCGCGCAGTGGAAATTATGACCGATTTAGGTGGACAAAATTCTGAATCTTGTCCATATTTAACCTTTGGGATCCGAAATTACGGAAAAAAAATTGTAGAAAAAATGATAAAAACTAATTATTTTTTTGACACGATCGGCGAACGCACAATGGTAAAATATCAAATTTATTAGCTAAAATCTTAAACTTCCCTACTTTTTACGTTTGAAGTCCCAGAAAACGGGAAAAATAATACAAAAAATCTAATTATGGCTCGGAGTTGCTGAAACCTGCTAATAGATGTATTTTATATCATTTAGGAAACTTCAAATTAGAGATTGTAAAACTTTTGATTCGGAGTGTTGTGTCTGAAAAAAATATGTATCACCCAAAAAGCAAAAAATCACCAAAAAATTTGTAATATTTAAAGACTAAAAGGATTGATGAAACAAATCCTCGGGGATAACATACATCTACAGGGGCATACATCTACAGGGGCATACATCTACAGGGGCATACATCTACAGGGGCATACATCTACAGGGGCATACATCTACAGGGGCATACATCTACAAATTGCTAAATTAATATCTACAGGTAGATTGCAAAGTATATCCAATAACGAGTTTGGAAATATAATGTCATACCTGTCTCAGCAACGTCCATTGTTAAATAAAAAGAAAAAGACTTTGCGCTAAACACACCTTGAACACAATAAATGGCCATCGAATAAAGATAATCCTTTTGCGAAGAGGAATGATTCACTCATTTACTATTTATTTGTAAACATGGTATGGCGGGATATATTAGTACTAAGGGTCTTGCCAACTAATAATAAAAAGGTGAACCACTGATAAATTCTAAACTTTGACTGTGGTGATTTTGTCCGTTGCGCGGCGGCTCGAATAGGCCTCTAAATTTGTTAGGCTCCCAAGAGGTTGGCCGAGGCGTAGGTGGGAGGATTATGTCTGATTTTGGGGATTTCAGCTTGGACGATTGTCATTGGATTGAAATGTGGAGGCTAAAATTAGTGGTTTCGGCAACGAACCGCTGGGTTCGCTAAGCCTATTATTATAATTAACATTAACTAATCTAAAGAAATATATAAATATTTACATGGAAACTATTAAAGTCATTTAAGCCTATGGAAGTCGTGCCTAGCACTAGATTTTTACTTTCACTTACTATATATAGTAAGGGGAAGTATTGCGATCGTAAAAATTTTCGAATTTCAGTTTTCAACGGAAATACACGTTTTAGGGTTCCCTGAGTCCAAATAACCATGTCTGCAAAAAGGTCTGTGTGTGTGGCAACTCCCGGACGGAAACGGTAAGTCCTATGAAACTGAAATTTCATATTTAAGACAACTATACGCCCGAGACGTGACAAAACTTTTTTCATCAAAATGAGCTTACCAGAAAAGGCACTTTATACTATGCATTTTGCACCTTTTTTTCGATTTTCTCGAAAACGGTTCCGACGATTTTGATTAAACTCGCTATATCGATGTAAAATTTAATGGGCTTTAATATCATGTAGGTTTTATTCTGATTAAAATGATCTGACAGAAATGTAGGTAAGTGAAAGTCGTGTGTTGCCCGCACCAGATTTTTTATTTATCCTAAACCTATCGGGTAGGCAACCTTCGACATTTCGGCGGGAATTTCGACAGGACCCGGAGCACTTTCTAAAATGGTATCAGATAAAACAGTCTGCCATCTAGGCCTTACGCAAGGCGATACTTGACAGGACATCATCTCGCCAATTTAAATTAAAGAAATATTTCCACACTCCGATTTCGCCGGCTCCTATCCGGTGAAAGTAGATTTTAAAAATACGATTCTATAAATCTCAACTTCGAGAGAACCAGATAAATTAGATTAAAAGGCAATTTCAATGATTTTTTTGGGGGATAATTTATAATTTTAGAGCCAAAATGCAAAAGTTATCAGTCCAGTTGTCTATTAGAAAAGCTGCAAACAACGAAAGGATGTATGTGTGTGGTAAGTCAAGCTCGAAAGTAATAGGTTGTATAAACTGGGCTTCAATGTTTTAGAAGATACATACTTGAGATGTCACAGCAACTTTATGCACCTTTTTACTTTCACTTACTATATATAGTAAGGGAAAGTATTGCGATCCTGAAAATTTTCGAATTCCAGTTTTCAACGGAAATACACGTTTTAGGGTCCTTTGAGTCCAAATAACCAAGTCCCGCAAAAAGGTCTGTGTGTGTGGTAACTCCCGGACGGAAACGATAAGTTCTATGAAACTGAAATTTCATATTCAAGACAAATATACACCCGAGACGTTATAAAATCTTTTTCATCAAAATCAGCTATCCAGAGCCACTTTATACCATGCATTTAGCACCTTGTTTCGATTTTCTCAAAAACGGTTCCGAAGATTTTGTTCAAACTCAATATATCGATGTAAAATTTGTTAGGATTTAACGCCATGTAGGTTTTATTCTGATTTAAATATTCTGACAGGGCTTAAATGCCGATAATAAGTACCTTTAATTTTGTATATTTTATAAAAATAACGATATTATCTAATTAGAGTTGATAAATAATAGCTAAATATGCAAGTTGAGCAAATTTGAAAAGCAACTAAAGGAGAAAACTGAAAAAAATATTTTTAAATGCAATTTTTCGTTTTTGAACATAAGAGTAATATACCGTTGGAAAGCTAAAGATCTTAGAAAAAATATCTCACACACAAGCTTTTAAAAGTTAATAGAAAGTGATGAAATGAACATAAAACCAACTGATTATTTTAGATAATAATATAATAGATTTTTTAATAAAACACATGTTTCTATAGAAATTCCATTGAAAAAATTCTTTAATGGTTTCACTCATTTCTATCTCTTACTGTATTAGAAAATTCTTTAATCGATTTTTAAAAAGGAGGTGTGTTGCCCGCACCAGATTTTCTTTCTCTACATTACCTTTCAGTTTTGAGATTAGAAGAAGATAACTAATTCATCTTGTTAGGACCGATGAATGTTAAAGAACTTCCAATTAAGAAAGCTAAAGCTAAAGAGCTGAAGATCTACGAAATTCTAATAAAACTAAGTAATATTGTGTAGTGTGTATAGATAAAAATTTATATTGTTAGATTATTTAATATAAAATAAATGTCTACATAAAAATAATCCAATAAACAGTTTTTAACTCTAACTTCATTTAAATGTTATTAAATTTATTTTGATAACATAGATAAGTGAATTTTGTGTGTTGCACCAAGTTTAAAAAAAAATAATTTGGATAATTGCTATTATCAATATCTTGATCCTGCTTCCTAAATAAAAATAATAAAATAACAAAATTTATGTATATACTGTCATACTGCCACACACTGTATACACTAACATGTGTGTGTTTTTTCTCAACTATCTCAAACTGTCAAGGGCTGAGATTTATCGTGTGAATGTAAACAGAGACACTTTGATTGTATAAGCAGGTTTAAGTACTCTTGGGAACTCGGTCGAAGTTTAAAAGCTCTTAAAAAAAATAAAAAAATATATATATATACATATGAACTCTAATTAATATCTTAGACCGTTCATGATAAAGAAAACAATCTATTCATCAGATCAGGACTCATTCATAAAAACTTTATATTAATGATTTACAAGATTGTTATGATTGTAAAACGGTTGAAGATGCAAATTCAAATTTATGGATGGATACATTTATTTTATATTAAATAATATAAAAATAAAGATTATTAACTACCACAAACACTTAATACCTTTTTTTCACTCAGCTAAACCTAAAAACCTTAAAATGGTATTTTAAATCCAATCAGACTGTTTTAATCAAAATAAAATCTACATGAAATTAAAGAAAATTAATGTATTTATCAGTACAGCAAAATTTAATAAAAATCATTAAAGTCGGTTTCAAGAAAACCGCAAAAAGGAGCAAAATGCAGGGAATGAGTAGTTCTTCAAGTTCGTTGATTTTATTGACAATGTTGCTGTATCATTCCAGGCATATAATAATATAAAATTTGAAATTTTCACGATCGCAATACCTTAATGTATATTTTAGTACTTGAAACTCCCCAGTCAAGAAGTTTACTTTTCAACCCAACCTAGTTTGTTTTTTAAGTCATTCAATCTCTATTCAATTTTAATTAGAAAAGGGAGCTTTAACGAACACCTGACATTGCACAGGTTTGGGACCACCTTTTAACGTCCTCTCTGAATCACGGTATAACTAAGGATTTTTTTTCCATTAAAATATCCTAGGGCCACTTGCCAGGTTTGAACTCTTGATCTTAGGCATAGAAGCCTGTTATGCTAGCCCCCACACCATAGATGACCCACCAAACATAGCCTTAATACACATCTTGACGTTAAGTGGAATCTCCATTACGAATTCAGCTTCATAGGCATTTTCAGTTCTGAGATAATGCGATGACCAGCTAAGTGAGTGATTAGTAACTTGCTATTATAAATATAGATATTATTCTCCATAATAGATGAGAATTAATGTGAAACCAAACTGATCCAGATACGACAGAACCATAAAGTTCCTTCAACTTCTTGAAGAGCCGAAGAACCGGATAGACCTATAATTAGCCGGTTCCACTTCCACTATTATAGCTTCGGAACCTGTTCCTCTTCTACGAAGGTGAAGATGTCACTTTCGTCTTCCTCTTTAGGAAGTGTTGGGTGTGGTCAGAGTTCGACGG
This sequence comes from Piezodorus guildinii, assembly GCA_023052935.1. Classification (NCBI taxonomy): domain Eukaryota; kingdom Metazoa; phylum Arthropoda; class Insecta; order Hemiptera; family Pentatomidae; genus Piezodorus; species Piezodorus guildinii. Next base: position 184,516,512 of record CM041293.1, on the reverse strand, counting down.
CTTAAGGAGGAATTCAACAAGTTCATGAATTTGCAGAGCAACTGTTATTGGTAGAAGCACTCAGAGTTTAGCGGAATGGTATGGACTCACCTATGTTAATATTTATTTGGAGCAATGGAAATTGAATGAGGGGTATTTGGTAAGACTAGCGTCTAAAACATGTGAACAATTTTTTGGTAACTAGTGCTCCAAGCTTGCCTCTTTTTTTAGGTCTGCGCTACACTGCGAGAGATACCTATTCTGTTGTTGAGATTTGGTGATAGTGAATAATCATACACTCTCACATACTTTCAACGCACAAATATTCAATGACCATATTTTCTTTAAACCTTCATCATTTATTTGGTAGTTTAAAAGTTTCATTATAAATAGTATTTAATTTCTTAAAATGGAGTTTCTACATTAAAAAAACAAGTTTTCATGAAGTGTATGTTACACTTGTTTGTTTTGATATAACATTTCCATTTATTCCTTTAATTTTTCCTTTCACTTGCCTATATAAGGAATAATAGTAAGGGAGCTATATGTGTGTGTGTGTGGTAGGTCCAGTGCGCAAACGAATTTTCCTATGAAACTGAAATTTCATATTGAGACAACTATACGCCCGAGATGTTACAGCAACTTTTCAAAATCAAAATCTAACCAGAAGAGCCACTTTATACCATGCATTTAAACTTATTAACGATTTCTCAAAACGGCTTTAACGATTTGATTAAACTCGCTATATCGATGTAAAATTGGACGGACTTATATCATGTAGGTTCCATTCTGATTGAAATAGTCTGATAGGACGTAAATTCTGTAATTTAAATTTTCTTCCCCTTAAGTACCTTTAAGTATTTTCGTTTCTGAATTTGTTTAAAATTCTTAAATTGATATAAATACGGAGTAAGTGAAAGTCGTGTGTTGGCGCCCCAGATTTTTCCTCTTTTGTTCCATAAAATGTTTCCCTAAGAAACCCTCCACTCCCCGAAATATTTATAAAAATCATGTAAAATTAGATTAATTTACGTGTATTTTATCCATTTTTAGGCGTATTCTGGCCATTTATCGCCCTTTAATCCCTCTCCAACATACGTATAAGTTTTATAATTTAAAATTAATTATCTTTTCACTGGATTATAATTGATTAATTGATATTCATAATAATTTTACATAAATACAGCTCACACTGTTATGACATCTGGTAATGAGAAACACGAGGTGATGATGTGACCATCATCGCTCACATTATCCATCACATGTGACTATATTAAATTAAAAAATAACCAGCACTTCTACAACTACAGTACATGAATAGATTAGTAGAGTTTCTAGGGCAACGGCCATGCAAGGAGATGATTCTTCCGAAATCACTCACTACCGCCATGCTTTTACCATGTGTTTCGGGAATTTATTTTATAGAGGCTGGATGTGCCCCGGGAGGGTCTACTGCATGATCGCCCCACATCTGGAATAATCGTGCTTTGTGTCTTACCTCATCCGAATATACACTGAAAATCAAATTGGCCAATTCTATGTCCATCGAAATTCCTAGAGAAATTTCTCCGTAATTGGAAGAACCGTCTGAGGTAATGAGGCCTCCTTGACGCTTGAAGAATGTCCGAGATGTCACTTATTTGAGGAAGCAAAGGAGGCTCACGACGAAGGATCCGAGGGTCGAAATACGGTTCTTCTCACCTTAATTGGGAAGGGGGGAGGTGTGGAATAATTTATCGACAAGGATAGGTCTTTTGACTGACACTCTCCAGCCCTGTTTGTGTTGGTCTGGTCGAAAAATTTCATACATTTCCTAGCAAATATTTTTTGTAGTATAACTGTTATTAGTCGCTAGGGCTACCAATTAGGAGCTGGTTTGAATGGAAATTGCCTACATCTTTTAAGTTTTGACGATTTTTCGACAAGATTACGCTATGTTAGTGAATATTTGCCGAGGGTTTTCTTATTAGAAATTTAATGCAGACAATTTTTGTTACATAAAATTTGTCTGCAGGACCTACCGTTTAATAATAAGATTGGTTAGAGTGAAAAAAAATAAATCACGTTTTGCCTAAATCTTTTAAGTGTTGGTGTTTTTTGACCCGTTCTAGCTTTATTACTGTTGTGTGGGAGAAGTTAGTTCAGGGTGCAGTCAAAAGAACACACAATTAAGAAAAACTTAATAGAGTTGCTCTGAAACTCTACTTCGAACGCACTTAGGAAGGCCTATAATTTAGGTCGAAACGTCGGCACTAGTCTATTAAGTTTTTCTCAATTGTGTGTTCTTTTGACTGCACCCTGAACTAAATTCTCTCAGTTACTAACACAGTCAACCATTCCAACTTCACTTTTATTACTGTTGCTTAACATAAAAATTTGCCGAGAGTTTTTATATCGAAAATTTGTCACTAGTACATACAAATTAGGAGTGAGATTGGTTTGAGTGAACTAAATCACGTTTTGCCTACATCTTTTAAGTGTTATATAAAATGATTTTATTTTATTTTAATGAATTTTCGGTGAATTTAAATACCTACTTAGTTTAGGGTTACTGATGTTTTTTCCTTTAAAATAAAATGTTCTTAATAAATTAAGAATTGAACATTAAGTTCGTGTTTGAATGTAAACATCGTCAAATAGTCTCTAATCATACCTTTTATGTTTTATCTTTTTTTTTTTTTCTTTTTCTTAAATATCTTTTTTTTCAAGGTAGAGGGGAGACTAGAGAGCCTACTTCCTTGTATCTCCACCCACGCACATATTTAATATATGTGTGAGTGTATGTATGTATATATATATATATATATATATATATATATATATATATATATATATATATATATATATATACATACATGTATGTGTATATTACATAAATAATTCTTTATAAACCAAGTAAAACCGAAAGGAAAGTAATAAATATATATCATTTTATTTATTAAGATAGATTAATCTCTTTCCTAAAACGTGGTGTTTGGTATAAGAGAGATCGGAAAGGTCAAAGCTGATGTTGTTTACATTTACGGAGGGGGGGAGAGGCAGGTGGGGAGGAGGGGGAGGAGAAGTGGGTCAGGAGAGCTTTCAAAATGGCGCGCTCTCCTTCCTTACGCAACCCTCTCTATTCCAGCATTAAAGTCTCCAAATGCATTAAAGTCTCTCCATCCTAATTTGCAAAAAAAATAATTTGCATGAGATTTAAAAATTTGCATATGCACTAATTTATAAAAGGCACTAATCACATATTCTATTTCGGTCCAAATCAAACTTAAACATACCCACCCATAATTTAAAAATAATGTTATTAATATAGAAAACAAAATCTTGATTTGAATGCTAACACAATCGTTAAGATCGTTTTAATAATAAATTATTGCGCTTTTGAAAATAAACGTCTTTATTTTTGACCGAATAATACAATATATAAGGATATACAAAGATCTAGTTAGGTGAGTTTGAACACACATTCAAATAAGTAAAAATTTTAAACAATATTTTTGTACTGAGGTTTTGGCCTAATCTATACATCTAGAGACAAAAAAAAATATATATATATTTTTTTTTTACCTCTACCTCGCCTTTTGAGGATATAAGGGAGTTTTATAGGTCCAGGTGTGAGGACGGGGATTAAAGAAAGTGTTAAAAGCCCTCCGACACCGAGACGCTAACTTGTAATTATCGAATACAAACTTTAGTCATCAGGTTGCTAGGCAAACCGCGTTGCTGACAATGCGTTAACCCACTCGGCCGTTCCGCTCTTCATCAAGCCAAAATCCTTCTCTTCCTTATCCTGAATACTTTTTATGTAGATTAAATAAGAAACAATGTATCCTTTCACATTGTTTCCAACCGACACATGAATTCGGATAAAAAAGAGAAAACTGGCACAGATTATAGACGGGAGCTGTTTTTCACTACTTGAGATCATATTTTACCAAAAACGCTTGCCGACCTACAAGAGTAAGACTTGAAATCTCTTCCTGTTCTTGCTGAGAAAAACCTCGGGATCCGATCTTAGTCTAAAAACTTTAAAGTATTAAACAACACGTAGTATTATAAGTAGACATTCATAAAAAACCTTAAGGTACCTTGATCATTTTAATCGTTTTATTACATAATTGAACTAGAAACAACTTCCATGTGAAGGAATGTTTCTGGACCATCCAAAAAAATTATTTATATAATTCCTACAAGAGATTCCGGTAGGAACTTCCTTTATCTCCCTTCACTTCCGGCAGTTCCGAAGTATTATGACCATGCAGTCTAGGCAATCCCAACGGGTCCCATCCTTTCGATCTAAGTATACTTGAGGCCACGATTCAGAATACGTCAAAATCACTCATTAAATTAATAATGAAACAATTATTTGATTCTCTTGTATTTAAATACAGAATTTTTAACTTTAGAAACTTGAGTGATTCTTGTATAATTTTCAATATTTAAATCATTCAAAGTTTTAATTCGGGTTTTTAGATTGATTTCAACAAGAAGGTAAGTGGAAATCGAGTATTGAGTGTACCAGATTACATATATTAGTTCAGAGCAAATAGCAGTAAAATTGGAAAAGGGCGAGGTAAGTTAGATTTTTAGGTATGATTGTATACAGCGATCTCATCTTTGAAAACCTACGTTTTCACGCTCGTAGATCTAAAAAACAACTGATAAGAAAAAAATCTGATACGTGCAACACACGACTTTCACTTACCTCCGTATTTAAAATCAATTTAAGAACTTTTAAATACATTCAGAGATAAAAAAAAAAAATTGTAAAAAAATCAATTTATTTTTTAATCAATTTATATATTTACCTGTTTTTCATCAGCGTTAACAAGATAATATAGTTATTTTTATTGAATCTACAAAATTAAAGGTACTTTAGGGAAAGGAAATTTAAAATATCGGCATTTAAGCCCTGTCAGACCATTTTAATCAGAATAAAACCTACATGATATTAAAGCCCATTAAATTTTACATCGATATAGCTAGTTTAATCAAAATCGTCGGAACCGTTTTCGAGAAAATCGAAAAATGGTGCAAAATGCATGGTATAAAGTGCCTCTTCTGGTAAGCTCATTCGGATGAAAAAAGTTTTGTCACGTTTCGGGCGTATAGTTGTCTTTAATATGAAATTTCAGTTTCATAGGACTTACCGTTTCCACCCAGGAGTTACCACACACACACAAAACCTTTTTGCGGGACTTGGTTATTTGGACTCAGGGGACCCTAAAACGTGTATTTCCGTTGAAAACTGGAATTCGAAAATTTTCACGATCGCTATACTTCCCCTTAATATATATAGTAAGTGAAAGTAAAATGTGTTTTATTAAATAATCTGTTATATTTTTATCAACAACAATCTGTTAGTTTCGTCGGTTTTTCATCACTCTCCATTAACATTTACAATGCCGAGTATCAGATAATAATTTTTTCTATAATCTTTAGCTATCCAAGGGTATATTATACTTTTATATTACAATTCTTGTGTTCAAAAAGACAAAAATTGCATACAAAAATATTTTTGCACTCCGAAGTTGACATAAAGACAAAAAAAACCTTAAAAAATCAGTTATGTTAGCCCTAGTAACATAACTTCTATTCAGTGGAGTTTACAGTGAAATGTATAATAACCAATTTTGCAAAGGATTAAATTTTCTATAAGAAATATACAAAACGTTTGTAAATACTGACGAAAATCGAGAAGAATTTTAAAGAGAAGAATCAATGTAAGAGGACGTGAGGAGAAAACTTATATTACCAAATATACTCAAGTACAATATCCGAGACCCTTCCTGGGTTGGTTTAGCAAAATTTTTTTTTTTTTAAATAAGTCGCTTATATTTACGTGATAGTGTTTTATTTTTGGTTTAGAACATTATTCCAGTAATTATTAAAAAAAAAAAAAAAAATAAAATAATAAAAAAAAAAAAAAAAAAAAAAAAAACGACCTAGCAACTATGAAACAGTATTTTGTTCAATAATCCCGACTAGAGGACCAACCGCAAACTCCTAAAACAGTGAACTACTAATGCGTTTGCGCGGACGAAAAGAGTTGGATGGGATGATGGGAATTTCCTGTGGGAGATGTGACAACGTTCATTGCCAACCAGATCGCCACCCCATTACCATAGCCAATGAATCACTGTTCAAATATCTCACCGACGCACAGTGGGCAATATGACCGATTTAGGTGGACATAATTCTGAAACTTGTCTATATTTAACCTTTGGGGTCACAGATTACGGAAAAAAAAAAAAACTAATTAATTTTTTGACACGATTAGCGAGCGCACTGTGGTCAAACATCAAATTTATTTGCTAAAATATAAAACTCCCTATATTTTACGTTTGAAGTCCCAGAATACGGGAAAAACTATACAAAAATCTAATTATGACTCGGAGTTGCTAAAATCTGCTAATATATGTATTTTATATGGTTTAGGAAATTCTTGAATTTTTTTATTGTAAAATTTTTGATTCGTAGTGTTGTGTCTGAAAAAAATTGCAAAAATTCTTTGTAATATCTAAGGGCTAGAAGGATTGATGAAAGAAATCCTACAAACAAATCCTTGGGGTAATTTGGGGGTTATATAGTTTTTCGTTATTGAATAGGGGCATACATTTACAAATTTCTAAATTAACTCTTAAAAGACTTTGCTCTAAATACACCTTAAACAGAATAAATGGCCATCGAATAAAGATAATCCCACAGCCGGTTACTAGGCACTTGTGTGAACAGGAATGATTCTCTCATTTACTATTTATTTGTAAAGACGTTATGGCGGGAAATATTAGTATTAATGGTCTTGCCAACTAATAATAAAAAGGTGAAGCACTGTAAAATTCCAAACTTTTGACTTGACTTTTGTCCACCTAAATTGGGGATTTAGCCCACTATGCGGCGGAGATAAGGGAAAGTCGAGTGTTGTGCGCACCAGATGTTTCTAGAATAATCTGAGAATAAATATCGAATCCTCATCAGCGATAGAAATCATTAAAATTGGAAAGTTGTCCATTGACGTGGATAAAGAAGAAAGATGACTTCAATCCTTCTTTTTAAAAATACTTGATAGGCGATAGGGTGCCTCAGACAGAGAGAAAGATATATTTGCCGCTTCCTCCCCAAGGTGGAATTAGCATTCAGGGGCCAACTCCTGTTGTTCGCCGATGCCAGGACTCTGACGCACTCGGAGATAAGGAGCAGAAGGGGCTATACTTTACGGCGAGGGGGAAGGAAAACGATTCCAAGTAGGAGGAAGTAAATGGGATCTGGGCTTCATTTGAATTAATTTGCAAGTATATCTCCACCTTTTCAACCAACTTTTCCAAGGAGATTATAAAAAAAAAAAAAAAAAAAATCAATTTTCTCTTATTTGCGGGATTAAAAAGAAATCTGTGCGCGCAACATACGAATTCCACTTAAGCACTCCTTAAAATCAATTTAAGACATTTTAAATGAAGTTACAGTGGAAAAACGATAAAAGAATTACACTGATCTTCGGTGTTTCTTAAGAATAAATAAATTCGAAATTCTCACCTACAACAGTCACTTAGTTTCATCTGTTTTCCATCAATCACAATTAGTTTATATAACATTGGATTACATTTTTTCCTAAAATCTTTGGCTTTCCAACGGTAAAAAAGGGGGGGGGGGCAAATTTTGTTCAAAATATAATTAGTTTTTCCTAACACTGTCTATAAAGATATTAATGTGAAAATAAATAAGGTGTGAAATAGGAAGTAAAAAGCGTCTCTAAAATGACATTTCTCCTAGTACCTTATTTTGTTTCTTATCTGTTATTTTTATAATTCCCACTTCAGGAGGACTGACCTTTAATGAACTTTAAGCAATTATCACTACCTTAAGTACGAACTATATAAATATTATTTTATTCTATGAAAATTAAAAAACTTATCTACTGCAGGCAGCATGATTTTGGAATAGTTTCCAATGGAAAAGGGGTTCATCTTACCTGAAACATAAATATGAAAAACATAATTAAACTTCATATCTTAATTGCCACATATTTAGAAAGAAAGAGCCCTAAATAAAAAAAAAGTTATAAAATAAAATCATTAAAAAAAAAAAAAAAAATTGATTCTACCTAACTGGTAAAAAAAAAAACCCCAAAAAACCTTAGCCATACAAGGCTATCATGCTAGACATCACACCGAGGTGATTTTAGGAAAGAAATTGCAATGTGTTTTAAAATAATTTTTAACGAATTAAAAATATTTTGTTGTTGGAACATAGAAGAAATTATTTCTAAAACATAAAGGTTTTATTGGTGGAAATCATTATACACGAATAGGATTGATTCACATTAATGTTAAAAGTTATAATATTTTGCGTAATTATTGGTAAGCCTACTTCTAACTTACCATAGTTATATATATATATATATATATATATATATATATATATATATGTTTCTGTTGTTCTCAGATTTCAGTCAATGAATAAACAATTTTATTTATGGGACGTTTCGAGAATTTATTGTTCTCATAATCATGCAATTTTAGACAAAATAGTGTTTAAACAGACATGTGTAGACCACAAATTTGAAAGAACACTGATTTGTGGAACAAAATTTGTGGTCTACACATGTCTATTTATCACACTATTTTGTCCAAACTTGCATGATTATGAAAACAATAAATTCTCGAAACGTCGCATAAATAAAATTATATATATATATATATATATATATATATATATATATATATATATATATATATAAAACTGATTGACGCATAACGAAATGACATAATTATAATTAACCTTTCTATAAACATATATAAATTAACATAAAACGAAATATTAGTGAGTAAAGTAGCGGTTCGCAGTTAGTATTAAGTATATAAAAACTAAATAAGAACATGAAACACATTAAATTCAAAAGAGGACGATGAAATTTCGAAATGGTAAAAATGCTAAGAACAGAAAAGGTTCCCGTGAGATCTTTCGAAACTGGAACGGCTAGGAAGTTTTGGCGACATCCGCCCCACCTGGATCCAATGACCGAATTAGATTTACCCTTATATATATCAAAATGTCAGCATTGTTTTCTTCCTGCATTATTATGTTATAATGTAATCTATTTATACTGAACTAGATGCTCGAGTTTAGAATATGGCTTTAGGAGAATCCTGGAGGTAGTTTCTCCAGTATTGTAGATTACAAAGATAAGAGTTTGAAAATACCTAACTAAAGTCTAAAGGTTTTTTAAAAACACTGAAATTTATTGCACAATAGTCAATTATTTCCACACAATTGTACAACAAAAGCAATAAAGAATAGAATAGAATAAATTTTATTATTGACCTGTTACATTTAGGACCAAACTGGTCCTCTCTTACAATGAACAGGAATTGTATATACATTTACATTTAACCTTGAGTCAGGTCTTTTAAGTCAATACTTACTATATATATATATATATATATATATATATATATATATATATATATATATATATATAGATATTCCTAGTATTAATACTATCTAATGGTTACATCATCAAAACAAAATAAAACATCCTATTTGAGATTAAAATAAAAATAAATAAACATAAAAGGAAATTTAACTCTCCATTATTCTTTTCACATAAACGTTTCTAATACTCTTATATAAGCTATATACATTACAGACTTTAACAACACAAAATTTAAAATCCCTCGGGAAACAGTGAGCCAATATAGACAAGTAGCAGTGTGCTATGAGATGTAGTGAAGGATGAAAAATGATGTAGCAAGGAATAAGTCTTGAAAATGGGGAAACAACCCCGAAACGTCGACTAGGATGAAAAAATGTTAAAAGACTTATGAAATAAAGTGATTAGATGAGGAATGGAAGGTAGTATGTGCTTTTTTAAATGTTCCAAAATTTAAAATATATTATTTACCAATATTAGTTAAGTCCTTCTAACATAATAATATATTGAGGATGTATAGTCGACTGTAGAAACTATTATAGGTGGAATAGTCAGGAATCAGTCATTTTTTGAAAAGTTTTTAATTTTGCCAACGTTTCGGCTCAAGCTTGTGAGCCATCATCAGGGCATTACTGAGCCATGTCCAAGCATAAAACTCAAATCAGTTTTATGCTTGGACATGGCTCAGTAATGCCCTGATGATGGCTCACAAGCTTGAGCCGAAACGTTGGCAAAATTAAAAACTTTTCAAAAAATGACCGATTCCTGACTATTCCACCTATAATAATAATATATTGTTATTGAACTTAAAATTATTTCTGTTATATTTTTATAAATTGTTTCTAATAATTAATTTAAATGAATTTTTTTATTGAACATATTAAATGTTCTACATGCACTTACTATGAATGATTTATTGAAAATCCCTCCCCCGAGAATTTTTTTCCCCTTGATTGACACTTATTTACATCACGGGACTCTACGAAACCATCTAATTCCTCCTGCATCCAGTCCTTACGATCCAAAATCCTTCGAAAAATCCTGAATGCCCCTCAATTTGTTACAAATCAACTCCTCCATAATGACCTTAACATCCCATTTGTTGCAGACATAGCCCGTGATGGATACTCCTCTTTTCATTCTAAACTCCCTACCCATACAAACCCACTTGTCCGTAATTTATCTTCCTCAGATATTCCTGATAATCCTCCGAGGTGACTGAAAAGAAGGTGGCCTCGGGACCTACTCAGTAAAAATAGTTAGTGAAGTACTACCACTGGGTAGTTCTTTCTCAAGACATTTTCGTATTTTTTTTTTTTTTCATTGCTCATATTTACTTATTATGTTCTTTAATACAGTTGTAAATTACTATGAATAAATAAAAAAAAAAAAGTTTTGATAGATTTATCTAAATCTAAAAATCGAGCCACAGTGGGAAATATTCTCGATTAAGTGACCAAAATTCAATAACTTCGGATTAAATTGAGATAAAGAGAAAAATATTTTTTCATTCGTCAGTAAGGAATAATCTTATTAATGAGAGGGAAAAAGATACGCTCATAGTGTGTCTGGATCTTTGAAATTATTAATTTTATGAATTTGTTGTCTTACATATTTTAAACATAAACACTTTATTCTATATTCTATATTGGGGCATCTGAATGGAAACAAAGAACCAATCGTCAGTCCCTAGAGACGTTTATGCATATATTATTGCCATTTTTAGAAGACAAAAATTGTATACTTTAACTAAAAATTCCTGTTGTTGTTTTTCTTAATTATGTACAAATATATACTTTTGTTGAAATAATATGCAGTTTAGAGATTTTTTTTTTTTTTCATCGAACCTCTTAAGGAGCTGAAAAATGATGTTGAATATATCGTTTAGTGAACGACCTTTTGGCAGACCTGGTTTGCTAACTTGTACATTTTTGGTCCGAAAATACTGGTCCTATTTCTCATTCCGGAGAGAAATCGATACGTTATATTATGTCCAGGGATATATCTCTGTCTCAGGAATAAAACTGAATTATTATTCACTCATTTCTTCTTTGATTCCTTAAATTTGGGTATTTGAAATATAATCTGGCTCAAGCTATAATATTTGCGGATATCATTATACTGTTGGCTGGCTCTGAGGAGGCTCTTGAGGCATGATTGGATGATTGGAATTAGGGAATGGATATAAAAGGCTTACAAATAAACCAAAACAAAAGCAAAATCATGTGTGATGGAAGGATTTTGTGTAACGGTGAGCTCCTGGAAGTAACAAATACTTACATATACGTACGAATCTCTAGACTATAATTAGTGTAGATGGTAAAATAGACAATGAGGTTCTACATCCAGTGACGAACACCAATAGATTAGCAAAACCAGGCAGGCAAAAAGTAAGTATAAATGCCAAAATAGGGATACTTAAAACCGCGTTCCCTCCAGTTCTCCTGGATAGCAATCAACAAGTACGTACATATGGTAATGAGATTCCTCCAATGAATATTTTGTAGGGACTGCGTCACAAATGTAAGCATTTGGGTATTAAATCAGTTCATCAACATGAAGGATCACTGACTAAAATGTTTTGGCCTTGTCTGCAGAATGGACGATACCACAAAAGCCAAGTGGTACTAGAACCTAGAACGAGAGGAACACGGCCTCGTGGAAGACCAAGACGTATTAGATTGGGAAGATGGAGACAGCAAGAAGATGCACCATGTTGAGATGAGAAGACTAGCTAAGGACCAGTGGACTGAGCCTGCAACGCATGGAGGCACACAGGAGTTAGAGGAAGATAAAGAACTTACAAAAAAAAGACTTATACATGTATATAATAATAATAATAGGCTTACCGAACACGAAGGTTCGATGCCGATACCACCAAACTTCGCATGCACTGACTCGTCCAATGTTCGCCGGTCAAGCCCAAACCCCCGAGATCAGCCTCATGCAATCCTCCCATCGACGCTTCGGCCTACCTTTCGGACATGTCTGCAGAATGGACGATACCAGAAAAGCCAAGTGGTAATAGAACCTAGAACGAGAGGAACACGGCCTCGTGGAAGACCAAAACGCATTAGATTGGGAAGATGGGGGCAGCAAGAAGATGCACCATCTTGGAGATGAGAAGACTAGCCGGGGACCAGTGGACTGACCCTGCAACGCATGGAGAATGAATAAACAGGAGTTAGGGGAAGAAAAAGAACTTACAAAAAAAAGACTTATACATGTATATAATAATAATAATAGGCTTACCGAACCCGAAGGTTCGATGCCGATACCACCAAACTTCGCATGCACTGACTCGTCCAATGTTCGCCGGTCAAGCCCAAACCCCCGAGATCAGCCTTAATGCAATCCTCCCATCGACGCTTCGGCCTACCTTTCGGACGCCTACCCGTCGGTTTCTCGGAATCCGTTCCTCACCGAGCCCAACAACTTTACGCGCCCATTTGAGTCTCCGCTATGCTATCAACTCAATTATATTCACAGGGAACAAACTCTGCGATTCCGCGTTGTGCAACCTTCTAAACTCCCCAGTGGCCTCATCTCCCTATACATGCATATAATGTTGTAAAATAAGTTTGTCGAGTTTTTTACTGGAGACTTCAATAACAACTTGATATGTGAATTATGCATGAATTTAGTCATCAACAGTGATATATGGACAGTGTTTTCTCCTAAGGCACACACACCGCAAAGTTTTTAAGCTGTCTGTGAATGATCCTTTTCGAAAAAAAAAATCATCAAATAACGAAAATAAATTGTTTTCTCTTCCATTTTGAAGAAGAAAAATACCACTTAAAGATAAGGAATCTCTCTTGAAACTAACGCATAAAAGTACCTTAACTAATCCTCTTTTTTACTTTCACTTACTATAAATAGTAAGGGGAAGTATTGCGATCGTGAAAATTTTCGAATTCCAGTTTTCAACGGAAATACACGTTTTAGGGTCCCTGAGTCCAAATAACCAAGTCCCGCAAAAAGGTCTGTGTGTGTGTGTGTGTGTGGTAACTCCCGGGCGGAAACGGTAAGTCCTATGAAACTGAAATTTTATATTTAAGACAACTATACGCCCGAGACGTGACAAAACTTTTTTCATCAAAATGAACTTACCAGAAGAGGCACTTTATACCATGCATTTTGCACCTTTTTTCGATTTTCTCGAAAACGGTTCCGACGATTTTGATTAAACTCGCTATATCGATGTAAAATTTAATGGGCTTTAATATCATGTAGGTTTTATTTGGATAAAAATGGACTGACAGGGCTTAAATGCCGATATTTTAAATTTTCTTCCCCTAAAGTACCTTTAATTTTGTAGATTCAATAATAATAACTAGATTATGTTGTTAACGCTGATGAAAAACAGGTAAATATATAAATTGAATAAATTCGATACCCAACTAAAGGAGAAAACAGAAACAATATTTTTTTAATGCAATTTTTCGTTTTTGAACATAAGAGCAGTAATATACATGTGTGATATACCGTTGGAAAGCTAAAGATTTTAGAAAAAATATCATCTCATACACAAGCTTCTAAAAGTTAATAGAGAGTGATGAAACGAACATAAAACTAACTGATTATTGTAGATAATAATATAATAGATTTTTTAATAAAACACATGTTTCTATATAAATTCAATTTGATTAATTCCTTAATAATTTCACGTATTTTTATCTCTAACTGTATTTGAAAATTATTTCATTGATTTTAAAAATGGAGGTAAGTGAAAGTTGTGTGTTGCCCGCACCAGATTTTTGAATATACAAACCTTATTGACCAAGTAAACATGATTTTATAAACCCAGAGAGGATTAAATTGAAATACTTTGCTAACTTATTTTACAACTCAAATATGTATTTCTAAATATATATATATATAATTTAAATATTATTAGCTATACCTCAGACTTGGTTGAATGTAACCGAGAATGGAACCGACCGTAAACTAGCCATCGAAGCCGAACAGTTGAAACCCCCTTGATTATTGTACGGCTCTTGGATTCCTTGTAAGAAGTTTCTTCCTCAGAACTTTCCGCCGGTGCTCAAGTCTCAACCGCAATCCGAAACTTGAGTTTTTCCCTGAGGCGGGGGTGGTTTGCGGTTTGTTTCTTGTCTTTTTATAAATTCCTCACCACAATCAACTTGTTCATGGTTTGCAGGAGCATTCCATCATCTAGTTTCAGCCTTTGTTTCATTCTAATGAGTTTTAATTTTAACATTTATACATTCTACTCATAGTTTATCGTCCTGTAACCCTTCTTATTTGGCCTGTCAAGATTAAAGAATGACATGGAATCCAAAAAATAAGGATAAGGAACTTGTATTTTAAAAATAGAATTTATGTTCGTTTGTATGAAATTAGGAACTGGTAATATTGCTTAACAATCTTCACAGACAATACTTTCAGAAGGTGATATGTCCATTTTAGGAAATTTTAGAAAAACACAAAAATGTCTCATTTATTATATCAATATATTCTAAAACACCGGAAGATCTCGCATAATATTATAGGTAGATATTCGGGCTGAATAATTTCTTCCATAAAGACTTAAATTTTTTTTATTAAATCAACATGACGTTTCGGGATCTTCTCCCATCTTCAGAAGACTATAAAGTAAAAATACCAATTTCCATTACATTAAAAAAAAATCTGGTGCGGGCAACACACAACAAAAAATATAAAAATAGGAGTCATTAGATTGCCTGAGTCTCACTTTGGAAGCCGTAGCAAGGCAATCAACATTTCAGATCTGTTAATCTGAGTCCCGTGTTTTCAGTGATTTTCTATGGAGTGCAGGATAATTAAGTATTTAGATTTTTCTGCATCGGATATCTATGCATCCTGGGGCACACCCAGCCTCTATCAACCTCGTGTGACCTCGGCCTAATCAACTCCTTGCAAGGTCTTCGGCCATGGAACAGTTGGAATCAATGTCCTTACTTGTATCTAAGTACTGAACCCAAGACCCTTCAGTATTTTTTTCAAAAGTTATTTGTCATGTCTATGGATGGTAAGCACAAGAGAGTAAGCTGACTAGTTATTTATGTTGAGACGTAACGTCTTGTTGAAAGGCGTAATGCTCTCGTACCTTTTGTAACAATGTCGAATCTCGCCGACATTTACAGTAAGTGCTGACTGTAGTTTATGTCATTCTAGCTCCCTCAAAGAAGACAGGACCCTTTCACCTCCAGATTGCTGTGTAATCAGACCACAGAGCTCTAACACCGGCTCCTCACCTGAGGATATGACCACTCACTCTAGTTTAGCCACAGGATGGTGTCTACCTCTGCGCGATTAGATGTTCATCTGACGCAGTGTTTATGATGCAAGCATTTAATTAAGCCAACAGCACAGTGGAGGATCGATGCACCGGGAAGATTTACCAGATGATACAAAAAGCGTGCAGTGCATATTGGCGCCATAAAAGATCAGTTTACGTCTTGTTTTTGATCCATCACTTGATCTTACGAGATTTTTTTTCTCGCCAATACAATGAATTTTCAATTTATTCAGGAAGAAAAAAAAGAGTTTTATTTCTCTTCAAAAGGGAGCGGAGTGGTGGAGCAGATAGATCACAAGTCTACTCTTCTCCGCGTCCCAGATTCGAACCCCGCCTGAAGCAGAATTTTTTATTCTGTTATTCCAGCCGTGGAGCAACTCAAGGGTATGGAGACCCTGGGGCACACTCAGCCTCTACAAATACATCGATACTCGGTAAATGGGGAAAAAACCTGGCGGCTGAGCGTTATCAAGGACCATTGAAGAGGATATTGATCCTTCGTGGATTGTAAAGGAATAGGTTTTAATCCGTTGATTGACATTTTTCTAAAATTTATAATCAATTTAATTTCTAAACAAAACAGTTCATTGTCGTAAAAATTGGATTGGAAACTAAACTTGAGCTAATATAGACACACGAAACTAAACATCACATTCTACTAAAATAAGGTAGTCAGCGCCTTTTTTTTTTTTTCATAATTTAAGCGTTTCATAATTTATTAATTAATTAACTGAACTTTTACTATAGGTTTTAAGTTGTTTTATTATTAAATTTCCAAATCTGGTGCGATGGCTTAAGAAGAAAGACGAACGAAGATGACCTTGCTACAGACAGTAGAGCGGTAGAGCACGCACGAAATTCACGCACGGCTGTCTCTCGGTAATTGCTACGTCTCTTCCCTCTATCTCACAATGGAGTAGGGGTTTTTCTTTATTTATTTTTTTATTATAACCTCTTGTGGTATGTTACGTAAGAAAGTTATACATTATACCTGTCAATCATTGAATACCTCAGCACTTCATGTGCTCTATATGTGACGAACATTCTATGAGCGAAGAAGAGGAATTACAAAAATCTAGCTGGTAGGGGCAAGGAGGTTTACCACAGGTACAAACATATTTATATTTTACTTATTATAACTATTATTCTTCCGACAGTTCTATACGGATGTGAAACGTGTTCGCTTACTTTTAGGGATGAACAATGCCTTCAGGTTTTCGAAAAATGTAAGTAAAATATTTGGTCCACAGAGAGATGAGACCACCGAAGAATTCAGAAGGTCACACAAAACAGAATTGCGAAGCTTGTATCCGGTCAGTATTGAGCTGATAGCATCGCGGCGACTCAAATGGGTGTGCAAAGGATAAGTTAAGATTGAATTTTTAAAACGTTAATATGCGCTGAGTCGGTTCCCGAGAGGTAGGTCGAAGCGTAGATGGGAGGATTGTGTTGTCTGATCTTGGAGGCTTGGGCTCGAGGTGATCATTGGAGGAATCTATGTAGGCAACATTTGGCGGTATCAATAACCTTCGGGTTCGCTAAGCATATTATTATTATTATCATTTAGTAATTATATTTTCATATTATCTCTCACTCGCAAATCCATTGACAATTCATTTAATTTCCTTTACGCTATTGTAAGAGTCCTAAGTTTAACAGGTTCAGGTTTAAAAAAGATAGGGATCCTTAACGAGTTCCTGATATCGCATACGGCAAGCACCACCATCTAACGTCCTCTCCGAACGACATAACCAAGGACAACTAGAACCAACTGCCGGGTTTGAACCCACGACCTAAAAGGCTGAATTTAATTTACAAACGGTACAGAGCCTCAATATAATATAAAAGAAACTTCTCTACCCTATGATTATCAGACCTATTTGTATGTATGGAATTGAGACGTTGATTTCCAATAGGTGCTATATCCATTCTAGGAAATTTTACATCTTTGATCACTATATTATTAAACCAATTTATTTGATTTCTTTTGCATTAAAATCTAGAATTTGTTTTTAGTATATTAATAACAGTATATTAAAATTATAGAATAAAATGTTTTAGCATAATTTGAACGAAATTAAATGTGTGATTACCACCTTAAAAAAGCATTTGCATTTCTTAATGGCGTTTTAAAATGACTTGGGTGTTCGATGAATTAGATAAAATTAAATGGAACAAATAGATAAAACTAAATTATGATAATACAAATATCTCAAAATATTAATTTCGTAAAAAATGTCCTTTAGTATTTTTAGGAAATCAAAGTCTCAATTGAGCTATAGGGCTCCTCTAAATCATCAATTTTCTCCTACATCCAATCCTTTTAATCCAAAATGCCTTTTATTATGTCACAAATAAAATCATCCATAATGAACTTAACATTCCAATTATCCCACTGTTAGTTTCTTAACAAGACTTTTTTTAGCTCTAACTAGTTGTATTTATATTTTTCAAAACTTTATTTTACTCTAAACATTACTTATTTATATACAGACGTTTCGGGGCTGTGTCTCCATGATCACAAAATGCATGATTTGCAAAAGGGTTGAGATTACCACTATTTAGATAGATAGATAGATAACTGTTTTTTTTTTTTTTTTTCTTTCATCATATTACAACAAAAATATAACATATAAAAAACATTAATAGAACTATGGTCTTTTAGACCGTCTAGTTCGGAGCCGACCTGTTCAATTTTACAATGTATACAACAGTAACTATATTCATATACAATACACTACACAAAAACAGTAAAACAATCTCACTCACTGATTCAACTAGTTCATTATCAGGCTCAAAACAACCAAACAATTACATATATATAAATATATATTACAATTTTTAAATATAGTTAAACTCTTTTATAAGTTTATATCTGTAAGGCCATGCTATTTTACAATATTTATACACAGCCATCCAGTTCTGTCCATTAAGATAGTTTATTACTTCATCGGTGTTTAAACAATTCTTTCCGAAACACCTTATTCTAATTTCAGATAAAATGGGACATGTGGCGAGGAAATGAAAGGTATTTTCTACTTCTTTTCTATTACAAAGCGAACAAATCACATTGTTATTTGACCAAAATCTATTATAGTTCAGGTATACCAACTTTTACCACTATTTACTAAATTTCTATCATCAAGTTATTGTTTTTGTACCTCTCAAAAGCAGAAGAGAATGTAACAGAGAAGAATCGTGCTCCGAAGTAGAAAGTAAGTTGGGTGCCAAAGTTCATGGGTAGCTGCCAGATCCTGTTATCGATTTCCTAGGAGAGTACAGTCGGTAAAATATAATACTTGGTTTAATCAATATTGTTGGATCCGTTTTTGATATATTTCTAAAATCTAAAAAACACCTGGTATCAAGTGGCACTTCTTGTTAATTTTTGTGAAATATTTGCTGCAACATCCAAGGCATAGACTTGTCTAAAACATGGAATTTTAGTATCGTAAGAATTTTAGTTTTTTGACTGGGCTAAACACATTCAAATAACAGACGTGCGTTCTATTTTCACAACCGAAGTTTCCATCAGAATTATTATTGAGTGTAAGTTCATGGCTACTGTTAGATGATGACTGAATAAAAATACTTATGGATCAGTTTAATAGCATTATCTAAACCTTCAAGTCAACTTTGATCTATATATTAGGCATAATATATACTGTTGGGGCCAGCGAGGTCGTCCTTAGGATCTCCTTACGCTGTGCCTGAAAGCTGTGCTGATTCGTAGGACCGTTTTTCTTGAAGTTGATTTATATTTTGCAAAACGATGATTGAAGAAATGAATATGGTAAAAGAGATAATAGGTAAACAAACAAGTTAAAGGTAAACGTGTTATATATTAACAAAATAGGTAACAGTTAATAATCACACACTGGAAGTTTTTATCATATTTGTTCCAACAGTTATATATAAAACCATATGTTTTTTTCTTATTTTCCAGATCAATGAATACTTGATAAAATTTGAGGAATTTAGAATAGATAATTCTTCTGGTATAAGTGGCGTTAACATCCCGCCCACCTAAATTCCGAACTCACTAGATGGTGACGGTTCAATGGTTGCAGGTCGTGGTTTCTTGCTTTGAGATTGTTCACTTGAGGAATTCTCTAATGGAGGATTACTGAATTGCCAATGGTGATGCGGTAGGATATCTATTCAAGCCCCGCCCACCATTAGAGAAATCGGAATTTGGTTTCGAATATCTTTGATCATTACCGATTGTAGAAAGAAAGTATGACTTCTCCGATGGATCAATGGTTTTAGTCAACGGTCCCATAATCACTTTTCCAAATACGGTGTCTAGAACTGGTGGTTTGTTGTGAGATGTACTGCGTAGGATCTGAGTAAAAATGTCCGCACCAAGGAGAAAATCTATTTCAGCTGGTCTGCCAAATTCTGGATCTGCCAGCTTATGGTGAAGGTACTTCTGAATTTCTATTGATGGTAGATGTTGTGGAGGTAAGAGACTGGTAATACTCGGAATAACCAATGCCTTGGTTATAAATTGGTGTTCTGAATTCTTAGGTTTGAGGGTGCAGAGCACTACACCGTCTGGTGATGGCATAGAGGTTTCGTTGAGACCTGATATTTGGCCCTCCGTCCTTTCAGGTAAAAGCCCAAGTCGCTTAGCACATGAGGCAGTGATATATGAATTTTGACTTCCACAGTCTAGAACCAAACGAACATCCTTGAATAATTTGTTTCTATTCTTGATTTGAGCCAAGGCAGTTCCTAACAGTACGCTTGAGTCAGATGAATGTGAAGAGGCTAAAGGGTTCTTATCCTCAGTTGAAGTGATTGGGGTGGACTGCGAGCGTGAAGGTAGGTGCAATAATGTGTGATGTCTTCCCTTGCAATGCCTGCAGCTAAATCTTGAAGTGCAATGTTGGGTTTTATGTTTTGGACACAAACAATTCCTGCATCCAAATCAAGATGATAACATCTCAAATCGCCTTACAGGGGACATAGCATGGAATTTAAGACATTTATTTATAACATGTGGTTGTTTGCATATAAAACATTGGAATCCTTGTAGCAATGGGCTTGAAGTGCTGCAAGAGGTTTTAGAGAGGAGTGTAGTAACCCTGTTTGATTGACGATACTTTGAATTAGGTGGCGTGTCTTGGGTGGGATTGGTATAGACGGGATGATGGGTGATGTCCAAAGCTGATCTGGTAAGCTGTTGAAGCCTACCTTCTATAAAGGACCTAAGATGTAAGTAAGATGGGTGCACTGTATCGGAGTGTTCCTTTTCGAATTCCAGCCGCAAAGACGGTTCAAGGTAGCGAAAGACGATTTCGAATAGTAAATAATCTTCCCTATCCTTTATATCCAACGACCTGAAACTATCAACAGCAACCAAAACGTTGGATGTTAAATTCTCTAATCCACCAGCTGAAACCCGCTGAATAGGTTTAGCATTTAGAAACTTCTGGATGTAGGCTGATGAAAGGTTTCTCTGATCATCATACTTTTGGAGTAACCTAGCCCAAGCCAAGTCATAATTGGCGTCACAGCGAGGTATAGCCTTGATACAGTCGAGAGCTGGAGACTTTAGGACGCCAATTAAATAGGTAAATTTATCTATTTTGGGAATTTGTTCTTTAATATGCACAGATGACACGAACGAATCCCTGAAAAAAGGCCAATCTAGAATATTACCAGAGAATGTAGGTAACTTAGCATCTGGTAGGTTAGTTGGGCGACCTACGTGAATCACCGTCTGGTTGGAAGATACAGCAGTCGATGATTGAGCAACTTCAGTCTGCAGCCTCTTCTCCACACCGACAAAATAACCAGCCGCTTCATATTTGTATCCCCTTATTTCAGAAAAAAAGGAGCTGTCTGATTGCGAAGGAAATACATCAGAATCATTTGCCAGACAAAGCTCCTCCATTTCCAAATACACGGATTCGAACTTCTCATAGGTCTTCTCCAAGCTATTGTGCATACCTATAAAGAGATCAGTACCGGATTCAGAATCTAGTGCTGTTCGTCCTTGATCCCTTATGGCCTTAATTTCTCCTCCATATAATAAAAAACGTCTGCGCAATGCGCTCATTTTCTGTCGAAAGGTAACCTCGACCTGACTGATACCTTCTGCCATGATAAATTATAATAAAAAAATAATGTAAATCAATACCTTAAGGATAACAAATCCTATGCCCGGAGGACCAATGTTGGGGCCAGCGAGGTCGTCCTTAGGATCTCCTTACGCTGTGCCTGAAAGCTGTGCTGATTCGTAGGACCGTTTTTCTTGAAGTTGATTTATATTTTGCAAAACGATGATTGAAGAAATGAATATGGTAAAAGAGATAATAGGTAAACAAACAAGTTAAAGGTAAACGTGTTATATATTAACAAAATAGGTAACAGTTAATAATCACACACTGGAAGTTTTTATCATATTTGTTCCAACAGTTATATATAAAACCATATGTTTTTTTCTTATTTTCCAGATCAATGAATACTTGATAAAATTTGAGGAATTTAGAATAGATAATTCTTCTGGTATAAGTGGCGTTAACATATACCTTAAAAGTCACATAAAAACGCCTAGCTAACCTCTTCTGTGCCTTAATGTTGATTCAGTCAGTTTCTCATTAAACCCTTTACTCTTCTAGCAAATCGCTTACAGTACAAACAAGCTCTTATACTCTCGAAAACGTTCCAGACTGATGTTTTGCAGGACGAAACGAAGCGAAATTACCGGCTATGGAGAAGGTGCGATGAACCCTAATACCAGGATGGTCCGCCTAACCATTCCCGGCATCAAAGCTCTAATATCGATAATTTATTGGCGGCCTTATCGATTATAAAAAGGGAGTAGTAGGGGAAGAAGGGAGAGGAGTGGGGGTATGATAGGGGTAGGGGAAGGCACGTCATAGGAAAGGTTTATCGCGGTTAATTATCCATGCAGCTGCTAACAATGTTACGGTTCTGTTTATTTTTTTAGTTTAACATTTTTTATTTTAACATTAACATTGTATTATTATTTTAAACTGCTAAACAACAAGAGTCGATGAAGTGTGTACGTATTGCGGGCGACTTATCATTAAGGTTTGAAGCACGTGATGCTAGGCACATGGGCTATGTTGTATGATTAGCCAATAAATATGTCGTAAAAATAAGAATAAAAAAAAAAAAAATTGTAGAGAGGCTCCTATTTACTATTTGAAGCTAGTGTCCTATTAATAGAGAAGATATGAGCACAGCACTAGATTTTCTAATATAAAGCAATTAGTAGTTGATGATAACGAAACACGGCCAAATGTATCTTATTCATGGAGGCACCGAATTGGGAGATGTTGTACCTTTAACCCTAATAGATTGGAAATTCATTATTAATGACCGCTGCTTCCCCCTAGTGGCCGGATCTGGCAATCTTATCGCGAGCTCACTGGACCGAATCTGTCAATATGTAATTCAAAAAACCGCATTACTACTTTTCCTTACACATACACACACACACAAATATATATATATATATATATATATATATATATATATATATATATATATATATATATGTACAAAAGGGAGCGGTGTATTCTAGTGGAAAAAGTACTTAATGGGTTCTAAAGTTTTTTTAAAATTCTTTTTTTTTTTTTATACACGAAATATATAATAAGGGAAAGTATAGCAATCGTGAAAAGTCAAAAATTCGAATTTGTAAACAAAAATTCGCACAGAACTATAATAACATTTTTAATAAAATTAAATGCCTGTGATGTTACAGCAAATTTTAAATCAAAATTTACAACAAAAAAAAAGTGCCTCTTTTTATCATGTATTTGGCAGATTTTTATGATATTATCAAAAACGGCATGAAATATTTTGATTGAATTCCCCATTTATCTTCAATTTAATGAAGGTGTTATCTTCGTTTAATGGATCTTTAATTTTGTTGATCAGAAAAAATTATGCTTAAGGTACTTTCGCGTTTTTACGTTTCTAAAATGTGGTTAATATATAAATTAATTTAATACCTGAAAGAGAGTTGAAATGTTTTCCAGGTTAATTTTACTTCCCGAAAATAAGAACAGTAATATAAAAGTGTAACAGACCGTCGGAAAACTAAATATTAATTAGAAAAAATGTTACCTTATACTCAAAATTGTATACGTTAATGATTGCTAAGATCCAAAAGGGGCATTAAGTTAAATTATTGTTGTGATAATTTCTATTTGATCTCAAATAAATGTTTTTATCAAAACGATATAATTATTATTTCATTTTAAGGTTATTTAAAACTTGATTACAACAAGAGAGTTCAGAGAAAGTCATGTGTTGCGCGCACCAAAATATATATATTTATAATGAAAGTTATATTATTTGTTTGTTTATTATTTTAACGTCATTTCATGTGCTGTGGTAGTGCAAAATAATTTTGCCTATTCAGATTTAATTATGATATTTAACGAATATTTAACGAGTACCTGACTTCGCACATGCTTGGCACCACCATCTATGTCACTTCACCAGGACGTTTTTAGTTCCTTTGAAAAATCCTTGGACCAGTTATATACTTTAATTGAATATAAATGTTTACATATAAACGCAAAGTTAAGTTTTAAAATTTATTTCAAACTAGCTGACCTGATAGATTATGTCCTGTCTGAACTATCTCTTAGCGAAATCGGTAAAGTCGTTCACGCGTGATGTGATGACCAAGGAAAAAGAGAATTAATTTTTATATATGTATATATAGAGGTTACCTTAAGAAAAAATAACAAAACTATCTACACAAGTAACGTGTATTATCTTCTTATCTCTATATTATCTTATTTTTTCTTTACTAAGATTCTTCTTTTGACTGATATAAACATAACAAAAAAATAAAAAGAGAAATCAGTCAAGCCGTTCACGCGAGATGCGATGACCAAGGGAAAAGGCCATTCATTTATATATATATATTATATATATATATATATATATATATATATATATATATATATATATATATATATATATATATATCGATTATTATTGCTTTTAAAATAAAAAGAACTATCAACCAAAGTAACTTTTGTCATTGTTTCTTTCATAAGATCCTTCTCCTGGGTGATATTAACATAACAAACAAAGAAATACAGAAATCGGTCAAGCCGTTCACTCGTGATGCGATGATCAAGGGAAAAGGCGATTAATTTTTATATATAAAGCTATGGATGAATGTTAAACTACTAGTCTCGATATTTGCAAGATAACAATAAGTTTCTTTGGCTTTGTTCATCTTGACGGGTAAGTTAATTAAGCACTCTCACCTTTCAAACTAAACTGGAACCTCTTCTTCCCACCCGAAAAAAACTGCCCTTGGGTCCGCCTTCTTCAAAACATAACATAAGGTCTGAAAGCGCCGCCGCAATATTCTTTTGACGACACGATTGCGCAAAATATAACAATCAGTCCTATAATTTGTCGGAACCACTAATTGTTTCGCTGTGGACAGGTTGGGGTCCATCGGCCGTGAAATAGATATTGCGATACAGCTCGATAACAATGGTCGATATTCAGGGTAAAAGATCGATTGCAATTAAAGTTCTATACCTGTGGTAGAACAGATTGAATTGTGCAATGCAATGTCGAGTAATTGAATTTTGGGGTCTTTTCTACATTGAGGCTGCAAGTTACTATTCAACACCAAATGATAACTTAAATCATGGAGATCACTTGTAGCTGGGTGGCTAGCATGACAGCCTCCTATGCCAAAGGTCACGGATTCAAACCCGCAAGGTGGTCCTAGGATTTTTTAGTGGGAGTAAAACATTCTTAGTTATGCCGTCCTTCGGAGGGGACGTTAAAAGGTGGTCCTTCATATTTTCATACTATTGTAACATGTTTTAATTTGTCATGGATGTGTTCATGACAGTGCGTCTCAAAACTGTCTCGTCATAATAGACCTCTATTTCAATCAAAAAGTTCATAAGACCTAAGTCCAATTCTCAATGGTTAGGGAGGAATATCAAATTTTTAGTTCTTTTATGAAGTCCATAGTTTTCATCAGAAAAACCCAAATATAACACCTAACATACTTAAGGTAACACATAAAAGAAGAAAAATATTCACAGAAGGTTTCTCTCTGAACCATTCCTCGCATCTTTGTTTCAGTGCTCTTTTAAAGTTTGTAATATCCACGCAGGTCTATGTAAGACACAATTTTGTCTGAAATTGTAACATCTTTT
Organism: Piezodorus guildinii; assembly: GCA_023052935.1. Classification (NCBI taxonomy): domain Eukaryota; kingdom Metazoa; phylum Arthropoda; class Insecta; order Hemiptera; family Pentatomidae; genus Piezodorus; species Piezodorus guildinii. The sequence continues at coordinate 184,490,630 of CM041293.1, read as the reverse complement.
ATTAGTATTTATAACGTCAGGAAAATATAAATTCGAATTGAGATCTCTTTTTAAATACTGTATATATATTCATTGTAAATTCAAAGCATTATTAAATTTAATCAAAAATGTTTTCTCACTAGGAATAACATCATAAATTAATTATTATAAACAAATATAAATATTCTGTTGTTTTTTTTCCACTGTTAAGGTATGTATATGAGAACAGTTTTTTTTTTCCTTCATATTTCTTTATTAGTACCTGTCAAAGCTATCGAACAATCGTCAAATGAGCTGTATAAATAGTGAGATCAGACATGATACACAGACAGCACCCCTTCCTAGACTTTAATTTAGCTAAAGGAGGTCTCTCATCCAGCTTCTCTTCAGCCTTTTTCTGACTGGCATTTAAGCTACTAACATGTTGTTGATAAGTCTATTGTCGTGTCAGAGTGGAGTTCGTATATACTGGTCAACTGTCGGTTGTTGTATGTCCGTATGTAGGGTTCTGTTGTTTACGAACCTAGGAGCTGTCGTTACGAGTGTTAACATTTTCTATTGAAATTATTGCAATTTTTGTATGTAAGTGTTCTTTGCTAAACTATAATTCTGTGAAGGTATGTGTATTTATTCATTGTCTGTCTTATTTTAAGTTTTGATGACTTAGATAGAAGAGAGTATAGTACTTTCAGTCGCTGGTTGAGAGTCTTTCTTTTTATTTTGACATGTGGGTCCCCAATAATTCTCGAAATTTAGCCTTTATTGACAATAAATAAATAGAATTGCTTATTATTTGACTGAACCTCTGGACCCGTAGATAACTTAAATTAACAACAGTCGAGAACTAATCAACAAATTATATATATACACACACAACATACTAGATGAGATGAACTACAGAGGACAGAACACTGAACGTACTTTCTCCTCAAGGTCCAGCTGATGAGATGAACCTGGCCAAACTTTCTTTTTTAACCTTCTCCGCCTCCAAAAGGGAAAGTGGCTACTCATGTTTTTCCATGGCAAACGGCCTGATATTTCCAAGTAGCCACAACTATTGAAAAGGAAACATCTTTTGTACCGTTCGGGGTGAAACGGAGCGGGTAAGGAGAGTATTTTGGAATAGTAGAGAAATTATATGTAAGCAAATCGTCAGTCGGTGACCACCTCATGGCGTTCGGAAAGTTTAGTTCCTCACTCATTAAAATACAGTGCAAAAAATCATCGTTATTCATTAATCCTTGTTATAAAACTTGTGTCTCACTTTTTTGCCGAAACGACGGTCCATTTCTGTCCACACCCGATCTACTCACTGGAAATCTCGCCAAATGATCAGAGTTTATTTAGACATCTGGACCACTTAAAAAAAAACGCTGCAAATTATTACACAATTGTTTATTATTTTCAAATAACAATATTAGGTTATAACTGTTTATATAGGTATAAATTAAGTAATATGAAAAGCAATAATTCAAAGGATAATATCATATCACTACCAAAGATTTCAAAACGCAATATCTCAGCTATTTCTTAACCAATTCCAATGATACTTTTTTGATTTTGTCAAAAATTTAATTCTCTATGAAACGGAAATTTACTTATTTATTAGGACAAACGGATTTTTTAGTATTCGTTATTCGGATTCTACGCAGCGTACGAAACGAAAGCTCTCAAATTTTGAGCAGGAGTAATTTTTTGTTTATGGTCGATTACAAAGGTTGAGTCAGGTACTCGTTATAGATCCCTATCCTAATAAAACCTGGATAGGCAAAATTTAGGACTCCCACTGTGGCATCGTCTGATAAGCCATAGTAGCATAAAGTGACGTTAAATAAATAAACAAATAAACAAAGGTTGATTATTGAAAATAATAAACAATAAAATCACGAAATTTAATAATAAACGAAATTCACGCACAGCTGTCTCCCGGTAATTGCTATTTCTCTGAATTGTATCTCACCATGGAATAGGGTTTTCTTTTTTTGTTTTTCTTTATTTTTTTTATACCCTCTTGTGATATGTTATATAAGAAAGTTACACATTATACCTGTCAATCATTGAATACTTTAGTTCTAAAATTACATACGAAATCGTTAACATGAAGTATGGGACGGACATGCTAGAGCGATGAACTGAAGTTATACAAATCCTGTTAGGAACAAGGAGATTCTGTCAAATAGTTTTATAATTAATAACGATTGAGTAATATTTTATACTTTGACCATAGAGAATGCACGATATGCAGAATACAAATTAGTTCCTCATTCGTAGTCTGTTTGTGACTTTAAAATTATTTATTCGTTATTCACATTAACAATTTGTTTGTTTGTTTTAACGCTACTTTATACTAATATGGTTAATCGGACAATGCTACAGTGGGAGCCCTAAATTCTGCGAATCCAAGTTTAATTAGGATATGGAGAGATCTTTAACAAAACTGATTAGAATTTATCTAGACCACTTTCTACAAAATAATAAAATCATTGATGGAACAGCCTAAAAAAATGTTTTCTGAATTTATAAATCCTTCTTCTTTTCCTCCCTCGTTGAGCCTTTCAGCGTAGAGGAGCCTCTACCTACTTGAGCCAGTCCTCTCCATCTTGTGTGAACTTAGTTTTATTTGCTGGACAGTCTTTCCTTCTTCCTTTCCCAACCTGGAACGTTTTCCAGTTGAACTCCATTGTTGTTCTTGGTTCTCATCCATTCTACACACATGCCCAAACCACCTTAATTGACGCCTCTCTAAGGTGGTTTCCAATGAAGGTGTGATCAACTGTTCCCTCATAGTTTCGTTCCTAATCCTGACTGTTCGTGTCTCGCCCGCCACCCTACGCCGGTACCTCATTTCCACATGCCTGTCCATCACCACCTAACTCTCAGAGCCTTACAGTAGGGTTGACAGAAAGACAGCTTTGTATATGTGGAGCTCGATCTGGTTCGTGACCTCTGTTTTGCCTACTCTAGTGTAGTAGATTTGATAGTAAACTTATTTGCTTTTGTGATTATACTTAACACTTCATTATCATTGGTGGATGTGTTGCTAACTACGGTTTCCATATATGAGTAGTCATTAAGTTTTTCCATCCTCTCACCGTTATATAATACGTGCACAAGAAGAAGTTCCTTCTTTATTTTTTACTTCAAGGTAATATTCAACTATATCTAAGCGACACTAGCTGAAATCGTAATTGTTTAAGTTGAATTACCAATGAATTATGATGAACTTGAATACTGCTGTTAGTAATAGTCAATATTTACAAATCTGACTACAAATTTATTTTCAATCAATATATCTATATAAATTTTTCTTTAATGTTTGAATTTCTGCAACCAAATCTTCAGCTTTCTGAAGAGCTTCTTGGAGAAGTTTTGCCTTTTTTGCCTCCAATTCCTTCATCTGAAGGTTGACTTTTCTCTTCTCCACAGCCGATAAGATATTAAATATTAAACTCGCTTTATGATATTTGCAACATTATAACAAGTAGGCATATTGGAACTTTTGTATGAGTGAATGGAGAGGGGAACTATTGAAGAATGAAGAAATTATGTTATTTAGGGACCATTTTCCCTGATTAAAGAACAAAATCCCTGAATTTTACCGATTTTCTCTGTTGCTAGACACCCAGTTGAGAGTAATTTGATTAATAAAAACAGGTATAAATTATTAGGTATTTTTTTAAATCGTACCCTGTATTATTTTCAGCAGAACACAATACATGAATCAAAACCAGTACTGCTCTCTCAGGATCTCTGATAATATCGGCGGTTTATATTCATCGAAGCAGATCTTAAACATCAACTTGCAAATCCATAAATATGCGAGAGTTATGATCAAGTATGTTCAATGGAAGAACTGACCCTGTAGGAGACAGGCTCAGCAATAATGTGTCGAGACAATACAAGGTGAAGTCACTGGGTCACAAGTTACGACCGGAAGCGCCCTACTTCGAGTGACACTGTGACCCCAAGTCCGCTGCCAACCGACTTGTGCTGTCCGTTCTAAAGGGGTTCTAGGTCAAGGAGGTGTAGGTGGAAGAGTTCTAGTGGTGAGTTGAGTCGAAGGTTTCAGCGTTTCAAGTAAAGAGGGTCCCAACAAAAAATTTGTGGGAACCTCTACATACAATCATTTCAATGGAAAGGACCTCCTAAATATTAGATATATTTAGATTTTTAGTGGGCAAAAACGTATCACGTGCGTACATTGGGTGCGGAATGCCTTTTCCAAAACTCTATATTCTAGAAACGGCTTAGTTGGAGATATGGAAAGGAAGAAAAAAGAATCAAGCTCTAGGAGTTTACTTCAATCTGCGAAACATTGAATAACTAAAGTTCAGTGATGAACCTGGCAGATGGTCCTAGGATTTTTTAAACGGAGTGGAAAATTCTTCGTTATGCCGTCCTCCAGAGGGAGCGGCGTGGTCTAGTGGATAGAGCACTATTCCTACTATTCCCTGGGCCCTGGGTTCCAATCCCGGTAGTTGCAGAATATTATTTATTCTGTTAATTCAGTCGGGAGGGGGAGGGAGGCGACTCTAGGGTATGGAGACCCTCCTGCGGCAGACCTAACCTCTATAAAGTGGGTAACCAAAAAAATTGGGGAAAACCTGGCGGATGAGCGTGATTAAGGCATAATCACCTCATTGCACGGCTGTCGGCCTAGAAACAGTACGAATCTCTAGATGTACTGAGCCCAAGACCCTTCATGGGCTGTAGTGGTAGAGGTTATTTTATTTTATTTTTTTTATGCCGTCCTTCAGAGGGAACGTAAAATAGTGGCTCAGACAAAGATCCCCAATTTAATTACACCTGAATAGACAACATTTAGAACTTCCACCTTAATGTCGTCCGATGGCCACAGTTGCATAAAATGAGCTTAAGTGAAAAACAATAACCTTAAATTTATAATATCTTCTGCGATACAACATACATCTCTGTTTTTAAAGCTTTATTATTTTCAATAATGAACCTTTGTGATCTCTCTCCAGTTCGCGGCATTTCTTCAAAACAACAGGACTATTTTGTAATTTGCCTTCAAGTTACTAGGGCAGTCAACGATCATCCTAAGACCTAGACGTAGTTATTAGCTGATTATTTTTTAAAATAACGTCCGATTAAAAGTGATTTAATTCAATAACTCAGTTGTTTTTTGAGATAGAGAACAAATTTACTAGCTTTTTTAAAAAAAAAAAAAAAAAAAAAAAAAAAAAACGTGAATAATTACACAATACAGAGAAAAAAATTGAAATTTTAACACAAATACGCCCATAGCTCAGTTATTTTTGATGATAGAGAAAAACATGTATAGAGTTTTAGAATTAGTAAAGCGCGATAAATCATCTCCATGATCACGCTCATCCGCCAGGTTTATTCCCAATTTGGGTACCCACTTTAAAGATGCTGAGTCTGTCCCAGGAGGGTTCTCCATACCGTAGGGTCGGCCACCGGCTGAATTAACAGAATACATAATATTCTGTCATAGATGGGATTCCATAGCGAGGAACCCAGGATCTGGAGAACAGTAGACTAGTGCTCTATTCACTAGACCACCCCGCTCCCTATTAATAATAAAAAGGCTTAAAATAAAACGAAACATAAACATTTAATTTAATTTTAAGTTCACTGCCGTAATGAATAATGAGAGGTTTAAATAAAAAATTCAAAAGGAAAGCTTTATCCGCTAAGAAAAATCAGCTGAAAATTTTTTAAGGGTTTTACGTTGTTTTAATCATTTTAAAAACAATAAATGATTTACATATATAATACAATTAAAAAAATTAAATTAAAAATATTTTTGCTCTCTCATCCTTAATTGGTCATTCAATTCGTTTAACTTGTATATTTAGCCGTTTTTTATCAATGCTAATAATATAATATGGTTAATCTTTTCGAATGTGCAGCATCAAAGGCACTTTAGAGGAAGTAAATAAAAAAATTTGCTATTTAAACCCTCTCAGCCTATTTCAATTAAAATACATCCTGCTGGCGTATACAAAAAACGGCTAAATATACAAGTTGGACGGATTTGATAACCAAGTAAAGGATAAAATAGCTAAAATATTGTTATAATGTACACGTAATTTTGGGTTTTTAAAACCTAGGAACAGCAATGAAAAATATACCTTTGGAAAGCTAAATATTTTAGAAAAAATATTACCTTATATACAAATTAGTAAAACGCAAAGTAAAATGACAAATAAGGTATACAATTACTACTGATAATTATACGTAACAATGTAATATTGCATTATTTACATTAAATAATATATATTTCCAACGTAACTGAATAATCTTTTAATTTAAATTAACTTCAAAATTTTTCAATTTATTTAATAGTTTATAAATTGATTTGAACAGCCGAGGTATGTGAAAGTCGTGTGTTGCCCGCACCAGATTTTTTTTTTTAATTAAAAAGCAGGAACAAGTTCTTTCCTCTAAATGCTCTCAATGCTCTTTCCGTGAATAGTCTAATTCCGGCCCTACCCTAAGGCTTTCCACCAAAAATGTGGATCCTACACACTTTCAGATACACAATACACCCCGACAAAGCATGACAGTTCTATTCAACAACTGTTTACTCCATCCTCCACAAGTCGATCGAACGTGCCTATTACTCCGCTAGTTCGGACTCAAAAACGTACTCCTGATGATACACTACAGGCGTGATAGAGACAGGGAGTACTTGGAAACTGTCAAGACGAAGAAGTGGATTTTGAGTTCGACCTGAAGAGTCAACAATTTTGGCCTGGACTGAATAGAATCTGTACCTCAACAATTCATGAACTGGGTCTTGGGCTCAGTACATGTAAAGATTCGTACTGTTTCTACTTCAACGGTCTAACAAAGAGGTGATTAGGCCTAGATGACTCTCAACCACCAGATTTTTTTCACAGTAACGGGGTACCAACTTTGTAGAGGTTGGGTGTGTCTCAGGTGAGGGTGTCTTCTACACAATGGTCGCCCTCACAGCTGGGATAACAGAATAAATAACATTCTGTCTCAGCGGGGGTTCGAACCCGATAACTGGAGAACAGTAGCCTAGTGCTGCAACCACTAGGCCACGCCGCTCCTTTCTATGATATAATAGCTATAAACCAAGAATTTATAACATTAAAACTTTATTCAAACGTTTCAATAATATAACGGTCATCAAATAAATTACATGACAAGATAAGTTTGTTTATTCATTTAACGCCACTTTATGCTATTGTAACTAATCGGACGATACTACAGTGAGAGCCCTGAATACTAGATCTGCAATCAGTACCTGACATCGTACAGGCTCGGGACCACCATTTTACGTTCCCTCCGTCTTTTAATACCAAGAGTTTTTTACTTTCTTTAATAACAATCATATGGCCATCTGCCAGGTTAAACCCACGACTTTGTGTCAGACTAAGAATGAGATAAAGCAGTACCCAGCGTCACCTACTGACATAATATTAACACGAATTATTAAAGAAGGTCGCTTCCCAGCTTCTTTTCAGCTTTTTTGGTCATCGTCTGGGGTGACCGTTGAAAATCAAATATAATATTGATTTATAATTTTCGCACATCGTTGGTATTTATTTTGCACTGATCAAACAACTTCCAAATGGAGTTGAGGTTTGAAACTTTGTAAGTGATTAGAACTGGTATTAGTAGTCTTTGGAAGGTGTTTATTCCAGTCATAACTGTGATATTTAGAATTTATGAAAAAATTGGCCTTAGTGAAAGAGAACTTCTGCTTAGTTGTCGTTGTTTTATTAATTTATTTATTTTTTGTCATATGATAATTTAAAAATGTATAAATTAGTATAATATACGTTACCAATCGTTAAAAGACTTAGATTTGATAATTGATCATCTCACCTGAAACAAAAAAAAATCATTATTAGCAATAGTTTTTACCGGGTAATTATATTTTAAGCAATAAAGGAATTCGTGAAAAACACCATATTTCAAACAATAATCAGATTATTGCAAAATACCTTAGATTTGAGATATTAATTTCTATTTTTCCCCCCTACATACTTCCTTATCATCCAGTCCTACCTCACTGGCAGATCCTTCAAAGTAAATCATAATAGTTTCTATTCATCCATTTCTAGTCAGTTTGCATGTGTTCCTTAAGGCAGTATCCTAGGACCCATCCTTTTCACTGTCTATACAGCTGATATCCCATCCCATCCTAACACTTTCCTTTCTACCTATCCTGATGACACATGTGTGTTATCAGTCAATGCTGATCCAACTATTGCCTCTCAAATTCTCCATTCCCACATCAGAGACCTTGAAGTATGGTGTCAGAACTGGAGAATTAAAATAAATGCCAACAAATCCAACCAAATTACCTTTACCCTTCGTCGTAAACCAATGTCTGTAATATGACCACCTGTCATTGAGATTTTTGCCGGTTGGTGGGCTCTCTTTTTGTAATTAAATAAATTTGGAAATTATGACACATTTGAAAGGCTCAAATATTCTTGGAATACTAATATGCTAAAATATTAATTTCTTTAGTACCTTTTAGGAAGAAACAGTCTTCCTGTTTAGCAAGTAATTCTTGATGTGCTAAACAAACATCCAATATAACATTTATAAAAAAATATCGTTATATAAAATAATAAAAAACAATAAATGACCAGCTATTTTGAACAATCATCAACTTATTATTCTGACTATGATATAATGATAATAACCTTATTATGTCCAAGACAAGAACGGTTCCTATTTCCTTCCTCGAGATAAAGGAAGCATTGTGTAATAGTCAGCAGATTTTTATTTCTCTTTTCCTCGCAATAAATTTCCGTTTAAGAAAATCCTTTTTGTCGAAGAAAATATGAACTTATATATTTTTTAATTTATTTTCACAAATCACTAAAGCATTTAGGTTTATTATTGATTAATTCTCCAAACGCTTAAATATTAAAAACATGAAGTATAATTCTTTGTGCGAAATTCCTTAAGATATAATCAGTCTCCCATAGTGATCTTTAATAACACCATTTCGGCAGTTCAGATCACATGACGCGGCTGTGGCAAAAGTTTTAAATATTTTATTTTAGTGAACTCATCTTAAGTAAATCAATTTGTTGTCAATAAGTAGCTATTATTATATGTGTCAATAGCTGTGAGTAGATATAATATACCGGTTCTGGCGCAGGGCTTCGGTGCAAGATGTCGGCGCCCATGGTTTCCCGCCAAAACTGGCCTTTATTGAACGATCGTTCGCGATCTACCTGTCGTTCGTGATCTAGTCAATCCAACTTAACTTCATATTGTCAGTTTAATTTATCGATTAAATATTCGATTTTCTTTTAAAATATAAACAAAGGAACCTTTTTATGGCCATACAATACCAAATAAATAATATAAATAAAAACTTTAATAGTAGATAAGAATTGCGGGAGCTGGCGCACCGATTCCTCCATCCCCTCTCCTACCACTCTTAACCACCTATGACGTCATCACGACCTAACCTTAACTACTATGGTTCGCGCCATCGACCTAACCTAAACCACTAAGCCACGCCCCTTTTTAGTCACGTGACCCTTCATCAACCTAACCTAAACCACTAAGCCACGCCCCTTTTTGATCACGTGACCCCTGTTTGAGAGTATTAAGTCTTTATAAAGCATGAGTCTACCCGGCGTCCATTTTCTTTTCCCTACGTTTTGGGCTAATTTAGTATTTATAAAGCATGAGTCTACCCGTCCGCCATTTTCTTTTATGACGTCACAATTTATAAAGCATGAGTCTACCCGGCGTCCACTTTCTTTTCCCTACGTTTTGGGCTAATTCAGTATTTATAAAGCATGAGTCTACCCGTCCGCCATTTTCTTTTATGACGTCACAATTTATAAAGCATGAGTCTACCCGGACGCCATTTTGCTTCTCCCACTCCTGCATTAGTTAACCAATCAGAGTGCCTAACTTGAGAGTTCCTCCCGGCTAGGTCCGATGGCCAAATTGTAATGTGTGCTTTTACGAAACCTTTCAAACTGTGACATAACCTTACTATTGTTTACATTTATTGAAACCTCCCTTACTGTTACATAACCTTCTCATTGTTTACATTTTCGGAAACCCCCCTTACTGTTACATAACCTTCCCAATGTTTACATTTTTCTCAACCTCCCCATTGTTTACATTTTATGAAACCTCCCTTACTGTTACATAACCTTCTCATTGTTTACATTTTCCTCAACCTTCCCATTGTTTACATTTTATGAAACCTTCCTTGCTGTTACATAACCTTCCCGTTGTTTACAATATCTGAAACCTCCCTTGCTGTTACATAACCTTCCCAATGTTTACATTTTCCGCAACCTTCTCAATGATTACATTTATGAAACCTTCCTAACTGTTACATGACCTTCCTAATGTTTACATTTATTGTAAACTTTTTAATGTTTACATCTTCTAAATTTCTTTATTTACTTTTATTGTCTATTCACATAGTCGTAGTGCACACTCACCTTCTAATGAATCCGCAAGAGCGCAGCACCCACTCTACTTCGTAATGTGTCCACCAGAGTGCATCTCTCCGGAATTTTTTATGTTATCTTTCCAATAATATTTTATACTTTTTTTAAGTAAGTGTTTCCAGCCGCCATTTTGTTTTGAGGAAGCAACCATTGCAATAATTTAAACAGGTATGAACATGTACAAACAGGTTTGGATCATGTTTAAGCATGCTGATAACTGAAACGTAAACATGGACTTTGAACCCTCTTAACGGCTTTAATATAAACATCGTCATAGGGCTTCTTAATCCTATACATATTTGAGCTTTGATACCTTGATCCTTTAATTTAAATAGCGATATAGTGTTCCTTAAGCTTAAACGTAAACATGGACTTTGAACCTTCTTGGTGGCTTAAATATAAACATCGTAATAGTGCTTCCTAATCCTATACAGCATTGAACTCTGATCCTTAATCCTACATTTTAAGTTGCGATAAAAAGTTCCTTAAGCTTTCAAACTTTGAACGATTAACCTCTTAAGTATCAATATTGATAATGCGCTTCTTAGAATTATGGGCCGTCAATGGTTAATCCCTGATAACTTAATCGTAAACAAGCTCAATTTAAGACGTAAACATTAACTTTGTGATGAGAATTTCTTAGTGTATAAATAAACAATAATATAAAACTTTTACCTACTTCGGACGGAAATTTATTTTGTTTAAAAATAATAATTTTAACATTTTTAATTGTTTTCTCACCTTATCAGTCCATTTTGTACCATTTTCAAGCATTATTTACTAATAATTAACTATTTTGCTATGGAATTGCAATTTTGCGATGTCTTCGGGGTCGTTCGGCTACTCCCGGCCACCTTCGGTCTTTTTACCCCGTTCAACTTCACTATAATCCGGAGTTCTATCTAAAGAAATAAACAATGATAACGTTAATTCCATTGAAGGTAAACAACTTCCTTATCTTCTCTGCATCTCTTGATAAAGTATAAACAATATTATATTATAGTAAAATAATATAGTACATCCTAAACATTTTATTCATTTTAGTTAACAGCATTATTAGTAAACAAAGTGTTGTACCTTTTTTAGTTCGGCGTTAAGCCTTAAGCCTCTTCACCACGTCAAGGTAAAGGTACATCGAAGAGGTTTTTATTTTATTTATTTATTTTACAACGTGATTTTTACAATAAAAATGTGTACAAATTCAACGAAAAAATAAAGTTTATTGAAAATCAGAATTCATAAAATATAATTTCTAACACAATCAAGAATTAAACTAAATTTATGCTTATAAAAAAATAAAATCATCTCTTTTTTTTGGTAATGTATAATCATATTGAAATTTAATTTTTCACCTCATGGCATAAACGAAATATTTGCTGTTGAGATGGTCGGCAAGGTGCGGTAATGACTATTTAATCTTCAATAAATTAACAACACCATATACTTTATTATTTTTTTTCTTTATGTATTTGAAAGAGAAATATGAGCATCGAAATTATTCTGCAGGTTTATTCTATTCACCTCACATTCACTCACACATTCAAGTTTACAGGTGTTCAAACCATGCCATTGACCTTCATTCAGGGTTTATAGGTGTTCAAACCGTGACAGTGACCCCTTTCATTCATGGTGAATAGATTTAAACAATTTTTTATTTACCCATACAGATAAAACCTTTGGTTGATACTCTGTTCATTTCTCTTTCGAGACATTATGATAAATGCAATGGCTGTCTTGCTGAGATGGATTTATTAATTTTAAGACCGCCAAAATGTTCCAAATTCATTAGTTAACAAACATATTGCCACACCATGAACCATCGTTTTTATTATTTGTTATCTTAGTTTTTTCACACCCAAGACAAAAATGGTTGTAAATTCGCGTTTTGTTTCTTATTATTACCAACATAATCTTTATATTATTTCACTTAATTTAATTTATAATGACCATAGGCCAAAGTATTGATTCCGTCTTCTAATATGTGTCTTTTATCATCAAAGGGGGACAGAGATACCTTATTTATTTTGGAACTAAAAATATTATGGAGCTTAGATTGTATCATTTTCATTGGCGTATGCATAATTTCATTTTTGAACAATACTTTTTCATAATCCTCAAAACTAATATATTGTTTTAATGATGATGTTTTTACGCCTTTAGCACGCTTTTTTACATCATTTTCAGTCATAATAGCGTACATTTTCGCTCTTAATCCCACGTATTTTAAAATTATTTTGGAATTAAGCTCATCTTTGAACTTTCCTAACTTTTTTTTATTTTCTTTCGAATAACATAAATGTGTTTCAGGATAGTCTGAGAAATCGAAATATTGATTACTTTTTTTCATATCTTCATAGACATCATCTGTTAAGACTCTATAGATAAATGAATCTGTATCGGTATACATCATCTTCAAGTTTTTTCCAGTATACGTTTTCATCATTATGTCATAATGAAATTGATACATTACAGTTTTTGATAAATCTAAAATGCACATTCCTATGTATATAGGTTTATTAAACAATACTTTCGATTTTCCCATATGTACAGCCACTATATTCTCATTGTAGATTGTACGGTCAATGAAATTCGGTTTAGCGACAAGCTTCATCAACTTTTTACTGTCAGTTACTAGTTGAATATTCTGGCGGTTCCTGATATTTTCCATCGTTTTACCGAAAACTGCATTATTAAGCAACTTATAAAAATCTTTTTCAAAATCATTGGATGCTCCTTTCCTTAGCTCTGTATTGTATTCTATATACGATCGTAACCATCGTGCTTGTTTAAACTTTAGAACACGGTGAATTTTTTCCAAATTTAGCCCATGCTGTAGAGCTTGAATCAAATTTTTATAATGTAAGACGTAGCGATATCTTTTTCCAAAATGTGTTATTAATTTTTTTGATTTAGAATTTTCTCTCGGTGGTATCATCGCTTCAGGTAAGAACGGTAAATCATCATGGTAATGATGAAGTTCTTGAGGATAACTGATATCAATTTCAAATATGTAACCAATTTCGTCATCATCCTTAAGCTCGGATATGTTTATACGTTCCGGATTTTTCACCCATTCAAATCCTCCGTATGGTAAATTCATGCTCATCGCTTGTCCATAAAGATTATTAGCATCTAAATAAATTATATAACTGGATTCTTCGTTTGGATTAAAATTATTCATATACTTATTATTCGCTTCTGCATACCTGTGCGATACCTGGCACAAGCCTCCTCGAATACCATGTTCTATCATTAGAATCATATCATAATCCTGTAAGAGCTCTATATTCATTTTTGTATATTTTAACATGGCGTCGAAGGTCAAACCAGGAACGGTAAAATAATGAGCTGGATCAAGTTTATGCGTCTTCATCATAACGTCTCGAAAAGATTCGAAGACGTCACAAAGTAGAAGAACATCACTTTTAACGTAAACATCAGCATATTCACCCAAAGATTTACATTTAAAGTGTTCCCATATGTTTTGAGCATGTCTATAATCTTCTGCACTGACATCGCTCTCATTCAATTTATTGTAAAAAGCCTCAATTGGTGGTAACTCTGTTTCATTTAACTTTTCTTCATTGTCTAAATAATCGTATGGAAACACACCTTTTCTGGTAACCAATGCTAATTCCTCATCTCTATAATATTTCGATGTTTCCTTGAATTTATCCAAAGAAAGAGATTTTACAAGGTAGTCCAGGCTTCTAGGCATGAATCTGTAAGAATCTATAAACCTAAGTTTCAGTTTTCCAACATGCTTTGTGAAGGATATGTATTTTTCTTCACTATTCGGTATTACCTCAACTTCTCCAGGGGTATTTCCCAACTCTCTAACTATAAAATGTGCGTCATAATTGCTCAAATTGTGCATTATGACGGGTACAAACGATGGATTAACGCGTTTTAAATTACAATTATTACACGAAGCTCCTAAGTACGTTCCGGTTAGATGGCAGTGGTCTCTAACTTTTATGTTGTTTTCTTTAAATTTGTCTTGACACATATAACAGGTTTTAGCTTCGGCCCAATTTTTTTCTTCTTCCGATGAGATCCGCATTGGTTTGTTCATCTTATAGATTTCTTGAATTTTTTTAGCAACATTGATAATATATTCCATGAAGTGGTAAGCGGCATTGGCACCCCTATAAACGTACGGTTTGTTTATTGGGACGTCTACTCCCTCGATTCCTTTAACATATACACAAAATGATATCGGATCGTGCCTCTGATATTTAGTCGTGTTCTTTGACGATTCGTTTATAGGAACTAACATCGATTCAAAGTCAGAATAGATAACAAACGGTACTTTGCTTTGTCGTTCCACATTTGAAAATCTGATAAAGTGATCTTTCGTCGGCAGCTCTATTCTTACTGGTTTATTCTCAGAGCAGTATATCTTGTGTTCTCCAAGTTTCTCGCTAGCTTTTTTTCCATACAGGTTGTTAAAATGTGTAAAGCAGCGTTTGCAAATCGTCAATTTATGTTCGTATTGGCAGAGTTGAGACACAACTAATCTTTCAAAGTTTTTTATGTAAATATAATGCGAAGTATTATCATCGGATATAAGTAGAAGATCTCGGTGGTCTTTCAATTCTGTTTTACAGACTTTCAGTGGATATATTTTATCTTTTTCATCCAGCCCATAGACATTGATGGAGACGTTATTTACCTTTTCGAATTTTCTTATTTCACTCAGAGAAGTTGGAAATGAAACGCAAGTAAAGTCATATAAATGTTCTAAGTTGTTATACTTAGTAACGCGTTGAGGATCCTTTTTCACAAACTTTGCTAAAACGGAATACTTGAAACAGTACATATCATTATTCCGTACATTGATGCAAGCTTTCTTTGATTCTATAGATGACGGGAGAGGAAGATAGGTGCTGCCCCTTAGTGGCAAATATTTGTTGATTCTTAATCTGATTCCATCAACCCCACTCAGCTTCCACCCGCTTTTTTTAAATTGAGACTCCTCAGCTTCAGTTATGATTTTGTTAAAACTTTCCTCTATAAATTTGCTAAGATTGCTGCCTTTAAACACACATTTGTTTCGTGTTTTGAATGCCTTATCCATCTGATCACCTACAGAATTTGTAAAAGTACATTCCAATAGGCAGTTCACTTTCAATGCGCCATGTTCATGTAGCGAATCTCGAATTTTATACACTAAGAGGTTCTTAACACTTTCCAGAAACGAGTTAATATCCATAGAATCGAACGATCTGATGAAGAATGATGCCAATCGGTTCTGAAATGCTGTCTCATACTCAACAAGTCCCTGCTTGTCTGGTACGAGTGCTAAAATGACATTCTTTTGTGGCTCAGATAATTTTAATTTTTTTATCAACGGTTTCTGGGTACATACATTTTCATGTCTTTTACCGTTATAAATATTTGGAAAAACACCTCCACACCTGGTGCAAGTATAAGTCGAATTACCGTTACAAGATTTTTCATGTCTACGAAGGCTCTTCAAATACTCATACGTATTATCGCAAAGGTAACATTTAAACTGACTCATTTTTAAGTGTTAAATTTCAAAATTTCTGAACGGAGAAAAAATTAATAATTTATTTATGCACACAACTTACCTTCCGTGAACAAATGGAGAAATATCTACTAGTTTAAAATTAACGAAAAAAAAAAAAAATCTTCTATAAAACTTAAATAATATAAAAATATTAATGGCACCAAGAAATTAGGAAATATTTTTAAACTCAGATAGCAGCAACAGCAACAAATCAATGTGTTCGCTTTGAAGTCTGAAGCTAAAATGACAGTAAATACAAATGACAAGTAACTCGTTAACTATCAGCTGTTGCTTACCCCCACCACCTCGTGTTTACCCCCACCACCTTCCACTTTACCCCCACTACCTTCAATTTTACCCCCACCACCTTGCATTTTACCTCCCCCCCCCTCCCTCTTCCCCCTCCTGCCCTTGTAGTGCATCCGAGGATACGCAACTCAAGATGATGGTCAGAAGTGGTTAAGAGTAATCAGAGAGAGTCGGAGAGATTCACATGTGAGGAAAAGATTATGTCCAATCTGTCCAATAAGTTTTCTTAAAACCATGTGAACCTCTCCGACTCTCTCTGATTACTCTTAACCACTTCTGACCATCATCTTGAGTTGCGTATCCTCGGATGCACTACAAGGGCAGGAGGGGGAAGAGGGAGGGGGGGGGAGGTAAAATGCAAGGTGGTGGGGGTAAAATTGAAGGTAGTGGGGGTAAAGTGGAAGGTGGTGGGGGTAAACACGAGGTGGTGGGGGTAAGCAACAGCTGATAGTTAACGAGTTACTTGTCATTTGTATTTACTGTCATTTTAGCTTCAGACTTCAAAGCGAACACATTGATTTGTTGCTGTTGCTGCTATCTGAGTTTAAAAATATTTCCTAATTTCTTGGTGCCATTAATATTTTTATATTATTTAAGTTTTATAGAAGATTTTTTTTTTTTTTCGTTAATTTTAAACTAGTAGATATTTCTCCATTTGTTCACGGAAGGTAAGTTGTGTGCATAAATAAATTATTAATTTTTTCTCCGTTCAGAAATTTTGAAATTTAACACTTAAAAATGAGTCAGTTTAAATGTTACCTTTGCGATAATACGTATGAGTATTTGAAGAGCCTTCGTAGACATGAAAAATCTTGTAACGGTAATTCGACTTATACTTGCACCAGGTGTGGAGGTGTTTTTCCAAATATTTATAACGGTAAAAGACATGAAAATGTATGTACCCAGAAACCGTTGATAAAAAAATTAAAATTATCTGAGCCACAAAAGAATGTCATTTTAGCACTCGTACCAGACAAGCAGGGACTTGTTGAGTATGAGACAGCATTTCAGAACCGATTGGCATCATTCTTCATCAGATCGTTCGATTCTATGGATATTAACTCGTTTCTGGAAAGTGTTAAGAACCTCTTAGTGTATAAAATTCGAGATTCGCTACATGAACATGGCGCATTGAAAGTGAACTGCCTATTGGAATGTACTTTTACAAATTCTGTAGGTGATCAGATGGATAAGGCATTCAAAACACGAAACAAATGTGTGTTTAAAGGCAGCAATCTTAGCAAATTTATAGAGGAAAGTTTTAACAAAATCATAACTGAAGCTGAGGAGTCTCAATTTAAAAAAAGCGGGTGGAAGCTGAGTGGGGTTGATGGAATCAGATTAAGAATCAACAAATATTTGCCACTAAGGGGCAGCACCTATCTTCCTCTCCCGTCATCTATAGAATCAAAGAAAGCTTGCATCAATGTACGGAATAATGATATGTACTGTTTCAAGTATTCCGTTTTAGCAAAGTTTGTGAAAAAGGATCCTCAACGCGTTACTAAGTATAACAACTTAGAACATTTATATGACTTTACTTGCGTTTCATTTCCAACTTCTCTGAGTGAAATAAGAAAATTCGAAAAGGTAAATAACGTCTCCATCAATGTCTATGGGCTGGATGAAAAAGATAAAATATATCCACTGAAAGTCTGTAAAACAGAATTGAAAGACCACCGAGATCTTCTACTTATATCCGATGATAATACTTCGCATTATATTTACATAAAAAACTTTGAAAGATTAGTTGTGTCTCAACTCTGCCAATACGAACATAAATTGACGATTTGCAAACGCTGCTTTACACATTTTAACAACCTGTATGGAAAAAAAGCTAGCGAGAAACTTGGAGAACACAAGATATACTGCTCTGAGAATAAACCAGTAAGAATAGAGCTGCCGACGAAAGATCACTTTATCAGATTTTCAAATGTGGAACGACAAAGCAAAGTACCGTTTGTTATCTATTCTGACTTTGAATCGATGTTAGTTCCTATAAACGAATCGTCAAAGAACACGACTAAATATCAGAGGCACGATCCGATATCATTTTGTGTATATGTTAAAGGAATCGAGGGAGTAGACGTCCCAATAAACAAACCGTACGTTTATAGGGGTGCCAATGCCGCTTACCACTTCATGGAATATATTATCAATGTTGCTAAAAAAATTCAAGAAATCTATAAGATGAACAAACCAATGCGGATCTCATCGGAAGAAGAAAAAAATTGGGCCGAAGCTAAAACCTGTTATATGTGTCAAGACAAATTTAAAGAAAACAACATAAAAGTTAGAGACCACTGCCATCTAACCGGAACGTACTTAGGAGCTTCGTGTAATAATTGTAATTTAAAACGCGTTAATCCATCGTTTGTACCCGTCATAATGCACAATTTGAGCAATTATGACGCACATTTTATAGTTAGAGAGTTGGGAAATACCCCTGGAGAAGTTGAGGTAATACCGAATAGTGAAGAAAAATACATATCCTTCACAAAGCATGTTGGAAAACTGAAACTTAGGTTTATAGATTCTTACAGATTCATGCCTAGAAGCCTGGACTACCTTGTAAAATCTCTTTCTTTGGATAAATTCAAGGAAACATCGAAATATTATAGAGATGAGGAATTAGCATTGGTTACCAGAAAAGGTGTGTTTCCATACGATTATTTAGACAATGAAGAAAAGTTAAATGAAACAGAGTTACCACCAATTGAGGCTTTTTACAATAAATTGAATGAGAGCGATGTCAGTGCAGAAGATTATAGACATGCTCAAAACATATGGGAACACTTTAAATGTAAATCTTTGGGTGAATATGCTGATGTTTACGTTAAAAGTGATGTTCTTCTACTTTGTGACGTCTTCGAATCTTTTCGAGACGTTATGATGAAGACGCATAAACTTGATCCAGCTCATTATTTTACCGTTCCTGGTTTGACCTTCGACGCCATGTTAAAATATACAAAAATGAATATAGAGCTCTTACAGGATTATGATATGATTCTAATGATAGAACATGGTATTCGAGGAGGCTTGTGCCAGGTATCGCACAGGTATGCAGAAGCGAATAATAAGTATATGAATAATTTTAATCCAAACGAAGAATCCAGTTATATAATTTATTTAGATGCTAATAATCTTTATGGACAAGCGATGAGCATGAATTTACCATACGGAGGATTTGAATGGGTGAAAAATCCGGAACGTATAAACATATCCGAGCTTAAGGATGATGACGAAATTGGTTACATATTTGAAATTGATATCAGTTATCCTCAAGAACTTCATCATTACCATGATGATTTACCGTTCTTACCTGAAGCGATGATACCACCGAGAGAAAATTCTAAATCAAAAAAATTAATAACACATTTTGGAAAAAGATATCGCTACGTCTTACATTATAAAAATTTGATTCAAGCTCTACAGCATGGGCTAAATTTGGAAAAAATTCACCGTGTTCTAAAGTTTAAACAAGCACGATGGTTACGATCGTATATAGAATACAATACAGAGCTAAGGAAAGGAGCATCCAATGATTTTGAAAAAGATTTTTATAAGTTGCTTAATAATGCAGTTTTCGGTAAAACGATGGAAAATATCAGGAACCGCCAGAATATTCAACTAGTAACTGACAGTAAAAAGTTGATGAAGCTTGTCGCTAAACCGAATTTCATTGACCGTACAATCTACAATGAGAATATAGTGGCTGTACATATGGGAAAATCGAAAGTATTGTTTAATAAACCTATATACATAGGAATGTGCATTTTAGATTTATCAAAAACTGTAATGTATCAATTTCATTATGACATAATGATGAAAACGTATACTGGAAAAAACTTGAAGATGATGTATACCGATACAGATTCATTTATCTATAGAGTCTTAACAGATGATGTCTATGAAGATATGAAAAAAAGTAATCAATATTTCGATTTCTCAGACTATCCTGAAACACATTTATGTTATTCGAAAGAAAATAAAAAAAAGTTAGGAAAGTTCAAAGATGAGCTTAATTCCAAAATAATTTTAAAATACGTGGGATTAAGAGCGAAAATGTACGCTATTATGACTGAAAATGATGTAAAAAAGCGTGCTAAAGGCGTAAAAACATCATCATTAAAACAATATATTAGTTTTGAGGATTATGAAAAAGTATTGTTCAAAAATGAAATTATGCATACGCCAATGAAAATGATACAATCTAAGCTCCATAATATTTTTAGTTCCAAAATAAATAAGGTATCTCTGTCCCCCTTTGATGATAAAAGACACATATTAGAAGACGGAATCAATACTTTGGCCTATGGTCATTATAAATTAAATTAAGTGAAATAATATAAAGATTATGTTGGTAATAATAAGAAACAAAACGCGAATTTACAACCATTTTTGTCTTGGGTGTGAAAAAACTAAGATAACAAATAATAAAAACGATGGTTCATGGTGTGGCAATATGTTTGTTAACTAATGAATTTGGAACATTTTGGCGGTCTTAAAATTAATAAATCCATCTCAGCAAGACAGCCATTGCATTTATCATAATGTCTCGAAAGAGAAATGAACAGAGTATCAACCAAAGGTTTTATCTGTATGGGTAAATAAAAAATTGTTTAAATCTATTCACCATGAATGAAAGGGGTCACTGTCACGGTTTGAACACCTATAAACCCTGAATGAAGGTCAATGGCATGGTTTGAACACCTGTAAACTTGAATGTGTGAGTGAATGTGAGGTGAATAGAATAAACCTGCAGAATAATTTCGATGCTCATATTTCTCTTTCAAATACATAAAGAAAAAAAATGATAAAGTATATGGTGTTGTTAATTTATTGAAGATTAAATAGTCATTACCGCACCTTGCCGACCATCTCAACAGCAAATATTTCGTTTATGCCATGAGGTGAAAAATTAAATTTCAATATGATTATACATTACCAAAAAAAAGAGATGATTTTATTTTTTTATAAGCATAAATTTAGTTTAATTCTTGATTGTGTTAGAAATTATATTTTATGAATTCTGATTTTCAATAAACTTTATTTTTTCGTTGAATTTGTACACATTTTTATTGTAAAAATCACGTTGTAAAATAAATAAATAAAATAAAAACCTCTTCGATGTACCTTTACCTTGACGTGGTGAAGAGGCTTAAGGCTTAACGCCGAACTAAAAAAGGTACAACACTTTGTTTACTAATAATGCTGTTAACTAAAATGAATAAAATGTTTAGGATGTACTATATTATTTTACTATAATATAATATTGTTTATACTTTATCAAGAGATGCAGAGAAGATAAGGAAGTTGTTTACCTTCAATGGAATTAACGTTATCATTGTTTATTTCTTTAGATAGAACTCCGGATTATAGTGAAGTTGAACGGGGTAAAAAGACCGAAGGTGGCCGGGAGTAGCCGAACGACCCCGAAGACATCGCAAAATTGCAATTCCATAGCAAAATAGTTAATTATTAGTAAATAATGCTTGAAAATGGTACAAAATGGACTGATAAGGTGAGAAAACAATTAAAAATGTTAAAATTATTATTTTTAAACAAAATAAATTTCCGTCCGAAGTAGGTAAAAGTTTTATATTATTGTTTATTTATACACTAAGAAATTCTCATCACAAAGTTAATGTTTACGTCTTAAATTGAGCTTGTTTACGATTAAGTTATCAGGGATTAACCATTGACGGCCCATAATTCTAAGAAGCGCATTATCAATATTGATACTTAAGAGGTTAATCGTTCAAAGTTTGAAAGCTTAAGGAACTTTTTATCGCAACTTAAAATGTAGGATTAAGGATCAGAGTTCAATGCTGTATAGGATTAGGAAGCACTATTACGATGTTTATATTTAAGCCACCAAGAAGGTTCAAAGTCCATGTTTACGTTTAAGCTTAAGGAACACTATATCGCTATTTAAATTAAAGGATCAAGGTATCAAAGCTCAAATATGTATAGGATTAAGAAGCCCTATGACGATGTTTATATTAAAGCCGTTAAGAGGGTTCAAAGTCCATGTTTACGTTTCAGTTATCAGCATGCTTAAACATGATCCAAACCTGTTTGTACATGTTCATACCTGTTTAAATTATTGCAATGGTTGCTTCCTCAAAACAAAATGGCGGCTGGAAACACTTACTTAAAAAAAGTATAAAATATTATTGGAAAGATAACATAAAAAATTCCGGAGAGATGCACTCTGGTGGACACATTACGAAGTAGAGTGGGTGCTGCGCTCTTGCGGATTCATTAGAAGGTGAGTGTGCACTACGACTATGTGAATAGACAATAAAAGTAAATAAAGAAATTTAGAAGATGTAAACATTAAAAAGTTTACAATAAATGTAAACATTAGGAAGGTCATGTAACAGTTAGGAAGGTTTCATAAATGTAATCATTGAGAAGGTTGCGGAAAATGTAAACATTGGGAAGGTTATGTAACAGCAAGGGAGGTTTCAGATATTGTAAACAACGGGAAGGTTATATAACAGCAAGGAAGGTTTCATAAAATGTAAACAATGGGAAGGTTGAGGAAAATGTAAACAATGAGAAGGTTATGTAACAGTAAGGGAGGTTTCATAAAATGTAAACAATGGGGAGGTTGAGAAAAATGTAAACATTGGGAAGGTTATGTAACAGTAAGGGGGGTTTCCGAAAATGTAAACAATGAGAAGGTTATGTAACAGTAAGGGAGGTTTCAATAAATGTAAACAATAGTAAGGTTATGTCACAGTTTGAAAGGTTTCGTAAAAGCACACATTACAATTTGACCATCGGACCTAGCCGGGAGGAACTCTCAAGTTAGGCACTCTGATTGGTTAACTAATGCAGGAGTGGGAGAAGCAAAATGGCGTCCGGGTAGACTCATGCTTTATAAATTGTGACGTCATAAAAGAAAATGGCGGACGGGTAGACTCATGCTTTATAAATACTGAATTAGCCCAAAACGTAGGGAAAAGAAAGTGGACGCCGGGTAGACTCATGCTTTATAAATTGTGACGTCATAAAAGAAAATGGCGGACGGGTAGACTCATGCTTTATAAATACTAAATTAGCCCAAAACGTAGGGAAAAGAAAATGGACGCCGGGTAGACTCATGCTTTATAAAGACTTAATACTCTCAAACAGGGGTCACGTGATCAAAAAGGGGCGTGGCTTAGTGGTTTAGGTTAGGTTGATGAAGGGTCACGTGACTAAAAAGGGGCGTGGCTTAGTGGTTTAGGTTAGGTCGATGGCGCGAACCATAGTAGTTAAGGTTAGGTCGTGATGACGTCATAGGTGGTTAAGAGTGGTAGGAGAGGGGATGGAGGAATCGGTGCGCCAGCTCCCGCAATTCTTATCTACTATTAAAGTTTTTATTTATATTATTTATTTGGTATTGTATGGCCATAAAAAGGTTCCTTTGTTTATATTTTAAAAGAAAATCGAATATTTAATCGATAAATTAAACTGACAATATGAAGTTAAGTTGGATTGACTAGATCACGAACGACAGGTAGATCGCGAACGATCGTTCAATAAAGGCCAGTTTTGGCGGGAAACCATGGGCGCCGCCATCTTGCACCGAAGCCCTGCGCCAGAACCGGTATATTATATCTACTGCTGTGATATAATATAATTACATTTAAATAGGTTTTGATAAATAGAAACAACTTTAATACTTAAGACATCTGAAACATCAAACAAGGTATTGAACTAGGGTCACCCGTAGTCCGATGAAAGGTACTCGTTAAAGATCTCTATCATAAACCTAGATAAGCAAAATTTAGTAGTCCCACAGTAAAAAAAACGATGTTAATTGAATAAACAAACAAACTATTTATAGACTGTTAGTTTACTCATTTAAAGCGACTTTATCCTGCTGTGGCTAATCGATCAATGCTGCAGAGGGAACTCAAATTTTGCCTGTCCATGTTTAATTTGGAATAGGGATCTTTAAGGAGTACCTTACATCGTACTGACCTCTCCGAAATACGTCATAACTAGAGATTTTTTTCCCATTATAAAAATGTAGAGCCACTTGCCAGGTTTGACCTGCTAAGTGGCACAGAAGGCTGTTATTCCGCTATTCCACAGGTGACCCCAACTATTTATAGAGCATTATATTAATAATATTCAAAATTTTACTTTATGATTTTTTTTTTATACCAAAAAACTAATATCATACAGGTCACGGGTTCAAACCTGTAGGTGGTCCTAGGATTGTTTAATGGGAGTAAAAAATCCTTAGTTATGCCGTCCTTCGGAGGGGACGTTAAAAGGTGGTCTCGAGTCTGTGCGATGTCAGGTACTCCTTAATGATCCCTACCCTAATAAAAGCTGGATAGGCAAAATTTAGGACTCCCACTGTAGCATCCTCCGAATAAAGTGATGTTAAATAAATAAACAAACTTATATCATACACACATTAATATAATCAACTCCCTGTAATTTTCTTGGAAGGTTATTTCAGCTTGGATTAATAACACACTGAGGAAGTCATGTTAAACAAACACCTTTAAGAGGCATAAAATTGGAGGAGACATGAACACGTATACATGACCTAGAAGCCATGACCGGATGATATCATGACCCTGGGAATGGAGGTCGCGGTCTCTCGGGATGATGAGAACCTTGAAAGGTCACGACGATGGAGGGTATGATGGTCGAAGATGGAGGAGGAAGTTGGTAGGACCGTGCGCAATAAAAGGAGTCCTGGATAGCTTGGTCTTATTGAAGGATAATTAGGGTGGAGGAGTCCTTGCTAGAGGATGAGAGGACCTGTGGGAGAAGTATATATTTTATTTTTTCAATAATTTCAGGTATAAAGAGATTATTTATATATATATATATACATATACGCCTAAAATTAAGTGTATACCCTATTCCTTACTGTACGTTACCTTCCACAACTTTGTATATAACATTTTTTTCTTAAATATTTAGCTTTTCAACTGAATAAAATATTATATATCTAGAATACTATTCTTAAATTCAGGCAAAAAAAAAGAAGATATTTTTGCTTTTCTCTCCTTCAGACAGCTATCAAATTCGTTCAACTTATATATTTCATACATAAATTAACCTAAATCTGTATGGAAAAGGAACTTAACGTTTAAAAGTTGTTTTCTTGATAAATTACTTCCCTATAATTAAAACAACACAAAAAAAAAACAAAAAAAAACACAATTACGTGAATAAAATATTTACATACAATTGTTTTTTAACTAGACAAAATTATCTAAAGCATTGACTTGTTTAATCAAATAAATTATCATCAATCAAATATTCATATGCTTCGTACCTCCAATAGTTAATTAGATTTATTAATTGTGAATTTACAAACATGCAATAAGGCAATCTACAAGAACTCACTGAAAACAATTTGAAGAATTGATCAGATATGCTTGGGAATAATAAATAGAAGTACGTTATGAAGACCAGAGTAATTATTTAAATATTAAATTTTAAATAATATGCAATGGTAATTGACCGCTTTTTGTATAGAGCTATTTCTTCAATATATGCTTGCGTCCAGCTAACAAAATAAATAATAATTTTTATAAATTACACCCCAAAGTATAAGAAGAAAGGCTTTGTTGTTAACTGCTTTACAATAAGCGGCAGTTTTGGAAACAGTTTTCTCAACACATCTAAGGTCGGGGTAATTAGACATACCGGTCTTAATATTCAACCAGACAATTGTTCCTACTTTCGGTATTATGTGAGCATTGATATTAAACTTTTTTAATAACAATTACCACTAAAATTTTTTAAGAAAATCAGAGATTTGAAATCACACAAAACTAAATACTCAGAGAGAATTCTGAAGGGTTGTAAACATAGGATTCAGTATAACAACAATGACGATGAACGTCTTCGAATTAACACCGGAAGTGGCGAATTCCAAGGTGGCGATAAACGAATAAAAATAACGAAACGCATTATGTTAGACGAATGTTTTTACTTACTGAAGTCAGTAGTCCTAATATTTCCGTTAATTTTCCTTCTTCACTGATAATATAATTGTAGGTTTAACCAGAGAAAGATGATAAAATACAATTTAAAATTTTTTATTCAATTTTGTTGATAAAAACCTCTAAAGGGTCATTGGCGACTGAGGCTTATTATATTTGGTTGTCATATTTAATATATTTTTAAATAGCTTAATAGTTTATTTACACTGTAAAAGTTTTTTTACACTCCTGTTTAAACAAAACAATTATTATTAAGGCAAATGAACTTTGTATATTCTGTAATGATTATTTCAATAATGGTTTGTACCATATCCGTCCACATTGCCCAACTTTTAAAGACAATAGGCAATATATCATAAAACCATCTGAATCCGTATCCTGTGACCTACAAAAAAATTGAAAATATCTTGAACATTAATAGTGAAGCCAGATCGAACAGTCTTTATATTTATATCTTAAAATATGTATAAATATGATTCTATTAGTTCTATATAAACAATATTATGTAAATAGTTTTCGAAACCATTTAATCACTGTACTTTTACTACGCTTCCGTTTATTTTAAATGTCTCATAATTTTAAGTTTAATATTGTGTAGTAATCAATATTATGTGTTCGCGTAACATGTACGCTCAATTTAATAATGTGCCATAAGCGGCCATATTTTTGTTACAAATCATATGGTAAGAAGAGAAGCAAAAGTACAGTAGAAGCGTGCACGCTACACACCATCTCTTTCTTCTATTCTTAGTACGTTCCAATAAGAATGGAGTAGAAGAAGAAAAAGTCACTCTAGGCTGGACGAAAGGCGAGGGAAATGAAGAGATAAATGAGAGAACTACCATACCAAGAAGTAATTATGTAGCCCACCTAAATCTTAATACATAACCTTTCTGAATTGTTCAAAATACACCAATATTTAATCCCAATAGTTTTTCTTTTCAATCATTCAATACAGTCCACTTCTAGCTGCCACTTGGTCGAGTCCCAATCATTTTTCATAATGACGGTTAGACCAAACATTTTATGGTCCTCCGGGCCGGATATTTCAAGTTTAATGATCCTACGTGCCTTGATGTTTAAAAGTTTTAATGTTCTACCATGCAAGGTTTCAATTAGTTCATTATTCAAGTAAATATAGATAAAGTATTGGTGTATTTATTTATAATAACAAGTAACATATTTTAAGGTTTTAAGATTAAAGTTAAAAGTCATGTTCAAAATTAATATTCAATTAAATGTACAACGCCATCTTATTCTATCAAGCGTTATAGCAATATTCTAAATCAATTATATTTAAATTCAGATTTATTGATCCATGTTTTCATATTTACATTACATTGCATATTATGTTCATAAAAGTTTCTCATATTCAATAGTATAATTCATAAAATATTATTTTAGTGATAGGTTAAGAAATACATGTGCTCAGTTAAGGGTTAGTTAAAAGCAAACATGTGGTCAATTAAATTATATCTGTGTGTCGTTCAATAATGATCATTCGCCATAGTGAAATAAGAAAATAAGTTAACTTCAGAATTTATGTTATCCTAACTTTAGATACTATCAACATTGTTTTATTCACTATCGCATAATAATTTAAAATTCTAAAAAGTGTAATCACTTCAGCCAAGTTTCTAATTAATTCTCCTTCCTCAGTATTTACTAGGGAGCTTTTGTTAGACATATTGATACTTTTCGAGTTTATTCATTTACATTAGAAATTATGGCTTAGTTCACGTGACGTCACAGTCTTCAAGTTTTTCATTCGTGACAGTCACCTATAGTAGGTTCATGTTGTTTATTCCATATATGTAATTTCACCTTCTTTTTGATTTAAATTATGCCTGTTCTTGTTTCTTTAGTTATTTTCACAGAGCTGTATTTTACCCTTTCCTTGCTTGCGGTTTTCAAACATTGTTCATTTCTCTTCCTTATGTCCATTTTCTTCTTCGTTTTTCTCTCGGTGATTTTCTCCTTCGTCTTTCGTCAGCCTTGGGAGACTGTTTGAGTTTAAAAATGGTTGAGAATAAAGGTGATTATGTTAATCAAATCCACGCGCTGGAACGCAAGATGCGTTTGCTCAAGCGGAACATTGTTGGTGTAAGTAACATCAATATCCAAGATGTAACAGATGAAGAAATTGATTCCTTCGAAGCTACGTTTCGTAATGCGAAAGAAGAGTGGGATGAGTTCCGTGCTGCATGGGATCAGCTTGATTCATTGTACATACTAATTGACGAAAGTGAAAAGTTTCCGACGAAGGAATGGGACAGCATATACGACAACCTGCGCCGTGAGGTAGTAAAAGCTAGCGGTATTCTCCTGTCTCTACACAAGCGAACACCCTCCGAGACGTCCACGAAGATAACGGATAACGAAACACAGAAGAACTTCGGGCCTAAACTTGACAAGATTCCCATACCCTCCTTTTCTGGTGATCTTTTGAAATGGATGCATTTCAGGGACACATTTAGGTCATTGGTTCACAATCGCCCAAATCTAAGCCACATCGAGAAGTTCCACTATCTAATTGCTGCTTTGAAAGGGGAAGCAGCAGCTTTGGTTTCGAAATTTCCTGTCACCGACGAGTCTTACAATCAAGCGTGGGAAAAAGTTGTCCACACGTACGACAACCCAAGGGTTTTAGCCAAATTATTAATTCACCGCATTGTAGACTGCGAACCCGCCACCACTAAAGCAGAGCACCAACGTTATGATTCGTTTCTGACAGGTGTTGCTGATAGTATAGAGGCTTTCAAGGCACTCAAGTTAGAAAATCCCTGCGAAGTTGTTCTTTCTACCCTGGCGTTGAGGTCGCTGGATCAAGATACAAGGAAGCAATTTGAACTCTCAAGAGAATCAAGTAAAGAGCTTCCGAAGACCGAAGAAGTTATAAATTTCGTCCGTCAGCGCAAACTCGCTCTAAACATGTCTCAGGACCTCCAGGGCTTCTCCTCGTCTTCAAGAGGTTCAAGCTCTCGCCCTTCACATTCTAATAGGAATACTGTATCACTCCATATGACTAATAGTTCAAGAATACTTCAAAATGCAAATTCAAAAGATTCAATTTCTGACCTTCGCAAAAGTCTTAAATGTTTACAGTGCAACGGTTGCCATCATATCTCACGCTGTGACGAATTCATATCCTTTTCTGTGAAGCAACGGTACAACAAAGTAAAAAATTGGAAAGTGTGTTTCAATTGTTTCTATAAGGGACATCATGTCAATAACTGCTTATCCAAGTTCCGATGCCGTCACTGTCGTCAAAAGCACCATACATTAATTCATAGGGATTCCGAAAACCTGAAACAGACCGAGTCATTAACCGATAGAAAAGTTATTCCAGAACTGCGCACTGAAGAGAAATCATTCATCGGATTTGGTTCTGCGCAGCCTAAACCACATTCAACCAGTTCGGTACTTCTCGGGACTGTCCGTACTCTTGTAAAAGATACAAGTGGAGATTACCATCCTGCGCATGCTCTGTTGGATTCAGGAAGTCAACATACCTTCATTACATCTTCATTTGCAAAGAAAATCGGTGCGAAGGTATACCCCTCACACACATCAATCACCAGTTTGGCAGGATCATCATTGCCACAGAACCTTGTTAAAGGAACCACACAATGCGTTATACGCGCATACGTCGGAGAGAAGGAATACAAGGTCGCAACCTTAGTCATAGAGTGCATTACCTCTAACTTGCCAGCAATCAACATCCCGACATCTCTCACCTCTCAGCTAATGCATCTACCCTTAGCAGATCATCAGTTTGGCGAACCAAAGCCAATAGACATTCTATTAGGAGATGATATATTTCATCAAATAATCACTGGCGCATCTATTCCCTCTAAAGTTAAAGGTCTTTCACTGCTACCAACCACCTTCGGACTTGTAGTTACTGGTGTACTAAACGACGCACCCACAATATCTCACCAAACGTTCTTCATACAAGGAAATACAACCATTGAAGACAAGATGGAAATTGAAGAGCCGAAACATGTAGATAAAAGCAATCCTGAAGACGCACCTTCTTCCTATCGGTCAAATTCAAGAGTTACGACACCGAAACAAGCTTTACTTTCCAAGGACCCTCTAATAATCTCTGAAAGATCCATACCATCTTTTCCATTTCTTGATGAACGGGGTATTCTCAGGGTGGGCGGAAGGTTAAGCAACAGACCTCTGAGTTTTTCGGCTAAATGTAACATGTTGCCACGGAAATCTCACTATTTTATGTTCCATACACATAAGAATTGCTTCCATTTTATTCCTTCCTTACGTTTGGCACTGTTAGGAAAATCGGGAACAACAAAGTTCATTAAAGAACATATTTTAAATTGCGACTGTTACAGAGGGTTTAATTCGAGGCTATTATTCGCTCTTACTGAATATGTTCACGACTTCAAATTACTACCCTTGGGCACTAATTCCTCGGCGCTCCTCTTCGGATCATCCAAAGTTCTACTTACGATCACCCTACCTTGCGTCTCACTCAATGGATGTCTCAGATATCCTCTTTATGGAAAAGGCGGAAGAAATATGATGTTCATACTCTGCAACCTAGGCTTAAGTGGACTTTCTGCAACTCTGTAATAAGGTCAGGGAGCCTCGGTATATTGACAGAGAAGAGATGGCTACATCTAGACCAGCGATCTGTAGGAAGAGCCACAGACACTTATGCAGGCCAGGACGGCGTCGTACGTTAACCTTAACCGTTGAAGTCCTCACTGCGTCCGGCAAGACTCTGACTAGAGCCGTAACATCAGTTGCACCATTATTTTATCATGAGGATAAAAAAAAAATCACTCAGCTGATTAAGTTTCAAGCTTTATTTAAGTATTTTAGAAACATTTATATTTACCATTCTTTTTAATTCGCTAAGAATTTGAATTACGTAGCTTCATGTATGTTTTTTCTAATAGTTCGTTTTTCGTCGTTATCTTGTAGTTCGTTTTTCTGTTCCTTGTTTATTTAGTATTCTGATATTTTCTATTAATTTCAACAATATATTTCCTATTAGCTTCCACAATATATTTTCTTTGTTTTGGCTGGAGCGATAATATTTCGAAGTTTTATCGTAACTCATCGCTGTCATTCAACCTTATGTAATTTTTGTTAATATTGTACTAATGTAAATTAGATTAATCTAATTTAGGTGGGCGGTTTGTTCGCGTAACATGTACGCTCAATTTAATAATGTGCCATAAGCGGCCATATTTTTGTTACAAATCATATGGTAAGAAGAGAAGCAAAAGTACAGTAGAAGCGTGCACGCTACACACCATCTCTTTCTTCTATTCTTAGTACGTTCCAATAAGAATGGAGTAGAAGAAGAAAAAGTCACTCTAGGCTGGACGAAAGGCGAGGGAAATGAAGAGATAAATGAGAGAACTACCATACCAAGAAGTAATTATGTAGCCCACCTAAATCTTAATACATAACCTTT
The DNA here is from genome assembly GCA_023052935.1 of Piezodorus guildinii. Lineage (NCBI taxonomy): Eukaryota > Metazoa > Arthropoda > Insecta > Hemiptera > Pentatomidae > Piezodorus > Piezodorus guildinii. Next base: position 184,458,914 of record CM041293.1, on the reverse strand, counting down.
CTGAATTGTTCAAAATACACCAATATTTAATCCCAATAGTTTTTCTTTTCAATCATTCAATACAGTCCACTTCTAGCTGCCACTTGGTCGAGTCCCAATCATTTTTCATAATGACGGTTAGACCAAACATTATGTTAAAAATTTTGTATTATCCAGTTCGTTTTATTTTTGTTTACTATTTTGTCAAGGAGTACTTGTTTTATCTTCTGTTTAATATTTTTGGTAAAGAGCACTAGACTCAGGTTATATTTCTTTTATAATTGTATTTTATGTTGTAAATTTGTACAAGACTTTGTCTTTCACAAATAAAATATATTCTGTTCTAGTTTTTTTACACTCCTGGTGGACTGTTTGAGGAACGTCATCACAATATTAGCAGGTGAGTGCATGAGGATTTCTAAAAAGGTAACTTTGGGAAGACTGGGAGTGTCCAATACGAAGTCGGCATCAAAGCATCTTCTCTTTTCTGGAAATCCTAGTGCTCGTGGTCCATTTTTTGGTATCTGGCTTGTTATCTATATTGTTTCGCAGTTTTTGAAGAGATTTTCCTTCAATTGGCTGATCCAATCCCCTGCTGTGAGGTCCATTAGTACGTGCTTTCAGATCTGTAGCCTTGTTGGCCGAGCAGTCGGCTCTGTCTGCTTCTTCTTTGCCTACGATACCACAATGTGCTGGAACCCAGGTGAAGACTACAATAATGCTTTTATTTAAATATTTATTAGAATATCGATGCGTTTTTATGACCGAAAATTTGGTTCGATTAATTATAATATTTTTTTTAAATTTTATTTATTTATTTATAGTAATTTACAACTGTACTAAAGAATACAATAAGTAAATGTGTAGTATGAAAATAAAAAGTCAGAAAAATGTCTTGAGAAAGAACTACCCAGTGGTAGCACTTTACTAACTATTTTAAGACAGTAGGTCCCGAGGCCACCTTCTTTTCAGTCGCCTTGGAGGGTTATCAGGGATATCTGAGGAAGATAAGTTACGGACAAGTGGGTTTGTATGGGCAGGGAGTTTAGAATGGAAAGAGGAGTATCTATTACGGGCTATGTCAGTTAAGGTCATTATGGAGGAGTTGATTTGTGACAAAATAAGGAGCATTCAGGATTTTGGATTGTATGGATTGGATGCGGGAGGAATTAGATGGTTTCGTAGAGCCCCGAAGCTCGATTCTATATGTCCAAATAGGTCTGATAATTGTGATGTAGATGAGTCTTTGGTAATATACTGGAAGTTTTGAACGTTTGTCTACTAAGTGTTGTATTAATCGATATCTTCGAGCAGTTTCTTGTCGTTTCAGCCTTGTGTGAGGATTCCAAGTGAGGCGCTTGTCAAGATGGAGACCTAGGTATCGGATTTGTTCTACAGAAGTAAGGGTAATGTTATTAAGGGATACTGGGGGGGGGGGGCAGGAAGTCATCTGTTTGCGACTAAGGGTAAAGGTGATTTGGTGGGATTCGTTGGGATTTATTTTAATCCTCCAATTTTGACACCATTCTTCAATGGCTGTGATGTGGGACTGAAGGGTTTGGGATGCAGTAGTTGGATCATTATGGACGGATAAGACACACGTGTCATCAGCATAAGTATTGAGGACAGTGCGAGAATTGTAATATTTAAATTTAAAAATAAAATTCTGTTGAACAAATGCGATACCTAGGACTCCATCTTGACAAACGTCTTACATGGAATCCTCATACTTGATTTAAACGAAAAGAAACTGCCCGTAGATACCGATTACTACAACACTTACTAGACAAACGTTCAAAACTTCCAATTTATTACAAAAGGCTCATTTATGTTACCATCAGGCCCATCTTGATGTATAGAATTGAGCTTTGGGGCTTGTTTGTACTTTGGTCAGAGAAAATGGTGCCTAAATAACATAGTTACTTCTTCTCTCAGACAAAAGTGTTAAATATCGATTGTATATGTAAAGATAGTTGTGGCACTGAACTTCCACCTAGGTGTACAGCAGCCCAACAACAAACAGTACAGTCCAGTTGGTAGCGTCCCCTGCGCCATGTTGTTTGTATATATAGCAGTAATAAACAAGCTGTCTAGTACAAGGTTCTTTTATTCCACTGCCTAATACTCTATAACTTTAATAGGTTATGGGCCCAGAGTATTGTTGTGCAGAGCATAGTATTTGTGTATAGTGTCAACGTGTAGTCGCGAAGTGATATTATTTTATTAGTGAATTTTGTTTACCGGTACTATGGCGTCAGTTACTACTTCAGGAGTTCCAGTACTGGTCGGAACAAGTTTTAACAGCTGGTTTTTCAGAATGTCATCTATTTTGGAAAGAGAACAGGTAAAAGATGTGTTAGAAGCAGACCCTCCTACCTCTAGCGCTGAGAAAAGGGAATTTCTCATTAAAGACTCGAAGGCAAAGTCCATCATTATCCAAGGCATTTCAGATAAACATCTGGAAATAATCATGGATTGCCAAAGTTCCAAGGAAATGATAAATGCTTTAAAGAAGGTTTTTGTCAGATCTACCTCTTTTTCAAAATTGACTTGGTACAGAAAGTTGATGGGCCTGAAATATTCTCTTCAAGGAAATATGGAAGAACATTTTTTGGCATTTGATACCATTATCCGAAACCTTCAAGAACAAGGCACAGTTCTAGGAGAGTCAGACAAGGTATGTCACCTTTTGATGTCTTTACCAGATGAATTTAACACAGTTGTGACAGCTCTAGAAACTAATTTAGAAGTCCAAATGGATTTTGTGCGAGCCAGACTTCTAGATACAGATACAAAGTTAAAGTCAAAGTCATCAGCTAGTGCATCATCATCAGAAGTATCATTTAAAGCACAGAGTGGTTGCTTTATATGTGGGGATAAAAGACATTTCAAGGCACAATGTCCCAAAAATAAGCAGAACCGTGGAAGTAAATCTTTTAATAGAAGCTTTCGTGGAAAAAGAAGAGGAACAATCCAGGGAAATACGGCAGATGTAGAAGAAGAAGTTGTAATGGTGGCCCTAAATTGTGGTAATATTAAACTATCATCTAACAATGTGTTTTTAGTCGATTCAGGTGCGAGTAACCATCTTTTTAAGGCAGAATTGGAACCCCTTTTGTCAAATGTTTGTAATCTTGATCATGATGTCGCCATACATATAGCTAATGGTGATAAAATGTTTACTAGAAAAGAAGGTACCCTAAGAGTAACCTCTCAAGGTAAGGTTGTAAACATTAAAGGTTTAATAGTTCCAGGGTTAAAACATAATTTATTATCAGTGAATGCAGTTACCTCAAAAGGCTTAAAAGTGATTACAGATTCTAAGGAGATGAAAATCTGCGGAAGAAATTTTAAGCTGAGTTGTCCACGAGTGAATGGATTGTACATATTTACATTTGATGAACCCAGTGATAATCAAGTCAAGTGCAACATTTCAAGTGCTACGGATGGAGATCTATGGCATAAACGGCTAGGACATTTGAATCGGCATGGACTTAAAAGTTTAGGATTACCCTATAGTGACAAGAAGTGTTCGGCATGCATTGAAGGTAAGGCTACTAGACAGCCCTTTTCAAATAATAGGAAACGCACTTCAAAGGTTGGTGAATTAATTCACTCTGATATATGTGGTCCTTTCAATCCTGAATCAGTTGAAGGCCATAGGTATATGCAGGTGATTTTAGACGACTTTACTCATTTTGTGTACGTTAAACTTCTCCATATGAAAAGCGAAGCTGAAACAAACCTGATGGATTATATAGTAGAACTAGAAAGGCAACAGGGTGTCCCAGTGAAAAGGCTACGTTTAGATAATGGAGGAGAATTTACGTCTAAATTTTTTCAAAAATATTGTTCAGATAAAGGTATAAAATTAGAATATTCTTTGCCATATAGCCCTCAAATGAACGGAAAGAGCGAATAAATGAATAGGACACTATTAGATATGATGCGTACTAAGGTATCAGATTCCGGCATCCCCAAGTTCTTGTGGGGGGAAGCAGCTCGATGTTGTGCTTATGAACTGAATAGGTCACCTACTTCAGCCTTAAATAAAGGTGAAACTCCCTCATTAAAATGGAATGGTAGAAATGATCTGTCTAAACTTCGAATATTTGGTTGCCGAGCATGGCCTACCATTCTTCCTAAAGGTTCCAAATTGGATCCCAGAAGCAAGGAGGGGGTGATGGTTGGTTATTGTGGTGGTGGGTATAGGATTTGGTTGCCAGACGAGCAGAAAGTTATTAGATCTAGAGATGTGATATTCGAGGAGAGCCAAATGCCCTATAAAGAAGTTAAAAATGTACCTATTGTCTATCATAATAGTGGTGGAAGCTATGAAGAGGGAAGGAAAAATGGTGAAGAGAATAACACTAATATTTCAGAGCAGCCAGAAGATACTTCTAGACCTCAGAGAAACCGGCCAAAACCTCATTTCCTAAATGATTATGAGTTATATAATGCATACTGTATGGTAAGCCGATCAGATGGAGTTCCATCATCTTATGAGGATGCTAATAAAAAAGAGGAATGGCAGGAAGCCATTATTAAAGAATTAAAAGCTCATGAGAAGATGAACACTTGGTCTGAAGAGGAAGCACCGAATGGAAGTGTCCCAATCACAACTAAATGGGTTTTCACAGTGAAGGAAGATGGAATCAAAAAGGCCAGATTGGTAGCAAGAGGGTTTGAAGAACAAACTCAAGGTGATTGTGTATTCAATTACTCACCAGTTTGCCGAATGGATACTGTAAGAACTCTCTTGTCATTTGCATGCCAAAACGATTGGAGTATTAGACAAGTTGATGTGCCAACAGCCTTTCTCAATGGCTCACTGGACTATCCTGTGTTTATAAAACCACCTAAAGGTGTAAGTTGTTCTACAAAAACTCTGAGACTAAATAGGCCACTTTATGGACTTAAGAAAGCACCGAAGTATTGGAATGAAAGATTTAATTCTTTTATGTTAAAACTGGGATTTAAAAGATCCCAATATGATTTATGCCTTTACTACAAGAGTAGGGTGTTCTTTGTTCTTTTTGTGGATGATGGCCTAATTACAGGGGATGAAAAGGCTATTGAAGAATTAGTGAACAATTTAAAAGGAGAGTTCAGCATTAAAGAAATGAAGGCTTCTCAATTTTTAGGGATGAAGATTGAAAGGCAAGAAAAGAATATAAGGGTTACACAAACCCGCTTTATTGATAAACTCCTTGAAGATTATAATATGCTAGAGTGCAGGAAGGTATCAACCCCCATGGAGGTTGGATTTAAACTTAACGCTGACAGTCCACCTTTAGATGAAAATATACCATACAGGAGCTTGGTATGTGGACTTATGTATCTGAGCACAACAACTCGCCCGGATTTATCATTCCCAATTAGCTATTTATCTAGATGTTTAGATAAAGCTACTCAGCAGTCTTGGAAAGCTGCAAAACGAATACTCAGATATCTCAAAGAAACTCGAGATATGGGTCTTACTTTCAAACCAAGTGAGAACCTAGGACTTATTGGTTATTCAGATGCTGACTGGGCAGGTGACATAGAAACACGAAAGAGTGTAAGTGGCTTTGCAGCATTCTGCAGAAGCAATCCCATAGCTTGGTATTCAAGAAAGCAAGCATGTGTGGCTCTGTCAACGATGGAAGCGGAGTACATTGCAGCAGGAATGGCATCACAGGAAATTGTGAGTGTAAGTGGTATAATTAGTGAGTTCAGTGGTGAAACATTAAGTGGAAAACTGTTGGTGGATAACACTAGTGCTATAGCTTTTATAAAGAATTGTGAAAACTCTAAACGAGCAAAACACATTGATATAAAATTCCATTTTGTTAAAGATCTTATTTCCAAAGAAATAATATCTGTGGAACACATCAATTCTGACCGCAATGTGGCAGATTTGTTCACAAAACCACTTGCCTTTGATAAGTTTCAAATGTTTCGGAAGGCTTTAATTAATTAATATATTAATGTCATTTATATATATTGTGCTAAAATTGTTGTAAAGAATTTTGTAATAGTATAATATTTTACTTGTTTTGTTGTATAGAATTTTGTAATAGAATAATATTTTTACTTGTTTTGTGGTGTAGAATTTTGTAGTAGAATAATATTTTTACTTGTTTTGTATGTGAGATACAATTGAATATTTACTTGTGTATGTATATATTTGAAAACATTCAATTGAGGGGGTGTGTTAAATATCGATTGTATATGTAAAGATAGTTGTGGCACTGAACTTCCACCTAGGTGTACAGCAGCCCAACAACAAACAGTACAGTCCAGTTGGTAGCGTCCCCTGCGCCATGTTGTTTGTATATATAGCAGTAATAAACAAGCTGTCTAGTACAAGGTTCTTTTATTCCACTGCCTAATACTCTATAACTTTAATAAAAAGTTCCGATATTCCTACTTTTTGTAATGTTGCAAATATCATAAAGCGAGTTTTAAAATATATTTGTAGTCAGGTTTGTAAATATTGACTATTACTAACAGCAGTGTCTAAGTTCATCATAATTCATTGGTAAGTCAAAATCTAGTATACCATATTAATTATAATTATTCTTTGTTTTGTTGATTTTCACTGAAATTTGGGCAGGTAATAAAAGACTTCTTACAATATGTAAAAGTCAGAGAATCTCTTTGAGCTGCTTTGCTAGACACCCTGATTATGCTTGCTAATCTCAAAGCAGTTTTTAACAAATCAAGTTATTAACAAATTTCAACTAAACCATCTAATTCCTCTCGCATTCAATAATTAATCCAAAATCATTCGAAAAATCCTAAATGTTCCTTATTTCGTTACGAATAAAATTATCAATAATGACCTAAATATCCCATTTGTCGCTGAATTATCCCGAAACAGATATGCCTTTTTTAATTCTACACGAATCATCTTGTACGCAACTTATCATCCCATCTATTCCTGACAACTCTCCGAGGCGATTGAAAAGACGATGGCCCCGAGACCTACTAAATTAAATTGACATTGAAGTGCTACCACTGTGTAGTTCTTCACAAGACATTTCCAATCCCATCATTGTAAATAAGCCCATTTGCTTAATAAGCACAGTTGTAAATATCAATAAAATGTTTAAAATTAGGAAAAATAAAATTCAACTCAAAATAAAATTTAATGAAATAAAAATAAAAAAACGTGCGTTTATTCCTAAAAAGGGCAAAACGAAGAATATAAAATTGTAATATATTATTCGCTAATACATGAACAGGATAGCTGTCCGTGTTTGAAGCTGATACATGTAAGCAAATAGAACGAGCAAAAGCATGGAAATCTGGTCTCTAGCCATAACTAAGGATTTTTTTCTGCTTTTAAAAAATCGGGCATTTTTCGGGTTCAGAATTAAATTTTAGAAATTAAATGTTTCACGGATTAAAGTAAACTCCTATAGCCTTCCCTATTAGGCCGAGTTTCGGTAGTGGTATTTCGCATGAAATGTACGTGATACAATACGGTGTAGCCCACTAAAATCTTTTCTTTTCTTTTTTTTTATTATTTATTGTAATTTACAACTGTATTAAAAAACACAATAAGCAAATATGCAGTATGAAGAAAAGTCATGAAAATATCTTGAGAAAGAATTACCCAGTGGTAGCACTTCTCTAACTATTTTAAGGCAGTAGGTTCCGAGGCCACCTTCCTTTCAATCGCCTCGGAGGGTTATCAGGGATATCTAAGAAAGATAAATTACTGACAAGTGGGTTTTTGTGGGCAGGGGGTTTAGAATGAAAAGAGATGTATCTATGACGGGCTATGTCTGCAACAAATGGGATTTTTAAGTCATTATAGAGGAGTTGATTTGTAACAAAATAGGGGACATTCAGGATTATGGATTGTAAGGATTGGATGCGGGAGGAATTAGACGGTTTAGTAGAGCCCCAAAGCTCGATCCCATATGTCTAAATAGGTCTCATAATAGTGATGTAAATGATTAAAAATCTTATATTACTATTGAAATGATCGGATGAGGGCGTCCGCAAATTTTTTTTTTTTTGCATCCACTGCCCTATACCATACACCACAACACCATTATGGTTAAGCATACAGCACATACTCTATGTTTATGGTTCTGGTTGAGCATAAACCCCATTATCAGGTGAGATCCTCCCTCGGACCCTGACTACCACCACATCCACCACAAGGCTGCGGCTCAGTAGCCTCACAATCAGTAACAAAGCCTCCATGATATAACTCTACCCTTCGCGTGTCCTTCTTCTTTTTGTAGCTCACTTCCGGCGGCCATTGTCTGCGTACTGGGTAATTACGATGGCTGTGGCTTTCTCCCCCGGGCCCGCGAACCGCCAGGACAAAGGATCCCAACACTTCCTTGTTTCCTCCTTTCTTGATAAAGGATCGCGTGTGTGGCGCTTTGAGTTTGTCTCTTTGCTAAGCCGTTGATTGCGGTTTCCCAAGGTCGCAATGCAACCAGAATATCGTCTTTCACGTAAAATAAAATAAGTATCTATATTTCCGTCGTATTCAAGCTAAACCTTGGTACATAGGTATATATGTTTATACTAGTGTAAATTAGTATAAACATATATACCTAATAAATCATATATACCTAATAAATCTAATACCTAATAAACATATATACCTTATAAATCTGGTACTGTTAGGTGAAGACACGGAAACCATACAACTAAATACAAGTGTGTTAATAAAAACCGGTAAAGAAATAGGACTCGAATTAAATACCGATAAGACGAAGTATATGATCAGTAGCAGAAACGGTGTCGATCTTGGTGATATTGATGTATCAGGTCATTCTTTTGAACACGTAGAGAAATTCAAGTATTTAGGTTCAATTATAACTAGAAAAAATGAAATCCAGGAAGAAATAAAGTCCCGGTTAAAGGTGGGAAATGCGTATTATTATTCAGTTGCTAAGTTACTTAGTTCGCGGCTTCTATCTAAAAACTTAAAGGTTAGAATTTATAAAACTATTATTCTTCCAACGGTTCTTTACGGATGTGAAACGTGGCCGCTTACTTTAAAGGATGAACAGCGGCTTAAGGTTTTCGAAAATAAGGTATTGCGTAAAATATTTGGTCCAAAGAGAGATGAGGCCACTCGGGAGTTTAGAAGGTTGCATAACGCGGAATTGCGGAACTTGTATCCTGTGAATATAATTGAGCTGATTGCATCGCGGAGACTCAAATGGGCGAGTAAAGTTGTTGGGCTCGATGACGAGCGGATTCCGAGAAAGTTGGTATTTGCTGATCCGACTGGTAGGCGTCCGAAAGGTAGGCCGAAGCGGAGATGGGAGGATTGCGTTAAGGCTGATCTCGGGAGCTTGGGCTTGAATGGTGAGCATTGGACGAGTCTGTGTAGGCGGAATTTGGTGGTATCGGCATCGAACCTTCGGGTCCGCTAAGCCTATTATTATTATTATTATTATTATTACTAGTGTAAATTGGAACAAATTAAACAATTAAAGGGAATTGAATTTTAGTATGAATTTGAGCAATCTGAAAAGTATAATTGAAGGTTCAAACTTGATGATATCTGAGCCTCAGCTTTTAGTTTTTAAGTACCACATCTATTTTTGTATAGCCACAGCACTCCTACCTTTTTGATTTCATCGACCCATTTTCTTCTATGGTCATGTAAAGCCAAGGACAGAGATTTTTGGAAGGTCAAGATATGCGAATTCTTCAACTCAAGTACGGGTAGTTACCGTTAAAGACTTTAAACTTCTGAAAAGGAAGGTATATGAACATATATGTATATAAAGAAAGAAGAAAAAGGAAATTAAAAAGTTTATATGTATATCAATAAAGACTATTATTATTATATTTTTATATGTTTTCTTCTTTACATTTTTTTTTTTTTTTTTCATTAATTATTTTTATTATTATTCCTATTTTCTTTATTAATAGTTATTTTATACTTTAGTGTATGAAACAATTGTTTGTTTTTTCATTTTTCAGTAACTGTGTTTTATTATATTTTCTTTTTGTTTGTATATCATGTAATTGATTTGTTTTTCTTTATTCACTAATTGTTTTTTGTTATATTTTCTTTTATTTATTTATGAAGTAATTTGTATTTGTTTTTTTATTCCGTTATAGTATTATATTATATTTTGATTTTGTTTATACATGAAGTAATTGTTTTACTTTTCTTTATTTAGTTACACTTTGTTCTTGTTTATAAATTAATTATTTGTTTTATTGTTTTTAATTAAGTTACTGTATTTTATTATATTTTGTTTATGTATATAATTATGTCCATAGTATTGTACAGCAAATACTATGTCTGTAATATGACCATCTGTTATTGGACAACACACATCTTTATAAACAAATAAATACTGGAACACGGTGCACATTTATACAAGAGTCGGTTAAGAAATAAAATGAAATCACACCATCAATGTGGCTCTAAAGTCGAATTCCAAGCAATAAATAACTAGAAATATTTGATTTCCTTCATAATATTTATTTTTACTTAAACTAACTGTATTCATCTTTCTTCTTTTGTTCATTTTTAATTTTTTTTTTTTTTTATTCTCATCTGTTAGAAGTTATGTTACAATAAAAAAATGTGCAGCAGAAACTTCAGAAGCAGACATAATAGGCATGAAGAAGCAAAGTGACCAGTAACACACATTCCTTGGCATTATTTTAGGAGGGAAGGTATCTCATCCAGCTTCTTTTCAGCCTTCTTCTGATAGGCGAAATTATTTTTTAAACATAATTTCGTTTTTTTAACATAAGAACAGTAATATAGATGTGAAATATACAGTTTAAAAGGTAAACAATTTAGAAAAAATATTAACTTTTACACAAAATTGTAAAAGTAAACGTAGAGTGATGAAAAGCCGATAAAACTAACTGATTGTCGTAGATAATAATATAATAGATTGTTTAATAAAACACATGTTTCTATTCAAACTCAATGTAATTAATTCTTTGACAATTTATTTTCATCCCTAACTGTAATTAAAAATTCTTAAATTGATTTTAACAACTGAGGTGAGTGACAGTCGTGTATTGAGCGCTCCAGATTTTTACATTTAAAAATCATTACTATTTATGTGCTAACTCATTGCTTTAAATGGAATAAAATGAAAAAAGAAATCGTATTAATAATTTATTAGAACTTTTTTTCAGTTAAAAGGATCCTGCCAGAATTAATATATATAGGGTTATCATGACATCAATCGAAGGACGAATCACTCAGGTTTTATCCTTTCCAACTGCTTTTCCTTAAGGACATCTTTTCTACAACGTGCTTCATTATTTCTATTAAGTGGGAATTGAAAAAAATAACGTGGCAAGTAGTTCGTGATATTTTTTTGGTTTTAGAAATCGTGTTTGTTTTTGTTGGCTAGGATTGAATGCAATGATCCTTTGCATCGCATGTGATTAGAAAACAGAATGTAAAATTGCTCTAGAGGCTTTGAACACTGTACTTCTCGGATCTGGTGATGAAGCCTCCAACTCACGTAGTACGATCATAAACTTTCTTGTTCCGTATTCCCCTCAGCTACTTTTACTATTAGCTTCTTGCTTACTTAGAAATCGTTTGCTTTTCGTCCTTGCTTGCAGGATAATAACCTCAATACCGTGGAAATGTTAAGAAGATACGAGAGGTATACAAAAATAAGTAAAATTTGATTAAAAAAAATTAACAAATAAATTGCCTTCTGATAAATAATGATTTGATTGTGGTTTACTATTTTCAATTGCAATATATCAAGAAAAAAAAAAAAATAGTCCCTGTAAAGGTTTAAGAATTCAAGTAGATGACTAAAAAAAATCTTGTGATCGTGAAAATTTTTGAATTCTAGTTTTCAAGAGAAATACACGTTTTAGGATCCTCTGAGGAAAATTAACCAAAACCCGTAAAAAGGTCTAAATAGTGTGTGTGTGTGTGTGTGTGTGTGTGTGTGTGTGTGTGTGTGTGGTAGTGTGTTGTGTGTGTGTGTGTGTGGGTACTCCCGGGCGAAAACGAAACGTCTATGAAACTGAAATTTCATATTTAGGACAACTATACGCTCCAGATGTTACAAAAATTTTCATATCAAATTCAGCTGACCGGAAGATCTACTTCATACCATGCATTTTGCACCTTTATAAGATTTTCTCGAAAACGGCTCTAACGATTTTGATTTAATTCTTAAAAAAAAAAAAAACATTGGAACATCATCTATTTAGCATTGATAAATGGGAAAATATGCAAGTTGAGCGAATTTGATAAACAACTAAAGGAGAAAAGTGCAAACATATTTCTTTATGCGATTTTTGTGTTATGGAATACATGAATAGTGATATAGACGTATAATATACTGCTGGATAGCTAAAGATTTTAGAAAAATATTATCTAATACACGGAATTTCAAAGGATAATGGAGAGTGATGAAAAGCCGATAAATGTAACTGATTGTTGTAGATAAAAATATAATAGATTATTTTAAAAACACATGTTTCTATTGATATTCAAAATAATTAATTGTTTAACAATGTATTTAAAAATTCTAAAACTTTTTTCTTCTTAGATTTTTTTTAAAATAAAAGCAATTTTTAACCAAGACAACAAGTTATTTAAATCTAAATTTCTAGTCATCGGTAGTTACTGGGAAATGGGCGTTCAAAGCTCCCGCGTCCCTCCAATATAATATTCTACCATAGCCCGAATTCGAACCTAGACCAGTGCTCTATTAGAACAGCAGACTGCAGACTAGTGCTCTACTGTATTCACTATACCATGCCGCTCCCCTCCCCCCCCCCCGTCACTTACTTATTTATGAAATATATAGTAAGGGAAAGTATTGCGATCGTGAAATTTTTTCGAAATAAAGTTATCAACGGAAATATACGTTTTATGAACCTCTGAATCCAAATGACCAAGTATCGCAAAAGGGTCTGTGTGGGTTTGTATGTGGTAAGTCAAGTTCGAAAACGACAGGCGGTCTAAAACTTAAATTTTATATATTAGTAGCGTATATAACCTTGTTTCGTCCCTTGTCTTCCCCCATTTCGATCACTGCTGCCTGGTGTTCGGTGGATTGTCTGGTGGACTCGAAATGAGACTGGAAAGACTTATGAAATGTTTCATTAGATTCATCTTCGGGGTCCCTAGGCGCTCCAGCGTTTCTGACAGATATGCCGAGTTGAAGTGGCTCAATCCTGTTTCAATACCTACCTCTATACGCAAAGCACCTTCTTTAACCTCATTTAAAAGCAAACTGTTCCTTCATCTCCTCAACCATCCATCTACAGATTGATTGTAATCAAAACGCTAGAATAGTAGTCATGTCACATTCTAAAATGAGGACCACAACAAATATGTAAACAATGTTTTAGATATATATTCACCTTTCTCTTTCTTTCTTCTGTTTTTCTCCTTATTATACCATAAGAAGCACAATAGTAATATATCTTTAGATACACATTAATGATTATATAATTATAAACATATATGCATACTAAGTAATCGTAGTTATTTATTTAACTTTATTTATTCTTATTTTTAAATAATATTATATCTTAAGTTTGTATTTCTTTTATGTTTTTGTTTCTGTGCCAGACACAAGCCAAAGTTTTGTACTTTTCTGTTATTCTTAGGGAACTGAAGGTCCCAGAATAAAATTTACCTTCTTTCTTTCTATAATCAAAATCGGTGAACCAGAAAAGATTTTCTTAAAAACGATTTTGATTTAACGACCCAAATCAATTTAAAATTATATAGGCTTTAATGCCCTTGAGATTCTGATTGATATAGTCAACAGGACCTTTATATACAGATAACTAAATATAGACCTTTAACTATATTTTAAATTTTCATCCACTAAAATACCTACCTTCGGCTTTGTAGATTCTAAAACATTAACCATTTTATGTTGTTATCATTGATAAAAAAAATAGGTAATGACATTTGTAGTAATAGAATACTGTAAAACAGGGATATATAATTAAAACATCTGAACTGGTTTACAGGTCTGTTGTTCAAAGAAAGGTTTAATATTAAAAAAAAAATATGACAAACAAAAGAGAAAATGATTAATAAAACAAAGCCCCAATGACCAGAACAATCATTATGATTCACAGGTTCCGTAACACCATCGCCACTTCAATCATCAAGACAAAAAATTAAATCAAACTATCGTGAGAGTTGTTATTATAAGAAATAGAGCGAGACAATCGGAAATGTGGAGTTATATTGTTAGAGCAAGAGGTGGAGCTAAGCATTGCGGTTATCTAACGCCATGTTCCTCTGAGCTGTATCCAGGGGAAGTTTCTAGGGTAGGGAGACCAATCCGTCATAGGAGCAAACAAAAATAACACGCCCTGTGTTCAGTACATGGTTAGATAGGAGGGCAAGTATCTCACCCAAGTGTGAACGCTATGTTTTGACTTAATATAATTTTTCCAAAGAGAGTACCAAATTTGTGAGAAAACTAAGTGATTTTGTAAAGTCTGCAAGGTCAGTATTATTTCATTTTAAAACCTATATTTAACTAAATCAAACATATCTGGGGTCACCTGTGGAATATTGACTAGCATGACAGCCTTCTATGCCCAAGGTCATTCAAACCTGGGCCATAGGATTATTTTATGGGGGTAAAAATCCTTAGTTATGCCATCCATCGAAGGGGGCTTAAAATGGTCTTGAGCCTGTGCGACGTCAGGTACTATTTAGAGATCCCTATCCAAATTAAAGCTAGATAATAGTAATAATAATAGGCTTACCGAACCCGAAGGTTCGATGCCGATACCACCAAACTTCGCCTGCACAGACTCGTCCAATGTTCACCGTCAAGCCCAAGTCCCCGAGATCAGCCTTAATGCAATCCTCCCATCGACGCTTTGGCCTACCTTTCGGACGCCTACCAGTGGGTTCAGCGAATACCAACTTTCTCGGAATCCGTTCCTCACCGAGCCCAACAACTTCACGCGCCCATTTGAGTCTCCGCGATGCTATCAACTCAATTATATTCACAGGGTACAAACTCCGAAATTCCGCGTTGTGCAACCTTCTAAACTCCCCAGTGGCCTCATCTCTCTTCGGACCAAATATTTTACGCAGTCCCTTATTTTCGAATTAAAGGTTAAAATAATTAATTAATTAGAAATAATTAAAGGTAGATAGGCATAATTAAGGACTTCAACTGTACCATCGTCCGATTAGCCACAGTAGCATAAAGTGGCCTTAAATGAATAAACACTGTTTTTTGTTGTTGTTTTACCAAATAGACGCTTAAAAAAGTGTAAGATGAAATGTTCCTTAAAAATACAAGATCTGGTGCGCGCAACACACGACTTTCACTTATCTCTATTGATAAAATGAACTTAGGAATTTTTAAACACATTTAAAGATACAAATCAATTGTTAAAGAATTAATTATTTGAGAATCAGCTGTTTGGGACGCATATAATAAAGACACGTTTCAGGTCAGTATCAAAGTTTTTATAATTTACAAGTGTTTATCATGCTGTTATGAACTTTATTTAGTGTGATTTAGACAAACTAAGTCAGTCTGTTTCATTATTCAATAGAAAATCGAGATATCCAAAAGAAGTAAAGCGGTTACACATCACCAATAGCCGCCAGGAGCTTTTGACTCTTTATCGATATATCAGCCTCTGAAAAAAATAGGAACAGAAAATGGCTCAAAAAGTAATGCACTTCAATTCCAAAATAACCTCAACCCAACAGAAAAAATCCACCAGTTATGCCAAAGCCACCGCCCCAGACCGTTTTTCTAAACGAGGAAATGCACTTGTTTTACAAACATTTCCCGGCATAAAGCAAAAAGGGTCTGTTATGAAAACCGCAGCCCTAATAGACCCAAAATTCAGTAAAAAGATGCAAAATGCGTGGTATAAAGTAGCTGATTTTGATGAAAAACTTTCTGTAACATCTCGGCCGTAAAGTTGTCTTGAATATAAAATTTCAGTTTCATGGGACTTTCCGTTTTCGACCGGGAGTTACCACGCACACACACACAGGCCTTTTTGAGGGACTTGATTATTTAGACTCACGGGACGTGTATTTTCGTTGGAAACTAGAATTCGAAAGTTTTCACCATCGCAATAATTTCATTTACTATATATTTCATATAAAAGTAAGTGAAAGTAACAATAGAGCGAAATATATTTCTTCACCAGTCAAGAAAAAAGTACTCGTATCCTAACTAAACCGGGATAGGAAAAAATTAGGACTCTCTCTGTAGCTCACATACATCGTCCAATTAATCTCAGTAGCATAAAGGAACGAAAATGAATACAGAAAGAATTGGCATTGGGTGTTAGAGGTTTTGGTACCTTAAAGTGCCGGTAAATGGGTAACTAAACTAAACAAATATACAATCCTGGCCGGGGCAAAGAATACTAATCCCTCAAAGCACTGAGTCACACATGCTGTTGCGCAATGACATGATTTATGTAGGCGCTATATGTGGTCTGCCAATATACACATGGCTAGGTGTAATCTCGGGCCTATATATAGAGCAGGTAAATACGGCCTGTGTACATAGTGTCTGCATTGTACCGAGATAGGAAACAACAATTCCATCATTATTAATATAAAAACTTCCTGATAGTGGAAATTTCCTATTAATTATTCCTAAACCAAATAAAAAATAAAGATTTATACAATAAAATGATCTTATGATAAATATCATAAATTTAGGGAGTTTTTTATTTTCAATTTAACTGCAATGGAAAACCTTATTAGGCCATAACATATGGCGTGAACAATATATATTATATATATAATATTTTATATTATATATTATATATGTTAATGGAAGAGCATGTTATTACAAATGCCGGAGGTGCCTGTAATTAACATAAAAACCACAAGTGAAAGTTGAGCAAAAAGTATCATTATGCTTACTTTCCCTCTTCAGAGTAATTAGTCATTGAGAGAAGGAGTAACATACGATTAGCGTTTAACATTATCAAGTGTGTAATGTACATCAGCGGCTAATGCTCCTCTTACCTGAACGCTTTCTTACAGCCTTACGTAACATTATCTTCTTGGATGGAGATGTTCTCAGCGTATCTCGGGAGAAAGATGTGTTTCAGTTGAGTGGGTCGGAGTAAGGTGTTTACATTAATATCTTCCGCGGTATTAAGTCTTCGCTAAGGAAAGTTGGGTGTAACTGGTTACTTAGCGGGAAACTTACAAAAGGTAAAGTAACACCTTGAACCAGTGACTCCCCCCCAAAAAATAAGCGGACCCCTTAAACCAGTCATTTCAATGGTAAGGACCCACTAAATTCTAAATCCTAAATATTAGATATTTCTAGTGGGCTACACCCGTATCACGGCGAAATAACACTGCTATCGAAACTCTATAGTATGATATAAATGGCCAAGTAGGGAAATCAAAATGAAAAAATAACCAGCCTCAAGGTTAACTACAGAAGATTCATTTACATGACAATCATAAGTGCTGTCTGGAACTACGGAGTTGAGATTTGGGGCTCTACTTAACCATCAAATTCTTCCCGTATCCAATCCTTACAATCCAAAATCCTCAACGCTCCTTACTTTGTCACGAATAAAATCATTCATAAAGACCTCCATATTCCTTATGTAACTGATTTGGCCTGTACCAGATATCATCCTTCCATGACAAACTCCACTCCCACTCTAATCCACTAGTTTCAATCCTAGCTTCCTCTAAAATTCCTGATAATCCACCGAGGCGTCTGAAGAGAAGATGTCCTCGAAACGTTCTTGTTTAAATTGATTACTAGAGGGCAGTTTCTCTTCACGTTTTTTATGTACATATCTATTATCAGCATATTTACTTGATGTATTATAATATACATTTGTATATTTCAATAAAATATATTAAAAAAAAACAACATAAATATCACTTTATGCTACTGTGAGATACGAAGCTATAGTGAGAGTCCTGAATTTTTCCTATCCAGGTTATTCGGTATAAGATTAATTTTTTCTCCACAGGTGTAGAAATGTATTTTGCTGTATTGTTATTATATCGTGTGTTTTTAAGGAACGTCTCAACATACATTTTTTGGAGTGCGTATTTGTTAAAACAACAAAAAGAAAAAGTTTATTCGTTTAAAGTCACTTCATGCTACTGTGGTTCATATGTAGGGTTTCGTTGTTTACGTACCATGGATATGTCGTTATAAATCATAATTTGTTTTATTGAGATGATTGGAGTTTTGTATGTGCGTCTTATTTGCTGAACCATAACGCGGTGAGACTTAGGTCCGTATAGGTTTGAGTAGGTATATATGTTTTCAGTTTCAGTCTAATTTTTAGTTTTGATGATCTGGATATAAGAGATGTAGTATTGTACTTTCAGTCGCTGGTTGAGAGTCTTTATTTTGATATTGGCATGAGGAGAAATATTATTAAAAAGAAAAAAAAACAACTATTACCAATATACAAAACAATAATATTTTAGAGCATAGTTTGACGAAGAAAAATGAAGCGATCATTCCATCTATTCTAAAAGATATTAATTACCCAAAGGATGACGAAACTGATTTTCGCCATAGATATATAATTTCGCCGAAAATAGATCAAGAGATGAGAGATTTGTAAAGAAAATCAAACCAAAATTATTGATGAAGGTAGGACAAAGACGAAAGAGATGTAGGCGTTCTAGCCTGTGCTAACTTCTAAGGTTGACTAATTAACCTGTCAGTTGATTGTCATTATATGCAAATTGAGCACTTGTTATTTGATTTAACAAGGCGTTTGAAGGACAT
Source organism: Piezodorus guildinii (assembly GCA_023052935.1). Lineage (NCBI taxonomy): Eukaryota > Metazoa > Arthropoda > Insecta > Hemiptera > Pentatomidae > Piezodorus > Piezodorus guildinii. Next base: position 184,440,210 of record CM041293.1, on the reverse strand, counting down.
TCGAATACGAGCGAAATTCATAAGACATTACATATGTTAGTCGTTTATTTAGAAAGAAAACAGATATCACCAGGTTTCTCACAAAAATAATTTGCTTCCTACTTGTCTGTTCATTCATTTAAAGTCACTTTATGATGTGACAAAGTAGACGATGATTATACCTATCCAGGTTTAATTAGGATATGAATCTTTAACGAGTACCTGATATCGTTCAGGCTTAGGACCACCATTTTATGTTCCCTTTGAAGGACGGCACGAGCAAGGGTTTTTACTACCATTAAAAAATCCTAGGGTGACTTGCCATGTTTAAAATCGCGACCTTGGGCGAAATTGGATCTTAAGAGTGCTTTCTTCCTACTTTAGAGACAATGGATGGGTCCACACCGCGGCGTGAATTGGAACGAAAATCCTTATCGGCCATCAAAACCCTTGATATCCTTCGATATAGATTCATTTTTACTTTCACTTACCTATATATGAAATATATAGTAAGGGAAAGTATTGCGATCGTGAAAATTTTCGAATTTATGTTTTCAACGGAAATACACGTTTTAGGGATCCCTTGAGTCCAAATAACCAAGTCCCTCAAAAAGGTCTGTGTGTGTGTGGTAACTTCCAAGCATAAAAGGAAAGTCCTATGTAACTGAAATTTCATATTTAAGACAACTATACACTCGAGACGTTTAAAAACCTTTTTAATCAAAATAAGCTTAACAGAAGGACCACTTCATACCAAGCATTTTGTACTTTTTTATGATTTTCTCGAAAACAGCACGATTTTGATTAAACCCTTTAATCGATGCAAAATTTAATGGGCTTTAATATCGTATAGGTTTAATCTTGATTGAAATAGTATGACAGGACTTAAATGCCGATATTTCAAAATTTCTTTCTCTAAAGAACCTGTAATTTTATGGATTTAATAAAATTGACCATATCATCTGATTAATGCTGATAAAACACAGGTAAATATATAAGTTGAGCGAATTTTAAAAACAAATAAAGGAGAAAACTGAAAATATATTTTTTAAATGCAATTTTTTGTTTCTGAACAGAAGAACAGTAATATACATGTATGATATATCGTTGTAAAGCTAAAGATTTTAGAAAAAATATTATCTTATACACAAGCTTTTAAAAGTTAATAAATAGTGATTTAAAGCCGATAAAACTAAGTGATTATTTTAGATAATAATATAATGGATTTTTTAATAAAACATATGTTTCTATAGAAATGGGGAGCGCCGTGGTCTAGTGGACAGAGCACTAGTCTGCTGTGCTCCGGGTCCTGGGTTCGAATCCCGGCTGTGGCAGAATATTATTTATTCTGTTAATTCAGTCGGGGGGCGACCCTAGGGTATGGAGACCCTCCTGGGGCAGACCCAGCCTCTATAAAGTGGGTACCCAAATTAATTGGGGAAAAACCTGGCGGCTGAGCGTGATTTAGGCCTAATCACCTTATTGCACTGCCGTTGGCCTAGAAACAGTACGAATCTCTATATGTACTGAGCCCAAGACCCTTCATGGGTTGTAGTGGTACAGGTTTTTTTTTTTTTTTTTTTTTTTTTTTTTTTTTTTTTTTTTTTTTTTTTTTTTTTTCTGTTAGAATTCATTGATTAAAGAATGGTTACACTAATTTTTATCTCTTACTGTTTTTGAAAATTATTTAATGGATTTAAAAAACAGAGGTACATGAAAGTTGTGTGTTGTCCGTACCAGATTATTTATTTTTGAATAAGCAAATCCTACTAGGATCCAAATTTCTGATTTTTTTTTTAATTTAATCTATTTAGGAAACTGTATGAATTTTTAGCGCCATTTTTTAATATATCATATTTTATCCCTGATGATGACCAACAATGGGGGTCGAAACGTTGGCAGACAATAAATAGTTAAAAGTATTTAATTGCTGCTTTTACTGGCCGCCATCTATGCTAATTCCTTCCCATTAATTAAAATAATAAACTTCTCACAGATTGTGAGTTCAAAATGTTTCATTTTCTTGACATAACAGCTTAAACGTTATGAAATAAATAGTAGTTAACTTAGAGCAAAAAGTTTCCTTTTCAATAATTTCATTTCCTCCTTATTCTTTTATTCTTTATATTTTAAACATTTTATGTTATACAGCCGTAAAAACAGCTATCATAAAGAGAAATGTTAACAGCTCACGAGATACCATCTTTTTGGAATACATAATTTAATTTAATATCATTATACAGGCAATATATATACATATATAATACAGGCAGATCTACAAGGTGGTAGACGTTCTCCAGGCTGAAGCACGCAACAGAAACCTGTTTAAAAAACGAAAATAAAAAAGGAGTTGCCTGGAGTCAGTAATAGCGTGGGCTTATGGTTCGGTCACGATTCATTCATCAATCCAACGAGATAGTTTTAGATTCGGATGCCTGTGAAATTTTCTCTTTGGAATATTGTAACTCTCTGTTCTACACCGCTAATGGATACGTGAGATGGAACTCATTCGACTGTCTTGTTCGGTCTGTCTCAATATAGGTTTTGAAAATATACGAAGGCATAAGATGATATAAAAACAAATATAAACATTTATTTAAATAAATAAATGTATATAAAGATATACAATTTAGTTTAAAACTATACACACACAAAGTGTAATCTCGGTAATCCGAACTTTGGCAGTCCAAAATCTACCGTAAATTTTATTTTTGTATGTTTAATATTGCGTTGTAAAGTAAGCTTGTAGCGTTTTAATATTTCAATTTAATTCTCTCTGTTTCAATGATCATGTTTACTTGGTCAATAATGTTTACATATTCTAAAAATTAGTTCTGGTGATTTTATTCACCAGTTTCAACCGAGATTTCTTATCTTTAAGTGGTATTTTGCTTCCTCAAAATGGAAAAGGGAAAAAATCCTCTGCGCAGACTGTTAACAAAGTTTGCAGTCTGTATAGCGACGATGTCTTAATAGAAAATAACGTACGTAAGTGGTTCGCTCGCTTCACAGGGTGTCTAGCAAATCTGCTCAAAGAGATTCCCTGACTTTTCCATATTGTAGGAAGTCTTTTAACCTGGCCAAATCTCGGTGAATATCGACAGAACAAAGAACTGTTTTAATTAATATGGTTTACTAGATTAAAATATATATATATATATATATATATATATATATATATATATATATATATATATAATGACTAATTAATTTACGATAAGATTCAATCATATCTATCCGACACCAGCTGAAATGTAGTTGTTTAAGTTGACTTATGAATTATGATGAACTTGGATACTGCTTTTAGTAATAATCAATATTTACAAATATGACTACAAATTTATTTACAATCAATATATCTATATATACTTTAAGAGATTTTCTTTAATTTTTTCATCTCTGCAGCCAAATCTTCAGCTTTCTAAAGAGCTTCTTGGAGCAGTTTTGCTTTTTTTGCCTCCAATTCCTTTTCTCTTTTCCACAACCCTCCTGCCCTTATGATATTAAATATTAAACTCTGATTATGATATCTGCAATATAACAACAAGATGGCATATTGGAACTTTTGTATCAGTGAAGGAAAAAACGATGTTATTTAGGGACCATTTTCCCTGACCAAATTTCCCGAGTTTTCCATATGTTTTTAAAATCCCAGCCTTTTCTCGGTTTTCCCGATTTTCCTTCTTGCTAGGCACCCTGGTTCAGAACAGGAAATTTTAGACTTTAAAGACGCAAAGCGATCGATCGGTTGTCCATATGATGACCAAATTTAATAAATTACCTGAATGATGGCAACATGTAATAGATCAAAATGTTGTAATAAAAAAAGTTTTTATCGAAATCAGCAGTAAAAAATCTGGTGCGGACAACACACGACTTTTACTTACCTCTCCTGTTAAAGTCAATTTAAGAACTAGTGGATTGTGTCACATGAAATGTCCGTTTTCAAGGTAAAGGATTTTTATTAAAAATACGATATGAAAACAAGATAATTTTATTCGAAGTATCTACCTTCTTTTTCTACACATTTTTCCCAACTTTTTCGTCCCCGAACTGAAAAACTCTGAGCTTGAAGTGAAACAAAATCTGTAAACGCATTTTTCACTTGATCATCATTTTAAAAAAGTTTTCCTTTGACGAAGTTGTCTAAATTCATGAACAGGTGGTAATCTGTTGGAGACAAGTCGGGAGAATATGGTGGGTGCGGAAGAACTTCGTAGTCCAGTTCTTTCAATTTCTGCACGGTATGTTTTGAAACATGGGGTCTTGCTGCCGCTCAGTGAGATCATGAGGTACCCATGTGTCGAGCTTTTTTACTTTCCCAATACAGTTCAAATGTCAGGAAACGGACTTACACTTGCATTTAGTTGTGCTGAGAGTCCTTTAACTGTTTGGTAGGGGTTTCCTTCTACTGTATGTTTGAGGACATCGTTGTCTATTACGGACGGAGGTCTTCCTCGGGGCAAGTTTTCCAAGTCGGTATCCCCAGCTGAAAACTTGCAAACCAACGGCGAATGGTCCGTTCATTAACACTCCCATCCCCAAACGCCTTGCAAATATTTCTAGCGGCCTCAGCTGCTGAATGGTCGAGTTTAAACTCGTACAAAAATATTACTCGAAAATCACGTATTTCCATGTTCATATTTGGAGGTATACTAATAAGTGGGTAATTGATTGGGAAGCTAATGTTTATAATAAAAAGGTAGAGGATTAGTAACTATTTACTTTAAATATGTAAACATTCGGAAGAAAACAACAGAGACCTGCAAAATCCTTTATGTATTTCAGAAAATATAAAAACGGACATTTCATGTGAAACAACCCAATATTAAATAAGGCAGGCGGCGAAGTAACTATTTCTGGTTAAAAACCATGTCTATTATACAGTGGGGCTCATGTGCTATCTCAACTTGTGCCTCAGACCCTATTGCAAACCTCCCTGGGATCATGCTATTGCCTGCAATTTTTGGAGGAGAGTCCATTGTCTCTTGCTGCCACTAGATGGCGTTGTGCTCTTGTTAATGATGCTGTCTTCTAGAGGGCAGCACTTAAAATATGTTAAGGGCGCTGTCCTTAACATATTTTAGCACTTTTCGGTTATTTTTATAGAATCTACAAAATTAAACGTACTTTAGAAGAAGGAAATTTAAAATATCGGCATTTAAGCCCTGTCAGACTATATATAAGAATGAAACTTACATCATATTAAAGTTTATCAAATATAACATCGATATAGCTAGTTAAATCAAAATCGTTAGAGCCGTTTTTGAGAAAATCTTAAAGGTGCAAAATGCATGATATAAAGTGGCTCTTCTGGTTAGCTGATTTTGATGAAAAAGTTTATTGAAAAAGACTTAGTCATTTAGACTCAGGAGACCCTAAAACGTATATTTCCGTTGAAAACTGGAATTCGAAAATTTTCACGATCGCAATACTTTCCCTTACTATAATTTCATATATAGGTAAGAGAAAGTAAAAACGCTACGAATATATTTTATAATCCCATTTTCGAGTACAACTACGACGCTAAATAGAAAAAATTGAATGTACATCCCTCTTTTCTGAAGTGTGTGGTGAGGGCAGTTTGATCTTGTATACCACTATTGATATTCATAATGAGAAAATGTTTCATTCGACACAGACACATGTCAACGATAACTAAGACCGACAGACCTGTGCTGACAACAGTAACACTATGAGCCAACTCAGAACCCGCAACCTGATGCTACGACCTTACTCAACCCCAGAACTCAATGTGCCAACCTAACATTGTCCTCAAAAACGTTAGGGCTACGTGCGAACGCATGTTGACATCTCTTGCCTTTGATTAACTTGGTAATTGTGTATTCATCGTCGGTAAGTCTTGAGTGAAAGAAGAACATCTGAATGCTTGTGAATATAATGAATATATTATCACATAATAAGTTATGTTTTTATGATGAATATATGTATACATTCTCTGAACACAAGAACTTAACCTATCGATTTACATTTAGCCTCTCATAAATGGCTTCCTTTAAACAGTTATCATCCATCCATGTTAGCATACTTAGGAACTCCTTAACCATCTCTCATAGTAAAGTATTTATCCTAACCATATTCAAACACCTTTCTTTGATCCACTTCCTTAAAATATCAATCTTCCGCACACCTGTAACGAATATCGACTAAATAATGTGAAAATAAATTCATTTTAAGTTGTCACATTACTTTCACTTACCTATATATCGAATGACACGGAAACCATACAACTAAATACAAGTGTTTTAATAAAAATCGGTAAAGAAATAGGACTCGAATTTAATACCGATAAGACGAAATATATTATTAGTAGCAGAAACGGTGGCGATCTTGGTGATATTGATATATCAGGGCTTTTTTGAACACGTAGAGAAATTCAATTACTTAGGTTCAATGATAACAAGAAAAAATGAAATCCAGGAAGAAATAAAGTCCCGGTTAAAGGTGGGAAATGCGTGTTATTATTCAGTTGCTAAGTTACTTACAGTTTTAGAATTACAGCTTTACAGTAGAATGTTAAGTTGCTAACATTCTAACATTTTTTTTTTCGACCTGGAACTCAAAAGGAGATGGGAAAAGCAATTTCAAGAAAAGATAACCGATAAATATCAGACCCCTGGAAAGAGATATACCATTGCTAAAGTATATCCTGCTGAACACACCCAGGTCTGGAAAGTGTACGGAATTTTTTCGGGGTTGTAAATCTGAGGGGTGGTTAGGGAGCACCCACCCGATGCTGTTTTCTCAGGCCGGGCCATTTCATTTCCTTCGGGCCCGTATTATTTTGTTTTCCGAGTAACAAGGCAGCTGTACAATTTAGAACAGGAAAAAAAATATTATATACATACATATATATATACCATACATACATGCACATATAAGATGATTTTTTTTACAACAGTTGGATAAAAAAAAAGTTTATAATGATCAAACAGTTCTTTATTACCGCTCAGTGTAAAATATAAAAAAAAAAATCTCTTCACAGAATTTATTTTAATTTTAATAGTGTTATTATTTTATTTTTTCTATCTCTTTTGTGTTACCTTTCTCTCTCATTTACATTCTTTTACTTTATTCTCTATTTATTTAATTTATTGATGCTTTTTTTTTGTTATTTTTGGCTCCGTAACCTAAGTTTTTATTAAACTATGGCAAACATGTATTGACCATATAAGATTTGGTGTCAAATCTTGACGGTCACTTGTATATAAAAAAAATTGATTATTGCTAGCACCCGCTTACAATTCGTCCCCATGATGATCCAAATGGGCGAACTGTAAATAGTTAAAACTATTTAATGCTACTTTTACTGACCGCCACCCGGCCTAATTCCTACCTCAAAAATTTAAGTTTTACCCATAAATGTGCCGATTATTATTGAAGATATAGAAAAATATGCATAGCAGTTTTGTATCAATAAAGCAAATTAAAAAAAAAAAAAAGTTGATCTAAATATTAGATCAAAATCAAAATTAGTATCGGTGATATGACATTTTCCTTTAAGTTATAAATTGATTTTCATATTAGTTGATTTTCTATAGTAGTCTACATAAACAGTTATACCCTAATGTAGTTACGAGCCATGTTTTTTAAGTAAGTACCGTTTTGGAATAAAAAAAAGACGTGCAAAGATATCGCAATAATTTTATTTTTACATGAAAGCCTGTACCTTAATCTACTTTTCTACATAATTTCCATGAATTTTGAGGCACTTGTCATAACGCGGCACCAGTTTTTGAATACCCTTCTCAAAAAATTCTGCCACCTGACTTGTTAAACGACGTTGACGAAACATCGTTGGCTTACATCACACCAGAATCAAAACAACAATCCATGGAATGGCGACATTCATCATCACCCAAAAGAGTGAAGTTTATGCAAACAATTTCTGCCCGGAAAATCATGTGCACAGTCTTTTGGGACAGAAAAGGAGATTTGCTAGTGGAGTTTTTGCCTCGAAATGAGACAATCAATGCTACCATTTGTTCCTGCACTTGAAGAAACACCTGGGCGGTCGGCGTCTTCAAGACGATAACGAAGTCAAAACATTTGTGAAGTCAGGCGGCAGCATTTTTTGAGGAGAATATTCAAAAACTGGTTCGGCGTTATGAAAAGTGCCTCAAAATTCATGGAAATTATGTAGAAAAGTAGATTAAGGTACAGGATTTCATGTAAAAATAAAATTATTGCGATATCTTTGCACGTCTTTTTCTATTCCAAAACGGTACTTACTTAAAAAACATGCCTCGTTTATGGAAATAATAAACCATTGTACAATGATTTGCAGCGTTTTTTATTGTTAAGATAGGTAATCTATATTTTTTTTTTCTCGAGATTGCAATCTACAAATCCTTGTAATGATTAATGAAACTTCCGATGAAACTAACCCAATAGAATACACATGTGTCGGAATACCGATTTCAAAAAAATGTCCTTTAGTGCCTTTTGGAAATCAACGTCTCAATTGAAATGCCATTTTTCTGAAGTTCAGGTATTTTTTTTTTGGTATGGTATTTAGGAGTTGTCGGCGCCATTTAGTCGCAGTTAAAAACAAAGGTGACTTTCCCCAAGAAGTAAAGTATTCCATTTAGTTGGGGCGTTCCCTTGATGGGCAGGTAAATCCTTTGACTAAGTTAATTAGCTCGATGGCAGGGAGGTAGGCAGGTAGAGAGGTAGGCAGCTACTCAACTTAGATAGCTACTCAGTTAGCTGTCAAGAAGTCCCTCAGGTTGAAGTGTACTCGAGTGGGAAAGTAGAGAGAGGGGTAACGTTAAGGCAGTGTTTCAATTATGAGCGGCTATGAGTTGTGAAAATAGCTATAAACACTTTCATGCGCTGAGGAGGTGGGAAGAAAATAGAATGTGTTCATATAAATATGAATAAAGATTATCAAAATAAATTTTAAAAAATCTGATGTGGTCAATACACGACTTTCTCGAGACACAACTTTCAACACAAGACCTCGGCGGTTAAAGTCAATTGAAGAACTATTAAAGACAATTGAAGTTGAAAACAAATTAAATAAGAAGTTTTATTCAGTTTCATTTGAAATAAATGATTTAGATTAAATAATATAATTATTGGGTTGTTTCACATGAAATGTCCGTTTTTATAGTTTCTGAAATACATAATAATAGGATTTTGCAGGTATCTGTTGTTTTCTTCCGAATGTTTACATATTTAAAGTAAATAGTTTCTAATCCTCTACCTTTTTATTATAAACATTAGCTTCCCAATCAATTACCCACTTTTTAGTATACCTCCAAATATGAACATGGAAACACGTGATTTTCGAGTAATATTATAGTAATAGCTGAGGCCGCTAGAAATATTTGCAAGGCGTTTAGGGAAGGGAGTGTTAATGAACGGACCGTTCGCCGTTGGTTTGCTAAGTTTTCAGCTGGGGATACCGACTTAGAAAACTTGCCCCGAGGAAGACCTCCGTCCGTAATAGACAACGATGTCCTCAAACATACAGTAGAAGGAAAGTAAAAAAGCTCATTACATGGGTACCTCATGATCTCACTGAGCGGCAGCAAGACCCTATGTTTCAAAACATACCGTGCAAAAATTGAAAGAACTGGGCTACGAAGTTTTTCCGCACCAACCATATTCTCCAGGTTACCACCTGTTCAGGAATTTAGACGACTTCGTCAAAGGAAAACTTTTTGAAAGTGATGACTTTTCTTTCTATTGTATACATTATTATTACTGTTTTTATGTGTTTTTATACATAAATTTAACTAGTTTTTATACATAAATTTATACATAAACTCCTTTAACAAAAATAATTAAGTTTGTAAATAATTCAATTTATTTAATGTATAGGATGTATTTGTACATCCTGGCTAGATGTGCTATTTTTATTTGTCATATTTATGTCATTCTTAAGAGACTATGTCCCAGAATAAAATATTGTTTTCTATTGTAATCTAATAATTTTACACTGAGCGTCTCAAGTTGAGAGTACTGAAGGATTGCAATGCTAACAGATACTGACATGTTTGCAGATGGTTCTTGGTCATTAGCAAAAGGACTGAGGACCTCCCAGCTGGCACACTATGACACTATGAGCTCAGCGCAGGACCCTCCACAATAAATCGGAAAGGACACTCCAACAATACTCCCATTGTCAGCTCCTCCCAGCTCAGTTCCCACCGGTCAAGGCTTTTCCTAGGAAACTTTCCTTTCTTCGCCGATCAGCTTATCCACCGTGTCTTCGAGGTCGCGCAGGATATCTTCAGTGTCCGTCCAAGGATCACAGGCTGCCTTCGAGTCGAGTACATACGAATCATTAAAGGCATTGAATAATTTTACCTATATATGAAATATTTATTAAGGGAAAGTATGGCGATTGGAAACGATGGCTCTGCCAAAACTTTTAACATCAAAAGAATTCAGTCGTTCCAATTAAAAATAAAAAATAAAATAGCTGATGCACCACTTTATGCACTCACAGTTTCGGATACTGCTAAAGAATATTATAAAAATTTCACGACAGGCTGACTTGCAACATGAACGCATCGTCCCAAACGCTTAACACCACCAACCTGTACAACCATCCAACAGCTTTTTTTTATTTTGCAGATGGCTAATAATGAAGTTTTATCAGAAACTTTAAATGTGCTATAAAGATAAATTTTGACGTAGACTTAAAAAAAATTATTTATACCTAGAAAAATAATTAATAGTAGAGTCTGATGTGAGTACCAGATTTTTTCAAACAATATAGCAATAAATTAAACCGGTAAAAAAAAAGTTGATGATTTAAAGTTATGGGTAAAACAACGAGAGCTTATAGTAAGGTAACATCAGGATAGCGACTAATCAGTTACTATCAGGACTAAATTGCCTGTCCCTATCAAGGTGTAGCAAGCAAGACATACAAGGCGGCTCTCCAACAGGTTACCAACCTATTTATTGAAGCAGCTTTACCCGCATCCTTTCATAACATAACTATACCGTTATACCACGTTTTATGTTAGTAGTCTGTTCATGACTATTTCCACAACTTAAAAAAAAAACCTCCGAATTCTTTCTTTCTATTTACTTTTTCAGCCAATTCAAACGTAACATATATACACAACCATTACAATAACTTTTAGTTTAATTAAAATTATGCATAATACTATTTTTATCGCTTCTTTATTATTTTTATTTAGCTTAAAAAAGTGTTGTTTTTCTCTAAAATATGCCTTAAATTTTTTCAAAAAGACTATTGTTTTGGATTATGATTATAAAAACAAATAAATTATAAGCTTACCTTAGTCCTTAAATGGAGAGAATAAAAAGGATCATACCTATAAACAAAAAAAATTAATAAATTAAAAGATCTATTTTTATCAAATAATTTAAAAGTTGAAATAATTATTAACAATGGCATTTATTTTATGATTTTAGTTAAAAGTTTTTACTTAGTATTGTATCTAAATCTTGTGTATTGAATGAAAGAATATAACTTGTACGATACAGTTCGACGTTGGCAGCATTGAACAATCATAACCTCGCTTTTTATCGATCACATATTTTCATAAGTTTATGGCCTTACAACTACTCTATACTAACTTGTACGATTTATTTTGCGTTCGTATTACTACTCATATTTCAGGAATGATATTTTGATACTTAGTTACAGAAAATTTATATACCCGTTTAATGAAACCTTAATTGTAATGTATTTTACTTATATATGTAATGTATTTACTTATATATGTAATGTATTTTACTTATATATGTAATGTATTTACTTATATATGTAATGTATTCAGGAAAGAATGCGCTAAATGATAGTAAAATGTCTATCCATCCAAATATGTCTTGTGGTATAGGAGTCAGCGGAAACCAAGAATCGTGGTATAATTTATAAATATATATATATTTATCTGTTTTATTTAATATAGCTTTAGAATATGTCATAGAAAAGGTGATGTGTACCGAGAAAGGTTTAAATATGGGTGACAAGATTCCGGTTTTTGGGTATGACGATGATCTGGTACTGCCAGGTGAAGTCTACAACTAAATACAAGTGTGTTAATAAAAACCGGTAAAGAAAAAGGACTCGAATTAAATACCGATAAGACGAAATATATTATTAGTAGCAGAAATGGTGGCGATCTTGGTGATATTGATATATCAGGGCATACTTTTACACACGTGGAGAAATTCAAGTATTTAGGTTCAATGATAACAAGAAAAAATGAAATACAGGAAGAAATAAAGTACCGGTTAAAGGTTGGAAATGCGTGTTATTATTCAGTTGCTAAGTTACTTAGTTCGCGGATTCTATCTAAAAACTTAAAGGTTGGAATTTTTAAAACTGTTATTCTTCCGTTAATCCTATTATGTTCTTTACGGATGTGTGAATGTCGCCGCTTACTTTGAAGGATGAACAACGGCTTAAGGTTTTCGATAATAAGGTACTGCGTAAAAAAAAAAAAAAAAAAAAATATACATATATATATATTATATATATATATATATATATATATATATATATATATATAGAGAGAGAGAGAGAGAGAGAGATAAATGCCTCGAGAAAACTAAGTGGAATTTCAATGGAGACTAAACGAATTTCCCTAGAAACTAAATGTCAACTATGATGTGTAACTATTACTGAATACTATATTATCCTTTTACGATAAGGACGACCTAACCACACTCTTGTAGGTCATGGCTAAGACAGGAGGACCCTGAAGACACTCTTCGAAAAGGAGATGTTATTTACATTAACTTCACGGCTGTTTTTTGTCTCTCTTGGGCCTGAGTAGGAATAAATGTAGTGTCTATTTTCGTCTCGAAACCTTAAAACACTACAGTAATACCTTCTGGTAGCTGCTAAGGAATAAGGTAACAGTTATCTCATTATGTACACCACTACAGTAATACCTTCTGGTAGCTGCTAAGGAATAAGGTAACAGTTATCTCATTATGTACATATTCATAAACGTATTTAAAGAGACGGGGAAAAATATTCGCATAATTATATTCGAACACAAATTAACTGATGAATTCGATAACACGAAACATTGAGTATATATGTTTAAAATGTTTTTTCTTAAATAACTTTTACAAGTGAAGAAAAATAAAAGCATTTAATTCCTAATTAACAACAACACTAAACAATGTTCCAGCAAAATATACGAAAGAAAAAAAAAACTCAAAATACAGTACAATACAGTACTACATTGCTAACAGAAAATTATAAAAAGTAGAATCGTAAGTATACCAAGAAGTTACCATATATAAATTGAAAATAAAAATATACAATAAATAAAACATAATATTATACAAGCAAGTTTAAAAATAATACAATAAAAAATTAAAAAGTTACAATTTGAGTAAAGATGTTGGAGTATAAGGAAGAGATTATTTCTCTGCAGGTTTTATGGTTGACAGGGACCAAAACTTTTTCCATGTGACTGCATACTCGTATAGCTTCCGAGAAGGAGTTGTTTTTAAATAATCCCGACATCCTTGCTACCGTACCTAATTATACAAAATCTGGTGCGGGCAACACACGACTTTCACTTACCTCCATTGTTAAAATCAACTTAGGAATTTTCAAATACAATCAGAGATAAAAAGAAGTGAAACTATTAAGAATTAATTAAATTGAATTTCTATTGAATTTATTACAAAATCTATTATATTTTTATCCACAACAATCAATTAGTTTTATCGGGGTTTACATCAAACTTCATTACCTTTTACAAATTCGTGTATTAGATAACATTTCTCCTAAAATCGTTAGCTTTCCAACGGTATATTATACATCTATATTACTATTCTTATGTTCAAAGACACAAAAATTACAAAAAAAAATTATGTTTGCACATTTCTCCTTTAGTTGAAAATATCGTATTGGTTCAAATTAATTTTTCATCCGTTTTTTATTAATGCTAAAAAGATGATATAGTTGTTTTTATAGAATCTACAAAATTAAAGGAACTTAAGGTGAAGAAAATTTAAGATATCGGCATTGAAGCCCTATCAGACTATTTCAATCAGAATGAAACCTATATTATACTAAATCCCATTAAATATTGCATCGATATAGAGAGTTTAATTAAAAACGTTAACCCGTTTTTGAGAAAAACGTATAGAGGTGCTACAGGCTTGGTATAAAGTGGCTCTTCTCGTTAGCTCATTTTGATGAGAAAGTTACCACACACACACACAGACATTTTTTCGGGACTTGGTTATTTGGACTCAGAGGATCCTAAAACATGTATTTCCGTTGAAAACTGGAATTAGAAAATTTTCACGATCGTAATTTTTTCCGTTACTATATATTACATATATAGGTAAACGAAAGTAATAACTATGATATTTTGTATTTTAATTTTCTGTAATTTAAAAAAATATTTGGTTGTGTCACATGAAATGACCGTTTTCAAGGTAAAGGATTTTTATTAAAAATACGATATGAAAACAAGATAATTTTATTCGAAGTATTTACCTTCTTTTTCCACCATTTTTCCCAACACCATTTTTTTTATCCCCGAAATGAAAAACTCTGAGCTTTGAAGTGTAACAAAATCTGAAAACGTACTTTTCACTTGATCATCATTTTCAAAGAGTTTTCCTTTGACAAAGTTGTCTAAATTCCTGAACAGGTGGTAATCTGGTTTTGAAACATGCCGCTCAGTGAGATCATGAGGTACCCATGTATCGAGTTTTTTTACTTTCCCAATACACTTTAAATGTCTGGAAACGGTAGATGCACTTGCATTTAGTTGTGCTGATAGTCCTTTAACTGTTTGGTAGGGGTTTCCTTCTACTGTATGTTTGAGGACATCGTTGTCTATTAAGGACGGAGGTCTTCCTCGGGGCAAGTTTTACAAGTCGGTATCCCCGGCTGAAAACTTAGGAAACCAACGGCGAATGGTCCGTTCATTAACACTCCCTTCCCAAACGCCTTGCAAATATTTCTAGCGGCCTCAGCTGCTGAATGGCTGAATTTAAACTCGTACAAAAATATTACTCGAAAATCGCGTGTTTTCATGTTCATACTCGGAGGTATACTAAAAAGTGGGTTATGATTGGGAAGCTAATGTTTATAATACAAAGGTAGAGGATTAGTAACTGTTTACTTTAAATATGTAAACATTCGGAAGAAAACGACAGATGACCTGCAAAATCCTTTATGTATTTCAGAAACTATAAAAACGAACATTTCATATGAAACAACCCAATATAAGGACCTTTTCCAATATATCTCCTCATATAATCATTCACTGCTTCATCAGCAGTTTCGTATAATTCTAACTACTCAACACCTCTTTGGCCATGCACACAGAGGACGAAATGCTGTAAAAGACGGAAATAAATCAACTTCAATTTTCGAAACGGCCAAGACTATATCTTACGAAAATAGTGAAAAAAAAAAAAAAAATGAGGACTATTTTGAAAAAAATAAAAGACTTTTTTATCTATCTAACTTTTTTGAAATTCATAAAAGGATAGAGAATAACTGGTAAAGAAATCAAGAAAATCGGAAACGTTTAACGGAAAAATTATTGAATGTTGGATAATAGATTTTAACATCATAACTATTTAAAGAATATTATTATTATGGTACGGACTTGAAACCCCACGTTGCCAGCTTGGCTATGACCAGCTGAAGCACAACACGGACTTGGAACCAACCACCAACAGTAGAGAACATGACAAACAGATGTGCAGCAGATGTCTTGTGGTTCTGGTTCGATGGGGCGAGGCTTCGGGCACAGATTGCCGAGGCGTCTACACCTGCCTCTGCTACCCGATACTTGAGTCTATATCAATTCTGTTCTATCAGATCTAACATTACAGTAACTGAAAATATAAAAATAATTACACTAAGTTGAAGAATTCAAATATTTGGGAGAAACTATCACTGTAAACGGGTTAGAAAAAAAACAAAACTCAAGAGCAAATAAAATGTTTAGTGCACTAGCAAGGACGAGACAAACGTATAACGAAAAATGTTTATCTTGGAACAGTAAATTCGGACATTACCAAAATCGGAAGCGCTTTACGCAGCGGAAACGCCAACCTTGGGGAAGAGAAAACTGGAAGACTTGGAAACAAACGAGGGAAAAATCTTAAGGAAAATTATGGGACCAGCCAAGAACAGTGAAGGACAGTGCAGACTAAGAAGCAAAAAAGAAATTTACCGAAACAATGAGCCAATAGATGAAACCGATTAGAAAACGAAGATTAAGATTGCAAAGCAGATTTGTAGGATGGAAGGAAACAGGATGGTCAAGAAATTAGTCCACAAACTGTTTGAAATGAAAACGGCTATAACCTGGATTAAGAAAGTAAAACAAGATATCGAACGAGCTAGAATCAGAATTGAAGAAATAACGAACAGAAAAATATTTGGAGAAAATGTCATGAAGGGTTGTTTCCAAGTCCAACACAAGAGGGCAAGGACGGGAACCAAGTGGACGGAAGAACGAAAACAGCGGTTTTCTGAACAGGTGAAGGCTTCTTGGGAATGGAGACGAACAAATAAGAAATTGAAATGTCCTTCAAATTAGCCATCGTGATCTCCAAATCGTCTAATCGAATAATAATAATAAATACATTACACCATAAGAATCAGCAAAAAATATTAGGAGCCAACGCTTCCCAGATTCGCGTATAAAATAGGAAAGTTTGCGCGCGAAAAACACATTTTATTTAATAACTATGGTTCTAGGGAAGGTAGAAAAATTACCCTATTTCAAAGCGAAAAAAAAAAAGAAGTCATAAAAATATTTAAGTTTTATGCTTTGTAGTAACCCTAAAAATATAAATAATCTCGTGAAAACAGCACTTTTAAAAACAATTCTTAAAAACTGTATTCCTCAATCCTAAAAATGGAATCATAATCTGAACACAGTTTTTAAGAAACCTTATTAAAAGTAGTTTTGGAAAGATTATTTATATTTTTTGGGTTATTACCAAGAATAAAACTTAAATCTTTTAATGACTTGTTTTTAATTTTTTTTTATTAGAATAATTTTTCTACCTTCACTAGAACCTGAGATATTAAATAAAATAATATTTTGATGAGTCTAATGGCTTAATGTCTAGTTTTAAAAGATTCATCAAAATCAGTGAGTCATATTTGGAATCTTCTTCTTAGTAAATTTCGGTTCCTCAAAAATTCTTGTTTTAAAAATTCGTCCTGGAAACCATTATCAGATATATTTCATTAGGAATATAAATATGATGCGCACAACATACGATTTCACTGGTCTCCGTTGTTAAAATCAATTTAAATACATTATAATACAGTTAGAAATGAAGATAAATTTTTAAAGAAGTATACACATTAAGTTTCAATAGAAACATCTTTTAATTTTATCGGATTTTCATCAATCTCTATTGACCTTTAAAATTTTCTGAATAAGATAATATTTTTTTCTAAAATCTAAATGTTACTATACCTCTCCAAAAAAAAAAAAAAAATAATAAAAAAATAAAATAAAATAAAATAAATAAATAAATAAATAAAAAAAAAATAAAAAAAAATATTGGAAATGAAATTCTTTCAACATATATATTTACCCGTTTCGCATCGATGATAACCAGATGATATGGTTAATTTTTTCGAATCTACAAAATTAATGGTTCCTGAGAGGAAGAAAATATAAAATATCGGTATTTAAGCCCTCCCAAACCACTTTGATCAGAATGAAACCTTATGATATTGAAGGCCGTTAAATACATCGATTTAGTAAGTTTAATCAAAATCTTAGATAGGCGCAAAATACATGGTATAAAGTAGATCTTCTGAGTAGCGGATTTAAATGAAAAATTTGCTGTAACATCTAGGGCCTATAGAATGAAAGAAAGAAAGTAAATTTCATTCTGGGACCTTCAGTCCCCTAAGAATAACAGAAAAGTACAAAACTTTGGCTTGTGTCTGGCACAGAAACAAAAACATAAAAGAAATACAAACTTAAGATATCATATTATTTAAAAATAAGAATAAATATGATCATAAGATAATTATATGATCATTAATGTGTATCTGAAGATATATTACTATTGTGCTTCTTATGGTATAATAAGGTCACCGAGAAAAACAGAAGAAAGAAAGAGAAAGGTGAATATATATCTAAAACATTGTTTACATATTTGTTGTGGTCCTCATTTTAGAATGTGACATGACCACTAGCGTTTTGTTTACAATCAATCTGTAGATGGATGGTTGAGGAGATGAAGGAACAGTTTGCTTTTAAATGAGGTTAAAGAAGGTGCTTTGCGTATAGAGGTAGGTATGGAATTCCAGAACGATGTGGCACGGAAACTAAATGATTTTTTAAAGGATGATGTTTGATGAAAAGGCTATAGTTGTCTTTAACGTGCTAAACTTACCACACGCACAGACCTTTTCGTGCGACTTGGTTATTTGGGACACCGGGGGCCCTAAAACGTGTATTTCCGTTGAAAATTTCCACTATCGCATTACTTTCCCTTACTATATATTTGATATATAGGTAAGTGAAAGTAAAAAATGTCGATCTCACTTTTCATTCTACTGATTATATTTAAAACAGATTCACTTTCGAAAACTATTAACCCCCGCGAAAACTGAGAAAAGGCGGGAAGGTTACATTAACGAAAATACCGGATCAATCGATAAGTGGACCCATCATAGAGAACTGGGCAAGAGGAAACCTAGGAAATTCCCAGCGGCGTGCGAAAGAAAGTGGTCGGTGAAATGTTGCGGGGCAGAACAGAGCTTACAAAGTACTTGTCTTCTGGTTGTGCAATCCTCGGGGTACGTGTTCTCGATGGTCTTCCGGAAGGTGGAGGAAACGATAAGAGGAGGTTTCTGGAGAGCAGATGTGGAGGCGTCATACATCGTCCTCATTAACAAGTTGACATATGTCGTTAGGTGTCGTCTTTTGCCATGTCATCATATTTTACGGTATTTTCCCACCGAAGTCCATAACACAGCCGGGGAGTTCATTAAGATCGGCCTGTCACTGATTACGTTGTAAGAAATGGCCTATAATATTAATAACGGTGGAAGAATATATTCGACTGTAGAACGTATTTTTGGAGAAGTTGGTAGGCGTGTCATTATTACCAATAACGAAATTGATTTTCAATAAAACGTGAAGTACAAAATTCAAGATGTAAGAATTTCATGCCCAACAGAAGGAGAAAAAAACAGGCATATGTTTTAAGATAAAATCCTTTCTTTTCCTTGTAAGAATAGTAATATAGATGTATAATATACCGCCCGTTTATAAGTTTTTAGCGGATTTCTTATAGCCTTAATACTGACTGCTCAAGAGTATGGCACATTATATTATTTACCAAATCAGGTAACTTGTTCTTCATAATCAAAAATCTTCCTTGCTTAATCTGCTCACCACATTTTTTTGCAAGTAACTAACACTGAGTCTTAACCTAAAACTTCTTTTTATAAATCTTATTACAGATCTGCTGTCTCAAAAAAATCGTTTATCATTCGTACTACCTGGTTTAGCAACTCCTAATATTAACCTCTTCCAAACATCAAATTATTTCTCTACCTCCTCAACTGTACATTTTCCTAAGATATTTATAATTAAATATTTATGTTTATTTTCTGTTTTATTTTTAATGTAATCATTGTCACTACATTAAAAAAAAATTCATATCACATTAATACGTATATCTTTTGTTCTGATGTCTGTAGCCCTGATGATGGCTCACAAGCTTGAGCCAAAACGTGGGCAAAATTAAAATATTTAACAAAAGACTGACTCCCGATTATATCCACCAATAATAGTTTCTACAGTCGACTATACATCCTCAATAAAGTAAAATTTAAAGATAAAGATATAACCATTTCATTGTTAATAATTTGTGCATTTGTGTTACTCTTAAGGAACTATTAGTTAAAAAAATGTATTTTCATTTCACTTGAACTTGGAAGATACTCATGCATTTACTTCGATTGAAAACGTTTGGAATCTGATTTTTTTTTCACTATCGCAAGAATTGGCTATGTGTAGGAACAAACATGACTTAAAAATAAAGTAGATAACAAAATAATCACGAATCAATAAAAACCACGGAGACAGTATTTGGACTGTAAAGGCGGCAGTAAATGCTTACCTTGAAAATCACTTAGGTTTAATCATGTTGAAAGCCCGCTGGAGTCAACACGAGGTTCCCTTCACTTAGTCTAGCAATAAAGCTTGTAGAAGGCTTCAGTGGCCATCACACTCCTGGAGTATTTTAATCCTGGACAGAGCGGAAGAGATCCTGCCTGGAGAGGATATTATCCACCTCACGGAGATCCTTCAGGAATTATCCTTATTAGAGAGAGGGGAGATAACAAGGGTTAAAATTAGAAGAAACATGAATCATGAAAGACCTTGCCTTCACTTTTTCGGACCTTGAAAAAAATAATTTTCATAAACAAAACACAACGTAACTTTTATTTTCCTAAGGCGACTAGCGATGCCTATTTCTTCAAGGTACCATTCGACATTATTTAACACATTGATAATTTCACATATGTTTGTCTGTATACCGTTCATAATACCGAAATCGGTCTTCCGTATTTTATTTAAAAACTTAAAATAAATTAAAATTACAGTTCTTTCCAAAATATTCTAATCACATACAAGCACGTAGGCAAATGAAAAACGGGAGGGCACTGTTCTTTCCCCTCTGGAAATTGAAAGAAAAAAAAAAAATAATAATAAATAAATAAAATAAGATGTCAAGATAAAAGGTTTGGTTAGAGAATGGTTATACTTCTAATCTCTTATTTAACACTTTAACACTAGGGCGAAGATCTAATTTTTTTTGTGAGGCTTACGCATTCCACGCAAGTTCCAACGTGTATAGTGCAAGATCACAACAGTTCCAGCCTTCCAATGTGATAAATGGGAATTTTTAACAGTTTTGACACACACATATGACTTGAAGGAGAAGAAATTATGAATACTTAAACATGAATTTTATATTGTAAGAATCGGGAATGGAAATATAAAAAGAAATTACGCCCAGCTAAAGAAAATACTTAAAGAAGAGTAACTAACTGAAATTAACCGATTAGTGTCCTTTGAGATGACATATTGAAGGTTATAAAAATTTTATAAATAAATCCGGATGCTTCCTAATTCCTACAACATATAATGTTGAGACAAAAATAAAATTAACTTATT
Source organism: Piezodorus guildinii (assembly GCA_023052935.1). Taxonomy (NCBI): domain Eukaryota; kingdom Metazoa; phylum Arthropoda; class Insecta; order Hemiptera; family Pentatomidae; genus Piezodorus; species Piezodorus guildinii. Next base: position 184,419,055 of record CM041293.1, on the reverse strand, counting down.
TTTTTTAACGACTTATTTTCTGAAACCAAGTGACACACCTGTGATGCACGTCGTCCCACGGCATAGTTAAGCGTGACCCACTAGTGGGTCACATCGCCCCACAGAATATTCAAGTGTGACCCACCGATGGGTCAAGCAGGCGTGAACGTGTTAATCTACTGATAGCAATGTAGAACTAATATTGAATATATTTTGAGATTTTTTTTTTTTTAATATGTTTAAAAAGCCATTAAGACAAGCTGTGGTATTTATATTTAAGGGAAAACCTTTACGGTATTTACACCAACACCCTTTATACCACCTATTGGTGTTTTTTGATTTTTTCTCAGTTTATTCTTGGAATGATGACACGTTCATACAATTTTCACCTCTTTATTTACTTCTAAATTCTCTAAACTTTCATTTCATACTCATTATCATCTTAGTATTTGTAATATTATTATTATCTTTTCATTATTTTATATTGTCATTGCATACATCTTATCATACTTTGTATCTCAGTTTTTTCTGATTGATTGCAGCCCTGAATTAAAATATTTTTTACCCTACCCTAATTATTCCTACCATTAATTCAACCTTATTCAACCTTATTCTCATCAATTAACAGTCACCATAAATCCTCAATAAATAATTTTTTAGCTGATTTACGTCAGTTGTTTGTTTATTAACATTACAAGTCATTCCATGTTACTTTGGTATATCGGACGATGCTACAGTGGAATTTCTGAATTTTTCCTATCCAGGTTTAATTAGGATAATCTTTAATCTTTAACGAGTACCTGTCATAGAACAAGCTACATTTTCGATAAAGCTCCATACTCCGTGCTTGTTTGGTATAAAAAAAAAAAAATAAAATAAATTCCCTTTATTTAATGAACCTTCATGGGATTGTAACTTTTTTATTCATTCTGGCGATGAGTTTCTATTCCGTCCTTCTTCACCACTAACCTCAAAGACAAACCTTTAGAGATAAGGCACAATATTTTCTTTTTTCGTCTAAAACTACTCCGCCACGACACAGTGACCTTTCGACCAAATCTATCCGACCACAATCACGAGGAAACTGGAAAGCGCCGGAGCTTAGAAAGTCGAGGAATGACTCAGCGAGGAAATTGTGAAAGATTGGATTTCACTTGGAAAGGGAGAGGTATAACATGAAGTCGGGTATTAGCATAATTATAGTGGCGCAGTCTGCAGCAGGGCTTGCCTTGAGGGAGGAACCTAGATCTTCTAGTATGCCAGCTCCTGCTTCGAATGTAGTCCTGGGCGGTGACAGGCGGATTAATTTTCCATTCTGCTATTTCAGTCCTGGGGTTATCAATAAGTGGGTGCCCAAAAATTAGAGGCCTAACCCGACGGCTGAGCGCGATCTCTGCCTGGCCAAGAAATAGCACGTACTGAGTAAGTAATGGACCCAAGACTCTTCATGTGGTATCTTTCATTAAGTAGCCCTGATTATGAACCACAGTGTGGACTTAGTAAGGTTGGCAAACAATAAATAGTTTAACAGTTTCATTGTTTTTACTTCTTTTACTGTCATCCGGATTAATTACCTCCTGAATACAAATTGCTTAATTAACTCAAGAAAAAATTGCTGAATTATTGAATTCAAATTACTTATCGCTATAGACATGTCCTTAATGCCAGCCTGTGTCCACTCATTCTGATATTAATCCTGTATACAACTATATGTATTCTTTATTGACTTATGGTTTTGTCAATTACTGATTTCTTACTGTGTACTGTGTTATGCTTCTTTATAATTGTTTATTATGTAATTCAATTTTGTATTTACATGCCTTAATTTTATATCTTGTATATATGAATTTGTATTCTTTATTGCTTTTTGGTACAGTCAATTACTGTTTATTACTGTGTACTGTTTTACTGTTTCTTATAATTGTTTTTTCTATTAATTGGGTATTATATAATTCAATTTTGTATTTAAATGCCTTAATTTTCTATCTTGTATATATGTATATGTATTCCATATAGCTTTTTAGCTTTGTCAATTACTGCTTCATACTGTGTACTGAGTTACTGTTTTTTATAATTGTATTTTTATATTCTTTAAGTATTATATTGTTTCTGTGTAGTGTGTTACTGTTTCTTTATAAAAAAATGTGTTATATTTTGCAATATTATTTAAGTATTGTATTACTGTTTGTTACTGTAATTTCATTGAAATGCCGCAGGTGAACTCCTTTCCCACACACGGGCTCGCCTTAGTAGGATAGTGACTTATACTTCCACTGTAAAATGTCTGCATTTTGATTTAAATAAAGAAGTAATTTAAAAATTAAAAATACGCAGGGTTACCTGTAGTATAGTGGCTAGCATAACAGCCTTCTATCTCCAAGGTCACGGGTTTTTAATAGGAGTAAAAAATCGTTAGTTATGCCGTCTTTCGGATGGGAAGTAAGAAGGTGGTCCCGAGTCTGTGCGATGACTAGTACTCGTTATATAGATATCTATCCTAATAAAAACTGGAAAGGCAAAATTTAGAAACCACATCGTCCTTGGTAAACATTAAATTGCATAGAGTACTGGTTACGATGTGGAAAATTAGGAATTCCAAGTGATAACTCAAATTTAGAGTGGCTGAATATCATAAATTAGTGGACTGTATAGATATAAAAATAATTAAAATAAACGACATATTACATTTATTCAAGAGATTTAATTCTATTTAAGAGAAAACATAAGAAAAATCATAGATTTAAGAAAAGCCTTTGCTGACGATAGAGTATTTCTTACTCGATTTAGGTAATTTAGTCAATGTCTTAAGAGCCGCTTTTTAAGAAAATCATAAACAAGTGCAAAATGCATTGTATTAAGTAGCACTTTTGGTCAGCCGATTTTAGTGAAAATATTGCGGCAACATCTCAGGCATATAGTTGTCTTAAATATGAAATTTCAATTTCGTGCAACTAGACAAACACACACACACACACACAGATCTTTTTTAAGATATTTTCGGGACTAGGTAATTTGGACACAGGGTCTCCTAAAAAGTATATTTCGTTGAGAACTGGAATTCGAAAATTTTTCTTCCTATATATCTCATATATAACTAAGTAAATGTAAAAAAAAAAAAATTTGTCCGAATTGGAACTGTAATGTGAATATTGGTTCAGATGAAATTAAAATTACTCATCTAAAAATATTAATCTTTTATTTCAAAGGTAATTAAATATATCCTTCATCCTCGTATTAGAATCTGACACCTGCTTCGACATACCAAAGCGAAGAGGCAGACGCTAACAAAGCCTTCGATGCTATTAGGACTAACAATAGAACAAACAAAGGCAGCTTAACACTGACCCACTGTTAGGACAGGTTTGTTAAAGAGCTCTGAAGAAGGACTCGAATCTGAGCCAAGGGTACGATGCCGATATGGTTAGTACCTATGGTTACCACATTGAGGTTGCGGCAATAACACGCCAGCACCATCGCAGGCCATCGCTTGCGAAATCCATCTTGACTACAAGAACACCTCCCGAACTCTAATGGTTTCCAGGCTATCATGTCAAGGTATATGAGGCTTTAAGTAGTTCATACAACCAAACTAGAATCTGATTACGTACATTATAGTAGAATCTGCTTAGCATTCCAGGAGTTTCTAAGATGATAAAATATACTTAACGCTAAAGGGGACGACGAACAAGCAGTGTTTCAAAAGCAAGAGACGCCAGCAGCACAAGTAAGTTACGTTTTTACTTCTATACTTTAATAATAATAATTTCTTAATTTATTCTGGGACAAATCCCTTTAGAGAATGATGCTAAATTCAATAATGTGAGATTTACTGTCTTAGAGTAAGATTAAAAAAGGAAATAAAATAAAATAAATATACAGTGAATTATAAGCAAGAAAGAAAACAATAAGACAAATGACAAAAATAAAAATATAATAAACCAATATATATCTTCGAAACTAATGACTGTAAAAATATTTGTAAAAAATATCTGTCTGAATATAAGAAATAGATAATTATCATGATCCCATACATAACATGGACTAAAAAATATAATACATTTCTTACTTAGTTAAAAAAAACAATAAAAAATTGAGAAACACTTCTATAACTTTTTTCTGTTTACATATTTTCATGTAAAATGGATCAGTCAGGGTTGTTTGGGAATTGAATGGACAGGAAGCAATGGAATAGACGAGATTTGAAAGTCGGAAGGGTATTTGAATTACGAATATCAGAAGGAATAGAGTTCCATATGGAAGAGGATCGAATTATGAAAGATTTTTCGAATTCGTTCGATGGGGTGTAAAATACCAATAAAGAAGGAAGCGTATGAGTGTACGAGAATGGATTGAGGATTTGTCTTTACGGGAAAAAATCCAATTTTTAGTTTCAAATATTCAAATTTATACTTTCACGCACCTATATATGAAATATACAGGAAGGGGATATATTGCGATCGTGAAAATTTAAGAATTCGAGTTATCAATGGACACGTTTTAGGGTCCCCTGAGTCCAAAAACGACCAAGTCCAACAAAAAGTTGGGTGCATGTGGTAAGACTAGCTCGTAAACGATAAGTTGTATGAAACTGAAATTTCATATTTTAGAAACGTATATTTGTAATCCTTGCACAAGACTGAAGCGGCAAGAAACTACTTAACGACGCTTCTCCAACACTAACTATACAAACGTTCTAATCTCCCACTAAACTACAAACGGCTCATTTACATACTATCATAAGGCCTATCTGGACGTACTGAGTTGAGCTTTGGGGTTCTACAAAATAAACCATCGAATTCCTCTAGAACCCAATCCTTAATTTCCCATATCTTTCGGAAAATCCTCAACGCTACCTACTTTGTCACGAATAAAACTCATCCATATTGACCTTTTTTTCATTAAATTTCTTTATTTCCAGATCGGCAACTTGAGCCTATACATGTTTTTTTTTTTTTTAACATAAATGAGTAATTATTACAACTCGTAACAATGGAAAAAGTGGTATAGCCTCGTACAAAGACACCCCTAACGATTATAAATTTATAATTATTTCTGAGAATTAAATAATAAAAATAATTTGATAACAAAAGCGAACAATTATAATAAAAACTAAAGAAAGAAAGAGAAGTAATGAATATACAAAATTAATACTAGGTTTGCAAGAATATAAATTATAAATTTCAGATCGATTTTAGTCTAAAAAAAATAAAAATGAATAAATAAAATAAAATAAAAATAATTTAAAATATATATAAAAAAAAATAAATAAGTAAAAAAAAAAATAAAAAAAATATACATAACAAGTAAAATGATATGAGGTTCATAAAACTAGATAATAATATTTACAACAGCATGTCCTGTAGAAGCCTGGGTTTGAGCCTGCGAGATGAAGTTGGAATTCCTATGTTGTAGGCTACTGCACCTCCAACTGCTGGTAGCTGCGAGTGGTATTTCTTGAAGCGGATTTTGATGAAGTCTTCCATGTATTCGATTTGTAGCTCACGATGGAGTTGGCTATTTCTAATAAACCATGGGGCATCTACAGCTATTCTTAATATTTTGTTTGGAAAAGCTTGCAATTTTTTTCTTTTCGTTGAGGAAGCTGCGCCCCACACTTCAAAACCATACATTAGTTAATGGCCTTAATATTGTTTTATATATAAGAATGGTTGTTTCAGGTTTGAGACTAGATTTTCTATTGAGGATCGGGTATAGCATTGCCAGTCTTGCATAGGCCTGGGTTAGTTTAAGGTTAATGTGGTGGTTCCAAGTGAGGCCTTAATGACCTTAATGTTCCATATGTTGTCAATTTTGTCTGAAACAGGTACCTCTCCGTCTATGACAAACTCCATTCTCACTCTAACCCAGTAGTTTCAATCTTTTTTTCCTCCACAATGCCTGATAATCCTCCGAGGCGTCGGAAAAGAAGATGGCCCCAAAACTTTCTCGTTCGGTATATTTTATGAGTGCTGACAAAGGGTGGTTTCACTACAAGTCTGTTCTATCTCTATTGTCTAGTAGTATATTTACTAGTTGTGTTTTTTAATACAGTAATACATATCAATAACTAATAATAATTTTTATAAATCAATCGTATATCCATGAGATGTTACAGCAAGTTTTTCTTTCACATCGGCGAAACAAAAGAACCACTTAATACTGTGCATCTTTTAACGATTTTCTCAAAAACTGCTAAAACGATTTTGATTAAACTCGTAATACCGAAGTAAAATTTTACACCATGCATAATTCATTTTTATTGAAATAATCTGGAAGGGCTTAAATGCCGATATTTTAAATTATTGTTCTTAAGTACCTTTAAGTTAAGAGATTTGAGAAAAATAGACGTTTCCTGTTGTTAGCATTGATAATAAACGGAATATATACAAGATAAAAATATTTGATAAACAATAGTAGCTGTTGTTTTATATATACCATAAATTTAAGCATGTTTATAAGTTTATTAAGGTAAAACAAGTTTATAGTAATCCGATTGCTTCGTCACAAGCAGACAAAAACAGCAACTATGCAGAAAAAATCAGGAAACCAATACACTTTTCAGTTTTCAAAACTATCCAACAGTTCCAACGGTGGAAGACGTTTCGACCCATAGAGTAAGCTATCATCAGGACTACTTCATCCATCAATTCCATACATGGTAAAAAACTTCTTCAGTGTTGTATTATTACTCAGAACCCTTCTAGTGTTAATATCCAAGAACTCAGTAGCCCTGACGATGATCCGCGTGATGGGACAAAACGTTGTCGAAGTTAAAAAATACCTTAAAGTCTGAATAACTTTTTTTTTTTAAATTTTAAAAAAGACATTTTTCCTATGCTATTGTAAAATAATATTTAAAGAAAATATGGAGTGATGAGGGTAACATCAAGAAATATTTCTGTTGAAAATCGAAAACAGATCGATTTGTGCCGAAACAAGTGTTAATTTCAATGTTTTGGTGAGGAAGGACCGAACTGTCCTCGAAGCGCTCTCCCTAATGAATATATATTTACAGAGATCTGTTTAGGTTGGAGCTAATGTATTCAAATGGATTCGAGTTCACAACAACAAGGCACAAAGGCTGAAGATAATGTTCCAAGTTAGGCCTCTGTGTTTGGGCTGAAGGTGTTTAGGCTGTCTGTTGAGGCGGAACTCAAGGTGGTTATAGCACTCTCATATCTTAAGTATTGGGTTGTTTCACATGAAATGTCCGTTTTTATAGTTTCTGACATACATAAAGGATTTTGCAGGTCTCTATTGTTTTCTTCCGAATGTTTACATATTTAAAGTAAACAGTTACTAATCCTCTACCTTTGTATTATAAACATTAGCTTCCCAATCAATTACCCACGTTTTAGTATACCTCCAAATATGAATATGGAAACACGCAATTTTCGAGTAATATTTTTGTACGAGTTTAAACTCGGTCATTCAGCAGCTGAGGCCGCTAGAAGTATTTGCAAGGCGTTTGGGAAAGGGAGTCTTAATGAAAGGATCATTCGCCGTTGGTTTGCTCAGTCCGTAATAGACAACGATGTCCTCAAACATACAGTAGAAGGAAACCCCTACCAAACAGTTAAAGGACTCTCAGCACAACTAGATGCAAGTGCATCTACCGTTTCCAGACATTTAAAGTGTATTGGAAAAGTAAAAAAACTCGATACATGGGTACCTTATGATCTCACTGAGCGGCATGTTTCAAAACATACCGTGCAAAAAATGAAAGAACTGAGCTACGAAGTTCTTCGGCACCCACCATATTCTCCCGACTTGTCTCCAACAGATTACCACCTGTTCAGGAATTTAGACAACTTCGTCAAAGGAAAACTTTTTGAAAATGATAATCAAGTGAAAAGTGCGTTTCCAGATTTTGTTTCACTTCAATGGGAAAAATGTGTAGAAAAAGAAGGTAAACACTTCGAATAATATTATCTTGTTTTCATATCGTATTTTTAATAAAAATCCTATACCTTGAAAACGGACATTTCATGTGACACAACCCAATGAATTAACCTATAACCTCTTCAATCCATGAAGTGTCGAGTACCGTTCATACAGAGGGGATTCGTACTGCAGGTTTAGATCTTGGCACAACTAAGCTATACCAAGTTCCTAGAAATTATTGTTTGTTTATTCATTTAACATCACTTTATAATACTGCGGCAAATCGGACGATGCTACAGTGGGAGTCGTCAATTTCATCTATCCATGTTTAATTAGGATAGGGATCTTTATCGAGTACAAGACATCGCGTAGGTTCGGGACCACCTTTTTACGTTCCATCCGATGAACGGCATCACTAAATATTTTTTAATCTCATTTAAAAATCCTAGGGCTACCTGCAAATTTGAACCCGCGATCTTGGGCATAGAAAGCTGTTATGCTAGCCACTACGCCACAGGTGACCCATGGTTCGAGGGTGAGATAGTCAAGGCAATATTTACACGCCGAAAGTAAAAATAACATTATCTTAAATTATCTTAGCATAACTGCAGTTATCGTTTACATTATTAAAAAAAAAAAAAATTGGAAATTTAAAAACGCTGCAAATTATTACACAATAGTTTATTAGTTCCAAATAACTATATCAGGATATAGCTGTGTATAGGCAATAAACTAATATGAAAAGCAAAAATAATTAAAAGGAAAATGGCATATCACCGCTGCTAATTTCAAAACGCTATATCTCTCCTAGTTCTGAACAAATGTCAATTTTTTTTTTTCATTTTGTAGGAAATTTAATTTTATATGAAATAGCACTAAAGAAAAAAGAGTAAATTGTCATTTATTTATTTATGAATAAATAAAAACAGATATTTCAAAATTCGTTTGAATGTTTATTCATTTAACGTTACTTTATCTACTATGGCTGATCGGAAGATGCTACAGTGGGGTGGGAGTCGTCAATTTCACCTATCCACGTTTAATTAGGATAGGTATCTTTATAGAGTACCTGACATCGCATAGGCTCGGGACCACCTTTTTACGTTCCCTCTGACGAACGGCATAACTAAGGATTTTTTACTCTCATTTAAAAATCCTAGAGCCACCTTCAGATTTGAACCCGCGACCTTGGGCATAGAGAGCTGTTATGCTATCCACTGCGCCACAGGTGACCCCTGGTTCCAATCATGTACTTAATTTTTAATTTTGTATTTAGATGTTTGAAAAAAAAAATTATATTTTAGACCTGCATGGTCCCTCCTAATTTTGGCTACGCCTATGATATAATCACTTTGCTAATAAACACATTGATAACTAATGTTCCAGAAACTCAAGTTTTTTTCGACCTGGAACTCACCACCGGATGGGAAAAGCAATTTCAAGAAAAGATAAGCGATAAATATTTGACCCTTGGAGAGAGATAACCCCGTAGAAGGCTACCAAGGCATACCTTGCTGAACACACCTAGGTCTGGGAGCTACGCCGATTCTTTTAGGAATTGAAGAAGAAATGTTGCAAAAAAGTAGTTTAAGACTACATTACATGCGATTTTTTTACTTTCACTTACCTATATATGAAATACATAGAAAGGGAAAACATTGCGATCGTGAACATTTTCGAATTTCAGTTTTCAAAGGAAATACACGTTTTGGAATCTACTGAGTAAAAAGGTGTAAGGTAGGTCTTCGATAAATATTAGGCCGTTCTACAAAAGAAATCTTGGATATATTTTTTTAAACAATTTATTTAATTTCCTGTCATCGCAACGTTTCAGCCTCTAGGGCCATTCTCAAGCTTTTGTAATCAATTAAAGTTTTATTGCATTTATATATTTTCAACATCTTATATCAACACATTATAAATTATTTTTAATAATTATGTCACCTACCATGCATATCCACGTTACATATCAATTCATTTCACCGCTTATCAGCAGCGTCGTCATAATTTTTAAAAATATCATTTTTCAAAAAAACCTGTACTCAAAAATAACATATTACATCTCATCATCAATTAAAAAAAAGGGATCTATTTATTCAAAAAGAAAAGAAACATTTTTATTAACTTACTTAACAGTTTTAGGCCGCCTTATAGCTGTTCTCATGCGCGACTAAACTTGGGGTGGGATGACAAGCTTTATATATTTACTCTGTCAATAGCACTTGCATAAAAGGTTTAAAAAAATATATCCAAGATTTCTTTTGTAGGACGGCCTAATATTTATCGAAGCAATATTCAACCAAAAGAACAATTACGACAATGATGAGAAAATGTAAATATGTGTGTGTGTGTGTGTGTGTGTGTGTGTGTGTGTGTGTATGTGGTAAGTCTAGAGCAAAAACGAAAAATCTTACGAAACTGAAATATCATATTTGAGACAACTATACAGCAACTTTTTCTTCAAAATCGGCTGAACGGAAGATCAAATTTACACTATATATTTCACCTTTTTACGATTTTTATCAAAAACTACTCTTAAGAAATTGACTAAATTACCTATATCTATGTAAAATTTAATGGACTTTAATACGATTATTCAGATTGAAATAATCTGACAGGACCTGAATGGCTTTTTTTTTAAATTTTCTATCTCTGAAGCACCTTTAATTTTTTATATTTGAACAAAATAACCATGTCATCTTGTTAGCATTGATAAAAAACGGCTAACTATACAAGTTAAACGAATTTGACAACTAACTAGAGGAGAAAAGCGAACAAATATATTTGTAGGTAATGTTTTCTTTTCCAAACATATGAATATATAGATATGTATAATACATCGTTAGAAAGCTGAAGATGTTAAAAAAAATAGTATGTTATACACAAACATATACATTATATACAAGGCATAAACTTATCACTGGTTATTATAAGTAAAAATTTAATATAGTTATATTATTTAATCTAAATCATATATTTCCAACGAAACAAAATACATTACTTATTTAAATTAACATAATTTTTGTTTCAAGTTTAAGTTTATTTAATAGTTCTTATATTGACTTTAACAGCCGAGGTAAGTGATAGTCGTGTGTTGCCCGCACCTGATTTTTTTTTTTATCCCTTTAGAAATTCAAAATTGTCATGAACGCCTCAAATTTTAAACTTTTCTCCCTTTCAACTTAATACAACGTTATGCAATAATCCAATATTGAATAGACTTCACAGACTACAAGATAATTAACTCCTACCGCAGAGGAACCCAGACACCGAGACATGATATATCCTAGGACTGAGGAGCCCTTTGATGAGAGCAGTAGCAGAGGCGGGAGATTGCCGAGCCAATAAATATCGAGTAATGTGGCGCTTCACTTCCGCTACCTAGCTTTGATCGGGGCTGGTCCCAACTTCCGCTCTGTATTCCTAAGCATCCATTTAAAGGTTCCCAGGATCATTCATCCATCGTCTTAGTTCAATAAATATATTATCCTTTAATTAAGGGATATAAATAACATATTAAATAGTTAACCGTCGATAAATGGTTATAAAAATGTTTTTACAAAATCTGGTGCGTATAACACATGACTTTCACTAACCTCCGTAAAATCAATTTAAGAATTTTTAAATGCAATTAGAGATGAAAACAAATTGGACAAGAATTAATAAAATTGAGATTCAATTGAAACATGTGTTTTATTAAATAATTTACTATATTATTATCTAAGGCAATCATTTAGTTTTATCGATTTTTCATCACTCTCCGTCAACTTTTGGAGATCAAATGCTTGTCAAAACAAAAGGGGCATTTTAAGTGACTTATTATTTTTTTTAATGATGGAGTTTTGTTGACCGTTGAGATATTAGATGAGGAAGATGGTTGGGGGTGCGGTCATATCTCAATTTAATTGATTCTCCAATCTTCACAAACGTCTAGCTAACAGTTTAGAATAAAGTATCTTTCTCTTAAAATGCCGATCCAATGCAGTTTTTCCAAAATTCATAGAATATTCTTTAAATCATATCATGACTTCAAAATCACCTTTTCCAATATTAGCATCATTAGCTCTTAAATTTAAAAAATTCCCTTCTAAATATCAAAATTATAGAATGCATCCTACAGATTAATTCCCTAAATAAAAAAATATCCACTCTTAAAATTTTATTCAATAATTATATTAACGATAACAACCTTACAATTCTCGACACAGTTATATCATCCATATTCAATTCCAGTAGAAGCAGAAAAAAACAAAAACTCATTACAAAATACAATGACCTCTACCTAGATTCAATAAAACATAAAATTTATCCTAAAGGAGACCAAAACTGGGTTCTAAATGTTTCTTCCACCATTTACCACCCTATGTTAAAGATATTTTAAGTTTAGGACCAAATTTTTCCGCTCCCAACACCTCAGTCAAAATTATCCCTCAACTCATTACTGATTTGGAATTTATCTATAACGACGATCTTATATCCAATTCTAATGACGAAAAGGAGTTGTCACGGATTTCTGTTTGCAATATTATATCCAATCATCTCCAACACCCACCTTCCTCACCATCAAATTGTTCACCTCAATTCTTTAAAGACCTGTCTCTTACCCGAGCTTTCCTAAAATCCCATGACGACATCATATTAACCAGAGCTGACAAAGGAAACAAGACTGTAATCATGGACCGCTCCGAATATAATGACAAAATGAACCTTCTCCTTTCCGATAGATCCACTTATGTTCCCATATCCCGCGATCCCACCCCTTCACTTAAAACTAAATTCAATAAACATCTGAAATCTCTTTTAGATTCAAAATTGATAAACTAATGTTTCTAATTTATGACCGCACCCCCAACCATCTTCCTCATCTATTATTTTTTTTTTTAATCTCTACAGATGAACATTTTATTTTCAAGTAACATTTTTTAATAAGTTAATTTTGCTGTTAAAACCTGTAAATATTTCCTTATAACAATATTCATGGTAGAACTAGGTAGATAAGGAAAACATATTGTATTTTGTGCCTATTTTTCAGCCTGAATTTAAGGACTTCATCAAAGCTAAGGAACAACAAGATAAAAACATAATATCTTTATATTCCACCGCCCTGATGAAGGCCAACATTTCAGAATGCGGTGGAACAGACCAGAAACGATCCATGTAAGACTTAAGTTTTCCATTCCGAAGGCTTTAGTATTTAATTGTTATGTATATAAATTCAAGATACGTATGATTCCAAACTCATTCAAATAAGAGTAATATTATGAGAGTTTAATGAATTTTATTGAATACTTTTAAATGAAGTACTTAATATAATTAAATTACTACATTACCAACTCTATCTGAAAATAGTGTTTCATCAGCTCACCTGAAACAAAAAGAAATACCATTAGTAAATAATATAGTAAATAATCGAGTTACATGTTTATATATATATATATATATATATATATATATATATATATATATATATATATATATATATATATATATACATATATAAATATATATACGTATTGATAACTTCTGAGTTAAGATTTGGAGGATGCATAGGTAAGGAAAGTAAAAAGAGTCAATATTGATTTGACTTTTCTAATTGGCTTTTTAGAAGGAATATGCTAGTTCTTAATAATTAATCTTTAAGAAGAAAAAATTAAATTTATAATATAATACCTATTTTTAAAATAAAAACCGCTGCAAACTATTAAACAAGGGTTTATTATTTCCAAATAACTATATTAGGTTATAACTGTTTGTAAAGCTATTTAAATTTAAATTTATAGCTAATATATGCTTTTATTAATATGAATTAAATACTATTTATAGCAATGAATAATTCAGAGGAAATTGGCTTAAAGTAGTCTTATTATCACTACTAATTTAAAAATGTTACATCTCTGCTATTACTAAACCGATTTAAATGATTATTTATTCGTTTTGTAGAAAATTTATTTATTTATTGCGTTGTGTCACATGAAATGTCTGTTTTCAAGGTAATAATAATAATAATAATAATAGGCTTACCGAACCCGAAGGTTCGATGCCGATACCACCAAACTTCGCCTGCACAGACTCGTCCAATGTTCACCGGTCAAACCCAAGCCCCCGAGATCAGCCTTGATGCAATCCTCCCATCGACGCTTCGGCCTACCTTTCGGACGCCTACCAGTCGGTTCAGCGAATACCAACTTTCTCGGAATCCGTTCCTCACTAAGCCCAACAACTTTACGCGCCCATTTGAGTCTCCGCGATGCTATCAACTCAATTATATTGTGAATATCCTGTTTTCAAGGTAAAGGATTTTTATTAAAAATACGATATGAAAACAAGATAATTTTATTCGAAGTATTTACCTTCTTTTTCTACACATTTTTCCTAAGGTGACACCAACTTTTTTATCTCCGAACTGAAAAACTCTGAGCTTGAAGTGAAACAAAATCTGAAAACGCACTTTTCACTTGATCATCATTTTCAAAAAGTTTTCCTTTGACGAAGTTGTCTAAATTCCTGAACAGGTGGTAATCTGTTGGAGACAAGTCGGGAGAATATGGTGGGTGCGGAAGAACTTCGTAGCCCAGTTCTTTCAATTTTTGCACGGTATGTTTTGAAACATGGGGTCTTGCTGCCGCTCAGTGAGATCATGAGGTACCCATGTATCGAGCTTTTTTACTTTCCCAATACACTTTAAATGTCTGGAAACGGTAGATGCACTTGCATTTAGTTGTGCTGAGAGTCCTTTAACTGTTTATTAGGGGTTTCCTTCTGCTGTATGATAGAGGACATCGTTGTGTATTACAACTTTTCGAAGGCGGTATCCCCAGCTGAAAACTTAGCAAACCAACTGCGGAAGGCCCGTTCATTAACACTCCCTTCCCCAAACGCCTTGCAAATATTTCTAGCGGCCTCATCTGCTGAATGGCCGAGTTTAAACTCGTACAAAAATATTATTCAAAACTCGCGTGTTTCCATGTTCATATTTGGAGGTATACAAAAAAGTGGGTAATTGATTGGGAAGCTAATGTTTATAATACAAAGGTAGAGGATTAGTAACTATTTACTTTAAATATGTAAACATTCGGAAGAAAACAACAGAGACCTGCAAAATCCTTTATGTATTTCAGAAACTATAAAAACGGACATTTCATGTGAAACAATCCAATATATTAATCTTTTAAAATAACTGAGTTATTTAGGTTATAACTGAGGGATGTATATAGGAGAAATTTAAATTTGTTTTTTCTTTATAATTAATAGCGACCTAATGATTCTAAAACTCAACAAAATTTTTTATCAACTTCAAAAATAACGGAGTTAAGGCGTATATCCAAGTGAGATATCAGATCAGTGAGATATCAGATCAGTGAGATATTTTTTTATCGCCCTTAACTGATTCTAAAATACTATAGATATTTTTCTATATCTTTAAAAATAACTGAGTTAAGGAAGTATTTATGGGAAAAATTGTCATTTATTTTTTATAATTATTCGCTTATTATTTTCATTATTGAAAATAACAAACCAAAAAGTGAAACTATAAATAGATTTTTGTCACAATAAATATACCGCAAACGGATGAATCCTTTGATAAAGAAGATAATATCTGTGATAATGGCTAAAGGACAATGGAGGGAGGAGGCCTGAAGGGAAGAGGAAAATCTTAATTGAGAAGGATTATCCTTAAAGGACTCCTTCAAATATTTAGCTTCCAGTTCCAGCCCTGCCTCTTCCTTCCAGCACAGGATTAAGTTGGGGAAAGAAAGAGGTCATGGGGGGAACTAAACCCCCTCCTTTCAATTTTCTACGATAAAGGATACGTTATTTAAATTTAGATTCTTTGTAGAATGGTAAAATAATAATGAAAGAGCTATACAGAACGAATTATGACTAAAGATAATGTACAAAAATATAAATATCAACATAAAATGTGTGATATATTAAGAAATATGAAAAACAATAACACATAGATTCAATCCAATAGAAAACTGCACCATCTGCAATAAGAAAGAAGCTGACAATATTCACCATACCTTCACATCATGCCCAGCCTACTCCTCCTACCGCTCAACCATCATACCAGCCATAGCCCAGTTAACACCTTCAAACTTCAGACTATATTTCAAAAATATAACCTCCGAAAATACTAAAAAACTGTACTTTTACACCAGAGCAAGCCTAAATTTTGTGATAGATCACTAAGTCAAAAAATGTATTTTAATTTATTTATTATGATTTTGTTTTGTTTTTGAATTCATAAGAAATGGATATATTTTTTGCTAATATAGGTGGAATAGTCAGGAATCAGTCATTTTTAAAAAGTTTTTAATTTTGCCAACGTTTCGGCTCAAGCTTGTGAGCCATCATCAGGGCACTACTGAGCCATGTCCAAGCATAAACTCACAACTTGGGTTTATGCTTGGACATGGCTCAGTAGTGCCCTGATGATGGCTCACAAGCTTGAGCCGAAACGTTGGCAAAATTAAAAACTTTTTAAAAATGACTGATTCCTGACTATTCCACCTATAATAGTTTTCTACAGTCGACTATACACCCTCAATATTTTTTGCTAATTATTATTGTTTATTTTATTTGTATTTTTTATTTTATTTATTTTTTTATTGTACTCATATATGACTATGTAGATATATTTATTATTATTATATATATATGTTTTATATGTTTATGTTTTATATGTTTTATATATGTTATATATGTTTTATATGTTTATATATGTTTTATATGTTTGATATATGTTATATATGTTTATGTTTTATATATTTATTATTATTATTATTATTATTATTATTATTATATATATATATATATATATATATATATATATATATATATATATATATATATATGTTTTATATGTTTGTATATCAAAATCAGTTAAATTCATTAGTTAGTTATGTTAAACGGTTCAGTTATATTCGTTTTATTACTATTTTATATTTCTTCTCTACTGCACAAACACTCTTCTTTAAAAATCCGACAAAAACTAAATACTTATAACTACTTAATAAAACCCCTATGGACATACGCCTCTCAAATTTATGGAATAGCGAAACCGACTCAGATTGAAAAAATCCAGACTTTTCAATCAAAAACTTTAAGACTTATTACTCGAT
Source organism: Piezodorus guildinii (assembly GCA_023052935.1). Classification (NCBI taxonomy): domain Eukaryota; kingdom Metazoa; phylum Arthropoda; class Insecta; order Hemiptera; family Pentatomidae; genus Piezodorus; species Piezodorus guildinii. Next base: position 184,402,067 of record CM041293.1, on the reverse strand, counting down.
CACCCTGGTATGTCAGTAACACAACTTTACATACAGAATTACACATACCAATGGTACAAGATCACATTCGGACTTCTTACATAAAATTTGTTGACAAACTTCACGGACATACTAACAAACTCATACAAAACTTGGCCACGACAGACATGCCAGGGGATATTCAAAGAAGGCTGAAAAGAAGCTGGCTAAGAGATCTCCTTAAGTAAACTCTTTTAAAATTCAAGTTAGGAGTAGATGCCAATGGGTATCGACCTGTCTCATGCCTGACATTCCCTTTATATCAATTGTTATCAAATCCGCTTATTGTCACGGGCTGAGCGACAGGTGTGGATGTAAAAATAAATGATAAAAAAAAAAAAAAAATTATATTTCAAATGAACTATTCAAATTAATTTTAAAAGTTTAATTAAGTTCACATGAGAGTCCTTTTTAATTCACAGTGGAACATATGTTTTCATGAAATAATGTAAAAATAAAAAAATCTGGTGAGGTCAACAAACGACTTTCACTTCCCTCTGTTGTTAAAATCGATTAAAGAATTTTCAAATACAGTTACAGATAAAAATGAGTAAAACTAATAAATAATTAATTAAATGCACCTAATATAAAAAAATGTGTTTTATGAAAAATTCTGTTATATTACTATCTAAAACAATCTGCTAGTTTTGTCTACTACTAAATTTTCGAACATCAAACGTATCCAATCCTTTCAGTCCAAAGTCCTTAGAACAATAGTCAATGCTCCCTATTATGTTACAAACAAGACCTTACATCATGACCTCAAGATCCCTTATGTCCTTGATCTCATCCCATCCAAATTCTCAACTTTCCACTAGAAACTTACTCTTCTTCCTAATCCCCTGGCACAATCCCTATCAAGCACCAACCATTCTTACAACCCTCCTCGTAGGTTGAGGCGGCAGTGGCCGAGAGATCTCTTATAGATACGCAACTGGAGTGCTGGCAATGGTCAATTTCTCCACTCATGCCTGAGAGTGTGTGACTGCTCTAGCGCCCTCACTCAGTCTCCACTGACTATATTGGTGACGCGGCTGACTGAGAGGCGCTGGGATCTCCTGACATTGTGCCTCGGCATCCATTTTTGGACGCAGAAGTTCGATTCGGAGTTCCCAGGGGCAGTATGTAAATATTGTATATTGGTATGAATGTGGCCAAGATTATAATTATTTTCTTTTCTTTTATTTTTTGTTTGTTTCACTTTGTACATATGGAATGAATGACTTCTTTTATCTCTAATACTTATTGCCCAAAATAGTGGCAGATTGTATTAGTTCTCAATAAATCAATATTATTATTTAAAAAAAAAAGTTTTCTCGCCTTTTCATAACTCAATATTAACTTTTCCTAGCTTGTGTATAAGATAATATTTTAGAAAATCTTTAGCTTTCTAACGGTATATTATATACTGTTCTTATGTTCAAATACAAAAAAATGCATTAAAAAAATATGTTTGCTGTTTTCTACTTCAGTTGTTCAACAAATTCGCTAAACTTGCATATTTAGCTGTTATTTATTTGAAAGATCAATGAAATGTTTTAGAAATTTGTTTTCACTCTCTAAGAAAACCCAGAACTCCAGACAGTTTTTGACGTTTCGAAGGATACTTCATGTGTTGAATATTGTGGCATACCAAGGTTCTCAGTTGAAAGATAAGCATGGCAAATACAAAACTGAAAAGATTCAAGGCAAGCCATGCCATTCTATGAGATCCGTGACAAAAACACGAAGATCTCACTGTGTCGACAAGAAATATCATGGAAGACTACGAAAAAAATGTTAAGGTCATTTTTTTTTTTTTCGTCTTCGGGAGATACTGGACGTTTTTGCGATTTCCATTTCTCGAGAAGGAAGAAAGGAATCGATAACTTAAAAAAAATCCCTAGCACTATCGGTTTCTTCTAAATTTTTTTAAAGATCCTTTTTCCAGCTCTAAAGAGAACGACATTGAACGAGACGTTCTGACTGAATCATGTTTCCATTTTATGCATGTTTGTAAAAAGAATATTTGAATTAGCATATTTCGTAAACATTATACTTAATACTTTTATTATTTAAAGCAAATCGAATCCATTATATTTGCTCCAGTTTTTATTTTTATTCCTCTCGTTTTTGTGAAAAAATAAACAAGTATGACTTTAAAAAACAGAAGATGGATTTACCGAAACAAATATTCACAAATAAACTTCAAAAATCCACAGAGAAATATCATATATAAAAAAAATCTGGTGCGGGCAACACAACGACTTTCACTTACCTCCATTTTTAAAACCAATGAAAGAATTTTCAAATACAATTAGAGATAAAAATACGTGAAACGATTAAAGAATTAATTAAATTGAATTTCTATAGAAACATGTGTTTTATTAAAAAATATATTATATTATTATCTAAAATAATCAGTTATATCTGTTTTTTCATCACTCTTTATTAATTTTTACATGTTTGTGCATTAGATAATATTTATTCTAAAATATTTAACTTTCCAACGGTATATTACACATGTATATTACTGCTCTTATGTTCAAAAACGAAAAATTGCATTAAAAAAATATTTTTTTCAGTTTTCTCCTTTAGCTGCTTTTTAAATTCGCTCAACTTGCATATTTAGCTGTTATATATCAATGCTAACTAGATAGTATGGTTATTTTTATAAAATATACAAAATTAAAGGTACTTTAGAAGAAGAAATATATTAAAATATCGGCATTTAAGCCCTGTCAGACTATTTTTATCAGAATAAAACCTATATGATATTAAATCCTATTAAATTTTACATCGATATAGCAAGTTTAATCAAAATCGTCGAGAAAATCTAAAAAAGGTGCAAAATCTATGGTATAAATTGGCTCTTCTGGTAAGCTCATTTTGACGAAAAAGACTTTGTAACGTCTCGGGCGTATAGTTGTCTTAAATATGAAATTTCGGTTTTATAGGACTTTTCGTTTCCGCCCGGGCGTTACCACACACGGACACACACACAGACCTTTTTGCAGGACTTGGTTATTTAGACTCAGGGGACCCTAAACGTGTATTTCCGTTGAAAAGAGGAATTCGAAAATCTTCACGATCGCAATACTTTCCCTTACTATGTATAGTAAGTGAAAGTAAAAATTACATGTAAGTTCCGAAATGTCTGGTGTCATTGCTAAACTTAAACTTAAGCACTTCTTCAACCTATACCTTTACTTTAATTAGAGAAATATTTTGTTTGTGTATTCATTTAACGTCACTTAATGCTACTGCGGCTAATAGGATGATGTTACAGTGGAAGTCCTTAATTTTGCCTATCCAGATTAGGATAGGGATCTTTAACTAGTACCTGACATCCCACACACAGGCTCGGAACCACCAGTTTACGCCTCCTTCGAAGGAACTATAAAAAGAAGGATTTTTAATCCCTTTAAAAAATGCTAGGGCTATCAGCCGGATTTCAACACAGACCTAGTTTATGCTAGCCACTACATCACAGGTAGCCCAATATTTACGCGTTTCTTTTATTTATTTTTATTCCTAGCTTTTATTTCTCTATTTTTAAATGAACAAGACGATAAAAAAAAGAAGATATTCAATATATATTTTTTAAAGTACCCGATCACTAAGTATTGTATTTTTTTTTCCATTTTAATTTTATATGATATTTGCATTTAAAATCAGAACTACGAAACTTAGTAATACCGAAACAAATATTTACAAATGACCTTCACAGATTAAGTTTTCACAAAACTGTGTTATGTATAAAAAAATTAATATCTTCCTCAGTAAATTATTTCACAATTAAAATCTGAAATTTTGTTAAATAATTATTTAATTTCTGGTTTTCTTGCCTAAGTTGCAAGCACTAAATAATAAAAGAATATTTAAAACAAAGAACTTTCACTCAGCCATCTCTGCTAAAATATTTCCAAAAAGCTGGCAAATGATATTGATTGATACTTTGACAAAATATTATGCTAAATAATATATTAATGAGGTAAAATATTTTGTGTTTGACGAATTCAGGTTTCGAAAAATTTAAATGAATAACCGATTTTGATTATTTTTAATATGGCTTTGTAGGTCAAATAGAAGCATTGAATATTAATTAAAAAATATATTAAAAAACTTCAAAAGTAGAAATCATTTCCGGAGGTAACTTTGCAACTACTGATATTTTGGTTTCGTGTAAAATTCAGCAAATTAAGAGGGAGAAAATCCGTGAGTGGGAAATAAATATTAATGAAGACTACATGAATAATTCTCACTGAGAATTCAAATTTTAGTTTCAATCTTGAATTTCTTTCCTCATTCGAATATTCCTGCGTTTGTTTGTTTGAACGTTTAGAGGGAAACATCCAAACGTTCTGATTGGGAATTGAATAATTTCTAAGGCAAATATTTGCTTCGATTCGATTAAAAATATATATTTACCGATGAAATGTTTGTTCGGACTTAGCTATATAGGTTTTGAAGGATTCGAGTGAAGAAAATTAAATTTCATTCCGAATAAATCCATTCCGATCTGAACCGCATCAAAATTATTAATATGGAATATTGACCCAATAATCACAATTCTAGATTTCAGATGAAGAGATGATGAAAGTATATAAATGATTAAAAAAAAAAAAGTAAAAATTATTTATTGTGAAACAAACGTATGTAGGTCCACATTGCTGGTCTTCATCAGGGCTAAAGAGTAACATATAAGAGTTTGTAGAGAAATAATAAATTAATAAATATTGCCATGAAAAATCAAATAAATATTATGGTTATGTATGTTATACATACATTTATCGAGATTCGAAAGCTAATTGAAATTATTTAAGTCGTCGTCTCCTAAGTAGAAACCAATTTATTTATTTTTTTAAATTATTTATTGATATTTACAAATGTATTGCACATAACATCTAGTAAATAGGCTTAAAGAAAATATACATGAACAAGACTGCAGAGAAGATACCCATCGGCAGCACTCTAAAAAATATTTCAAACTAGATGGTCTCGAGGCCATCTTCTTTTCAGACGCCTCGCAGGATTGTCAGGAATGGAAGAGCAAGGTTTGAAACAAGTGGGTTAGAGTGGGAATGGAGTTTTTCATTAAAGGAATGATATCTGGTTTTGGGTCAAATCAGCAAAGTAAGGAGCGTTGAGGATTTTTCGAAGGATTTTGGATTTTAAGGATTGAAGACGGGAAGAATTTGATGGTTTAAAGGAGCCCCATAGCTCAACTCCGTAAGTCCAGAAAGTTCTTATGGTGTAGATGAGTCTTTTATAGTTAAGTGGAAGGTTAGGCGTTTGTCTGGTAAGTGTTGAAGTAACCGAAAGCGGCGAGTAGTTTCTTGTTGGGCAGGATGTAATAGGTTTACGATGTAGGGTAAAGGTAATTTGGTGGGATTTTTTATGAATTTATTTTAATTCTCCAATTCTGACACCATACCTCAAGGTCTCTGATGTGGGATTAGCGATTTTGAGTAAACCAAATCAAAAAAGTTAAATTAAATTTACAATATAATTCAAATTTTATGTATTCTGTGTACCAAATTAAATAGTTAATAAGGCAAAATGCACTACACAAATATGTAAGAATAATTAATACTTATATTGTATTTGTTTTGTTTATTCATTTAACCTAATTTTATGGTACTGTGGGTAATCGGACGATTCTCTAGTGTGAGTCATATATTTACCTATCAATGTTTAATTGGGATAGGGGTTTTTAACGAGTACCTGACATCGCACAGGCTCGGGAAAATCCTAAGACCATCTGTTGGATTTGGACCAGCGATTTTAGACTTACAAATCATTAATCTTAATATTTTATTTTATATTACTTTTATTGAGAAAATACTTCTTAAACTCCTACCGGTCAATGAGGATTTTTTATCGTCCGAGGAGGACCTATTTCTAGAAGGATGTTGTAAGTCTTGACCCATTCTGGGGGTCCAAGTTCACTCCTAAGGGCTTGCACAACCTTCAACTTTCAGGTTTCCAAGAAATAGTTCCATCGAATTCTTTCGTAAAGTCTGCACAATAGATAATATCATGAAAAAAATAATCGATACTTATCTTCTGAGGAAATTCAAAACAAAAATTCCAATCGAACAAGTAATAAAAATTGATGATGGAGAAGTGGGTTGGAGGTATGGTCATCAAGAAAATGCAATAGTAAGGCAAACTAATTCAACTTTGGACCGACGTTTCAGCCTACATTGTGGGCCTTCACCAGGGCTAAAAAAAAACAATTTAAGAAGAAGGAAGAGGAGGAAGGAATATAAAATGTTAAGATTATAATTCTGCCGATTACTACATTCCTTGCTCGAAAAATTATCAAAAATCCTTATTTATCAGAAAACTCATCCATAAAGACCTTAATGTCCCATATGTTGCTAATTTGGCCCGTACGAGGTATCAATCCTTCCATGACAAACTCCACTTCACTTTACCCCACTAGCTTCCATCCTTGCCTTGAGACCATTCTAGTTTAGATCACCTAGTGGAGTGCTGCCAATGGACATATTCTCCTCATGTCTTTTCATTTATATTGGGTTGATGCAAAATTAATGCAGGTTTCCTCTATTGCAATATCTTAATTCCAATTGTGTAAACAAAGCTAATCCTAACATTGATCATTATTATACCAAAACAAACCTTATCTAATACCCTCTCTTTCACCATGAATTTGTTTAGTAAAATCGTTTTGTTCAGTGTGTTCAAAGGTCTTGAATCGAAAATGTCAAAGTGCGATTTTCGTCAAATTTATTTTTACGAATTTAAATTAGGGCGCAGCGCTGCGCAAACGGCTCGTAATATTAATGAAGTGTGGGGTCAGGGGGCTATTAATGAGTGCACGGTGCAGCGTTGGTTCCAGAAGTTTCGCAGAGGAGATTTCGACCTCGAAGACAAGGAAGGTCGGGGCCGTCATCTTGCTCTGGACAACGACCAGCTGAGGTCAAAAGTGGAAGAAGACCCAACTAAAACCACACGAGAAATGGCGGCGGAACTCGGAACTCAAAAATTGCAACGTCTTTGCCCAGCATTGATGAATCGGAAGGGGCCGATCCTGCTCCACGATAACGCCAGACCACACGTTGCACAACCAACGCTTCGACGACTGCACGAGTTGGGCTACGAAGTTCTCCAACATCCGCCTTATTCACCTGACCTCTCTCCTACAGACTTCCACTTTTTCAGGCATCTGGACAACTTTTTGAGGGAGAAAAATTTTCAAAACCAGGACGACATTGAAAATTCTTTTCGTGATTTCATTGAGTCCAGGGATTCGGATTTTTTTTCTGGTGGAATAAGAAAGCTTGTTGAACGTTGGCAAAAGTGCATTGATTCAGATGGAAATTATTTTGATTAAATATATATGGTTAAAGTAAAGATATGGCGTATTTACAATCCCTACTAAAAACCTGCATTAATTTTGCATCAACCCAATATTATCTATATATATTATCCGCTAATTTACTAGATGTATTAACTAATACAGTTGTAAATTTCAATAAATAAATAAATATAAAAAAATGTTTATATTAGTAAGAAAATATTTCTTTGTTTCTACAAAAAAACAAAAAGCTATACTGTGTCTGTTTTTTTAAATGAAATATTCAATTCGATGAAGAGGAGCAAGTATTAAAAAATTGCAATTTCAGCGTTTAAAAACTTCTTGATGAGTTGATTACTGTGTAAATGCGTATATAATTGAGTAGCTTGAAAGTCGAAATCGGCCGTTCTTTCCTAACAAGGAGAGAATTAATTCCCTAGCAAAATATTTGTTGAAGGGAGGTGGAAGGGGTCAAGCAGGGCTCCAAGTGTTTGTCTTGTAAATGAGCCTCGTCCCAATGTCTGTCTTCATCTCATCCAACTTCTATATATTTACATTTTCTAAATTGAAATATCTCCGAAATATATTTTAAAAGCAAACTTATTAGTAATCAAGTAATTTTATTATATTATTAAAATAATATGTAAAACATCTGGTGCCGATAACATGTTACTTTCACTTTGCACTGCTGTTAATATTAGTTTAAAAACTATTAAAAAAAACAATATATATATATATATATATATATATATATATATATATTTAAATAAAAATGAATCAGAATGTAACCTATACCATTTTAAAACCTATTGAATTTTATATTGACATTGCGAGTTTAATAAAACTCGTTAGAGCCTTTTTGAGATAATTTGATCTACCGGTGAGCCGATTTTAAATAAAAAGTTGCTGTTACATCTTATGGTTGACTAATATATATATGAATATATACATGGGGAGCCCGTGGCTGAGTGGCTAGCGCGCTAGTCTCTCATGCTACAGGTTATGAGTTCGAATCCCAGTACCGGCGGGGTAGCCCAGCGGGTTGGCGCGCGTTGTTTAGCAACACAGAGGACCGAATAATTTGAAAACCAAACATTTACGAATTCAAGACTCGGTGATGTGGGGTTCTTTTATTTCTGCATTTATTCCCCGCCCTCACCCCCTGGCCCGAGAAACCCTGCATAGCCTTCAAAGGCGGGCGAGGGAGACCCGTCAGCCAAATGGTGGCCACTCACAAAATTAGGCGTACGGAGTGATGACCCTACACTACAAAATGCATCGAGAAACGTGAATGTAATCTCCCAGGATATTACACCGCGAGGCCCAGGGCCTACACGGCCTGTCGCGCCATCATAACAAAAAAATTGATTCTCTAAGAAATTACTAAGAAACAAGTAGGTTCCTCTAAACTTTATAACTGAGAAATAACTACCGTTTGACCGTAATCCTCACCTTTGATCCGATTGTTTACAACAAACAAAAAAATTTCGTACTATAGAAAAGAAAGGTAGAGCTGAGAGGTTGGGAACTAGGTTCTCATGGTTACAAAGCTTTAGCGGAGCAGGATCAAGTTCTATTCTTGCCGAAGGGTATTATAGTCGTCGAAGGTCTAAGAAACTATCGGCAGGTAGCGCAAAGAGGCCTAAGACTTTTAGCGGCAGAGCTCTACAAATAAGGAGCTAAATTATGGGTACATCACCAACAATTAAAAAAAAAAAAAGTAATAAAAAAATTTTTTATATCGAAATTTTTATTTTATTTTTCTCTATTTACAATTTAAATTGATTTGAATAACAACGGAGATAAGTGAAAGTTGTGTGTTGCGCGCACCAGATTTTCTTTAATAATATTAAATTTTGTATATATCCTCTCACTGATAGGAAGTATATGAAGGGTCGAGTCTCACGTTCAATGTTTATTAAAGATTCGTATTGTTTCCTGGCCTATGAATAAACATATACTATTTACACATACTATGAGAGGATCCCAAATGTGTCTCATCGATTTTGAGCCTCTTTTTTTTTTTTTTTTTTTTTTTTTTTTTTTTTTTTTTTTTTTTTTTTTTTTTTTTTTAAGGTTAAACTAGACATTAGAGGTCAGCACCCTAGGAGTCTCGTAAAATCTCATTTTATTTAATATCTTGGTTATAGAGGAGGCAGAAAAATAAGTTTGGTGTCAAAATTACCCTATTTAAAAGGGTAATAATAAAAAAATAAGCGCCTTGCTTGGAATCCTCACACAAGACTGAAACGTCAAGAAACTGCTCGAAGATATCGATTACTACACCACTTACTAGACAAACGTTCAAAACTTCCAGTATATTACAAAAGACTCATCTACATCACAATTATCAGACCTATTTGGACATATGTAATCGAGCTTTTGGGCTCTACGAAACCATCTAATTCCTCCCGCATCCAATCCTTACAATCCAAAATCCTGAATGCTCCTTATTTTGTCAAAAATCAACTCCTCCATAATGACCTAAACATCCCATTTGTTGCAGAAATAGCCCGTGATAGATACTCTCTTTTCATTCTAAACTCCCTGCACATACAAACCCACTTGTCCGTAACTTATCTTCCTCAAATATCCCTTATAACCCTCCAAGGCGACTGAAAAGAAGGTGGCCTCGGGACCTACTGTCTTAAAATAGTGAAGTGCTACCACTGGGTAGTTCTTTCTCAAGATATTTTCATGACTTTTTATTCTCATACTACACATTTACTTATTGTATTATTTAGTACAGTTGTAAATTACTATAAATAAATTAAAAAAAAAAAAAAATTGCATATATTTTAAAAGGAGTATTTTTTTTAAATTTTAATAATAATATTTATTCCCTCTTTTGTTACTAGCACGAGAGTAATTTTACTTACTTCATTTGCCTGTTTCTATCGCCGTGCAACTGTGGCCATTAGTTTTAATAGTTTTGTTCATTAAAACAAATTGGTATCGTAACGATTATTAATTGTTAACTGTTGGAAAATTCTGTAGGAAATTCGTCCGCGTGGCGGTCAAAAAAAGAAAAATAATGAAAAATATAAATCATCAGTACCAAATTATCTGTTTATCTTATAACCGGTAATTTGCTAACCATGTTCAATTTTAAAAATTAAAAAAAATATATATAAGGTTTTATAAAACATGTTATTTTGTTAAAGGTTTATGAAATTGTGTATCTATTATAACTGGGTTGATGGTGGAGCATCTTCACGATAGTGACTAATCACACACTATCAGCACAGACCTGCCACTCACTATCATCTTCTATCACGCCCGTAATATCCCAGAGATGCAGAAGAGGTGAGAACACAAGCCCTCAATCTACACTAACAAAGGCAAGAACTAACCTTTGAACTCAAGGATTGCCTCATCAGAGCACCACTTCCTTTCATCTCACATTGCACATATTCTTTCAGCAGCTTCATTTTTCTCAACATTCCCTTAAACAAATCTATTGGGTTGTTTCACATGAAATGTCCGTTTTTATAGTTTCTTAAATACATAAAGAATTTTGCAGGTCTCTGTTGTTTTCTTCCGAATGTTAACATATTTAAAGTAAACAGTTACTAATCCTCTACCTTTGTATTATAAACATTAGCTTCCAAATCAATTACCGACTTTTTAGTATACCTCCGAATATGAACATAGAAACACGCGATTTTCGAGTAATATTTTTGTGCGAGTTTAAACTCGGCAATTCAGCAGCTGAGGCCGCTAGAAATATTTGGACCATTCATCGTTGGTTTGCTAAGTTTTCAGCTGGGGATACCGATTTGGAAAACTTGCCCCGAGGAAGACCTTCGTCCGTAATAGACGACGATGTCCTCAAACATACAGCAGAAGGAAACCCCTAATAAACAGTTAAAGGACTCTCAGCACAACAAAATGCAAGTGCATCTACCGTTTCCAGACATTTAAAGTGTATTGGGAAAGTAAAAAAGCTCGATACATGGGTACCTCATGATCTCACTGAGCGGCAGCAAGATCCCATGTTTCAAAACATACTGTGCAAAAATTGAAAGAACTGGGCTACGAAGTTCTTCCGCGCCCACCATATTCTCCTGACTTGTCTCCAACAGATTACCACCTGTTCAGGAATTTAGACTTCGTCAAAGGAAAACTTTTGAAAATGATGATCAAGTGAAAAGTGCGTTTTCAGATTTTGTTTCACGTTGGGAAAAAATGTGTAGAAAAATAAGGTAAATACTTCGAATAAAATCATCTTGTTTTCATATCGTATTTTTAATAAAAATCCTTTACCTTGAAAACGGACATTTCATGTGACACAACCCAATAATAGGATTTTGTAATGGGAGAGAAAAATAATCAGTCATGAAGTCATTGGGAGAAGCCGTAAAGGTGGTCCCGAGCCTGTGCGATTTACTCGTTATTATAATATATTATTATAATAATATCTATCCTAATTAAACCTGGATATAACAAAATTTAGGACTCCCACTGTAGCATCGTCCGATTAGCCACAGTAGAATAAAGTGACGTTATTTATATAAATAAACAAAATGTGTGAGCTTCCTGCAAAATTTCCAAAAATGGATACAGTGTCTTTTGGATATGGTCTCTATTTCCAGCACATTTACAATTCAATATATATAGAAACAGAAACAACTAAAGCATCAGAAGATTAACCACTGAATTCCGGAATAGGTTCCTGTAACTAATACAGTTACACCATCAGTTTCTAGCTTGGAATCATTAAAAGAACGAATTAGACGCAAATATGTCACCAAGACAGTTAACATTGGGCAACTACAAAAAATACCAGAGAAGAAGTGAAATATTATGAAGGGATTCTACAAGCTACCCTACGGACTATTTGGAACAGCTGATTAGAAACGTTCTCACAGCTCTCTCTAGGCAACTCATAAAGTATAACACGTGTTCAGAACACTTTCTATTGCACCGAGATTGAGGTGTACGAGACGTAAATGGGAGGAAACAGATAATAATAATAATAATAATAATAGGCTTAGCGAACCCGAAGGCTCGATGCCGATACCACCAAATTCCGCCTACACAGATTCGTCCAATGCTCACCATTCAAGCCCAAGCTCCCGAGATCAGCCTTAACACAATCCTCCCATCTCCGCTTCGGCCTACCTTTCGGACGCCTACCAGTCGGATCAGCAAATACCAACTTTCTCGGAATCCGTTCGTCATCGAGCCCAACAACTTTACTCGCCCATTTGAGTCTCCGCGATGCAATCAGCTCAATTATATTCACAGGATGCAAGTTCCGCAATTCCGCGTTATGCAACCTTCTAAACTCCCCAGTGGCCTCATCTCTCTTTGGACCAAATATTTTACGCAATACTTTATTTTCGAAAACCTTAAGCCGCTGTTCATCCTTTAAAGTAAGCGGCCACGTTTTACATCCGTAAAGAACCGTTGGAAGAATAATAGTTTTATAAATTCTAATCTTTAAGTTTTTAGATAGAAGCCGCGAACTAAGTAACTTAGCAACTGAATAATAACACGCATTTCCCACCTTTAACCGGGACTTTATTTCTTCTTGGATTTCATTTTTTCTAGTTATAATTGAACCTAAATACTTGAATTTCTCTACGTGTTCAAAAGTATGACCTGATACATCAATATCTCCAAGATCGAAGGAGGAAACAGATATTAGAGAAAAATTTTAGACGATACTCAAATAAAAATTCGGGAGGAAACAGATACTAGAGAAAAATTTTAGACGATACTCAAATAAAAATTCTGATGTACACAACAACAGACTTTCACTTACCTCCGTTGTTAAAATCAATTTAAGAATCTATAAACACAGTCAGTGATAAAACAGGTAAAAGCATTAATTACTTTGTTTCAATAGAAACATGTATTTTATTAAATAGCCTATTACATATAATTATCTAAAACAATCAGTTGGTTTTGTTCCATTTTGATTACTCCCCATTACTTTTTACAATTTTGTGTATAAGAAAAAAAAAATTCTAAAATTTAGCTTTCTTACGGTATATTATACATCTATAATACTATTCTTATATCCAAAAAACTAAAATTCATATAAAAAATATTTTTTTCCCTTTTCACCTTTAGTTGGTTATCGAATTCGTTCTACGTATATATTAATATGTTTTTATCAATGCTAATAAGATTGTGACGGGCCTGATGTGTGTGATAGAGTGAGGCTACAAAAAGATGGTGGGAGCAAAGAGGAAATTTGAAATGGATTTGTCACTGCCTCAATCATGTTTATATTTTTATTCGCTTTACATTTAAATGAAGCTGATTTTTATTTCTAAATTTATTTTCTGTATTTTATTATTGTAGAAAGAATATTTTATTTTACAGTGGCAAATCCATTGTAACCTCTCACTAGCTGTTGTCTTTTGTCTGTGTTGTTTATGTGCGCTCCCAAGTTTTGTCTGTGTTGTTTTATGTGCGCTCCCAAGTTTTGTCTGTGTTGTTTATGTGCGCTCCCAAGTTTTGTCTGTGTTGTTTATGTGCGCTCCCAAGTTTTGTCTGTGTTGTTTATGTGCGCTCCCAAGTTTTGTCTCTCCTCTGTAAAATGATTTTATTCATAATTTTATTTGGAAATATTATCTACAAGACAATAAAAGATTTCTTTCGCTGTTTTCGCCCATATCTGGCCATTTATTTGTCTCGCCTTCACCTCCTTTAAAAGATGATATGTTTATTTTTTATAAAATCTACAAAATTAAAGGTACTTTAGAGAAAGAAAATTTAAAATATCAGTATTGAAGCCCTGTCAGACTATTTTAATCAGAATGAAACATTATATCAAAACCCATTCAATATCACATCGAAATAGCGAGTTTTATCAAAATAGTTAGAACAGTTAAAAAAAAAAAATCGTAAAAAAGTGCAAAATGAATAAAGTAGCAGATCCTGCCAGAACAGTTTGGTAAAAAAAGTTGCTGTATCATATCAGGCATATAAGCTTTCAAAATATGAAATTTCAGTTTTATATAACTTATCACTTTCAACCTAGACTTACCACACAGACTTTTTTGAGGGACTTGGCCATTTGGACACAGGGACCTTAAAACGTTTATATTCGTGGACAATTTTCACAATCGCAATACTTTCCCTTACATATATTTTATATATAGGTAAGAAAAATTAAATAAATCTGGTGCGAAAAACACATGACTTTCACAGACCTCCGTTGTTAAAATCGATTGAAACATTTTCAAATACAGAAGGGGATAAAAATGACTGAAACTAATTAAGTTGATCAAAGTGAATTTCTATAAAAATATGTGTTTTATTAAAACATCTATTATATTATCATCTAAAATAATCAGTTAGTTTTATCGGCTTTTCATCACTCTTTATTAACTTTCACAAGTTTGTGTATAAGATAATATTTTTCTAAAATCTTGAGCTGTCCAACAGTATATTATACCTACATATAAATATATTACTGTTCTTATTTACAAAAACACGAAAGTACATAGACAGTATAGGCCTGCTAGGAGATTAGTAGTCCAGAGGGCAACTTCTTAAAGATGAGCTACTTTTATTATTTTATCAGATATCTTATATTTTTCTCATGAAGAAGAAGAGTCGATTACACAAACATAGATTGGTTGAATCAAATTCCAAATCGATTATATTATGTGGATATAATCAAAGAAGGATACCTCGTGCTAATTGCCCTTGGTTGCCCCCTTCCGAATTGTCTTAGCATCTCCTGCGGAGTGTCCTTCCAGGTGTGTATTGCTATCATTAGCGCCTCTTCAAGGTTCTTACACCACTACACGTCGCAGTAAATACAACTTCATAAAAATTTTGTTTATTTTATGCTATGTTCATTTCCGACTATACCTTGACAAACGACTAACATGGAATCCTCATACAACGAAAGAAACGACAAGAAACTGCACCACGTTTTCGACTACTTCAACACTTACTAGACAAACATTCTAATCTTCTACTTAACTACAAAAGGCTTATCTACATGACTATCATAAGGCCGATGTGGACTTACGGAGTAGAGCTTTGGTGCTCTACTAAACCATCAAATTATTCCCGTATCCAATTCCTACAATCCAAAATCCTTCGGAAAATCCTCACCGCTCCTTACTTTGTCACGAATAAGCTCATCCATAAAGACCTTAATATTTCCTGATAAGCTGATTTGGGCCGAAACAAGTATCAATCCTTCCATGACAGACTCCATTCTCACTCTAATTCTCTAGTTTCAGTCCTTTCTTCCAGTACAATTCCTGATAATCCTCCGATGCGTCTGAAAAAAAGATGGCCTCGAGACCTTCTAGTTTAGAATATTTTTAGGGTGCTTCCATTGGGAAGCTTCTCATCATGTCTTTTTCATGACAATTCTCTTTTAGCCTATTTACTAGATGTGTTGTACAATACATTTGTAAACATCCATAAATAATTTTTAAAAAAACGTTCATTTCCCCATATTAATCAAAACTTTTTTTCTGTTTTTTGTCTTAAACAAATGTTATTTAGTAATGATTCAATAATTTTCATTGAAATTAAATTACTCTTTGCTGTCAGAAGAAAACCCATTGGTAGATATTTCTAAAAACTACGTGATACGCAACAACCCTATTTGAAATTTGAAAAATCATCATTATGTATTAATAATTTTATTATATTTGTGATTATTTAATTATTTTTATTTTAATATTTTTTTATCTTACATAATTAATTTTTATAGCAAAAAGAGATGATTTTTTTTGTTCACCCCTACATCACTTTTTTAGACAATTGGGGACTTTTTCTCCAGCCAGGGGATAAGAGCGGGGTATTAATGTCAGAGTTAAAAGCCCCCGGGCACCGCTAGACTTATCATATGGACAAACACAGACCTTTTTGCGGGACTAGTTCATTTCTACTCAGGGGATCCTAAAACGTAAATTTACGGTGATAACTGAAATTCCAACATTTTCAGGTTCGCAATATTTTTCTTTTAATTTCATATATAGGTAAGTGAAACTAAAAAGTTCGTTAACATGTACGAATCCTCAGATACCCCGCCCTCTTTTAACAAAATAAATCAATATTACACTTGATGAGGGGAAGAGAGGTTTATGGATCGATCGATATGGGCTAATGTGTTCTAAGATGAGTCACTGCTCCTAATATAGTGTGTGTGTGAGAGGGGAAGATAGTAGACCAGTTAGTAGGCCGTTCTACTGACCGATCCTACAATATAGAAAAAAATTTCTTCGATTTGAGAAAAGGTTTTATTTGTAGTAAAAGTTCTCAAATACTATCAAAATGACGGATGAGGCAATAGAAAAATGAGATAAAGTCATTACCATAAAAATTAAAATATAAGAAGGTTCAAACCCGAAACTACTAATTTATTCTTACACGAATTCCTCCAATGACAACTATCAAAGACTCGAGATCGGCTACTTATTAAAAACATGTCAATAAAAAAAATTATAAATAGAAAAACAAGCAAAACTTGTTTTAAATAAAGAAATAAAGGATATTTTATTGTTTAAAGCAATCTGTGTTTACTTTCACTATATGAAAAATATAGTAAGGGAAAGTATTGCGATCGTGAATATTTTTCGAAATCCAGTTTTCACCGGCGAACAAGATTGTTATTGTTTTTTTTATTTTTTATAGTATTTATTTAATTTTGTGTATATATATATTTTTTTCTTTTATTTGATTAGTCTTTATTAATTTTTTTTTCTTTAATTTTATTTACAATGTACATATGGGATGAATGATTTATTCTATCTCTAATACTCATTGCCCCAGAAGGTGGCAGATTGTATTATCTCTTAATAAAACAAATTAAAAAAAAAAAAAAAAAAAATTTCACCAGAAACGCATGCTTCTTTCCGTTGGTGTGGCAAATATAGCACGAAAATAAAACGTCGTACGAAGCTGAAACTTCATATTTAATACAACTATAAGCCCGAGATGTTACCAATTTTTCCATCATAATCAGCTAATCAGAAGAGCTATTTTATACCATGCATTTTGCACGATTTACATTTTTTTCAAAAACGGCACAAACGATTTTGATCAAACTCGCTATATCGATGTAAAATTTGATGGTTTTAATATGATTTAGGTTTCATTTTAATTTAAATAGTCTGACAGGTCTTAAATGTCAATATTTTAATATTTCTTCCTCTAAAGTAACTTAAATTTTTTAAATTTTATGAAATTGACCTTATCAACTAATTGAGTGTGGGTATTGGAATAGGTGTTCAACCTCTCGGTTATTTGCACCTAATATATTTATAATAACATATTTTATTTTCCTTTTATTTTTCCCCCTTTTTTTCTTCTTTTCTTTATTTATTTATTTTTTACACGTTTTGAATTTATGAATTATTATTTTATTATATAATTTTTTCTTACTTATAGTTCCGGGAGCAGATTACATTCTTTAACGAACCTCAGTAGTGAACTAATTGTTTCACTACAGTCCTTCAAGCTCTCACTCAACGATGTTGCTAGATTAATTTTATCCTTTAGTACATGTAATTTAAGACAGTTCTCAATTATATGTTTTATTGAGTGAGGCACTCTACACAAGTCACACATTGGTACGGGCTGCCTGAGAATGAGATGGAGATGTTGAGTCTGCTATGTCCGATGCGAAATCTCGCCAAAGCATTATCAACTGTTGAACGAATTTGATAATTATCTAACGGAGAAAAACTATTTTTTTATGCAATTTTTGAATGTGAAAACAGTAATATAGCTGTATAACATATCGTTGGAAAACTAAAAAGATTATAGAAAAACATATTATATCATAAATAAAACAAATGTTTTTATTATAAGTCAATGTAAGTAATTATTTAACAATTTACTTTCGTTTCTAAATGTGTTTAACATAGGTAAGTGAAAATCGTGTATTGCGCGCACCAGATTTTTTTTTATCACCATATTGTGATTACGCCATCATGTTAACGTGCCTATAAACTTCTTTAAAGTCATTCTTCCGTCATATATATCACACTCACCGTAAATGTATATATAAATATACATATATAGTCCTGATATTTGTATAAATATACACTCACCCACATAGAGTAGACTAGTTAATAAGTAGATGAGTTGGTAGAGAGCCATAGAGCACAGACCGTTAGCTGAAGCGGACATGAGAATCGGGCCGCGCTCTGCTCTCGTAACCTTATACTACCTTACATATACCTCCTAATAGTTTCCTTTTATACATACATACATACATACATATATATATATATATATATATATATATATATATATATATATATATATATATATATATATATATATATACCCACACTAGAGATCCGCCCCTTTTTGCACTAGTGCAATTAAAAAAGTTTCTGTTTAAAAAAACACTTAAAAAAAATTGGAGTTTATTAGTTTCGGTAAACATTACAGAAACAGATGTTCATAAATATTTGGGCTTATAACAACTTTTTATATACGAGTACGACTTATTTTACTGCTTATTAATTTTTCTGTCTCAACAAAAACTTAATTGTGATGTATTGTTCTAATTAATCTTCGTGAAAAAATACCGTATCAAAATAAGTGGCTTAGTTTAGAAGGAGTTATAGGAAACCAAGAATTGCAAAATAATTTTATTTACTGTGTACATTTTTTTTGGTTTATTATTAGGTATATATATAAAAAAAAAAATTACTCTCCCTCAAAATATGAGGGCTTACTTATCAGGTGTATATGTATATGTAGATTCCGAATGACGAATTTAAATAAATCATTTTGTCTACTGATCAAATTAGTAGATACTAAATATAACACTCATGGTATTTGATAGGGAATTAAATTTTCTACAAAACGAAAAAAGAATCATTGAAATCGGTTAAGAAATATCAGAGATATAGAATATTGAAATTAGGAGTGGTGATAGACTCTATTCTTTTGGATTATGTATTAATTTTCATATTAGTTAATTGCCTTGATACAACTATATAAACAGTTATACTCTAATATAGTTGTTATATAAATTATTTCATTGAGGGTGTATAGTCTACTGTAGAAACTATTATAGGTGGAATAGTCAGTTTTATGCTTGGACTTTATCAGTTTATCAGTCAGACTTTATCAGTTTATGCTTGGACATGGCTCAGTAATGCCCTGATGATGGCTCACAAGCTTGAGCCAAAACGTCGGCAAAATTAAAAACTTTTCAAAAAATGACTATTCCACCTATAATAAATTATTTCATATTCACGTAAGCATTCAATAACTTCCATTAATATAATTTATTTTTTCAAGTTAAATTACATTTTTTCAACTTTTTGGGGCTTTGTCCCCATTTTCAAGACTGTTGTGCTTATTTCATAAATATTTGTACAAACCTTATTCTCTAAAAATAGCACAGGAATTGAGACGTTGATTTCCAAAAGGTACTAAAAAACATTTTTTACGAAACTGATATTTTGGCATATTTGCATGTCATGTCGTTTAGTTTTATCTAAATTTTCTATTTGATTTTATCTTAAGAACTCTTAAGTCCTTTAAAAACGCTAAAACTGCAGTTATTTATCAAAGATATATTTAGGATATTACAACAACTTTTTTCACCAAGATTAACAAACGAGTACATATTCACATCCATTTTTTTTGCATTTATAATAAATTGATTTTAAATTATTACAATTATAAATAGCATTGTTTTCTTAAAGATTGTAATATCTCCACAGTTCTATGTAAGGCACTATATTGTTTAAAATCGGCATGAATTAGAGAAAAAGAAATTCTCGAAACATTGCCTAAACACAATTGTTTATTTAATGACCTCGCAACCCTTAGAAAACCTAAATTATCAACAGTCGATAACTTATATGTATATGTATATGTATAGGTATATATATATATATATATATATATATATATATATATATATATATATATATAAGTTAAACGTAGAAGACGGAATATTAAAGATGAGATGAAATATAGCGAGTCGCAGTGATTGGAGCCCAACCCCAGATCTTGGCAAATTGAGGTCAATTCGATGCTCACTTCTCTCAGTTTAACCAACTGCTTGCCAATTAACATCTATATCGTCAGCTCTTAAATTGCTTGCATATATTGATTTTTCATAAACATTTAAATAATAATTAATTTAAATGTGGGGAAGATAGCTATCTGTATATACTGACATTATGATTGTTAAAAGGGACATTTCTAGCAGGGTGTCTAGCCAATTAGCTCAAAGATATTCCCTGACTTTTCCATATTGTAAGTCTTTTACCTGGCCAAATCTCTGTGAAAATTGACAAAACAAAGATTAATTATAATTAATATGGTATACTAGATTAAAAATATATATAATGACTAATTACTTTACGATAAGATTCAACTATATATACTCGACAGCAGCTGAAATGTTTAAGTTGACTTACCAATGAATTATGATGAACTTGGATACTACTGTTAGTAATAATAAATATTTACAAATCTGACTACAAATTTATTTTAAAACTAGCTTTATGATATTTGCAACATCACAACAAGTAGGCATATTGGAACTTAGAGGCTGAGTTAAGAAGAAACGATGTTATCTAGGGACCATTTTCACTGAACAAAGTACAAATTTTCTGGCTTTTCTCTGACTTTTTCATATGTTTTTAAAATCACTGACTTTTCCATGTTTTCCCTGTTGTTAGACACCATGTCTAGTTATTATAGTATTTACCAAAGATATTTAAAATATTCCATACTATTACATCAAGATTTATGAAAATTCTCGGTTACGGTTGTCAGTGTGCTCGGTTTTCTCGAGCCGGTGAAAGGCATAAATATATTTGCCTATCGACAGATGACAAGGCGAGCTCTGGAACTGCAGGTACCTCAAGGGCCTTCAAGTGAGGGAAAGTAGAAAGTAGCAGTTGTCTGCTTCTTGTTACACGTCTCATAGTAACTATTGCGGCAGAAGGGTGATAGTACAAAGGTACGCGGGAAATTACGGGAGTTTCAGCTCATTATTTTTTTAAACATCTACATAAATATTTAAAAGTAGCATTTTTTCTAATAAAAAGAGAATGGGCAGCAGTAAAGACTGTGTTACACGGTGAGAGATGAGGATGGTGAAAATTCGTGAGAGCGATGTCTTATGAGATTTCATGAAAGTAGCAGGAGAAAGAGAAGGCATACTATTAAAAAAAAATAATAAAGTTCGACCGAAAATCATACTTATATCCATTATATACATGTATCCTTTGGGATATCCAGGGATACCTCTGTCACCCGATTCTACGAAGATTTGAAGTGGCTTTACCCCTCCTACCGTTGTAAGTACTTCCTGGCTTCCTTTCTCTTCTAAGTTCTCCAATCCCGCCGTCCTAACATATCAGATATGTTTCTTTTCAAATCCTCAGTCCACTCTCGCCACACTCGCTCACGGCTTTCGGACATGTTTATAACGTCCCATCTAACTGCAGCTTTCGACAGATCTTTCCTGATTCGATCTTCATCCTTATGGAACTCTATCCCTTCTTTTATCCGTGACTCCAATACTCTTCCGACATTCAAATCTCGCCTGTTCAATCATCTCCTGTTCTCCAAATTTCCGAAGAATTCTAATTAGTTTTCTAATTTCAATTAAAATTAATAATAAAACAGATAGAAACGTTTATTTACCTATTATATATACTTATTTTATGCTATAATGTATTTTGCACTTATTATATTATTAGTATATTGTTAAAAAAAAAAAAAAAAAAAACTGTAATGATTTTTTTAATGGAAATTGTATATATGTAGATATTTCTTATTATGTTTATTATCTAGTTTAATTTTCAATATTATTATTTGAGGCTGCTTTTTAATCCATTATTAGTAATTTCTATTGTTTCTTTGTATTGTTTTTGTTTCTAAGACCTTAAAGTTTTAATTTTTTTGTTATGTTATTCTAAAGGGTCTAGTACCAGAATAAAAAAGATTTATTATTATTATTATTATATGGTTTCCTAATAATCCACGCCATTCCTCTCGGTCCTGATAATCTCCTCTCTAAGTCTTACCTTTTTTTTTAGGTATTAGTTACTTTCGCTAAGTTAGGTACGAAATATATATTAAAGGAAATCATTGCGATAATGGAAATTTTATAATTCGAGGTTGTAACGTACATATACGCTTGAGGATCTTATAAGTCAAAAAGACTAGTCCCGCAAAGTGGTATGTGTGGTAAGTTCAGCTCAAATACGAGACGTCGTACCAAACACATACTTGTTTAAGTCGTCACTTTACATTACCTTCCACAACTTTATATATAAGATTTTTTTTATTATATATTTAGCTTTTAAACTGTATATTATTCATCTATATTACTATTCGTAGGCTCGTAAAAACATTGCTAAAAAAATATTTTTTTGTATAACTTGTATATTTAATTTTTTTTTTAATCAATGCAAATAAAAGTTTTTTTTTTTTAAACTTACAAAATCAAAGGCACATCAGAGGAGGAAAATTTAGAATAATAATAATAATAATAGGCTTACTAAACAGGAAGGTTGGATTGCGATACCACCAAATTCAGAGTACGAAAAAATGGTTAAACGGAGACACCATTTGCCAGGGATGTTACACTAATTTTTTCGTCACCATAGACGTGCCTGTAGTGCTACTTCAAACCAACAAAAACTTCAAAGGAGTTTGATTACCAAGAAGAAAATAGAAGCTTAAAACGTTTACATTCAAATAAATAAAGCTACTAATTGGTAGGCATTAGACAAATGTTATAAAAAAAATATATATTAAATTAAATTTCTATTAAGGACAAATGGCAAATTTTCAATCCGAACAAAACCAACCGAGTTAGAGCGTGAATAAAGATACAATTTTGATGAAAATCAGTTGTGCGAAAAAAACTAGGCCAAAAAAAGAGACTTAGCCTACTATACCTACTATAGTCTTAACCTTCGTGAGGTTGCAACGCAGTAGCTGGGTCATATGCGTAATAGTCCAGGAGCCAAATGCATGGTTGGCTATCCCTTATCGAACATACATCTAGAAATATTTTTAAAAATTTCTTTCTATCATACTTAGTATACAAAAATACATTTCTTGCTCTCCTAAAACTCTTAATAAACAGCTAATTGATTCGATGAAGTGACCAATTACATCCGATTTCCTAGCCCATCGAACATACGATTTGTTTTTGTTTCAACTGCCATAGTCTGTTATGTCTCAAAAATGACGAAAATACATTGCTTGTGGTCTAGAAACCCTTACTAATGACCGCCAGAAGAGCAAACGTCCAGCGAAACCACGTGGAGGCTGGCGGCGCACACGTTAAGGTGGCCCTTGGTTTGACTATTTCGGGACAAATTGACTTTGTAAATTTATATCAAATTTTAATTTTGTTTTTAATGTAAAATATTAGTTCCTGTTCATTCCTATTTAATCAATAAGGTGGTGTTCCTCAAGGCAGAATTTTTGGACCCATCCTTTACACAGTTTATACAGTTGATATCCCATCCCATCCTGACACTTTCTATAGGTAGAAAACCTATGCTGATGACACTTGTGTGTTATCAGTCAACAACGATCCAACTATTGCCTCTCAAAATCTTCAATCCCACATCAGCGAGCTTGAAGACAGAATTGGAGAATGAAAATAAATTTCAATAAATAATCCCACCAAATAACCTTTACCCTTCATCGTAAACCTATGACATCCTGCCCAACAGTATCCCTCTTGTCCCCGTTGAACAGATCCGTCCGATATCTAGCACTTCATCTAGACAAACGTCTTACTTGGAACCCTTATACAAGAATGAAACGACAAGAAACTGCCCGACGTTTTGGGCTACTTCAACACTTACTTGACAAACGCTCAAACGCTCAAACCTTCCACTTAAGTACAA
Organism: Piezodorus guildinii; assembly: GCA_023052935.1. NCBI lineage: Eukaryota > Metazoa > Arthropoda > Insecta > Hemiptera > Pentatomidae > Piezodorus > Piezodorus guildinii. The sequence goes on along the minus strand of CM041293.1, from coordinate 184,377,896 downwards.
AAGGCTCATCTACTTGACTATCATAAGAACAATATGGACTTACGGAGTGGAGATTTGGGGCTTACAATTAAAAATCCTTCGAAAAATTCTCAATGCTACTTATTTTGTCACAAATAATAAATTTAATATATTTCAATATCATGAATTATTATCTCGTTAGAAAAAATAAACAAAGCTCTTGGTAATTCTAGCATTGGTAGTCGAAAATTGTAGGTATTAATCGAATGTTCGATAGGCTAGGCAATCAGTTGTAATTGGTCACTTCATCAAATTAATTAGCTGCTTAGCAAGAGTTTAAGGACCGCAAGAAATGCATATTTATAATTAGTATGGTAGAAAAAAATTTTTTAAAAATATTTCTAGATGTATGTTCGAAGAGGTAGGCAACAATGCGTCTGACTACTGGACTATAAGATGAGTGAGGATAGAATAGCCAAAATGCTACCACACGAAAATATAACCAAAAACTATTCATTTCTAATGACGTGAGGACGTTTCGGAGGTTTCTCTTTCGCCAACAGCTGCTTCACGGTTTACACTTTCCCCTCGAACGATCACGCGATCAACGGAGCGTGAGCCACGTGGTTATGGAACAAAGACACGTGTATACGGCCACTTTTTAAAGGTGTATATTATAATAAAGCAGGGCTTTTTATCAGTATATTTCCTACATGGAATAGTGGAAAAGGATATTTAGTTGAGTCCACTTAGTGCCCTATCTTTTATAAATAAATCCAGCAAATATCGTACATACCATAAATACAAACACACATCATATATGTTTGTATGTATTATATATATATATAATTATATATATATATATATATATATATATATATAACTGTAGCGAGTTGTAAAATGGATTTAAAATATATCACCTTTACCAAATGCAAGGCCATTATTTTCAGCGAAAACACGATTATAAACAAAATACGTAATAAAAATAAAAACATACCTTTGAATTTGTGACATATTGTTACTGGGATTAAGAGCTTCATATTTACCTGCAAAAAAAAAATAAATAAATAACTTTGTTCATAATACATACATATATGTATATATAATACACATTTAATATTTTATATATTAAAAGACTCTACATGGTCAGCTGTCAAAACTTTGTTCCTCACTCCTAAAATAGAATCATAATATTTTTTTTATTTATTTATTTATAGTAATTTACTGTACTAAACAATACAATAAGTAAATGTAAATGTAGAATGAAAATAAAAAGTCATGAAAATGTCTTGAGAAAGAACTACCCAGTGGTAGCACTTCACTAACTATTTTAAGACAGTAGGTCCCGAGGCCACCTTCTTTTCAGTCGCCTTGGAGGGTTATCTGGGATATCTGAGGAAGATAAGTTACGGACAAATGGATTTGTATGGGCAGGGAGTTTAGAATGGAAAGAGGAATATCTATCACGGGCTATGTCTGCAACAAATGGGATGTTTAGGTCATTATCGAGGAGTAGATTTGTTATATATATATATATGATATATAAACATAAACAGTTATACCCATTAGAGGTATATTAATATTGGGTTGTTTTACATGAAATGTCCGTTTTTATAGTTTCTGAAATACATAAAGGATTTTGCAGGTCTCTGTTGCTTTCTTCCGAATGTTTACATATTTAAAGTAAACAGTTACTAATCTTCTACCTTTTTATTATAAACAGTAGCTTCCCAATCAATTACCCACTTTTTAGTATACCTCCAAATATGAACATGGAAACACGCGATTTTCGATAAATATGTTTGTACGAGTTTAAACTCGGCCATTCAGCAGCTGAGGCGGCTAGAAATATTTACAAGGCGTTTGGAGAAGGAAGTGTTAATGAACGGACCGTTCGTCAGCTAAGTTTTCAGCTGGGGATACCGACTTGGAAAACTTGCCCCGAAGAAGACCTCCGTCCGTAATAGACAACGATGTCCTTAAACATACAGTAGAAGGAAACCCCTACCAAACAGTTAAAGGACTCTCAGCACAACTAAATGCAAGTGCATCTACCGTTTCCAGACATTTAAAGGTTATTGGGAAAGTAAAAAAGACCCCAAAGTTTCAAAACATACCGTGCGAAAATTTAAATTCACTTCAAAGCTCAGAGTTTTTCAGTTCGGGGATAAAAAAGTTGGTGTCACGTTGGGAAAAATGTGTAGAAAAAGAAGGTAAATATTTCGAATAAAATTATGTTGTTTTCATATCGTATTTTTAATAAAAATCCTTTACCTTGAATACGGACATTTCATGTGGCACAACCCAATATTAATAACTTGTTATATGACTGTAAGTGTTATAAAATATATTAAAAATTACTGTTAAACAAATTTCTTTCCGCATTAGTTATTTTGTCACAATGCAGTCATTTTGAATGCTTTCAGGCAATATAGATCCCGTCTTTCTAGTGTTAAAGGGTGTACAAATGCCCCAAAGCGTGGATACACACCAATACAAAAGGATTCAAAAAGGACGAAATCAACTAGATAAAAGAGTTTCAAGTACAAATATTGAAGGCCACTCTCAAACCTTCAAACCCTTCGATCAAAGAGTCGATCCTTTTGACTAATCCGAACCACTTCAAAGAACTGGCTAATGAAGCTCCTCAAAGAACGAATTCGAGACTTGCCGACAAAAACAATATTTACTCTCCGGTTCCGACTGATTTATCGAGCCTCTGTGAGGCGGACGTTTCTGCTCTCTCTATTCTCTCGCAGCTTCAGGTATCGCCTCTAGGACCTTTGGGTAATTTTTTGTGAGTAGGGTGTGTCCGACTAGCAAGCTGTGTCCGCCCTCATGTTAAAGAAGACTGTCATAAATATTTCTTTAGTTACACAACTGTACCCGAGGGTGGTTTGAGCAACTTAAATAGAAGTAATAGTCAGGAAAACGGAGTAAAAAAAAACAAAACAAAATACGGTATGGAAATATTTCTAAATGGGGGCGTTAATAATAAAATACGAAGCATCCCTCGTCCATAGAGAAGAATTAGCCATCAATATAAGAAACAATTTAAAAAAAAAATTACAATTCAGGCAAGTTATAGGGACTGCCAATAGAAGTGAAAACTTTTTTTTTTTTAATTCTTGATTTGAATTTGTTGGAAAGAAGGGTACATTATAGTAAGGATGTATAGTCGACTGTAGAAATTATTATAGGTGGAAAATCAGGAGTCAGTCATTTTTTGAAGTTTTTTAATTTTGCCAACGTTTCGGCTCAAGCTTGTGAGCCATCATCAGGGCATTACTGAGCCATGTCCAAGCATAAACTGGCATTAAGCAATAAAAATTAAAAAAATGACTGACTCCTGATTATTCCATCTAAGAAAGAAGAGTAGAAATAGAAATAGAAATAGAAAAAAAAACTTTATTCTGGGACTAATATATTAACATTTTTTAATTAAATGTTGCAATATCATGATAATAAGAAAACTTTTACCCTGACTTAAAGTATCAAAGGTATAGAATGTGCAGCCGTTGGGTTTCCTAATCTTTTCCTGGACAAACTATCGGTTGTCAGGTAAAAGCGGGTATGTCGATACCATTTATCTGCACCGGCTTGATAATAGAAAAAATTATATCAATATAAGCGCTGTTTTTTTGCAAGCACATTGATATAGGGTTGCCTGCAAAAATTTGGTCTGGGTTGCCGAATTTTAAAGATTAAATTTTAACGCGAGTGGAAATGCGTGACAGAGAGATCCGAGTTGAGTATAGCGTGTAATAATAAAGGACCCAACATTGCAGCCGCACGTAATCGGGCATTAAATATAAGAATGTTTGATATCCCATATAAAATTACAGGACCATTTCTTACACAAATACCAAATTACAGGGTAAAAAGTTTTCTCTTTATCATTAAAAGTTAATATAATTAAAAGTTTTCTTATTATCATGATGTTGCAACATTTAATTAAATATAGTCTGTCCAGGATTTTTTAAGGCAACCCATTCTTAACATATTTCCTAATATACAAAATTTGTTATAAAATATGTTTCATTCTATTATCAGTTCGGTGCATATCGTTTCATGTTCGGATCTTCTACTATAATGTCCTGATCATGACTCACAAGCTTGCGCCAAAACGTCGGCAAAATAAAAAATATTTAGAAAAATACTGACTCCTGATTATTCCACCAATAATATGAATTAAATTTAAGCGTTTATTGTAGATAATATTTCCCAGTGTTATATTATTTATTTTTAATATAAAGTTAATAAGTTATGATTAAAGTATCCTAATTAGAAAAAAAAAGTTATTAGCATAGCAATTATCGAAATTGATTTTAGCGATTAATATGAAGTTCCCTTATTGATATAGTGCATACAGAAAATTATCACCCAAAACTAGTTTTTACCAAACACGATATTTAATTTAAAATTTCAAATAATTAACCATAATTAATTTCTCCTATTAATGAAATTCCACTCGCCTACAAATCAGAACTATGTTGCTTTTAGAAATGAGTAAAACTCTCGTCAGTTATCAGATAAAAGCATTAACCCATAAATGAGGAAATTGCCCACTCAACAAAACCAGGTTAGTCTTCTTCAAACAGATTAAGCCTTATCTATATCGTCTGATTAAGAGTGTGTCGTCTGACCTACTAGCAACAAAAACTTAACCAAAGGGTCTAACAAAATAAATGCAAGATTTAAATGAAATATAATACACAGTTCATTCTTCTTTTTATTTTATTTGTCTTAGCAAATTTAACAGCTAATTGTAAAGTGTTGAATCGTATAACGACGAAAAACTTGCTTTCATTGTTGAATAAAATTCCCGAAGTTCGACAGACTTAAAAAAATTGGCTGTTTACTCGTAGCACACTCCATTTTAACTAATTCTTAACTATCAGCTGTTAAATTGAGAAAGAAAAATAAAACAAAAGAGAGAACTGCATATTATATTTAAATAATATCTAGCGTTAATATAAGAACTTTACAAATAGTTATTCAACTATTCAACTGTTTTTCTTGACCGTCACCTTTATTATCTTATTCTTAATTTATTTAAATTTTTAGCCAAATATTTTTATTTAAAAAAATCTGAAGTGGGCAACACAAGCTTTTATTTACCTTGACTGTATTTTTTTTTTTTTAACTTTAAATCTTTATTCACACCTGTAAATAATACAATGAACAATCAGTGAATGTGCGGTCAATTTTAAGAAACATGGCGTGATAGGCATGAGAGAGAGCAGCACCCAGCGGTACCTTCTCCTGGCATGAAATTAGTGTGAATTAGTAAAGAAGGTCTCTCATCCAACTCCTCTTCAGCCTTCTGTAGGCATTTCCTGGCATGAGTGTTGTGGCCATGGTCATTGATTAGTGTGTTAGGGTGACCTTGTAGTTTGTCGTGGAAACGTTTGTAGTGTGTCCGTATGTGCTCATTGACGGTTGGCATGTGAAGGTCAGTATGTAAAGTTATGTTGCTAACGTACCACGGTGCTTTTGTAATTGTTCTAAACGTTATAGCCTGAAAGATTTGCAGTTAGTTAATGTGAGTCTTTAGCTGTCCCATATATCTGTGATGCATAAGTCCAAATAGGTTTCAGTTGGTAAGTATAGGTGTTTGATTTCTGTCGAAGTTCTAGTTTCGAGTGTTTTGAAAAGATTGAGTAAAGAAGTCTCAGTCTTTGATTAAGGATACCTTGACTGTTAAAATCAATTTAAGAACTATTAGATAAACTTAAATTTAAAATGACATATCTGGAGTATATTTGTCTAAAATATGAAATTTCAATTTCGTTTTCATGCTAGGCTGACCACGCACGTACGGACACACACAGAGATGTTTTTTCGGGATTTGGACTTCAGAGACCCTAAAACCTAAGTCACATAGGTTCCACTAAGATCTCTACTGAAATAAATTCATAAATATTGGATTGTAAATTTATTGATGAATAAAAACTTAATTAGTTTAAGATAGTCAACAGATGGATTTCTTTTCTCTTTTTTCGTAAATAAGAATAGCTAAATACAATAGATTTAATTCTTTTTTCAAATTTATAGTTGGAAAGCTATGAGAAAAAATATTATGAAAACATATCAAGTCGTCAAGTAGGCCATATTCCCCTGATCTATATACCATATCAACTAATATATAAAACCGTTAGAAGAATAATTGTTTTGTAAATCAGAACTTCTAAGTTTTTTTACAGAAGCCGCGTAATTAGTAATTCCGGAACTGAATAATAACACGCATCTATTGCCTCCAAACGCGAATTTATTGTAATAAAATGAAATAGTATTAAATATTTATTGCCTAAATTTTGTTGGCCCTAATCGTAGTTTTCATCAGAACAAGGTACATATGGTAATCATTCAATTATTCATTGTTAGGTTTTTATTTATATTTAATTTTTTTTAAATTCTTGCACGAAACTTTTCCTCTATTTCTACAAAAAACGTTTCCGTTATCGATAGAATGGTGGCATCCATAATGCCTATTGAATTCCCTTGAAGAGAGCCCTAGCATTACCTGGAAGGGCCAGGTAGCCGGTCGGGTTACCCCAGCCTTTGTCAGTCCCAATAGAGGAATAGAAAACTATTGGGCCTGGCATAGCACCCTGCAGCACACCACCCCCAGCTCCATCTATTCAGAATATTAATGTTGGATGCGGAAGATAAATAAATTCTTTTTTTTCTGTATCATATTATTTCATTAATTTTTATGAAGTTTTTTTGGTTATGCCAATATTATGTGGGTATCCATATTAAGAAAAAAACCAAATCAAGTAGGTGATTTAAGCACGAGAATTTAGCTAAGAAAAAGTACGAATCTCTAAATTCTCTTTATTCAGTCTATTTCCTTCAAAATTCCTAATGCGAACTTTGTTTTATAATATTATAACTATTAAGTCTGTTTGGCTTGATTAAAGATGCTAAGAACGTTAAACATACCTCTCCAAAGGGTCACATGTAGGGTGTAGTGGTTAGCATAATAGCCTTTTGTCGTAGGTTTAAGTGGCCCTAGCAATGTTTAAAAGAATTTGTAATGATGTCCTTCGGAGGGGACGTGAAAAGGTGGTCCCGAGCCTATGCGAAGTCAGATGTTTGATAAATAAATATATGGCCATGAAAAACAGTTTAAATGAGATCAAAATAAACAAAAAAGAAAATAAGAAAAACTGATAAATAAATTAGAATAAGTTAATGGGGTCATCCGAGGTTTAGTGGCCAGCCTAGCAGCCAATGACGCAGGTTCAGATGGATCTAGGATTTTTCAAAGGGAACAAAAAATTATTATTTCGTTCTTAAGAGTTGCCTAGCAACACAGAGGACCGATTAATTTTGAAACCCAAAAAATTACGAGTTCGAGACTCGGTGCTGTGGGGGTCTTTTATTTCAGCATTTATCCCCCGCCCTCACCCCCTGGCCCGAGAAACCCCGTATAGCCTTCAAAGGCGAGGTAGGGAAGAACAAAAAAAAAAAAAAAAAAAAAAAAAAAAAAAAACAAAAAAAAAAAAAAAAAAAAAAAAAAACTTGGTTTTAAAAGAAGAAACAATTTAATCACTAGACCACGCCTCTCCCTTGTTATAGACATGAGGTTACTAAAATATTATGTAGAAGTACCATTTGATATACATACAACGCGGGTCGCCTGTGGTGTAGTGGCTAGTATAACAACTTTCTATGCCGAGGTCGTAGTTTCAAACCAGTCAGATCGCCTTAGGAGTTTTAAAGGCAGTAAACGCCCCCTTGTTATAAACACGAGGTTACTAAACTATAATGAGTTTGCAGCATTTTACCGATAAAAGCGTCACCCAACACAATACAGAACTTGGTCGCAGCATTCCGTATCATTCAACATCTAAAATAAGAGATTTTTAGTATTTCTAATAATTTTGAACAAATTATTACTCCAAATTTCGTCACGTTTAAAATTTTCTTTTTTTCTACTCATTGAATACCTGCTTTTGTAAGGCCTCTGAGATGAAGGCATGAGATAAAGAGATCTCGGAACTGGAATTCTCCCTGACCACACGTTATACCCACCCATCATCTTCCTGGAGACTCCAGTCGTAATCTGAGACGTTTCACTGAGGGCTGCGAGCCGGCAACAGACCTCACAAAAAACCTGTTTACCTAAAGCTCTGCCTGGAGAGGCATAAGGTTACAGTAAACACCAAAGCCGGCATTCTTAAATATTATTACAAAATATTAATATTATTGTACTAAAACGTAGTGTCTTAAGATAAGCATATATATTGGTAATCTTAAAAAGTAGGCCATGACCCTTATTACATGTTCTCTGCTGAAATATTTAAGATATTTCATCACATAAACTAATACTATATCTTCACTGTGAACTCTTATTCATTCACCAAGACAAAGCAGTGACTACTGACACAACACCCTCCGTCTAATCTTTCTCTGTTGTCTAATCAATCTTTCAAAGACATTTCCTCTACTTGATAATTACCTAAAATGAACAATTATATAAGATAATAAATTTGGTGCGGGCAACACACGACTTTCACTTACCTCGACTTTTATAATCAATTTAAAAACTATTAATTATACTTGAATTTGAAAAATATTTAAAGTTGATTTTAGTTGGAAACATATGATTTACATTAAATAATATAACTATATTAAATTGTTAATCATTAATAAGTTTATTCTCCATTCCTCACTTTATATTACCTTTTACAACTCTGTGTATCAGATAATATTTTTCCTAAAATCATTGTTTTTTCAACGATATATCATGCCTCTATATTACGGTTCTTATTATCAGTAAACCAAAAATTACGTTACAAAATAGTTTTGCTCTTTTATTTTTCTTGGTCATTAAATTCTTCCAAAAAATGTAGTCATCCTTCAATTTAAAATATCGGCATTTAAGCCCTGTCAGACTATTTCAATCAGGATGAAACCTACATAATACTTAAGCCTATTAAATTTGGCATCAATATAGCGAGTTTAATCAAAATCGTCGGAGCCGTTTTTGAGAAAATCATAAAAAGGTCCAAAATGCATGGTATTAAGTAGATCTTTCGGTCAGCTGATTTTGATGAAAAACTTTCTGTAACATCTCGGGCATATAGTTCTCTTAAATATGAAATTTCAGTTTCATTTACACACACGCACACACAGACCTTTTTGCGGGACTTGGTCATTTGGACTCAGGGAACCCTAAACCGTGTTTTTCCCTTGAAAAATGGAATTCGAAAATTTTCACGATGGCAATACTTTCCCTTACTGTATATTCCACATATAGGTAAGTGAAAGTAAAAAGCTAAAAATACTCTCATCATCATTCCAATCTTTTTTTTCGGTCTGAAATATACAAAATATTACTGGAGTTAATAATTTTTAAGGAAATATTTTTTTTTTTTTTTAACAACGATAAACATTTTCTAACTCAGGTTCCAGAGTCAAATTTATGCCTATTATACCCATCATATAGGTGTGTAATCTGTATTAGTTTCATAATATTTCACTGAGTTTCTTTTGAAATATTTGCGAGAAAACAAATAAGGACTATGTTCTCAAGATCGAATTTTTTACAGCGAGTAGTATAATAACAGCAAACGGCAGCATTTTAAGAATAAATAATGAAAGGTGAGTTTCTTTTCCTTTATAAACTTTTAACCAGCTAAATTTCTCCGTTTTTATTAATTTTTTAAACCACTTTTTGACTTTTTAGGTAACGAGTTCTGAGGACAAAAAATATAAAACATATGCTTATTATATAGTTAGTGGTTATTATGATTTGATATTAACAAAATTACCAGAATATGAAAGATTTTCCAAACAAATGTTTACAGCTACGATGCTGGCTTAAAGGCATGAAAAAAAAAAAAAACTCTGAGCGGCAAAATTAAGAAAAACTAGACGATTTCAAATGGATTAACACACACACACACAATATATATATATATATATATATATATATATATATATATATATATATATATATATATATAAAGGTAATATAATACAATTTTACTATCTCATTTTGTACAGAGAGGAGGTTCATTATAACTTTCAGACGGCAAAAATTAAAACATTATCCTGAAGTCAGAACCTCAAGACAAAACTGGTTAGGAACTGAAACAAACGTCCAGCGAAAGGAGGCCTCAATCAAAGAGGAAGATTAAGGAAGAGGCTAATCCTCCGGTGAAAGTCTTTGGCAAGATCTGGTAGGATGATCCGGATCAGAATGTATTTCTAGCTTCTGTGTGTCCTAGCTCGGGATAGGTATTTCTATATTGTGGGGTATAGTGGTCGTGTCACACGGCGAGAGTAGGTGAAAGTAAAATAGGAAAATTTGAGTAAGTTTGATGTGAGATCGGTGATAGTGAATTATCATCATAATCATACTATCAACGTATTACAATAAATATTCAATTATCGTGTTTTCTATAAAAATTCTTATACATATTTTTTTCTACTCTTTAAATTTGTAAATAATGTTTAATTTCTTAAAATGGAGTTCCCACATTAAAAACTTCAACTGGTGGTCACTCACAAAATTAGGCGTAGGGAGTGGTGACTCTACCCTGAGTAGTATCAAAGTGAACAGCAGTGTAAAATCGACTGAAATAATACCGAGCGGAATGGTACCAAAGGCCTGTTGCGCCAACCGAACAAAAAAAAAAAAATCCAATTTGTTATTAGCTGATTTCCCTGACAGTCGCCAAACATGAAAGTAAAAAAAGGCAATAAAACATTTCGAAGGTGTGATTTGAAAAAACAGAATAATAATAAAATAAAATATTATGTCAAACCTAGAACTGCATCGGTTAAAAGTCTCAGGGTGTGATTTATATAATTATCTTTTTTTTAGATTTCAGTTAATAAATTTAAAAAAAAAGTAAAATAACTTATTCTGATTTAATCCTTAATTTAAAGGAGTGGATTGAGATGGAGCTATATAGATGAGAACAACCCACGTAAAGCGCCGGCTTCCACAAAAGGACATGTTTTTTCTACTCCTAACCTTCGCCAGGGGCTCGGTTCGATTCTAGCTCAAGATTATTTAATACTTATTTAGATCCTGAAACTTCCGCATTATTCGGTGAATTGAAAGGACTTCTGTGGGCAGAGTGTCCTTTCTTAAAGGATGTTATTCCTTGATTGGAAGGCGATCCTTTAACTAGGATGGGTGTGAGCGATAGTTTGTCATCACTTGTGTTGTTACCGCTCTCAAGATAGAAAGGATAGGGCTTTCCTTTCAACTTCTTTGTTATGGAAATAGTAGGACCGAAGTACGAGGTAACTACTAGGCTCCACTATAACGATATATTAACGCATGATACTGATTAAAACATTTTAAATACATGGACGAAGAACTGGAAATCCTACGAAAAACTTCCTTCTTAACACGCGTTTTAGATATTGCAAAACTTTTGTCAGAAATTAAAAAAAAAAAAATGTATATATATTTAAAAGATTTGCGAATCTCAGATATCAAGTAAATATGATTAATAAAGAAATCATTCTAAATATATCAAGTAAATATGAATGTAATATAATATAATGTCATTATATACATGCTATTAAGAGCACCCCAAAAATTATTGTATATCTCAGAAGGTCTCACGGTACAAGCGACTAATATACTCTACTGAGACAAATATGGACATACGGAGCAGAACTTTGGGGTTCTGCAAAACACGTACACACAAACAAAATACAAAACTCAGTCTAAAATTTTACGAAAAATTGTTCACGCACCATGGAATGTTTCAAATCACACGATACACAATGACACAAACATTCCAACAATGAATTCTTACATTTACGACAAATATAACACGTTTCATTCTTCGACACATCACCATCCAAATCAACTTCTTTTTTCCTCCCTGTTACCTGGGATGACCCAAAGATGGCTTGAAAGACGATGGCTGAGAGATCTTTTAAACTGAAAAGTCAGGACGCTGATCAAGAGGAAAATAATACCTCACATTTGATAGATGCGCATCAACGCAGTAGCGAATAAAAAACAATAATAATAATAATTATTATTATTGGATAACCTATTTATCGACGAATAATTGATTTGAGTAAGATGGACAACTTATGGAGGATTTATTTCGTAAATAAGAATAGCGATATAGTTATTTTTGATGGCTTTATTTACAAATGTAATTCTGTTTAGAAAAAATTATTTGTGAAGATATTGGCGTGTTTACAACTAACTACCTCCTGACCTATATACCTCATATCACCGCTGACCCTACCCCTAATCCTAGATGCAGAACCCTCAGAACCAGATCTCGGGAGACGGGAGAAGCCTATATTTGGTTGAGGTAAAAGTCACTCTCTCTCTCTTGCTTTCTCCAGGGAAATCTTATCCAGCGTCCTCATTACGGCCTGGATTGGATGCTGCGGTGTGGGAGGGACCTTCTGTCGAGGATGTCCTGCGAGGATCAAAAGGATATTGTAAGAGAACCATCAGGGTCGCGAAAATTATTATTTCAAGATGGCTGGTGTTTAAACAATTTATTGTGCAACATATTGTTTATATAAATATTATCATTTTTTATATACGACTATTTGTATTGAATATTAAATAATTGAAATGAATATGGACATTGGTTCGGGTGTCTGTCAAGTAGATAATAAAATATTCAAAAACTCTTTATTATTTAACGGTTCGACGCATGCTGACCGCAAGACCAGTCTTTATCAGTGCTTCCATGCAAGAGTCAATATTGGTACATTTAGAACTTCTTTCTGTCAAACAAATATATCAGTCAGTTTCTGGGACCACTTGTAACTGGGTGGCTAGTATAAGAGCCTCCTATGCCAAAGGTCACGGGTTCAAACCCGCAGGTAATCCTAGGATTTTTAATGGGAGTAAAAAATCTATAGTTGATCATCTGGCTCATGTTTCTTTTGTACATTAGCCACTGCATCTAGATATAGCAGAAATTTCATCCAGGCTAATGTTTAGCCCCATTTATTGAGGCTTGAAGTCAAGATAGTGGAAGTTTTGCTTAAAATATACCTAACTTTCAATTAATATGAGGTTCAGAAAAATATTCAGCCAGTGGATGGAAAATGAATATGTTTTCCACATACCATACGACGAATCCATAGGATGGGTAGGGAACCAAATAAACACTTTGATGATTGTGGTAACGAAATGAGGATTTGACGGTGCCTCAGGCCAAAGTAAATTGGTCCAAAAATATTCGATCGACTACAACGAAATAAAGAAACAAGAGATGACCATTTTTTTTTTTTTTTTTTTTTTTTGTTTCTCCCCTACCTCGGCTTGGCCAGGGTGTGAGGGCGGGGGATAAATGCTGAAATAAAAGTCCCCCACAGCACCGAGTCTCGAACTCGTAATTTTTTGGGTTTCAAATTAATCGGTCCTCTGTGTTGCTAGGCAACGCGCGTTTAAAGCAACCCGCTCAGCTGCCCCGCCCCCCTAAGAGATGACCATCGAGAAGTATTCATGGTACTATATGCCATCCACGGTGCACAAGATTTTAATGCACGATGCTGAAATAGTGCAGAAGTCGAATCTCCCAGTTGGATAATTGTCGGAAGAGGAACAAGAAAGTAGAAATAAGGATTACAAGACCTTCAGGATGAGAAACTCGCGGAAAATGTCTCGTATATCTACCAACGAAGAAGTGTCCCACAAGCCACGGGAGACTTCAGATCCTTTCATCACGAACATGAGACCCGAACCAAAGAAAAAGCATCTGGAAATCGGTGATGCAGCTGAGCAACTGTTAATATAATTTCCTTGAATTTGAAATCTTTACTTTTTTTCAATTTGAGTTTAATTATTTACGAAATTCTCCATTATTTTAAACTTCCTTGAATTTTTATTTGTAAGTATTATTCAATTTCAATACACACTCAAAATACTTGTTTTAAGTGGTTTTCATGAAAGCAACCTATTTAGAAAATTGTTGAAATTTTTATCTTGCCAATAGGCTTTGATTTTTTCATTAGTTATTTTATTTTAAGGTTTCAATAAAGTCGAATTACACCATCCCCACGTTTTTATGCTAAACCGTTATCGAGATAATGATTTTTTTTTCCATTTTTTGGCCATTCGGCTCCACGGTGTGCCTTCCTCCGGAGTGGACGTTAAAAGATGGTCCCGCGCCTGTGCCATGTCAGGTACTCGTTAAAGATTCCTATACTACGATAATAAAACCTGGATAGGCAAAATTTAGGACTCCCACTGTTGTATCGTCCGATTAGCCAGAGTAGCTTTAAGTGACGTTAAATAAATAAACAAACAAACATCAGTCAGTTTCTTCTTGACTCTGACCAAAAAGCCCTGATGAAGACCCGAAAGTTTTGGTGTTTTCACTATTTTCTAATCTTTTTTGATCTGCCAACCGAACCATTTCATCCTTAGTAACTATTTTTAAATGATAAATTATTGAAGAATAATTTCCAAACCTTGTAAACATTACTTTTATAAAAGAAAGGAAGGTGATAGAAACGAAATTATTTGAGACTGCTGTGGACGGCAGTACACAAAGAACCAATCTTAAAAAACGGGTACTGTATTTACTAAAATATAGTACAATTTTTAAGGTATATGACAAGATAAGATGTAACTTATACAATATAAAGGAAGAAGTTTATAATGATGACTGTCAAAGCGTCATTGTCTCTCTCGGGTCATTACCTCTTGCACTTCCGTTGTAGGAAGTCATCATATATGTTCATTCTCTTGTAAGTCTGTGTTGTAATGAGGTGTCTACCAGTAGGTAGAGAAATCAACTCTCGACTCCTAGTTTGGTAGACCAAGCTCCTTCTGTATAATACATTAATTCGCCAAGTTCTGTTGTTTGGATCGGAAACATGAGTATGACTATGAGCAAAAGAACTGAGAAGGACCTACTAGTCTTTAAGAGAACAATACTTCGACGAATTTTTGGAGGAGTTGATTTCAATAGAAATTGGAGAAAGCGGACCTATAACGAAATTTATTCATTGTGGATATAATTTCTGAGTCTTAGGTTCAGTTAATCCAATGAACTTTTTTTTCAGCTTCTTGTTTTTTCATCCCAACTTTGGGTACCCACTTCATAGTAAATAAATAAGCACCACAAGGTGCTTCCTACCACAGAGTAGCCCCACGGTTCAAATAACAGAATCCTCCGACCCCAAGTTTGAACCCAGGGACCGTAGATTTGTAGTAGATAAAGATTTTATAAAAAATATACGTTCAAAGCATATCCATTTAAACTACTGTTACCTACATCATCATCATCATCAGTCTGGCGCTACAACTCAGTAACGAGTCCTGGCCTCCTCTACCAACTTTCTCCAGTCATTTCTGTTGTGTGCAGCCGTCAACCAGTTTCTTACTTCCAGGATGTCCCTCGAATCTGCCGCCACACCATCTGACCATCTAAGTTTCGGTTTGCCTGTTCTTCTGATGCAGTAAAGAGGGTAAATTGAAACCGCCTTTGGAATTACCAACCTTCAAGGTCATATCATAATTACCCTTAAAACATGAATAAATTACTGGAAGGAATTAGTCCGGGTGGCGGTCATTAAATTGTTTCAACTATTTATTGTTTGCCAACGTTTCGACCCTCATTTGTGGGTCATCATCAGGGCACAAGGTGGGCGAATGAAAACTCAAACCCAACGAATGGAAACCCAGTTTCCATGCGCCCTGATGATGACCCACAAAGGGATGTCGAAACGTTATAAAACAAAAAATATTCGCTTTAAAATTTCTGATGTGGATTTTCGATTTAGATTTTTGATTCTAGTAAAAATAATTGAGTTAAAGCTTGTCAAAAAGGATTGCGACTTATTTTATTTGAACCAATGTAGCTGTAAAACGGTTAGTCCTAGCGACAAATGTTGTCTAAGCCCTCGTTTTAACGAACTCCAAGGGACCATACAATGCTCTGTTCGTTATAAAAGAATTCGTTATATCCGAAAAATATATTGTATGTATATTATTTGTCTTGGTATAAATTCAGGTAGTTAAAAAGAAATATTTTCAATACAGCATTCGCTTTCAGGCACATGTTTATTTAGAAACTACCAAAGTAGTTAAAACTAAGCACTATGTACATATATCTATCTTATTTCACATTTTACATAATACTTTAAGATTACCATAAACCATCATTCAAAATACAAAACTTAAAAAGGAACTTACAATGTCAAAATCACAGCAATTCATATAAAGTTGAAATGATAAAAAAATATTTTATTTTTTTGTTTGCACATCCCGATGAAGACGCAACGGAGGCCTCGATTTTATCTTTATTAGCGATAATCGTTGATAGAGATTTTGATATCCCGTATTTTTCCGCAATTTTCGATTTCGACTCAATTTTTTTATCCACTTCTTGGAGAATCGCCAACCTTGTATTTAAATCAATGGATTTTCCTCTTGACCTCGTAGGATACTCGAATTAAAGCAAGTAATAAAAGCAATAAAAACAGAAAAACTAGCAGAAACACTAGAAACCAGTTGAAGTCACAGACTGAATCACATAATTGAGCTGCAAGGAAGGAAGATGTAAGGATTTAGACAGAAAGGCTCCGCTCTTTACTGGGAATTAAGACGTTTCGTAATTTTTTTTCTTCTTTATTTTTCGTAATAACCGAACAAATTAAATTCTGAGATCCACAAAAGTAGTTCGTTTATTCTTTATAAGAGAATATTTCGTTACAAACAAGAAAAAAGCATAGTTTTCTATTCATTTTTCAAGGGACCGCAATGATAGTTCGTTATAAACGGGTGTTCGTTATAACCGTGTTCGTTAAAAAGAGGTACTGTTAGCAAAAAATATTCAATATTAAATTTCTGATCAGAATACGAATACTGTCGGACAATGAAGAGTGTGTAAAACGTATTAGATTTTCGATGGTTAAAAAAACATATAGACTACCAGTCAAACGGCATATGCATATCTAAAAATGACGGTGGTACTTTTCAAATAATATTCGTTACTATTTGGATACTCTCGCCTTTTGAAATAGATTACGAAGACGCCACTTCTCACCGTGGCGACTGCTTGAGTGAGGTTGAGGTTTTAATCACTGGGAAAAGGTCCCTGCTATCTCTCTATTAAGATAGACAATATCCCGAACCATCAAAGTGAGAGGCAAAGGATATTTCAATTAGGCGAGAGAAGTAGTGTACCGCTGCACTACCACACTTACATACACATCCTCTACCTCGACAGGCGAAAGTCTTCCAGCGGGATCTTGCGGTCTGACCAGCATGTCCCAGGATGTTCAACCCTCTCTCAACAGACATCATTAACTGTTATCCAGCTATATACAAATATAATCGATTTTTTTATTTTATTTTTATGAAGCCATGTGGTCAATGGTGGATCAAAAGAAAATTCTGTAGGTGTGGAGACTTTCGGAGATGTTTAGTGATGATTTAAATCCACCATCAAGACAAAATACCTAAAGGCCGGGTTGCAAGAAAGACTTCTTAATACTAGTAGCAATTAGGTAGATTATGCGACCGTTCAGATCAATAATTATTTTGATTTAGCTATCATCTGAAAAAAGTCACAAAATTTAATTTATTGTTTTTTACTTTCACTTACTATATATAGCAAGGAAAGTATTGCGATCGTGAAAATTTTCGAATTCCAGTTTTCAACGGTAATACACATTTTAGAGTCCCCTGAGTCCAAATAACCAAGTCCCGCAAAAAGGTCTGTGTGTGTGTGTAAATGTGTGGTAACTCCCGGGCGGAAACGAAAAGTCCTATAAAACTAAAAATTCATATTTAAGACCAATAGAGGCCCGAGACGTTACAAAACCTTTTTCATCAAAATAGGCTTACCAGAAGAGCCACTTTATACCATGCATTTTGCACTTTTTTATGATTTTCTCAAAAACGGTTCCGACGATTTCGATTATTATATAAATGTACTCGCTATGTCGATGTAGAATTTAATGGGCTGTAATATCATGTAGATTTTATTTTGATTAAAATAGTCTGACAGGGCTTAAGTGCCGATATTTTAAACATTCTTTCCCTAAAGTACCTTTAATTTTGTTGATTCTATAAAAATAACTATATTATCTTGTTACCACTGATGAAAAACAAGTAAATATATTAATTGAATGAATTCGATATCCAACGAAAGGAGAAAACAGAAAAAATATTTGTTTAATGCAATTTTTCGATTTTGGACATAAGAACAGTAATATACATGTATAATATACCGTTGGAATGCTAAAGATTTTAGAAAAAAATATTATCTTATACATAAGCTTTTAAAAGTTAATAGAGAGTGATAAAAAGCCGATAAAACTAAGTTATTATTTTATATAATAATATAATAGATTCTTTAATAAAACACATGTTTCTATAGAAATTCTATTTAATTAATTCTTTAATGGTTTCAAACATTTTTATTTTTTACTGAATTTGAAAATTCTTTCATCGATTCTAAAAACGGTGGTAAGTGAAAGTCGTGTGTTGCCCGCACCAGATTTTTGGTTATATATAAGGTTTTTTAAACTCTATATAAGCTTTGATGGTTGTTTCAATATGCTGTTGGAAAGATTAAGACTTTAGTAACTAAGATATAAAATTAGCGTTAACAAGATAATATAGTTATTTTTATAGAATCAACAAAATTAAAGGTACTTCAGAGAAAGAAAATTTAAAATATCGGCATTTATCGGCATGTCAGACCATTTTAATCAGAATCAAACCTACATGATATTAAAGCCTATTAAATTTTACATCGATGTGGCGAGTTTAATTAAAATCGTCTGAACCGTTTTCGAGAAAATCGAAAAAACGTGCAAAATGCATAGTATAAAGTGGCTCTTCTGGTAAGCTCATTTTGATAAAAAAGGTTTTGTAACGTCTCGGGCGTATATTTGTCTTAAATATGAAATTTCAGTTTCATAGGACTTACCGTTTCCGCCCTGAAGTTACCACACACGGACACACAGACACACACACAGACCTTTTTGCGGGACTTGGTTATTTGGACTCAGGGGACCCTAAAACGTGTATTTCCGTTGAAAACTGGAATTCGAAAATTTTCAAGATCGCAATACTTTCTCTTACTATATTAATATATAGTAAGTGAAAATAAAAATGGAATTTAATCATTTTCAGGATAGTAATACTTCCCTTTACTATATATCTCATATATATGTGAAAGGATTTATAATAAATAAACTATCACAGTATATTTACTGTCAACTACTTATGATTGAGGTAAACTAATGTATTGCTCACATTCGTACAAGGAATTATCATTAAAAAAAACATAATCCTTGATCTACATTCCATGAAGAGAAGATATTTCGTTAGACACGCGAGGTAAGGAGATTTAGATCTGGATTCCAATGAGAGAATGAAAGTAGGCTATGAAATACCAGTCCGTGGGAACTTCGTTAGTTCCTTAGTTAGTACATAGAATAGATTCTTTAATTATCTCTTAAAAAATATCATGTCTAACAATGTAACCGAGGCCATAGAGTCTGAGCTGGATACATTTTGACAACTTTTTACTTTCACTAACCTAGAAATGAAATAAATAGTTAGGGAAAGTATTGCCATGGAAAAATTTTTCTCGAGGATTTCTACGGAAATGAAACATTCTTCCGAAATGGTGCCTATGTCTTTCGAAACAGCCTGACTGACTTTGATTAAACCCGCTAAATCGGTGTCACATTAAATGAGCATAATTTTCATAAAGGTTTTACCATAATTAAAATAGTTTGACTGGGCTTCAAAGACAAATTATATTTTATTTTTTCCCCTTTAAAAAGTTTCAAGTTTAGTTCTTTTAAATGCCGATGACACTTGTGAGTTATCAGTCAATAACGTCCAACTGCTGCTTCTCAAACTCTCCAATCCCACATCAGAGACCTTGAGCTATGATGTCAGAATTGGCGAATTAAAATAAATTCCAACAAATCCCACCAAATAACCTTTACCCTTCGTCGTAAACCTATGACATCCTGCCCTACAGTATCCTTTAATAATATTCCGCTTGTCCCGGCTGAACAGATCCGCTACCTAGGACTTCTACTTGACAAACGTTTAACATGGAATCCCCACAATAGACTGAAACGACAAGAAACTGCTCGCCGCTTTGGTTACTTCAACACTTACTAGACAAACGGTCAAAGCTTCTTCTGAACTACAAAGGACTCATCTACATGACCATCATAAGACCTATCTGGACTTCCTAGACCATCGAATTCCTCTCGTATCCAATCCTTACAATCCAAAATCCTTCGTAAAATCCTCAATGCTCCATATTTTGTCACGAATAAACTTATCCATAAAGAACTTAATGTTCCATATGTTACTGATTTAGCCCGAACCAGGTACCATTCATTCCATGAAAAACTCCATTCCCACTCTAATCCACTGGTTTCCATTCTGTCTTTCTCCTCAATACCTGATAACCCTCCGAGGCGTCTGAAAAGAAGATGGCACCAAGACCTTCTAGTTTAGGATATATTTAGAGTGCTGCCAATGGGTGGTGTCTCTACATGTATTTCATGTCAATTTACCATATGTCCATCACATTTACTTGATGTATTTTGTATACAGTTGTAAATATCAATAAATTTGTTTAAAATAAAAATAAAAAAGTTCTTTTAAAATAACTAATCACCTTTCATAGTAATTTTTTGGGATTATTAAATTAACGTCACCTTTTGCTACTGTGGCTAATAAGTGAGGAATAGTATTGGGATCGTAAAAAGTATTTGAATTCGAGTTTTCATTGGAAATACGCACCCCTTCACCCAAATGACTAAGTGTCGCAAAAAAAATTTTGTGCGAGGGTGGAAAGTCTAGCATGAAAATGAAACTGAAATTTCATTTTTAAGACAACTATATGCTCGAGATGTTACATACCTATTTATCAAAATCGTGTGATCAGAAATGATACCTAAAATCATGCATTTCGCACTAACAACGATTTTGATTAAACTCGCTACATCGATGTAAAATTTAATCGGTTTTTAATATCATGT
The DNA here is from genome assembly GCA_023052935.1 of Piezodorus guildinii. Taxonomy (NCBI): domain Eukaryota; kingdom Metazoa; phylum Arthropoda; class Insecta; order Hemiptera; family Pentatomidae; genus Piezodorus; species Piezodorus guildinii. The sequence goes on along the minus strand of CM041293.1, from coordinate 184,356,944 downwards.
AGTTTATAGAAATAACAAAGTTGAACGAGAAATGTGCGTGTGTGGTAAGTCTAGAAAAAAAAAAAAAACGAAAAGTCGTACGAAACTGAAATTTCATATTTAAGACAACTATATGCTCGAGATGTTACATACCTATTTATCAAATATATTTAAGACAACCTTACGTCTTAAATGTTGCAGCAACTTTTTCATAAAAATTGGCGAACCAAAAGATCGACTTGATACTATGCTGTTAGCACCTTTTTTCAATTTTCTCGATTTTACTCAAACCCGCCACATGACAAGTATAATTCACGGACCTTTAATAGAACGTAGGTTTTATTCTTTTATTTAAGACAGGGCTTAAATGCCAATATTGAAAATGTTCTTCCTCTAAAGTATCTTTAATTTTGTAGATTAGAAAAAATGAAACATATTACCTTATTTGTATTGATAAACTACGGTAGGAGAGGCTGAGTGGCTAGCGCGCTAGTCTTTTCATGCTAAAGTTGTGAGTTCGAATACCTGTCTCGGCGGGGATTCATTCACAGCCTCTGCCCCGGGTATGTGAGACCCGTCAGCCAAATGGTGGCCACTCACAAAATTAGGCGTAGGGAGTGATGACCCTATCCTACAAATTGCATTGAGAAACGCGAGTGTAATCTCCCAGGACATATTTTTACAGACAAGTTTGTTTTTCCAAACTTATGAATATATTAGGTTGTGTCACATGAAATGTCCGTTTTCAAGGTAAAGGATTTTTATTGAAATTACGATATGAAAACAAGATAATTTTATTCGAAGTATTTACCTTCTTTTTCTACACATTTTTCCCAACGTGACACCAACTTTTTTATCCCCGAACTGAAAAACTCTGAGCTTTGAAGTGAAACAAAATCTGAAAGCGCACTTTTCACTTGATCATCATTTTCAAAAAGTTTTCCTTTGACGAAGTTGTCTAAATTGCTGAACAGGTGGTAATCTGTTGGAGACAAGTCGGGAGAATATGGTGGGTGCGGAAGAACTTCGTAGCCCAGTTCTTTCAATTTTTGCACGGTATGTTTTGAAACATGGGGTCTTGAGTCGCTGCCGCCCAGTGAGATCTTGAGGTACCCATGTATCGAGCTTTTTTACTTCCCCAATACATTTTAAAAGTCTGGAAACGGTAGATGCACTTGCATTTAGTTGTGCTGAGAGTCCTTTAACTGTTTGGTAGGGGTTTCCTTCTACTGTATGTTTGAGGGCATCGTTGTCTATTACGGACGGAGGTCTTCCTCGGGGAAAGTTTTCCAAGTCGGTAGCCCCAGCTGAAAACTTGGCAAACCAACGGCCAATGGTCCGTTCATTAACACTCCTTTCCCCAAATGTTGGCAAAGCTGCTGAATGGCCGAGTTTAAACTCGCACAAAAATATTACTCGAAAATCGCGTGTTTCCATTTTCATATTTGGAGGTATACTAAAAAATGGGTAATTGATTGGGAAGCTAATGTTTATAATACAAAGGAAGAGGATGAGTAACTGTTTACTTTAAATATATAAACATTCGGAAGAAAACAGCAGAGACCTGCAAAATCCTTTATGTATTTCAGAAACTATAAAAACGGACATTTCATGTCAAACAACCCGATAGATACATGATATAGATGCATAATATACCGTTCAAAAGCTAAAGATTTGGGGAAAAATACGACTACTTCATTATCTTATATACATGTAACTTATTGAAGGTTATGTAAAGTGACAAATAGGGAATAACCTTAAGTGCTTACTGTATATTTTTCTAGTATTTAATCTAAAAAATTGGTTTCCATCGAAACAATAAAATTCATTAAACTTCTTCTAACTATAACTTTACTTAATAACAACAGAAATATGTAAAAGTATTGAGTTCCTCGCAAAAGATTTTTTAAAATATTTAATTTGGAAAGTTATGATATAAGAGAATCAAGAAAATGATATAAGGAGGAGAATGATAGTGACCACACTTTTAACATGAGTTGAGATATGGCAGTAGTTAGGCTTCCGGGGAACTGTGCCAATCTCCAAGCAACGGAACTTAGTTCACCACCTCAGAACTGGTTCTGTCTGTCGGCTCGGTCAGGAAAGTCAAAGATGCGATGTAGAATATTATAATGGACGGTTTATTTTTTTTAAACAATAATTATTTTATTTTATAATAAAATGAATGGAACCTATTTCTGAACCCTAAAAATACGCTTTTATACGGGGAAAAATTGAAAAGCTAAAACATTACAATATGTGAGTAGAAGAAGCTGCAGGGAGGCTGAGCAGGCTAGGGTCAGTTACCAAGAGTGGGAGTTTAAACCAACAAGTATCATACTAAGGATTTAATAATAACATTCAAGCCGCCACACTACTTTTCATTTTATCAGGATAGTATTAATCATTGCAATTCGCTCAATTTGAATTTTGCATTGACATGAAGCATAAACCACTATTGAATTGGTTTATAATTGGACATGTCTCAGTAATGCCCTGATGATGGCTCACAAGCTTGAGCCGAAACGTTGGCAAAATTAAAAAAATGACTGATTCCTGATTATTCCACCTATAATAGTTTCTACAGTCGACTATACATCCTCAATACTTTTCATTTTATGTTGTTAAATACGGGTATCTTTCATTTAATGTTGTATTCGAGGCTAATTAAAACTCAAACATTGTCAATCACTTCATTATATATTGAAAAAAAAAAAAATACAGTTCACTCACTAATCTCAAAATTCTCATGATCCATGGGCAATACTTATGATGAAGAAAATAAAAGAATTTCCGGGATCACAAAACAATATGTGAATTTAAATCAACATGAAATGATATATTCGCAAGTGAAACTCCAGGCCAGAGCTATCATTTTAAAAATATAAACAGATTATAAATCGTTCCTTGACAGCAATATTACTGACAGTTATACAGTCTAAACAGCGTGGTTTGGAGTGGACATAAAGTGGTACTCAGGTCGGTTCAGGTCGCCCAAGAATGTCAGTCCATTGTGTTCAGGTACCCAGGGGTCAACTCAAATAACGCATTTCTACAGGATCTACCCTCTAAGTCATTATAAACCATAATAATTTAAAATATGTAATAATATTGGGACCTGGGTGGATGGTCAATTTATTATGATGCTATAGTGTGGTATAATTGTAAAATGGTATGGCACAATAAGAGCATATCTTTGATAGTGTTAGTATCTGGATTGGTAGCAAGCAAATAAATTTATTTAGACATTAAGGATGTAGTTATACTAAATTGTTGTCAATTTAAGAAAATTAATTTCAATTGAAAGTATAATGATAATAACGGAAATTCACAAAGTTATCCTTACACTCGGAGTGATCTATGCTGGAATTTGGTTCTAAGCATAAATTATGGTCTTAAACATCGGATCAATGGAAATAACAAAATAAATAATTATTCTGCCACAGCCGGGACTCGAACCTAGATCCCGGAGAACATTAGCCTACTGCTCTGTCCACTAGGCTACGCTCCTCCTTCAACATCATTATATTTATTAGCGGGACATAATCAAGAACTGAGGGTTCGATGTGATCTAACTCACTGTGCAATTCTTGATTTAGACATGTTCTTGTCAGTTTGAGTGGAATAGGAGCTTATATTCGGTACAAAACCGGTATTAAGACTGCATATTAATAGATAATGATAGTGCAAACAATTAATTTTGTTCATACAATTAGAATAATATAGATGATGAAGATGGTTGGGGAGTGCGGTCATAAAAAAAATTACATACTAATAGTAACACTTCTTGTTTTTCGCGTGCCGACGTTTCATGTCTTCATCAGGGCGACTCGTAAAAGGTATCTCAAGAAGTCGTTTCTTCTTTCTTGAGAAACCTTTGGACTTCTTGAGATTCCTTAAGGAGTCGCTATATGAAGGTCCACAATGTAGGCCGAAACGTCGGCACACAAATAATGTACCAATTAGTGGGTACGGTAGATAAAAACCACCCTTCCTCATCTAACATTCTCAACGGCCAACTAAACTCCATAATTAATTATAATTAATGTGAATATTAATTTTAACTGAAGCTGCATCCAGATAAGAAACTGAGAAGGGGATATAACGCAAAATCAGAATGGAAAGCTGGTAATGGACAATATTTATGGAGAAACTAGGCCACAAGTATGACTTTCTTCTGTACTCCTCCTTCGGCGAGAATCGACCCAGATCCCGCTCTCATGCCTCCCCTATACTCAAAGCGATTGGCTACGAGGGTTGCGGGTTCGCAGAGGTTCGCTTAGAGGGCAGACGTTTGTCATTATTCAGCTCCTTTGTTAATCTTCATGAGCTTAATTATACGGAAAGCTTTATTGAGTTACAACAAAAGATTTAATAGGCATTAATATAAAGTAGGTTTCATTCTGAATGAAATAATCCCACAGGGCTTAAATGTCGATAGCTTAAAATTTCTTCATCTTGTCAGCATAGAAAAAATACAGATAAATATATACGTTGAACGAATTCGATATCCAACAAAAGGAGAACATAGTAAAAAAAAGTTTTCTGCAATTTTTGTATTTTTGAACATGAAAACAGTAATACAGATAAATAATATACCGTTGGAAAGCCAAATATTTTAGAAAAAAATATTATCTAATACAAAATATTGTAAAAGTTAATGGAGAGTGATGGAAAGCCTAATATAGTAGATTATTTTATTGAAATTTAATCTTATTAATCCATTAAAATTTTATTTTCGTCTCAAATTGAATTTAAAAATTCTTAAATTGATTTTAAGAACGAAAGGACCCTCACACAAGACTGAAACGAAAGAAACTGCACCACGTTTTCGACTACTTCAACACTTACTACACAAACGTTCTAATCTTCCACTTAACTACAAAAGACTCATCTACATAACTATCATAAGGCCGATATGGACTTACGGAGTAGAGCTTTGGGGCTCTACTAAACCATCGAATTCTTCCCAACAATCCAAAATCCTTCGTAAAATCCTCAATGCTCCTTACTTTGTCACGAACAAACTTATCCATAAAGACCTCAATGTTCCGTATGTTGCTGATTTGGCCCGATCTAGATACCATTCCTTTCATGACAAACTCCATTCCCACCCTAATCCTCTTGTTTAAATACTTTCTTCCTCTTCAATTCCTGACAATCCTCCGAGGCGTCTGAAAAGAAGATGGCCTCGAGACCTTTTAATTTAGAAAAGTTACAGGAGTGCTGCCATTGGGTAGTTCTTCTTCAAGACTGTTTCACGCCATTTATCTTTTGTCACATTTACTTGTTGTACCTTGAAGTACAGTTGTAAATTTCAATAAATGATGTTAAAAAAAAAAAAAATTACAAGACACCCTGCATAAAACTAAAAAAAAAAAAAAAAAAAAAAAAAAAAAAAAAAAAAAAAAAAAAAAAAAAAAAAAAAAAAAAAAAATAGGTAAGGGTACAAAGAACTGAAGGAGAGTGTTGCCGGTTTCAACTAACACGTTGGCTGTCACAGCGGGGAGGTTTGCTATGTACTTAGAGGATCGCTGTCCCCAAGACATCTTCTATAAGTATCAACGTTGCAATGACTTGTACCCCTTTGATTAGCCGCTAGCCTCTACCCTCCTAGCCGTACTCTACCCTCCTAGCAACCCGCTGAGAGTACAAAGAAGACAGCTAAGTGGAACCCCCTGGAGCATGGCTGCCACGGTCTGCCGCCCAACCGAAGCCCAGCTGCTCCCCGATATCCGATCTCCAGCTACAATATGCCACTTCTCAATTCCATTCACTCCGCGATACTGTTTTCAGTTTAGCTACTTTGGCATTTTTGGTTGATAAAAAAAAAAAAAAAAAAAAAAAAAGAAGAAGAATTTCGGTAATTCGCATGAAACAGTTGACCATTATTTACATAATAAACAAAATGAAAAAATAGTTTACAAGAATTCGAAGAGGAAATTAAACGCCATCAAGAAAAGTGATTATTTAAAGCTAAAAGAGTTAGAAAGATAGAGCAACCAATATATTAAACATAAAATAAGTTTGAGAGAAGTTGGTTGAGGGTGCAGTCAATTTAACACACAATTAAGCGTAAACTTAATTTATTGGTGTCGACGTTTCGGCCTAAATTATATGCTTTCTTCAGGGCTATAAGAAAAACAAAAAACAAAGATAACAACCAGTAGTGGAATACAAGATATAAAGATGATAAGAAAAATAAATTATACTGAAGATTACAAACAAATTGAAAGAGTAGTAATGACAATTTATAAATGAAATAATTTATAAAAACAAAAAGGGGGAAAGAAATTTTAATAAAAGGTGTGTTATTTTTAATAGTTAAAAAGTAAAAGTTAAAAAAAAAGTAATGAAAGTTAAAAATTAGTGATGAAATAGTTATAATAGTGAGACATTATAACTATTTAATTACTATATATATATATATATATATATATATATATATATATATATATATATATATATATATTTCATGCATTAAAATGTTAACTACAATTAATTAATTAAAAATAATTAATTAATTAAAACTGTAAAAAATAACACACCTTTTATTAACATTTCTTTCCCACTTTTGTTTTTAGAAATTATTACATTTATCAAATGTCATTACTACTATTTCACTTTGTTTGTAATCTTCAGTATAATTTATTTTTCTTATCATCTTTATATATTGTATTCCACTGCTGGTTGTTATCTTTGTTTTCTTCTTTTTCTCATAGCCCTGAAGAAGGCCTATAATTTATGCCGAAACGTCGGCACCAATAAATTAAGTTTACGCTTAATTGTGTGTTAAATTGACTGCACCCTCAACCAACTTCTCTCATATATTCACACAGTCAACCATTGTCACTTTATGATAAAATAAAATTGGCCATTTAATAATCTTTTGAAAATATTGAGCCTAAAACACAAATGTAACTTCTTAAAGGATAATAAACAATTTTTTATTTCTTTATGAGTATTTGAATTGATACCAATCTTGTGTTAGTTTTAAATTTGATTCAATCAATGTTGTGCAGATTTATGTAAACTTCGAGTCTTCATTCCATTTCCCCTATTTGTATGTGACATACTGAGTTTCGGTAGCAGTGGTACTTCGCATGTTATGTACGTGAAGCCCTTTAAACATTTAAATACATATCTAACGTTTAGGATTTTATTGCCTTTGTAATTATTGGATGAAGCCGTCCGTGAATAATATGGATTAGAGTATTAGGATCAGCACCAAGGCTTTAAAATTAAATTGAATTATAACTTTTAAGAGCTATTATGTCTGCTGTCCTAAAGAAAAATTTTCATTTCCCACCACAAGCCGTGGACTTGAACTCCTACTACTCCTGATGAAAGGAAGAAGAAGGTAATGATGATATGATTGGAGGGCTGAGGATAATCTTCAGCAACATTAGTCCTGCATCCTCGCCTTTCTCCTTCTCATCCTCAGCCTTCTTCAGCGAAAGGACTCTTCTTCTCTTCACCTCTATTCCCATTTCTTGTTTTCTTTTCAGGGAAATGTCCTATCTAAGTCAACTTTGTTCAACTTTATTTTAACACTTCCACTTTCGTATATATGAAATATATAGTAAGGAAAAGTATAGCGATCGTGAAAATTTTCGGATTCCAGTTTTAAACGCTTGACTTTCCTTTTGTTTATATTGTAAATATTGTATGAATGAGATCCTGTAGCACTATTATTATTGTCTATTATGACAAATTGTGATATATACGAATAAAAAAAAAAAAAGTTTTAAGCGAAACAACTGCACGTTTCAAGGTACCCAAAAATATGTGTGGAAAGTTTAGCTCTAAAACGATAAATTGAAATTTCATATTTAACACAACTTCATACCATGCATTTTGCACCTTTTAAAAATTTCTCAAAAATGGCACAAAGACTTTGATTTAAGTAGGGGTATCGTTGTAAACTTTAATGGGATTTATTATCATGTATGTTTCATTCTGATTAAAACAGTCTGATATGGCTTAAATGTCGATATTTTAAATTTTATTTCTCTAAACTACCTTTAATTTTAAAGATTCGAAAAAATTAACCATTCCATCTTGTTAGCATTGATAAAATAACGGCTAAATATACAAATTTGATATCCAACTAACATATTTTTTTATACAGTTCTAGAACCTAAGAACAGTAATATAGTGTCGGAAAGATGAAGATTTTAGAAAAAAAAAATTGTGTTATACACAAAATTGTAAAAGTTAATGTGATGGAAAGCCGATAATATAAACTGGTTGTCGTGGATTGTTTGTTTGTTTATTTAACGTCCCTTTATGCTGCTATGGCTAATCGGACGATGCTACAGTGGGAGTCCTAAATTTTGCCTATCCAGGTTTTATTAGGATGGGGATCTTTAACGAGTACCTTACATAGCACAGGTTTGGGACCACTTTTTAACGTCCCCCCGAAGGACGGCAAAACTAAGGATGTTTTACTCCCATTAAACGTTGTCGTAGATGATGGTATAATAGAAACTCAATGTAATTAATTCTTAATTTTTTTCATTTCTTATTATATTTATAAATTTTAATATATATTTCAACAACGGAGATAACTGAAAACCATATATTGCATTCGACAGATTTTTAACTTTAAATTCATTCGAAAGTTCTTGAATTGATTTTAACAAAGTAGGTATATGAAAGTCGCGAGTCGCGTACATTATGCACTCATATGAATGAGTGCATTCATTCACATTTTTTCATATAACAGAAATGATAAACTTGGAAAATAGAAGTGCTTATCTTACGAAGACGTAAAAGAGTGAGATTTGGAAGTGGCACTTGAAAGGCGATCCTGTTGAGATAGAGGAGAGGGTAGGAGGAAGATAGTAAGGATGCGAGAGGTGACCTTTCGAAAGGCGTGCTCCCTGGCTACCTAGTTCTCCGCTCCCCTTCTCCAGGATACACATCTCTCTATCGCACATCTCATTGGTCGATAAAGGATAAAGGACCTCCAAGCATCTATTCTGGGATATAGTCCAAGCAGCCTTAACCATCATCCATCCGCACCCACTAAGACACTAATTGCCGGTGCCTCATCAACAATTGAAACGTCATTTTATTATTTACTCCCATTTCTTTATTGAAATCGTAGCTTCGAAATATTCAACAAAGTTTATTTGTAATGCAAAGTCTTCGTATAACAAGCGCTCTTGCTTTAAATTGTTATTGTTTATTCAGCAACGGATATAATATTTGTAATCCCGATTACACAGACTTTTGAATAAGAATTAATGCCCTTCGAATTTATTATTTCTGATTAGAAAAACAAGTAGGAAATTTTATGAAGGTTGTTGAGAAAAATATATTTAAAAATTCACTATTTGAAAACTTCCTCATTTATAATATACATAAATAAATATATTAGTTTGTGATGTTGGGTTTATAAATCGTAGGATGAGACCCATCAGATTGATCATAACAAATAATTTATTTACTTAATTTTCTTATTACTTACTTACTTATTACTATTTTCTTTTTTTGTTGTGAGATGTACTATATAATATATTGCTACGGTCAAGACAATGACAGACCACGCCTAGAGGGGTCCGGATTTGGCTAGAGATTTCTGGACCTGGACGGTCCTCGAAGTACCTAGAACGGCCCATCCGCCTCTCGGCCCTTACCTGCCTGCCGTGTCTAGAATCTTCGGTGGTGTTACAAATACCGGTCCAATACGCCTGGGTCAGTCAGTCTTAATTCGGCTCAACAAGTATCAGTGATGTATCAGTGAACAGTAACAGTGAACAATCCGTGACAGTGTGGTGAAACTGTGTGTCAGTATTGTGATAACCGGTCGGTGGGAAATTAGAAGACTGTAATTTATATATAATGTATAGTTGTAAGTTCTAGAATAAGTCTAGCAGATTGTATAAATTTACGTAAGTAGTTTATTTGTTAGGAATAACTGATTTTATTATTGCACATTTAGTTAAGCTAGTAATACAATTATTATTGTAACTATAGTGACAAATAATTCCTATGTATTTGTGCATTCAGTATATAATAAATATTTGTAATTTGTAAACTGGAGTAGTTCATTTCTCACACCCCGTAGCCCGTAACAATATAATAAATATTAAATAAAAGAAGGTACTTTAGGCATTAATTAATAAGTTGGGTTTACGTTTAAAATAATTGACAATAATAATTTTGAATAAATTAAAAATAAGAAAAAAATGTTTCTACCAAATACCTAATTCAGATTGGTTAAGTTTGCTGTGTAGAACAAAGTGACCCACAGTACTTGGACAGCTTATCATATATTCTTCTCTGCGGAAGTTGATGTAGGTCCGCAAGACCGAGGGTTCGACCCCGATTACCTTCTGCATTTTAGATACATTCCCGGGTTGAATATTTTATTATCTTCCCATCGATTTCTCGTCATTCCCGTCGCAAGGGCTTTTTTACTTGTCTTTTAAACCAGTAATGGAAAGCATGTAATTTAACTTTTACATCAACATGGTCATGAAATATTTTGCTGAGCACACGGAAACGAATCATACGGGTTATGGTTATTATAATTTTATTTAACTATTTGCGGGGATAAAAAAAAAATAGCTTTTTGAAGCTTTGTATATTTGTATATTATTTGAAATGTTTACACTGAAACAAGTTTAGTTAAAAGATCTAAAACAAAGTAGTTTCGGAGTAACCTGTGGTGTAATGGCTTGTATAACGGCATTCAATGTCCAAGATTTTGGGTTCAAACCTTGCAGTTGGTCCAATGATTTTTTAATGGGAGTAAAACTTGGTTATCTTTCAGAAAGGACGTAAATAGGTGGTCCCGAGGCTATGCGATGTCAGGTTCTCGTTAAAGTGCATGGATATATGATTTTATATAATGCATTTATCACCCTTTTACGCTTATTTCGAAAAAAGTCTCAACTGATTTTGATTTGATTCGGGGTCCAGTTATTAAAGGCGAAAATAAATCATGCAAAAATAAATTAAGGTTCTATTTAATTAAGTGTATTCTTGTAAAATGTTTTTATTTCAAGGCTTAATTCAATTACATAATTATATCAAACGCTACTTCATCATTATTTTAATAAAAGAATTGTTAATGCCAAAAGGAGTTTTTTTTTTACCCAGAATACTCCTTGGAAACCGCTTTATCAATGGGAGAACAAAGACCCTACTTTACAAAACACTAATCCACCCAGCCCTTATGTACCCTTCTGGAACGGAAAAAACCTTCACCTTCGAAAGTAAGACCCTCCGAAGAATATTTGGACCCGTCAGGGATGGTGACTACTGGCAAAGAAGGAAAAAATGTGGAACTATACCAGCTTTATGGGGAAAAAAACATTGTTAAACTAATATAACTTGGACGACTTTGCTGGGCAGGCCATGTTGCCCGAATGAAACGTCATCTGGAATGAAATCTTTACCGAGAGAGAGGCAGAAGACGGCCTAGACTCAGGTGGGAGGACTGTGTGACCTAGGATGCCAAAGCCCTACTGAAAATCAGAGATTGGAGAGCGGCGGCACAAGACCGCATAACATATGGCGAAAACTTAATGAGGAGGCCAGGGCACACATCGGGCTGTAGCGCCATGGAATGATTGATACCTGGTTCGGGCTAATTCAGAAACATATGGGACATTAAGGTCTTTATGGATGAGCTTATTCGTGACAAAGTAAGGAGCGTTAAGGATTTTACGAAGGATTGTAAGGATTGGATACGAGAAGAATTCGATGGTTGAGTAGAGCCACATAGCTCTATTCCGTAAGTCCATATCGGCCTTATGATGGTCATATAAATAAGTATTTTGTAATTAAGCGGTAGGTTGGAACGTTTGTACTGTAAGTGTTGAAGTAGTCGAAAACGTCGGGCAGTTTCTTGTCGTTTCAGTCTTTTATGGGGATTCCAAGTTAGACGTTTGTCAAGGTGGAGTCCGAGGTATCGAATATGTTCAACAGGGGCTAGTGGAGTGTCATTAAAGGATACTGTAGGGCAGGAAGTCATGGGTTTAAGACGAAGGGTAAATGTTATCATCTGGTGGGATTTGTTAGAATTAATTTTAATCCTCCAATTCTGGCACCATACTTAAGGTCTCGGATGTGGGATTGAAGAGTGTGGGAGGCTGTAACAGGATCATTATCTACTGATAGCACACACGTGTCATCAGCATAGGTAGAAAGGAAAGTGTTTGAATGGGTTGGGATTATCAGCTGTATAGACTTATAAAGAACGGGTCCGAGGATGCTGCCTTGAGGAACACCAGCAGATTGAGAAAACAGGGAGGAATAGGAACTAGTGTGATTTATTTTAAAAGATCTATCAGCGAGGTAGGATTGGACAATTTTAAATTTAAATATATGGATAAATAAAACAATCTGGCATTGAGCATCAGAGATAAAAGAAACCATTCACTTCATACGAACTATAAAAATAGAGGGATAAAATTTAAGAATTAAAAATATGAGAATTAAAAGATAGATAAATAAGAAACAAAAGAGTTGCACCTTGAACAATTTATAACTATATAAACACTATATTTCACAAATTAGAAATATAATAAGATTACAAAATCTAAGATTGTGATATATGATAGAATCAGATATGTATTAATGAAATCACGAATAGTAAATCACTGAACGTTGACGAAAAAGCAACAAACCAAGGTCAGACATATTGCTGCATACTCAGGAAACGCTCTTGAAAATGAAGTGTTATTACATTAGAAAACTATCAACGTGAAAACTACCATTAGCAACTGGAAGGAAGTCGCCCGAATCATTTCGGTGTCAAGAACAGCGTTGGGAAACCTTTGGAAAGTTATTCACGGAGTGTGAAGATTTCCTTGCAGGCCTCGGAAAAGGTGCGAGGAAAGTATGTGTACGCGTGCACAGTAAGCGAAAGTCATGGGAAGGAATGTTACGTAAGTGATGGGCATTGTCCGGTCCGCGTCTTCTGGGGCGATCATCGGGCAGTGGAGGTTCTCCAAATCGGAGGAAGATAAGGCAGTTCCGGTAAATGGGCTATGTTCGTGGGAATAGAAGTTAGGAGTGTGTGCTTCTCTCAGAGCGGTCTGGGAACCGAATGAAATGTCAAGGCGTGCTCCTTCCCGGAAGAGAAATGCGCTTAACGGGATATGCAAAATGTAATTATGGAACAATTTTGGCGTCCATTTAAAAAAAGTACTATATCCACATTGGACAATTTTACTGGAAGCGCCAAATTTTCTTGAATTTTTTTTGGAATTCTCGATTTGCACTGGGATTTTGTTATAGAGTACGTTGGAAAGAGGATTACATTCGTACAAGTAGATTATATTGAGAAGGCAAGTTTTTTATTATTGTTTCATTTAATTGTAAATGATCATCACCTCGCAGAGATATACCATTTTGAATTATGTCATCATAACCTGGACGCGGCTGTAGCCTGTATGGTTCATTTTGTATTGATACGTTGATAATCTGAGTTGGTGGTATACATAGAGAATTTTTTATTCGATGGACCTGGAAATTCGGACATTAAGGACTAGGCTTTATAACTGTTTCAAGAGATTTATTTTTCTGTGAAAGAATAAAATTAGTCGTTTTTTTTCTATTTGTCATTGAACTTTTTTGCCTTTGATAATGTCAATTAATTTTAACACCCATTAATTTTCTAATAATTTCAGCATTATAATTCGAATTATTCTCTGTTTTAGAAAATCAATCTATCTATGAAAGATTAAAATTGATTTTTTTATATCCATACCGCTAATTTTTTTTTTCTTTTTTTCTATACGATGCTTAATTTTCTCTTTCCCCTCAACCGTTATTGATAAATGTTCAACAATTTGTTAAATAGGCTCTTGCCTATTTTTACTTATTACCCCCATATCGCTTACAACTAATTTTATTATTTTTCGTTTCCTCCAATAAATCGAAAATTACAAATACATTTTTGGGTACACCAGGAGGGTCTTTATGTTCTGTGTCACCCCCCGGCTCAAAGAACATAATAAATAATATTCTTTCACGGTCGGGATTCGAACCCAGGACCTAGAGAACAGTAGACTAGTGCTCTATCCACTAGACCACACCTTACCTCCAATTTACATACATCTGCTTTAATTAAAATCTAGAGTTATTTTTTTTATAACTTGATAAATTATTTTTTAATTTACTGCAGTTTACCCATAGCCCCTTAACGATATAATATCTGTGGCGGTCGTGAATAAGTGGTTAAGTCAAAATCTTTCATTTTACAGGTGAGCGACTTAAAGTTTTACATAATACCAAAATAGAGTTATTAATTACTGCTTTCTTTAAACCTAAAATTTTTTCCACCAAGAAGTTTCTTTAACCAATTCAACACGACGTAGGAGAAGGTCCGAGGGAAGCGATACGTGAAGTTAACCCACTTTCAATATAACTCGAGTTATCTAGTTTTTCACGACCGCCACAGATAAAGAATTCGTAACGATTAAAATAATAAAACGTGGATACAGTACTATTTGGTACGAATTAAACGGGACATTGTAGTTTTTGATATTGTAGAAGAGTTGTATGAAAGAATATAACGCATAATGGACAGTGCGGTCCCAACAATGAAGCACTATAACCTTCCTCGTTACAACACTACTTAACTACTAATTATGTTAATTACTAAAGTACATATATTTCCTTATATACCTCGGAGAAATATCTTTCCTCATTGGTTAATTACATTTCAAATTCCATTTTACATTCTTTCTAAAAATAAAAGTTATGCTAATTAGGTGTATAAAATAGCTTAAAGTAGGAAAAATGTATGTAGAACGAATACATTAAAATTAAGAAGCAAGATGAGCGCTTTTGTGAAATGAACAATTTTCAACTCCCACTTATAATTCCCTTCACTGGCACCCAGGACTCCTTTATAAACTCCGTCAATTCCTTCCCGCTACATACTTCCTGATAATCCGTTCCTACCTTACTGATAGAACCTTCAAAGTAAATCATAATCTTTCCTATTCTTCCACATTTTCTCAGTCTGCAGGTGTACCTCAGGGTAGTATCTTAGGTCCCATCCTTTATACGGTATATACAGCTGATATCCCACTCCATCCTAGCACTGTCCCCACAACTTACGCGGATGACACTCCGTCCATAATGATCCAACCGCTGCATCCCAAACCCTTCAGTCCCACATCACAGCCATTGAGAAATGGTGTCAGAACTGGAGGATTAAAATAAATCCCACTAAATTACCTTTACCCTTTGTCGCAACCCGATGACCTCCTGCCCCACTGTATCCTTTAATAATACCCCACTCATACCTGTTGAACAAATCCGATACCTAGGACTCCATCTTGACAAACGTCTTACATGGAATCTTCACACGAGACTAAAACGACAAGAGACTGCCCGTAGATACCGATTACTACAACACTTACTTGACAAACGTTCAAAACTTCCAATTCATTACATAAAGCTCATTTATGTTACCGTCATCAGACCCATCTGGACATGTGGAATCGAGCTTTGGGGCTCTACTAAGCCATCTAATTCCTCCCGTATCCAATCCTTACAATCCAAACTCTTCGCAAAATCCTAAATGCTCCTTATTTCGTCACAAATAAAATCATCCATAACGACCTTAATATCCCATTTGTTTCAGGCCTTTCTCGTACCAGATATACCACTTTTAATTCCAAACTCCCAGCCAATATAAACCCTCTTGTCCGCAATCTATCAACCTCACATATTCCTGACAACCCTCCGAGACGATTGAAAAGAAGATGGCCTCGGGATCTACTTACTTAAATAAACACCGAAGTTCTACCGCTGGGTAGTTTCTTAACAAGCCTTTCACGCCCTTAACTCTAATTCAACAGTTTTACTTGTTGTATTTATGTTAATACAGTTGTAAAATTCAATAAAATATGAATAAAAAAAAATAAATAAAAATAATTCCATTCCGTTACGCTATCATATACCAAAGTAACATAACTTTTATTTATTACTCTGTTTCTTGATATAATCTTTATTGTGACTGAATAGTTGCGTATTGCCGAAACCGAAACGAAATTGACAAGGAATGAATATAAGATAAGTTGTTCTCTCTCACTGATAAAAATAATACATCATGGATTAAACTATTTTTCCGAATATTTTAGAATTCATAAGATCGAATTATTAAGAAAGAATAGTGAGCTCCGAACAATGTATGGGAAACCAGACCTGGTATCGTTTGTGAAAAAATCCCGCTTAAGATGGCTCGGACATGTAGAAAGGATGCCAGAAAGTAGGATTCCAAGACTACTACTTTATGGAAAAATTGGAGGAAAAAGACAGAGAGGAAGGCCAAGAGTGAGATGGTTGGACGACGTCGAGGAGGACCTCAAGTTGCTTGGAGTGAGGAGATGGAGGGCTAGAGCGAAGGACAGGAACGACTGGCTTGAAGTTCTTGAGGAGGCCCGAGTCCTTGTTGGACCGTAGTGCACGCCAGTAAGTAAGTAAGATCGAATTATTCGAAATAAACAAAGTAGATAGACAATAGAAGTTTTAAACATGACTTAAACTAATATAGTCTCACTGAGGTCACCTGTAGCATACGGGCTAGCATAACAGCTTAGTATGCCCAAGGTTGCAGGTTCAAACCTGCAGGTGGCGCTAGGATTTTCTAATGGGTGTAAAAAAACCTTAGTTATGCCGTCCGTCTGTGCGATGTCTTCAAATACCTCTATCCTAATTTAACCTAAAACTAAAACTTATACCACTAAAACCCATGAATGGTGTTGGGCGGAGTACAAATAGAAATCCGTACTGTCTAGGAAACGTTCGAGCAATAAGGTGATTAGGTCTTGATCACGGTCGTCCGCTAGGTTTTTCCCCGAATTTTTTGGGTACCCACTATACAGAGGGTCTGCCCCAGGAGGGTGTTCATACCCAAGGTAGAATAAATAATATTCTGCTACAGCCGGGATTCAAACCCAGAACCCGGAGAACAGTAGACTAGTGCTCTACCCACTAGGGGTGGGCATACTTTTTTTTTTTTTTTTAACCACATGTGCACCTAGGCTCAGCCATCATAGAGACGGGAATTTTGGCATATTGCCTCTCAGAAAACATATTCGATTATGAAATCATTCGATTATTTAAATCATCGAAGTCCGATCATCGGATTATGACGATAATTCGATTATGCCCACCCCTACTATCCACTTGACCACTCCTCTAATTTAACCTGGATAGACAATATTTAGGACCCATTGTAGCATCGTCCGATTATCCACAGTTGCATAAAGTGACGTTAAATAAATAAACAAACCAACCGATATGTTTTTGTTTTTTGTTTTTTTTTTCACTGGCGCAACAGGCACTGCAGGCCCTGGGCCTCGCGGTGTAATATCCTGGGAGTTTACACTCGCGTTTCACAATGCAATTTATAGTGTAGGGTCATCACTCCCTACGCCTAATTTTGTGAGTGGCCACCATTTGGCTGACGGGTCTCACATACCCCATTACATTACATCCTTATAAAAGCCCCGCCGGTACTGGGATTCGAACTCGCAATCTGTGGCATGAGAGACTAGCGCGCTAGCCACTCAGCCACGGGCTCCCCTTTATATGGTTACTAAACGGTATGTCCTAGCGACAAATGTTATGAAACAAAAAATATTCCCAATTAAAATTCTAATTTGAATTTTTTAGATAATGCCCACCAATTTCGATCTGGGCAACACCAATAAAGCGAGAGCGTGTCAAAAAAGTGCACACCTATACCCCTCCCACCCAAAAAAAAAAAAAAAAAAAAAAAAAAGATTCATAATAACATGTGTTAAATCGATTCCATATCATTTCAGGATTTGAGATTAAAAAACAAAACAACGGGCCTTGAAGGTTAGCAGAACTGACCATGGATTGCCAAATGGACTCGCACGTTTTTCTTGTTTTATTGAGATCCCTCGTGTGATAGCCGTGTAGCTTATTGGTAAAATAAACGATATCAAGATCCAGTGATTGCTTGGTAATAACGTTTAGTGTTCGGGAATCGTCAAAACAAGATAAAAGGAAGTCCAAATCGTGGTAAAAAGAGATTTATTGCCGGGACGAACGTAAAAAAAAAAATGTCAATACCAATAATCCTTCTCAAAACTCTTTAAATAATTTATTACTACCCATATATTAGCTATATAAATTGTTGTAACATAATATAATAATTCGGTAATAATAAAATATTTTGATAATTTGCAGCGTTTTCATTAATAACGTTGTTTTCCATCTTTTGTAAACATATTGTTTACAATTCATTCAAAAATATTCCGTTAAAACTAAATAGACATTATACTTTCCGTATAAGAAAAGTTAAAAAACATAAACGCATGAAGAATTATAAACATGTGGGGCTTAATGGTGAAATATGCACTTAAATTGGTGATTTTTTAGAATGAAGTTTATTATTAGCGAATTATCAGGGTACTTAGTATAATCCTGGGACTTCAAATAAATAGCAGTTGTTCATAAAATAATAACACGAAACTCAGCATAAAATTAAGCAAATGAAAATCGAAATATACAATTTGTTTGAGCATGAACATTTTATTTTATATGTTTTGTTTTTTTACATGTATATTTTTGTTTGGAATTCAAAAAAATTCAATTAAATTCAAAATATTTTTTTTGGAATGAGGAAAATATATTTATTTTTTGTTAGTTTACGTGTTCTATTTACGCCTAGTGTTTCTATTCAATAGTGTAGTTAGGGATTAGCCAGACAAGAGTTCCCTCCTTGCCCTCAAGCCAGTACCGATCGCACTTGTAAGCTGAGAGCACGCTTTTATCGAATGGCACCTTCAAACCATTATTTGATCAAGACTTCGTCTCGTCTTCTTGAAGATCACCGTCCTTCCAGAGCCGCCTACCTGTCGTGCGGAACCGAAAAATTTATGGGCAGTTAACTAGCCTTGATAATTTTTTTTCTCATTATATTTGTTCATTTTTTTTTGTAATATTCTTCGTGGTACTAACACACTAATCCAATTTTTAAACTTATTTTTTTTATAGTTGGAAGGAATTAGTCCGGGTGGCGGTCATTAAATGAAACAACTAAATAGTTTCAACTATTTTATTGTTTGCCAACGTTTCGACCCCCTTTGTTTCCAATTCTCCAATTCTCCCACCATGCGCCCTGATGATGACCCACAAAGGGGGTCGAAACGTTGGCAAACAATAAAATAGTTGAAACTATTTAGTTGTTTCATTTAATGACCGCCACCCGGACTAATTCCTTCCAGTAATTTTCAACGGTCAACTAATTACATCCAGAACTATTTTTTTTAAAGTTTGGTTAATCAAAGAATTTATTTTTTTATAAATCAAATGATTTTTATTTTACTGTAAATTTTCCTCATTTTTACTTTCACTTACTGTATATAGTAAAGGAAAGTATTGCGATCGTTAAAATTTTTTCATGAAAGTCCATTTTTCAACAGAAACATACGTTTTAGGGTTCCCTGAATCCAAATAACCAAGTCCCGCAAAAAGGTCTGTGTGTGGTAACTCCCGGGCGGAAACGGTAAGTCCTATGAAACTGAAATTTCATATTTAAGACAAATATACGCCCGAGACGTGACAAAACTTTTTTTTATCAAAATGAGCTTACCAGAAGAGGCACTTTATACTATGCGTTTTGCAACTTTTTTCGATTTTCTCGAAAACGGTTCCGACGATTTTGATTAAACTCGCTATATCGATGTAAAATTTAATGGGATTTAATATCATGTAGGTTTCATTCTGATTAAAATGGTCTGACAGGGCTTAAATACCGATATTTTACATTTTCTTTCTCTAAAGTACCTTTAATATTGTTGATTATATAAAAATAACTGTATTATCCTGTTACCACTGATGAAAAGCAAGTAAATATGTAAGTTGTGCGAATTTAAAAAACAACTAAAGGAAAAAAAACTTTAAAAAATTTTTATGCAATTTTTTTTTTTAACATATGAGCAGTAATATTGATGTGTAATATACCGTTGGAAAGCTAAAGATTTTAGAAAAAATATTATCTCATACACAAGCTTTTAAAAGTTAATAGAGAGTGATGAAATGAACATAAAACTAACTGATTATTTTAGATAATAATATAAAAGATTTTTTAATAGAACACATGTTTCTATATAAATTCAATTTAATTAATTCTTTAATAGTATCACGTATTTTTATCTCTAACTGTTTTTGAAAATTCTTTCATTGATTTTAAAAATGGAGGTAAGTGAAAGTCGTGTGTTCCCTGCACCAGAATTTTTTATTAAACTTTTATGTATTTTGTTTCCTTTCAATTTTATTTTTTATTTAATATTATCTATTTTCTTTTTATTTTAATGTTAAGTATTCAAGACCAGCTCTTTTCGAAACGGGATCGAGTCTACGTTAGCCCATCTTTCATTTATTTGGTTTTAACGTCACTCATCCCAACACAAGTGTTATGATCATTCTCAATTGAGTCTCATCCTACAATTTATAAACCCAACATCACAAATTAATGTATTTATTCATGTATATTATAAATGAGGAAGCTTTTAAATTGTGAATTTTTGAATACATTTTTCTCAACAACCTTCATAAAATTTCCTACTAGTTTTTCTGATCAGAAATAATAAATTCGAAGGGCATTCATTCTTATTCAAAGGTTTGCTAAAGGTTTAATTAAAGTCTGTGTAATCGAAAAAACAAAACAACAGAATATGAAAATTATAAACGATATTATATCCGTTGCTGAATAAACAATAAAAATTTAAAGTAAGAGCTCTTGTTAAACGAAGACTTTGCATTACAAATAAACTTTGTTGAATATTTCGAAGCTACGATTTAAATAAAGAAATGGGAGTAAATAATAAAACGGCATTTCAATTGTTGATGAGGCACCAGCAATTAGTGTCTTAGTGGGTTAAGGCTGCTAGGGTTTTAATTTATTGAGAATGTTTGTGACTATTTAGATTTCTCTGTTAATCCTCATAAGTTTACCCAACACAAAACGGAAATTATTATTCATAGCTTCTTTTGGATCAAAAG
Source organism: Piezodorus guildinii (assembly GCA_023052935.1). Taxonomy (NCBI): domain Eukaryota; kingdom Metazoa; phylum Arthropoda; class Insecta; order Hemiptera; family Pentatomidae; genus Piezodorus; species Piezodorus guildinii. Next base: position 184,335,950 of record CM041293.1, on the reverse strand, counting down.
AACAAGCCAAACGTTGGTCCTCAGGAGATGTTTGGGGGATCATGTCTGCGAGATGTCATTGGGAAATAACTTTAAATAACCTTAACGTAAAATTTTTGTGAAGGCTTGACTTTTAATAAGAATCACTGGTTCTACACAGACCAATATAACATTCTACATTATATTGGGTTGTTTCACATGAAATGTCCGTTTTTATAGTTTCTGAAATACATAAAGGATTTTGCAGGTCTCTGTTGTTTTCTTCCGAATGTTTACATATTTAAAGTAAACGGTTACTAATCCTCTACCTTTGTATTATAAACATTAGCTTCCCAATCAATTACCCACTTTTTAGTATACCTCCAAATATGAACATGGAAACACTCGATTTTCAATTAATATTTTGTACGAATTTAAACTCGGCTATTCAGCAGCTGAGGCCGCTAGAAATATTTGCAAGGCGTTTGGGGAAGGGAGTGTCAATGAACGGACCATTCGCCGTTGGTTTCTTAAGTTTTCAGCTGGGGATACCGACATGGAAAACCTGCCCCGAGGAAGATTTGCGTCCGTAGTAGACAACGATGTCCTCAAACATGCAGTAGAAGGAAACCCCTAAACAGTTAAAGGACTCTCAGCACAACTAAATCCAAGTGCATCTACCGTTTCCAGACATTTAAAGTTATACATGGGTACCTCATGATCTCACTGAGCGGCTGCAAGACCCCATGATTCAAAACAAACCGTGCAAAAATTGAAAGAACTAGGCTACGATGTTCTTCCGCACCCACCATATTCTCCAGACTTGTCTCCAACAGACTACCACCTGTTCAGGAATTTAGACAACTTCGGCAAAGGAAAACCTTTTTGAAAATGACGATCAAGTGAAAAGTGCGTTTTCAGATTTTGTTTCACTTCAAAGCTCAGAGTTTTTCAGTTCGGGGATAAAAAAGCTGGTGTCACGTAGGGAAAAATGTGTAGAAAAAGAAGGTAAATACTTCGAATAAAATTATCTTATTTTCATATTGTATTTTTAATAAAAATCCTTTACCGTGAAAACGGACATTTCTTGTGACACAACCCAATATAATTACGTGTGTTAACTGATAGGTGCCTGCTACTGCAAAATCACAACGCTCGACTATTGATCAAATATTAGATATCAACTTTATATCGATTTTAAAGGCTTATGATTCCATAGACCGTCAGAAGCTGTATAACATCAGGATTGAACAGAGAATACCTAGAAAGTTAGTAAACCTAGTAGAAACGTGTGAGATGAATCAAGTATTTATAAATTATTAACGATGAGAAATTATAATTTACATAATAATAAATGTTGTGCATTGTAAATATATTAGAAAATTCTTGCAACAAAATAGTGACATGCAGATGAACTTTACCTTACTCCAATATAATCCAACCCATCCTTTTATAATCGTAAATAACTTGTTCTCACCTGTAACTAAAAAGAAAAGAAAAATTAGTAAATATAAAAAAAAAAAAAAAAAAAAAAAAAAAAAAAATGGAACAGCAATTAATGATATTAAAGTCTAGTGACAATAACATAAATTTACATAGCCTAAAAAATGATTAGGGTTATTTTATGCATCAGTTTCAAACGAGATTCCTTATCTTTCAGTGGTATTTTGCTTACGCAAAATGAAAGAGAAAAAAATTCATTTTGTAATTTAATAATTTTTTATTTCCGGAAAGGAAATCCCGCTGCAACGAAATCTGCAGTGTGTATGGCGATTACGCCTTAGGAGAATGCACCGTCCGTGAGTGGTTTTCTCGGTTCAGAACCGGAAATTTTGACTCGGAAAACGCAAAGCGCTTGGCTCGTCCTTCAACTGTTCTAGGAGGACAGTTGGTCTTTTAGTGAACAAATAGGGTTTTTCAACAAAGATGGAAAAATATGCCTATTTCGATTATGACGAATGATTGCGGGAATATCATTGAACTAAATTCAATGGATGAGGTGATTTAGTGAAAGACAATTTAACGCTCTTTCATTTTGTAACGAAAGATATTTTCTATAGGAGGAACTATATTCGGGTTATAGGCATAAAACTATTAAAAGAGCGAAAAATTCCAGGTTTTTCGGCATCAATAAGTTAAGCTCACCACCTGAGATTGCATTTATTAAGGACCATAAAAAGGTATTAAAACGATTTCCAGCTTTGTCGGAATTAATTCCCACAAATCTTGAATTTTAGTCCTCCTAAAATTTATTTGCTGATGTTTGCTTAATTTTTTTTTTTTTTTTTTAATTTGACCATTATTTAATATTTTTTTCTGAAATTTCGTGCTTTTTATTTTTTTCTATTATAAATATTAAATCATCCATATAGTTTTGTTTTATTATTTTCAATTATGAACCTTTTTAGTTAACGAAAAATAATTAAAGACAATGCCCATCCTCAAAATTTGATGTCCTAAGTTTCAAAAAACGTATATTTGGGTTATATACGAATAAAAAAATTCTTCGGTACGCAGTCCACGGCTTTTGAAACGATTACTCCAACGATTTTTTTTTTAGAAATTCGGACTAACAAAGATGAAAAATATGCCTATTTCTGAAGAATGATTGCGGCAATATCATTAAACTAAATTCAATGGATGAGATGATTTATTGAAAGACAATTTATCGCTCTTTTATTTTGTAACGAAAGATATTTTCTATAGAAGGACCTTTTTTCGGGTTATAGGCAAAAAACTATTAAAAGAGCGAACATTTAAAATTCTCTTTTTTAGAAACCTAAAAAAACCAGAATGAGTCGTTTTTGAGTGAATCGTGAAAATGTAAAAAATGTATGATATAAAGTGGCTCTTCTGGTTCCCAAATTTTGATAATAAAAGTTGCTGTAACACCTTGGGCTTGTAGTTAACTTAAATATGAGATTTCGTTTTCGTAAAACTGTTTGTTTTCGTGCTACCACAAACACTTAAGCGAGACTTGGGTGTTTGGACTCACGAGGATCCTAAAACATGTATTTCGGCCATTCAAAACTGGAATTTCAAATTTTCACGATGCAATGCATTCCCTTACTATATATATATATATATATATATATATATATATATATATATATATATATATATATATATATATATATATATGTATGTATGTATGTGTAAGCAGAATTAATAGAGAACATTAAAACAAAATTGTGGATGTAATTAGTTGACCGTTGAGAATTACTGGAAGGAATTAGTCCGGGTGGCGGTCATTAAATGAAACAACTAAATAGTTTCAACTATTTTATTGTTTGCCAACGTTTCGACCCCCTTTGTGGGTCATCATCAGGGCTAAAAAGATACAAAAGAATATAATTTCAATGACATTACATACAATATTATATAACCTATTTAGCTAGAGAACGTCGGTATTGAAAAAATAACAGAAGAACTGTATATGTAAAAAAAAAATTACAATGACCATATTACAATAATGAAAGTGTTATACAGAGAAAATAAAAATGTTCACTAAACAAAATTTACACAGGTATCAATAATTTACATGAAATATGAAATATAAAAATATGAAGTAGAGTGGAGATACGTACCGCATGGTGGGAGAATGGAAACTAGGTACTGTTTTGGTAGATGGGGGGTAGGTAGGATGGAAAATACGTAGGAAAAGGTGGAATGGAAAATACGTACTGATTTATGGACAGGGCCTGACAACAATGACTAAAATTCTTGATACTACCATACAAAGAATCAATGAAATTTAACTTATGATTATACTAATGATACAGGATAAAAAATTATGATTTAATTCTTGAAATATCACCTATATAATAATAAGAGCAGTGATGGAAGATGTATATGGAGAAAAACTGACTGTACCTCCCAACTTAATCATCCCTAATTCTGTTTTAGGTATCCAAAGATAACAGGGTGGAAAAAATAATAATGGAACATTGTAAAATACATTAATTGACAAATCTTACAGGTTGATAAAAAAAATTAAATAAACATAAATACAAGTTGGAATAAATTGAATAGTGAAGACATTTAGAAAATTTTAAATACATAAACAAAACAAAATAAATACATATATAGAATTATATGGATACCTAAAATAGATTTAAAAATATTAATAAAAACCAACAAACAATAATAATGAAAAACAAAAAAAAAAACAATATATATGGTGGGATAGACAGAGAAAATATGCTACTTAATAGAGTTTAATATGTGGCTATATGTGGAGGAAATGCATTGTTTATCGGTTTTGTGGTTAACAGGATTGGATTGGAGGTGGATGTGGACGGATTCAGCGATTAGTCTTTTCTTATGGTTTGGAACATAATCTAAAATGGAGCAGTCGTCAAAGTTAAAGGGATGATTGAAATGTATGGAGTGTTCAGAAAGTTTTGAGGCTAGAGGGTTTCGAGAGGATACGGAGAGTTTATGTTGCGATATTCTGGTTTTTAAGTAATTTTTGGTTTCTCCTACATAGGATACATCACAATCTGTACATGAAATTTTATAAACAATATTGGAACGATATATAGGAGTGATCGGGTCTTTTGTATTGGTAAAAAGGTGAGAAAGCTTGTTCTGGGTCTTTAGTCCTAGTTTTAAGGAAGGTAAGGAAAATTTAAGGATTTTTTTTATATTTTCAGAAAGGTGCGGAATGTAAGGTAGGGATCTATATAAAAATATCATGGGTGAATCATGGTCGGGAATTGTAGGGGAAGTAACGGTGGTTTTTGTGTTATAAGAATCTATAAGGTTTTTAATTACTTTTTTTGGGAAGCTGTTTAAGGTTAGTATTTTTTTAATACGTTCGATATTATTAGGATGGTACTTTGGATCAGACAAGGATAGGCAACGGTGGACGAGATTCTTGGCAACATTTAATTTCTGATGATATGGGTGTTGGGAGAAGAAGTTGAGCAGTCTACCAGAATAGGTGGATTTGGTGTACCAGTCAGTTGAAATAGAACCGTCGGTATTTCTAGTGATAAGTAAGTCTAAAAAGGGAATTGTCAAGTTGTTTTCTCTTTCTACGGTAAAACGGAGGCGTGGATCATAAGAATTAAATGATTTTAGGATATCGGGGATTTTGTCTGGGTTTATTATAAGGAAGAGGTCGTCCACGTACTTTTTAATAAATATAATTTCATTTTTATAGGTTGCGGTTATAGAGTCGAGTAAGTCATTTAGTACGATATTAGAGAGGTCAGGAGCGAGACAGTTACCCATTGCAAGTCCCGAGATCTGATTGTAAAATTTGTTTTGAAAAGTGAGATATCCGGTTTTACAACAAAGTTTTAGTGATTCTAAATATGAAAGAAGATTGAGTGTGGTGTGGGGTTCAATGATGTTCCAGTGTTTTTCTACTAGTTGGATAACTTTATCAATGGGGATATTGGTAAATAGGCTTTCGGCGTCAAAGGATGTTAGAATGTAGTTGGGGGGAATATGCAATGATAGTAACTGTTCTCGGAGGTAAAGGGAATTGTTAATGTCATAGGGGTTAGTTCGGCTAAGTATTTTAAGTGAAGGTAGAAGGAATTTACTAAGTTTCGAGGAAGGTGCGTTGATGTTTGAAATGATGGGACGGAGTGGATTGCCGGGTTTGTGGATTTTGGGAAGGCCATATAAACGCGGGGGTAAGGAGTTGTACGAGATCAAGTTTCTGTACGTGGTTAGGTTGATGAATTTATTTTCTAAGAGATTTTTGATATGTTGATTGAATTTAATCATGAGAGGGCGGGTGGGATCACGGGAAGATGGTGTATATGTCGATCGGTCTGATAAGAGTGAGTTAATTTTGTCGTCATATTCAGTTTTGTCCATTATAACTGTCACGTTACCTTTGTCAGCCCTAGTAACTATAAGTTGTTCATTGGATCTGAGGAATGAGCGAGTGAAGGAAAGATCTTTGAAGAAGAGGGGGGAAAGAGACGATTGAGGTGGAGGGCGTTGGAGATGGTTGGAGATCATATTACTAATACGTAAACGGGAGATTTCCTTGTCCTCCTCACTTATTTTGAAAATATCATCTTTATAAATATATTCCAAATCCGTGATAAGTTGGGGAATCATTTTTGAAGGATTAGAAGAAGGGGTAGAAAAATTGGGACCTAAGCTCAAAATGTTGTTAACATTAGGGGGGACTGAGGTAGAGGAAATATTTTTGATCCAATCATCAGAGCCTTTAGGATACGGTTTTTTATTAATACTATTTTCATAAATGGTTTTAAATTTTTTAACGAGGGAAAGTTTTGTCTGTTTTTTAGTGAAAGCAAAAATTGTTTGAATACTTGTAGTCAGTTTGTCCATGTTCTGGTCTCCTATAATAGGATGTAAAAAAGAATTTAAGGAACGTATATTGTCGTTTATGTGGTCAATTTGTTGTATGGTTTCTCTAATTTTTAAGTTCAGTAGTGTTCTTTTGTATCTGTCCAAGGAGTGTGTCAATTTGGAGGCAAGAGAATTTGACAAAGGGACTTGACTAATGCAGTTCTCAATAAATTTTGGGAAAAGAGACTGGGTTCGACATTTTAATAAGAAAATTCTTTGTTCTGTTTTTTTGGCAAGTCGTTTGTGGAGGTTGCAAAGATTGTTAAAGGCTTTTCTATTTTGGGGGAATTGCGATTTAAATGAGGAGAAAATATGATGGTGGTCATTATTAGTAATCACTGAAGAAAGGTGGTAAGGGGTTGAAGAGGATACATTTTGAGTCTGGGAGAAAGATGTATCCGGAGAAGTAATTGAAAGATGAGAAGTAACTAGGGAAGAAGGTGTATGGGGAGTTTTAGTATGATGTTGAGTTGGGAAGTGCGTCAGAAATCCATTACTATTAAACCTAGTGTGATAGCGGTGTGATGGTCTAGAAGAATCCAAAAGAGCGGTCGACTGAGGGTTTGGTCGTTGTGGTGGTGATCGAGGAGTTGTTACCTTTTTTGAACTGGAATTGTGGTGATGAGAAGAGCGTGAGTCACCTGAGGTTGTAGAAATGATGGCTTGTTGAGATGAAAATGCCTGCTGTTGTTGAGATGTAGATAGTATGTCCTGCTTTCGATTTTGTATTCTGGCGCTGCGGCGGAGAGTTGAGGAGGATGTATCTTTTTGTTGTTCCCGTGTTCTTTTTATCATTGTGGATGTAATTAGTTGACCGTTGAGAATTACTGGAAGGAATTAGTCCGGGTGGTGGTCATTAAATGAAACAACTAAATAGTTTCAACTATTTTATTGTTTGCCAACGTTTCGACCCCCTTTGTGGGTCATCATCAGGGCTAAAAAGATACAAAAGAATATAATTTCAATGACATTACATACAATATTATATAACCTATTTAGCTAGAGAACGTCGGTATTGAAAAAATAACAGAAGAACTGTATATGTAAAAAAAAAAAAATTACAATGACCATATTACAATAATGAAAGTGTTATACAGAGAAAATAAAAATGTTCACTAAACAAAATTTACACAGGTATCAATAATTTACATGAAATATGAAATATAAAAATATGAAGTAGAGTGGAGATACGTACCGCATGGTGGGAGAATGGAAACTAGGTACTGTTTTGGTAGATGGGGGGTAGGTAGGATGGAAAATACGTAGGAAAAGGTGGAATGGAAAATACGTACTGATTTATGGACAGGGCCTGACAACAATGACTAAAATTCTTGATACTACCATACAAAGAATCAATGAAATTTAACTTATGATTATACTAATGATACAGGATAAAAAATTATGATTTAATTCTTGAAATATCACCTATATAATAATAAGAGCAGTGATGGAAGATGTATATGGAGAAAGACTGACTGTACCTCCCAACTTAATCATCCCTAATTCTGTTTTAGGTATCCAAAGATAACAGGGTGGAAAAAATAATAATGGAACATTGTAAAATACATTAATTGACAAATCTTACAGGTTGATAAAAAAAATTAAATAAACATAAATACAAGTTGGAATAAATTGAATAGTGAAGACATTTAGAAAATTTTAAATACATAAACAAAACAAAATAAATACATATATAGAATTATATGGATACCTAAAATAGATTTAAAAATATTAATAAAAACCAACAAACAATAATAATGAAAAACAAAAAAAACAATATATATGGTGGGATAGACAGAGAAAATATGCTACTTAATAGAGTTTAATATGTGGCTATATGTGGAGGAAATGCATTGTTTATCGGTTTTGTGGTTAACAGGATTGGATTGGAGGTGGATGTGGACGGATTCAGCGATTAGTCTTTTCTTATGGTTTGGAACATAATCTAAAATGGAGCAGTCGTCAAAGTTAAAGGGATGATTGAAATGTATGGAGTGTTCAGAAAGTTTTGAGGCTAGAGGGTTTCGAGAGGATACGGAGAGTTTATGTTGCGATATTCTGGTTTTTAAGTAATTTTAATATGGCCTTCCCAAAATCCACAAACCCGGCAATCCACTCCGTCCCATCATTTCAAACATCAACGCACCTTCCTCGAAACTTAGTAAATTCCTTCTACCTTCACTTAAAATACTTAGCCGAACTAACCCCTATGACATTAACAATTCCCTTTACCTCCGAGAACAGTTACTATCATTGCATATTCCCCCCAACTACATTCTAACATCCTTTGACGCCGAAAGCCTATTTACCAATATCCCCATTGATAAAGTTATCCAACTAGTAGAAAAACACTGGAACATCATTGAACCCCACACCACACTCAATCTTCTTTCATATTTAGAATCACTAAAACTTTGTTGTAAAACCGGATATCTCACTTTTCAAAACAAATTTTACAATCAGATCTCGGGACTTGCAATGGGTAACTGTCTCGCTCCTGACCTCTCTAATATCGTACTAAATGACTTACTCGACTCTATAACCGCAACCTATAAAAATGAAATTATATTTATTAAAAAGTACGTGGACGACCTCTTCCTTATAATAAACCCAGACAAAATCCCCGATATCCTAAAATCATTTAATTTTTATTCTTATGATCCACGCCTCCGTTTTACCGTAGAAAGAGAAAACAACTTGACAATTCCCTTTTTAGACTTACTTATCACTAGAAATACCGACGGTTCTATTTCAACTGACTGGTACACCAAATCCACCTATTCTGGTAGACTGCTCAACTTCTTCTCCCAACACCCATATCATCAGAAATTAAATGTTGCCAAGAATCTCGTCCACCGTTGCCTATCCTTGTCTGATCCAAAGTACCATCCTAATAATATCGAACGTATTAAAAAAATACTAACCTTAAACAGCTTCCCAAAAAAAGTAATTAAAAACCTTATAGATTCTTATAACACAAAAACCACCGTTACTTCCCCTACAATTCCCGACCATGATTCACCCATGATATTTTTATATAGATCCCTACCTTACATTCCGCACCTTTCTGAAAATATAAAAAAAATCCTTAAATTTTCCTTACCTTCCTTAAAACTAGGACTAAAGACCCAGAACAAGCTTTCTCACCTTTTTACCAATACAAAAGACCCGATCACTCCTATATATCGTTCCAATATTGTTTATAAAATTTCATGTACAGATTGTGATGTATCCTATGTAGGAGAAACCAAAAATTACTTAAAAACCAGAATATCGCAACATAAACTCTCCGTATCCTCTCGAAACCCTCTAGCCTCAAAACTTTCTGAACACTCCATACATTTCAATCATCCCTTTAACTTTGACGACTGCTCCATTTTAGATTATGTTCCAAACCATAAGAAAAGACTAATCGCTGAATCCGTCCACATCCACCTCCAATCCAATCCTGTTAACCACAAAACCGATAAACAATGCATTTCCTCCACATATAGCCACATATTAAACTCTATTAAGTAGCATATTTTCTCTGTCTATCCCACCATATATATTGTTTTTTTTTGTTTTTCATTATTATTGTTTGTTGGTTTTTATTAATATTTTTAAATCTATTTTAGGTATCCATATAATTCTATATATGTATTTATTTTGTTTTGTTTATGTATTTAAAATTTTCTAAATGTCTTCACTATTCAATTTATTCCAACTTGTATTTATGTTTATTTAATTTTTTTTATCAACCTGTAAGATTTGTCAATTAATGTATTTTACAATGTTCCATTATTATTTTTTCCACCCTGTTATCTTTGGATACCTAAAACAGAATTAGGGATGATTAAGTTGGGAGGTACAGTCAGTTTTTCTCCATATACATCTTCCATCACTGCTCTTATTATTATATAGGTGATATTTCAAGAATTAAATCATAATTTTTTATCCTGTATCATTAGTATAATCATAAGTTAAATTTCATTGATTCTTTGTATGGTAGTATCAAGAATTTTAGTCATTGTTGTCAGGCCCTGTCCATAAATCAGTACGTATTTTCCATTCCACCTTTTCCTACGTATTTTCCATCCTACCTACCCCCCATCTACCAAAACAGTACCTAGTTTCCATTCTCCCACCATGCGGTACGTATCTCCACTCTACTTCATATTTTTATATTTCATATTTCATGTAAATTATTGATACCTGTGTAAATTTTGTTTAGTGAACATTTTTATTTTCTCTGTATAACACTTTCATTATTGTAATATGGTCATTGTAATTTTTTTTTACATATACAGTTCTTCTGTTATTTTTTCAATACCGACGTTCTCTAGCTAAATAGGTTATATAATATTGTATGTAATGTCATTGAAATTATATTCTTTTGTATCTTTTTAGCCCTGATGATGACCCACAAAGGGGGTCGAAACGTTGGCAAACAATAAAATAGTTGAAACTATTTAGTTGTTTCATTTAATGACCGCCACCCGGACTAATTCCTTCCAGTAATTCTCAACGGTCAACTAATTACATCCACAATGATAAAAAGAACACGGGAACAACAAAAAGATACATCCTCCTCAACTCTCCGCCGCAGCGCCAGAATACAAAATCGAAAGCAGGACATACTATCTACATCTCAACAACAGCAGGCATTTTCATCTCAACAAGCCATCATTTCTACAACCTCAGGTGACTCACGCTCTTCTCATCACCACAATTCCAGTTCAAAAAAGGTAACAACTCCTCGATCACCACCACAACGACCAAACCCTCAGTCGACCGCTCTTTTGGATTCTTCTAGACCATCACACCGCTATCACACTAGGTTTAATAGTAATGGATTTCTGACGCACTTCCCAACTCAACATCATACTAAAACTCCCCATACACCTTCTTCCCTAGTTACTTCTCATCTTTCAATTACTTCTCCGGATACATCTTTCTCCCAGACTCAAAATGTATCCTCTTCAACCCCTTACCACCTTTCTTCAGTGATTACTAATAATGACCACCATCATATTTTCTCCTCATTTAAATCGCAATTCCCCCAAAATAGAAAAGCCTTTAACAATCTTTGCAACCTCCACAAACGACTTGCCAAAAAAACAGAACAAAGAATTTTCTTATTAAAATGTCGAACCCAGTCTCTTTTCCCAAAATTTATTGAGAACTGCATTAGTCAAGTCCCTTTGTCAAATTCTCTTGCCTCCAAATTGACACACTCCTTGGACAGATACAAAAGAACACTACTGAACTTAAAAATTAGAGAAACCATACAACAAATTGACCACATAAACGACAATATACGTTCCTTAAATTCTTTTTTACATCCTATTATAGGAGACCAGAACATGGACAAACTGACTACAAGTATTCAAACAATTTTTGCTTTCACTAAAAAACAGACAAAACTTTCCCTCGTTAAAAAATTTAAAACCATTTATGAAAATAGTATTAATAAAAAACCGTATCCTAAAGGCTCTGATGATTGGATCAAAAATATTTCCTCTACCTCAGTCCCCCCTAATGTTAACAACATTTTGAGCTTAGGTCCCAATTTTTCTACCCCTTCTTCTAATCCTTCAAAAATGATTCCCCAACTTATCACGGATTTGGAATATATTTATAAAGATGATATTTTCAAAATAAGTGAGGAGGACAAGGAAATCTCCCGTTTACGTATTAGTAATATGATCTCCAACCATCTCCAACGCCCTCCACCTCAATCGTCTCTTTCCCCCCTCTTCTTCAAAGATCTTTCCTTCACTCGCTCATTCCTCAGATCCAATGAACAACTTATAGTTACTAGGGCTGACAAAGGTAACGTGACAGTTATAATGGACAAAACTGAATATGACGACAAAATTAACTCACTCTTATCAGACCGATCGACATATACACCATCTTCCCGTGATCCCACCCGCCCTCTCATGATTAAATTCAATCAACATATCAAAAATCTCTTAGAAAATAAATTCATCAACCTAACCACGTACAGAAACTTGATCTCGTACAACTCCTTACCCCCGCGTTTATATGGCCTTCCCAAAATCCACAAACCCGGCAATCCACTCCGTCCCATCATTTCAAACATCAACGCACCTTCCTCGAAACTTAGTAAATTCCTTCTACCTTCACTTAAAATACTTAGCCGAACTAACCCCTATGACATTAACAATTCCCTTTACCTCCGAGAACAGTTACTATCATTGCATATTCCCCCCAACTACATTCTAACATCCTTTGACGCCGAAAGCCTATTTACCAATATCCCCATTGATAAAGTTATCCAACTAGTAGAAAAACACTGGAACATCATTGAACCCCACACCACACTCAATCTTCTTTCATATTTAGAATCACTAAAACTTTGTTGTAAAACCGGATATCTCACTTTTCAAAACAAATTTTACAATCAGATCTCGGGACTTGCAATGGGTAACTGTCTCGCTCCTGACCTCTCTAATATCGTACTAAATGACTTACTCGACTCTATAACCGCAACCTATAAAAATGAAATTATATTTATTAAAAAGTACGTGGACGACCTCTTCCTTATAATAAACCCAGACAAAATCCCCGATATCCTAAAATCATTTAATTCTTATGATCCACGCCTCCGTTTTACCGTAGAAAGAGAAAACAACTTGACAATTCCCTTTTTAGACTTACTTATCACTAGAAATACCGACGGTTCTATTTCAACTGACTGGTACACCAAATCCACCTATTCTGGTAGACTGCTCAACTTCTTCTCCCAACACCCATATCATCAGAAATTAAATGTTGCCAAGAATCTCGTCCACCGTTGCCTATCCTTGTCTGATCCAAAGTACCATCCTAATAATATCGAACGTATTAAAAAAATACTAACCTTAAACAGCTTCCCAAAAAAAGTAATTAAAAACCTTATAGATTCTTATAACACAAAAACCACCGTTACTTCCCCTACAATTCCCGACCATGATTCACCCATGATATTTTTATATAGATCCCTACCTTACATTCCGCACCTTTCTGAAAATATAAAAAAAATCCTTAAATTTTCCTTACCTTCCTTAAAACTAGGACTAAAGACCCAGAACAAGCTTTCTCACCTTTTTACCAATACAAAAGACCCGATCACTCCTATATATCGTTCCAATATTGTTTATAAAATTTCATGTACAGATTGTGATGTATCCTATGTAGGAGAAACCAAAAATTACTTAAAAACCAGAATATCGCAACATAAACTCTCCGTATCCTCTCGAAACCCTCTAGCCTCAAAACTTTCTGAACACTCCATACATTTCAATCATCCCTTTAACTTTGACGACTGCTCCATTTTAGATTATGTTCCAAACCATAAGAAAAGACTAATCGCTGAATCCGTCCACATCCACCTCCAATCCAATCCTGTTAACCACAAAACCGATAAACAATGCATTTCCTCCACATATAGCCACATATTAAACTCTATTAAGTAGCATATTTTCTCTGTCTATCCCACCATATATATTGTTTTTTTTTTTGTTTTTCATTATTATTGTTTGTTGGTTTTTATTAATATTTTTAAATCTATTTTAGGTATCCATATAATTCTATATATGTATTTATTTTGTTTTGTTTATGTATTTAAAATTTTCTAAATGTCTTCACTATTCAATTTATTCCAACTTGTATTTATGTTTATTTAATTTTTTTTATCAACCTGTAAGATTTGTCAATTAATGTATTTTACAATGTTCCATTATTATTTTTTCCACCCTGTTATCTTTGGATACCTAAAACAGAATTAGGGATGATTAAGTTGGGAGGTACAGTCAGTTTTTCTCCATATACATCTTCCATCACTGCTCTTATTATTATATAGGTGATATTTCAAGAATTAAATCATAATTTTTTATCCTGTATCATTAGTATAATCATAAGTTAAATTTCATTGATTCTTTGTATGGTAGTATCAAGAATTTTAGTCATTGTTGTCAGGCCCTGTCCATAAATCAGTACGTATTTTCCATTCCACCTTTTCCTACGTATTTTCCATCCTACCTACCCCCCATCTACCAAAACAGTACCTAGTTTCCATTCTCCCACCATGCGGTACGTATCTCCACTCTACTTCATATTTTTATATTTCATATTTCATGTAAATTATTGATACCTGTGTAAATTTTGTTTAGTGAACATTTTTATTTTCTCTGTATAACACTTTCATTATTGTAATATGGTCATTGTAATTTTTTTTTTACATATACAGTTCTTCTGTTATTTTTTCAATACCGACGTTCTCTAGCTAAATAGGTTATATAATATTGTATGTAATGTCATTGAAATTATATTCTTTTGTATCTTTTTAGCCCTGATGATGACCCACAAAGGGGGTCGAAACGTTGGCAAACAATAAAATAGTTGAAACTATTTAGTTGTTTCATTTAATGACCGCCACCCGGACTAATTCCTTCCATTAAAACAAAATATATGTTTTGGCTAGTGAACTATTTCGGGGTGTCAGTGTTGTTTTCACAGTTGATCAAGAGAACAATTTACCCTCCAGCGGCTGCAAAACGTACCGTAGAATGCTGATCTAAACGCTCCCTAGTGTCTCTTCGCTTGTTTCGAAACCGTTTCGAAATAAACCTTACTTCTTTCAAACTGGACATGTAACGTTAAGATGATGCAGACGGTATTCAAATGCTATCCAATCACTTTAATTAAGTAAAACTTAATATATTGTGCTAACATGTCTACCTAATTTGTATTCCATATTCATGGCTACAAAAGAAGAGGTAACTACCAGTTGTATAATTCATAAATATAAATTATAAAGACTAAGTAATGAGAGAGAAAATACAAAGATGAAATGTAATAGAAATCATATTAATAATTAGAAAGAAAGAAGAGCAGTGAATATTATAACTAACAATACTTAAAATAATTAGAATCAAACGGGAATAGAAAATATTTAATATTTCGATAAAAAGGGAATACTTTGATCATGGTATGAAAAATATTACATATATATGACGTACACGTAAAATGGGAAACATTAAAATATGAAATATATTGAAGTTAAGAATGTATAAATATCTTTACGTCAGAAAGAATATGATGAAAAAGTGGGATGTTATGCGCTCCAGGTGAGGACAAGATAAACTAAGCTTAGCGACAATAATGCTACCAAAGTAAACACAAGAATTAAAAAAAAAAAAAAAAAATCATCAAGATATATTGGCTGAATTAATATATTAAAAATATGGTTCGAAAATATTGAATAGACGACATATTTATTAGACTACATATTTATTAGGTAAGTAAATAATTAAAATAAAAATGACGGATGTAAAAGAGAATGCGCTCTAATAGATTGGTAACTAAGGAACTAGATTTTTTGGACAGAGTGAAATAGATGAATTTAGGCCGAAACCTTGGTACAATGATCAAGTTTTTAATTTAGAAGTTTCGATGAATGCACTCCCGTAACTTTTCCTCAATATCTACATACAGTAAACTACTCTTATATATATATATATATATATATATATATATATATATATATATATATATATATATATATAAAACCTGTACCACTACAACTCATGAAGGGTCTTGGGCTCAGTACATATAGAGATTCGTTTCTAGGCCAACGGCAGTGCAATGAGGTGATTAGGCCTTAATCACGCTCAGCCGCCAGGTTTTCCCAAATTAATTTGGGTACCCACTTTATAGAGGCTGGGTCTGTCCCAGGAGGGTCTCCATATCCATACCTTAGGTTCTCCCCCCGACTGAATTAACAGAATAAATAATATTTCTGCCACAGCCGGGATTCGAACCCAGGACTCGGAGCACAGCAGACTAGTGCTATATCCACTAGACCACGCCGCTCCCCTACTCTTATATAATATATATATATATATATATATATATATATATATATATATATAATATATATATATATATATATATATATATATATATAATATATATATATATATATAATTTTTTGTTATTTTCTTCTCTGGCACGGCAGGCCGTGTAGGCCCTTGGCTGCGTGGTGTAATCCCCTGAAAATCTCGATGAGATTTTACAGGGCAGGGTCATCACTCCTTACGCCTATTTATGTGAATGGCCACCATTTGGCAGACGGGTCTCACATACCCCGAGGAGAGGCTGTGAGTGAATCCCCATTTAATTGTATCCTTATAAAAACCCCGCCGGAAATGGGAATCGAACTCACAACCTTTAGCATGAGAGACTAGCGCGCTAGCCACTCAGCCACGGGCTCCCCACAGTTATAAAGAAGAATTTAAATCCGTTTGTTTAATCAGTTCATAATAAGAGAAATCGATCCGGTTCATAATCAGATAAAACCGCAAAGTCGAGACGTTACCAGAACGCACAAAGATGGTAGGTTAAGTGGTGGCTAGAGTTAGGAGTTGGGAGTGGCCTGGAGGGTGCCCTGAAGCAGTCGTGACAAGACTGTCGAAACGTCCTTCGGGTCACGAACTCCTATTCACGAAATCTCTCCTCCAAAAGCTGTAATATCATAACGCGCCTGGCCTGTACCTATCTCCTTTGCCAGGGTTGCAATAAGCCGTTAGATATTGTATCCTGCTTCGTATTATACAACACGAGGGAAGGGTGTAAACAACAAAAACAAAATGAACCCCTGCAACAGAAATGGGCAAATTCCTATTATAAAATAAGAATACAAAAGCATTTGAGAATAACGGGTTTTGGAAATACGAATTATTGTATTTAATCAACATTTAACTCATTTTTAAATGTATACTTTTTTGTTTTCCAATAGTGAGTTTTAAATGCTTATATTTTCAAAATATATATTGAAAATTACATTAAATATGCATTTTAAAGTATAGAAAAATATACCAAACGGATAATATATTTTAATCTCTAAAATTATAATTCATAGTCGTGCTCAGGTACCACTCCTTTCATGACAAACTCCAAACCCACTCTAATCCACTAGTTTCAAACCCAGCCACCTCAACAATTCCTGATAATCCTCCGAGGCGACTGAAAATAAGCTGACCCCGAGACCTTCTGGTTTAGCATAGTTTTTGGAGATCTGGCAATGGGCAGTATCTCTACATGTGAATTATGACAGTATAATCTTGTATCACATTTACTGAATGTATTTTAAAATACAGTTGTAAATATCAAATATATATATATATATATATAAATTTTATTTGGAATTATTCGGGTTTTAGGTCCTTAAACTATCACTTCTTAATTTTCTTTATTTGACGTTTCGATCCTCCGTCTATGTTTATACATAGGATCCTTTTCAACACTGCAATTAAACATATTTGGTTACATTTTGGTAGTATGTTGGTCACATATTCCATAAACCATCTATCTATAGCCAGATACAATACATTATAAAAACATCTTACCAAAGAATTGTATTGAGCACCGGCACACC
This sequence comes from Piezodorus guildinii, assembly GCA_023052935.1. Taxonomy (NCBI): domain Eukaryota; kingdom Metazoa; phylum Arthropoda; class Insecta; order Hemiptera; family Pentatomidae; genus Piezodorus; species Piezodorus guildinii. The sequence goes on along the minus strand of CM041293.1, from coordinate 184,318,225 downwards.
ACTCAGGCTAACTACAGGGCACTGGGATTTCCAAGCCCTCCCCCCTCCAGCCTGGGCGGCCGAAGCTCAACTTATTAATAAATAAATTTAATAAAAACACCACTGTTCCAAATCTAACAGTCAAAAACCAAATTTCTGGTCAGTAAAATTAACCATAATTTGTCAAGTAAAAATTAACAGAAAAAAAAAAATGTCAACAAGGCTTAATAGTATGCCATAAAAACAACAATGAAACAACCCAAACTATAATATAAACCAATAGTAATAAAACAATCTAAAATATTTTATATAAACCAATAACAATAAAACAATCTAGAATATTTAATATAAATAATGGTAATAATAACTATTAACAATAAACAACTTTTATATTAACAATTATAAAACTTTTTTCTTTTTCAACTTATTTTTCCTAATTTGTTTAAAATATTGTTGTATACATTGCTTAGTTTATTGACCAGAAATTTGGTTAAAATTATAATATAAAAAGGTCGATGAATTAGATTCTTGATATATTATATATATATATATATATATATATATATTATATATATATATATATATATATCAAAATTTTAATTTTGAATTAAAATTGTAATTTATATTTCTGACTGAAAAGTATAATTTATATTTTAATAGCCTTAATAAAATGCAATGAATTAAACATTTCTTCGAAGCAATTAATTATGTATTAGAAATCGGTTTCTTTCATCTTTTTTTATTAGAGTAATTTGTTTTAAAGGGTTTTACTTTGTTCACCAAAACCTAAATACATATCCCATGGAGCGAAATCATTTTAAAATTAACGTTTTGGTGATGAAATAATTAAAAAAATTCAATAAAATAGACAATAAAAATAACAGTACATTTAGTGAGGTGAAGCCTATATAAGAAGCTGACTAGAAAAGTCCCGCTGCGTGAAAGCTCAACCGCTACATGTCCCCCATACCTTCCTTCTTTAGTTCATTTTTATACCAGTTCTGTTCCAACAACAGTTTGACGACGGTCACAACTACTGTTGGAACACGACTATTAGCTATTATTATTTATGCCAACAATGTCGCTCATTTCCAAATCGTACTTCAGGACACTCCTTACAATTGATGATATTTAAGATATTTAGATTATAAACGTTTACTTTTATTACGCAACAGTTATCCGATTTCATTAAATAAAATAAATAAATAAATATTTTTGGAAAATAAAATTCATTTCAATACGTAGTGATACGAATTAATTTCATGTCACTTGCCGTGTAGTGGCTAGTATAAAAGCATTTTATTCTTAAGGTGGAGGGTTCAAATCTGGCAGGCCCTAGGATTTTTCATGCGAGTTAAAAATCCTTAGTTAAGGCGTCCTTCGTAGAGCACGTAAAAAGATGGTCCCGAGCCTGTGTGGTGTCAGGTACGCGTTATATATTCTTATCCTAATTAAACCTGGATAGGCAAAATTTAGGACTCCTACTGTAGCATCGTCCGATTAGCCACAGTAACATAAAGCGCCGTTGAATGAATATACATTTACATAGAATTTTAATTTCGTTCTAAAAACTTTCACTTAACTAAAAAATCTAGTGCAAGCAACACACTACTTTCACTTACCTCCGTTGTTGAAACAAATTTAAGAATTTTCAAATACAGTTAGAGATGAAAATAAGTTAAACTAATAAGCAATTGACTAAATTGAATTTCTGTAGGAACATGTGTTTTATGAATAATCAATAACATTATTATCTAAAACAATCAGTTAGTTTTATCGGCTTTTCATCACTCTCCATTAACTATTACAAGCTTGTGTATAAAGTTTTCTAAAATCTTTAGCTTTACAACAGTATATTATACATGTATATTACTGTTCTTATGCTAAAAAAAAAAAAAAATTGCATAACACAAAAAAAAAAAAAAAAAAAAAAAAAAAAAAAAAAAAAAAAAAAAAAAAAACTTAGCGGTTATCTGCTCTAGTTGGATATCGAATTCGTTTAACTTATATATTTACCTGTTTTTTAATCATTGTTAACGAGATGATATGGTTAATTTTTTCGAATATACAAAATTAATAGTACTTTATAGGAAGAAAAAAAAAAAAAAAAATCGGCATTTAAGCCCAGTCGGAGTATTTCACTCAGATTGAAACTTATATAACATTAAAGCCTATTTAATTTTACATCAATATAGCGAGTTGAATCAAAATCATTAAAAGGTGTGCTAAATTCATGGTATAAAGTGGCTTTTTCGGTAGGTCGATTTTAATTAAAAAGGTGCTGTAACATCTCGGGAGTATAGTTTAAAAAAAAAAAAATTATCATTTAATATTATATAGAATAGAATAGACATTTTATTTTGTCTTTGGAGCTTCCCCATAAAAATAGAGCCTAGCTTGGCTATAAATTACAATATTATGGTTTTAGAACTTTATACATGTCATTTAAAAATAAATAAAATAATAGTGAAAATTTACTAAAACAATTTGACTTTCATATTGAGGGTGTATAGTCGACTGTAGAAACTATTATAGGTGGAATAGTCAGGAATCAGTCATTTTTAAAAAGTTTTTAATTTTGCCAACGTTTCGGCTCAAGCTTGTGAGCCATCATCAGGGCATTACTGAGCCATGTCCAAGCATAAACTCAGTTTATGCTTGGACATGGCTCAGTAATGCCCTGATGATGGCTCACAAGCTTGAGCCGAAACGTTGGCAAAATTAAAAACTTTTTAAAAATGACTGATTCCTGACTATTCCACCTATAATTTGACTTTCAAAAATAAATTACAGATTAAAGAATAAACAGTTACTGGTGCTATAACAGAAACAATAAATAAGCAAAATATCACTTTGAAGATAAAATAAAAATAAACACTGAATAGAAAATGTTCTAGGATAAAGAATTGAGCACTTTTTGAACTGCCATCATGTAATAGTACACTTTATGTAACTTATCTACACTATCGATACTCAGTATAGCATGGATACTTTGCTTGTCAGAAGATTCTAAGATGAAGTTTTGAAGAAATTGTCGTCTATTTTCATTGTGTGCCGGGCAGTGAAGGAGAATGTGGTGTAGACTGTTGTAGATAAATCGAACGCAAAATATACAGCTTTCTTGTGACTTGAACAAAAAATCTGATTTTTTTCCATAGATTCTAATATGTTCTGAATTCGCAACTCTTAATTGGCTGACACATCTCAAATCCTTTATATGTACTTTGAATGTGAGGTACGTTTCAGGGTCGGGAGCATTGTAATTGCATAGTAATCTATAGAAAGGATAGTTAGTCGAATTTAGGGTCCTTTGTATGTCGGCTGAGAGATAATGATTATGTGCTTTTTCCAGTATGTCGTCTTTGTATCGAATAAGTCCGTTATTATGGTGAACAGAAAGCTCTTCTGCAATGGCATTTAGCTCGAGTATAGATGTCTTAAATACGAAATTACAGTTTTGTACGAATTTGCGTTTTCGTATTATATTTACCACACACACACACACACACACACACACACACACACACACACACACCGACACACGGACCTTTTCTCGAATTCAGGAGAACTTAAAACGTGTATTTCCGTTAAAACTGTAATTCGATAATTGTTACGGTTGCAATACTTTCCCTACCTATACATTCCACAAATAAGTAAGTGAAAATAAAAAGGCTCATTAACAAGACTATCCTAACGTCGATATAGAATTTAGAAGAAGTTTTGAGGGCTCTACTCTTCAATAGATTTCTTCTCTTGACAAACCTTTACAATCCAAAATCTTTCGTAAAATTCTCAAGGATCCTCAATGACGCATCAATAAAGATCTTAATGTTCCATACGTATTCTGACTTGGCCCGAAACAGGCAACATTGAGCTTTGGGGCTCTACTAAACCATCAAATTCTTCGCGTATTCAAACCATTCAATCCGAAATCCTCAATGCTTCTTACTTTGTCACCAACAAACTCATCCATAAAGACCTTAATGTCCCATGTGTTGCTGATTTGGTCCGTACGAGGTATGAATCCTTCCACGAAAAACTCCACTCCCACTTTAACGTTCCTTCCTGCTCCATTCCTGACAATCTTCCGAGGCGTCTGAAAAGAAGATGGCCTCGAGCTTCTAGTTTAGATTACCTAGTGGAGTGCTGCCAATGGGCATAATTCTCTTCATGTATATTATCTATATAAATTAACAGCTGCTTTACTTGATTTATTTACTAATATAGTGGTAAATTTCAATAAATAAAAAAACCACTCTAACCCACCGGTTTAAAACCTCTAATACGTCTGAAAAGAAGATGGTTTAGATTATTTACATAGATGTAAAAAACATGTAAGAATCAAACAAAAAATCCTGAATGATAACAATGGTGAAAGAAATATAAATCTGAAGTAAAACATATGAATATTAATCCACAACGCTAGAATTCGGACGATATAAAACATGACCCTTTAATTTTGTATTCAAGAAGCTTCTGAACACCACTGTTTGCATTGAAAAGGCTATATTGGATTTCATAAACGAAAATTCTTTTAAAGTAGGCCTCAGGGCACAATTTCCGGTGCGAAATTACCAATCGAATACAGGAAAGGCTACAAAATCGATATGATCAAACCGGATATTGTTAAGGACCTTTCCGGAGATAAATATTGACAAAATCGGCCGAGGGTTTACATATATACTGACAGCTGTTGGTGCAGCTGAAGCTTGCTGACCTAGAAAGAGGCAAGGCAGAAAGGTGCTAGGAGCTTTAGAGAGGAGAAAGGAGATCTCTTCCAGGGCTCGGGGAGCATGGTGAGGACCAAGGATAAAGGATAAGGACATATTAGAATACAATTCATCAATCTATCCCATCTCTATAGGATATCACAAAATTAACCATAAGCAAATTTTTGAGCAAACTATATCTACAAAAATATATTGCAAACACAAATCACAGATTATAGGATGTTTATAGAATTAATAAAAAATTCAGGAAATTTAAGAGTGATTCAAACATATATATATAAACGAAACAATTTATTTTTATTTATTAAAACAAATAGACTTTTTGGTTTATTATTTTTAACGATAAGCCTTTATAATCCACCTAAAAAAATTACTTCCCTCAAAATTCGAGGACTTACCTTTTAAGATAGGCAGAACACGAATGGTGAAAAAAACAAAACCCGTTTGTCCGCCGTTAATGAATTAAATACATTGTCGACAGTGTGATAGTGAATTAAATTTCCTATAAAACAGAAAAAGAATCATTGAAATCTGTTCCAAAATATCAGAGATATAAGTTTTGAAATAAGCAATGATGATGGGACATTTTCCTTTAAACTGTTTATTGTTTTTTTATTAGTTAATTACCTATAAACAGTTATAAAATAATATAGTTATTTGGAAATAATAAACCAATGTGTAATAATATGCAGCGTTTTTAAGAATACTATTACCCGAATTCAATATGTTTTTCTGATCATAAATACTTTGTTAATTACAAAAATTATTAATTTGGAAAAATATCTCTATATATCGAAACAATTACTTTTGAAAGAACCAAGTATTGAACCATTGAAGAAATGGCGTTTAATTGTTTAGGGGATGAACCTTAGCTTTGCGTAAATCTGGATAATTTGTAAAAGTTGAAAGTTCAGTAAACAAAAAAAAAAATAACTGATAACTAATGACATCCCTGTTGACCTTGAAACAGCACGAATATCATGTAATGAACCCCAGACACTTCATTGTTAAATTCATGAGTCATTGATAAATGTCTTAAGTTTTTACATAAAATAATCTATTTACTTCAATCAAATAGCAGACATTTTTATTTAAATCTTGCATCCCAAAGAGAATAAATCAAATGATCCAATAACGAGTTAGCTTGAAAAATATTTGAAATTTATTTGGTGATGTTCTTATGTTAACCCAATAATTAATATTTTTGGAAATACAAATCAATGTTATTTTTCTATGAACTAAATTAAAAGCCAAAATTATAAAACCAACTTATACTGTGAGTTAGGCTGTAAGTGAAAGTAAATCATTTGAGCCGGAAACATTCGGTTGAATGAAGGAAATGCTCCACTCTTTTTATTATACTTAGTAGTAGATTGGTTTAGAATGCATTTGAATAGATCCAAAAGGAAAAATGTTGCTACAAAAAAACAGAAGAAAAAAACAGAGAACCGAATCTACAAGTTAATAGGGACCAAGGTAGATAGATCGGTTACCTAACAAGACTATTCAAATAGATGTGTCCTTCTGATTGTCGTGTGGGATGGTCGAGTCTTCTTTACGGTTTGTATAACTTTCGACGGCAAAGTATATTAAATAAACACTATCACTTATCTTATTATATATTAGTTGGACACATAAGTTCATTCGATTTTTGATGTGTGAAATTAACCATTTTTACACAAAAAATCTGGTATGGGCAACACACGACTTTCACTTACCACCGTTTTTAGAATTAATTAAAGAATTTTCAAATACAGTTAGAGATAAAACTGAGTGAAGCCTAAGTAAATAATAAATTAAATGGAATTTCTATAGCAACATGTGTTTTATTAAAAAATCTATTATATTATTATCTAAAATAATCATTTAGTTTTATCGGCTTTTCATCACTCTCTACTAACTTTTAAAAACTTGTGTATGAGATAATATTTTTTCTAAAATTTCAAGCTTTCCAACGGAATATCGTACCTGTATATTATTATTCTTATGTTCTTATTTACCTGTTTTTCATCAGTGGTAACAAGATAATATAGTTATTTTTATAGAATCGACAAAATTAAAGGTACTTTAGAGAAAGAAAATTTAAAATATCGGCATTTAAGCCCTGTCAGACCATTTTAATCAAAATGAAACCTACATGACATTAAAGCCTATTTAATTTTACATCGATATAGCGAGTTTAAACCAAATCGTCGGAACCGTTTTCGAGAAAATGGAAAAATTCAAGGTATAAAGTAGCTCTTCTGGTAAGCCGATTTTGATGAAAAAGATTTTGTAACGTCTCGGGCGTATAGTTGACTTAATTATGAAATTTCAGTTTCATAGGACTTACCGTTTCTGCCCGGGAGTTACCACACACACAGACCTTTTTGCGGGACTTGGTTATTTGGACTCAGGGGACCCTAAAATATGTATTTCCGTTGAAAACTGGAATTCGAAAATTTTCAGGATCGCAATACTTTCCCTTACTATATATAGTAAGTGAAAGTAAAAATGAATCATAATTAACTAGCTATATCCTGCGGGGGGCGGCGTGGTCTAGTGGATAAAGCAGTAGTCTTCTGTTCTCCGGGTCTTGGGTTCGAATCCCTGCTGTGGTAGAACATTGTTTATTCTGTTATTTTAGTCGGGGGGAGAACCTAAGGTATGGATATGGAGACCCTCCTGGGTCAGCCTCTATAAAGTGGGTACTTCAAAAAACGGAGAAAAGCCTGGAGGATGAGCACGATCTCGGGTTAATCTCCTCATTGCACGGCCGTTGGTCTAGAAACAGCACGATTCTCTATCTGGTGGTCATGAAAGCAAGCACAAAAGTTTTGCAGAGCGGACTTATTTATTTCAGATAACCATAGTTATTGTCAGAAAGAATTAGAGATATTTGAAAACAATCCATACTATTAACAAAACTGAACGAACTTATAGATCCATCCAACAATTTACATAAAAATACGTATAATGAAACATCTAAACATCACTAGTAAAAAAACGCTGTAAATTATTACACAATGGTTTATTATTTCCAAAAAAACAATATTAGGGTATAACTGTTTATATAGACGTAAATTAAGTAATGTGAAAAGCAATAATTCAAAGGATCATATCACTACCGCTGATTTCAAAACAATATCTAAGCCAGTTTTTAACCAATTTCAATGATTCTTTTTTCATTTCATAAAAAATTTAATTCTCTATCGAATGGCACTAAAAGCAAAATATTTATATTTTGATATTTATTTATTTATTAATTAGAGAAAACGGTTTTTTTTTATTCGTTATTCGGATTCTACGCATCTCGAAACGTAAGCTCTAAAATTTTGAGGAGTGGTTATTTTTTCTCTTTCTTCAAAACTATCTGAGTTATTAAATTAAATCCCTTTTAATCGACCGCCATTTTAAAACTAACTAGTTGATATCAACGTCTAGGTGTTAGGATCATCGTTGAATGGACTAGGACTTGTATTTTTGTGGCAAATTAAAAAAAAAAAATTGGTCCAGTAGTTTCGGAGAAATGCCGCGGACGTCGGACAGAAGTATATATATATTTTTTTCGTTATTCGGATTCTAAACCGGTGAAGAAATAGGACTCGAATTAAATACCGATAAGACGAAATATATGATTAGTAGCAGAAACGGTGTCGATATTGGTGATATTGATGTATCAGGTCATACTTTTTGTTAGGATCATCGTTGAATGGACTAGGACTAGTATTTTTGTGGCAAATTAAAAAAAAAAAATTGGTCCAGTAGTTTCGGAGAAATGCCGCGGACGTCGGACAAAAGTATATATATTTTTTTTTCGTTATTCGGATTCTAAACCGGTGAAGAAATAGGACTCGAATTAAATACCGATAAGACGAAATATATGATTAGTAGCAGAAACGGTGTCGATATTGGTGATATTGATGTATCAGGTCATACTTTTGAACACGTAGAGAAATTCAAGTATTTAGGTTCAATTATAACTAGAAAAAATGAAATCCAGGAAGAAATAAAGTCCCGGTTAAAGTTGGGAAATGCGTGTTATTATTCAGTTGCTAAGTTCTTTAGTTCGCGGCTTCTATCTAAAAAACTTAAAGGTTAGAATTTATAAAACTATTATTCTTCCAACGGTTCTTGATACGGATGTGAAACGTGGCCGCTTACTTTGTAGGATGAACAACGGCTTAAGGTTTTCGAAAATAAGGTATTGCGTAAAATATTTGGTCCGAAGAGAGATGAGGCCACTGGGGAGTTTAGAAGGTTGCACAATGCGGAATCGCGGAACTTGTATCCTGTGAATATAATTGAACTGATTGCATCGCGGAGACTCAAATGGGCGAGTAAAGTTGTTGAGCTCGATGACGAGGGATTCCGAGAAAGTTGGTATTTGCTGATCCGACTGGTAGGCGTCCGAAAGGTAGGCCGAAGCGGAGATGGGAGGATTGCGTTAAGGCTGATCTCGGGAGCTTGGGCTTGAATGGTGAACATTGGACGAGTCTGTGTAGGCGAAATTTGGTGGTATCGGCATCGAACCTTCGGGTTCGCTAAGCCTATTATTATTATTCGGATTCAACGCATCTTGAAACGTAAGCTCACAAATTTTGAGGAGGGGTTATTTTATTTTTGTTTGTTCGATTACAATGGTCCATTATTATAAATAATAAAAAAACAAAAAAAAACACTTGACTAACACCAAATCGTTTTTTCCAACTCCTTTTTGACAAAGCAACTTAGCCTTAAGGTAAAGGATTACTTCTTTATAAAACTGGAAACTAGAAGGGAAATTGGAGGAGTTTGAGGGACCGGGAGACATTGAGCAGGTTAAGGTGAAAATGGGAAAGCTCTCCCTCCCTTGGCCAGTGCCATGCTAATCCTGAAAGGGTATTTCCTCAGCCGGAAATTGACTAGGAATTGAAGGAGGGCGAAGGGCCTTCTGAATCCTAAGCGGCTCCCACTTCCGGCTACCTCTTCTCGTCTCTATTAGCATCCAAACGGGGATGCTAACCTTTGTGCGAGTTTATAAGATACTAAAACTAATTATTTAAAAAAAAAAATCTATAACTCAACAACTCATGAAACTTATTTTAGTTTCAGTACATATAGTGGATAGTTCAGGCCAACAATATTGTGCAAAGGCCGACAACACGCTTAGATTTTTTTTATTTTAATTTTTCACATTTGAGATCAATTTGAAAATATATATATATTATGCAGGACCTTCACATGAAATAAAATAACAAAAAATTGTAGGTGTACCAATCCAACATGAATTAAATAAAAATAAAATCGACTTAATATGTCTTTGGGAAAATTTTTTTTGTTTTTATAACATTGTTCTCTAGGGTTTGCTGTTTAAGAGCTATATTGTTTTGAATGAAAAATGTTGCTGACCTTCTAATGTCTAAATGTACTTCGATGATCAAAAATAAATTTTGTTAGTAGATTATTTCTTTCTTTCTTTCCCTTTAAAATTTAAAGAATCCTAGAGAAATATAGAGGGGTCCCCGGTGGTGTAGTGGCTAGCATAGCAGCTTTCAGCGCCCAAGGTCGCAGGTTCAAACCTGGCAGTGGCCCTATAATTTTTTTTGGGAATAAAAGTACTTTTGTAAGCCGCCCTTTGGAGGGGACATAAAGTGGTGGTCCCGAGCCTGTGCGATGTCAGATACTCGTTAAAGATCCCTATACTAATAAAACCTGGATAGGAAAAATAACTGTACCATCGTTCTATTCGCCGAAGTACCAAACAAATGACATGAATAAACAAACAAAACAATTTTCTTTTACAATTTTAATATCAAAATAATTATTTACTGTTTATTTTTTTGAATGGGTTAAAACTTTGAGAGCGAGTTTAGTATATAAATTTTATATGGTTGAAGTAATTTTGGTTATTTTGATTTTCGCTTTTAAGGCATGATATTTGAACATTATCATGTAGATATTTATTTAAATCGACTAATATTCAACACAAAAATACCTACCAATATACGGAAGGATCTTTATATAGATTCACTCAGACCGATTTTAATTAACATCCTGCGAATGCTTAAACCTGGACTGATAAATGTACAACTTGTCGCATGTCTGATTCATTGATATCTTGTTTCAGATATGTTGGAACTAAACAAAAGCGCGTATTCTGAGCTGTATAGAAAACAATCTGTATTTGAAAATGAGCAAAGGAACAACTGTGTTTCCATATAATATAATTCCTGCAGTGTTTTGTACACGATGTAAACAGTAACATTAGAAATTTACAATTATGCCGAACATAGCCCTTTTTTTATTTTATTTTTTTTTTATTTATTAATTGATATTTACAACTGTATAGGAAAAAATACAAGTAAATGTGAAAAAAGTAACAATTGGCTTGATAAAGTCTTGTGAAGAAGCTACCCAGCGGTAGCACTTCAATGTTTATGTAATTAGCAGGTCACGAGGCTACCGTCTTTTCAGGCGCCTGCGAGGATTATAATAAATAGATGGGGGGGAGGGAGAGGGAGATGAGAGGATACGGACAAGCGGGTTTAAGTGGGTTGGTAGTTTGGAAATAAAGGAGGTATATCTAGTTCTGGCTAAGTCTGCAACTAACGGAATATTCAGGTCTTTATGGATAGCTTTATTAGTGACAACATACGGAGCATTTAGGATCTTTCGGAGGATTTTGGATTGCAAGGATTGGATGCGGGAGGAATTTGATGGCTTGATGGATCCCCATAGCTCAATACCATATGTCCAAATAGGTCTAATAACGGCTATATAAATTAGTTTTTTGTAGTAGATTGGAAGCTTTGAGCGTTTGTTAAGTAAGTGTTGTAACAATCGGTATCTGCGAGCAGTTTCTTGTCTTTTCAGTCTGGTGTAAAAGCATATTTTAAAAACGGTTAAATAAGTAATAGTTACAAGATAGGGGCATTGTTATGTTAAAGAGGGTAAAATCGGTAATTATCTTCAATTTCTTAAGTGGCTCTGGTCCTTAAAAACACCTTTAGTCCTTAAAAATGTCTTTTGATCCTTTTCGAGAGAGTCATAGAGTACGTGGATATAATAGAAAGATCCTGAATGAGGGAAGAGTTATCTAACAGAGTTTGTGCAAACTGCTCAGAGTGGCTATATTGTATCTTCTCGTATTGTATTGTATCTCCTCTTTGGACGGAGTCTTTTCCAAGGGTTTTGTTTGCCTTGGAGAATACAGACACTCTTCGCAAAGCCTATTGTTTCAGGCTACAATACCATCTCTTATCCTTCCGATTTATACATTGCTTCTCCAGACTCCGCCTTCTACCAACTTTATAGAATAACTATAAAAAATCTGGAGAGCACAACACACAAACTTCACGTACCTTCCTTGTTAAAATCAATTTAAGAACTTTTAAATAAAGTTATACTTGAAAAAATATAAAAGAATTTAATTCAGTTTTGATAGAAATATGAGTTTAAAGACTTAATAATCCAACCACAGAAATTATTATCTACAATAATCATTTAAATTTTATGCCATTTTCGTCGTTTTGCATTACGTTTGTCCACAAGATAAACATTTTTTTTTTCTAAAAACTTTTTTTAGGTTACAGAATTGGAAAAGGTGCTCAACCTCTTGGTTATTAGCACCGAATATATTTATATTAACAGATTTTTTTGTAACAAGTTTAAAAACACACAATTTTTTATTTATCTATTGTTTAAAAATTATTTTATTCCAATTTTTATTATTCTTTTTTTAAATATATTTTTTCTTTCCTTTTTTTTGTTATTAGGGAGCGGCGTGGTCTAGTGGATAGAGCGCTAGTCTGCTGTGCTCCGGGTCCTGGGTTCGAATATCTGTGGCAGAATATTATTTATTCTGTTAATTCAGTCGGGGGGTGACCCTAGGGTATGGATACCCTCCTGGGGCAGACCCAGCCTCTATAAAGTGGGTACCCTAATTAATTGGCGAACAACCTGACGGCTGAGCGCGATTAAGGCCTAATCACCTCACTGCACTGCCGTTGACCTAGAAACAGTAAGGATCTCTATATGTACTGAGCCCTAGACCCTTCATGGGTTGTAGTGGTACAGGTTTTTTTTTCTTTTTGTTATTATTATTTTTTTATCCTCAAACTGTTGACCGAATTAAAAAAAATTACCTGAAAGATAGCAACATGTAATAAGTAATAATAACTGAGTCATATATAATTGATTAAAAATATTTACAAGAATCTGAAGTTTATATTGAGTCAGCAAAATGAAAAAAATTTGACAAAAATTAGTCATTCTTCTTATCTTATCGCATTCATTTTAAAAGTTGTAAAGTCTTTTTTAAACTTATCAAACTTGTATTGCAGTTTATTTTACACCTAAATATAATGGCTCATATTTTCCGTAGTAAATGAGCAACTAATAGGCAGAGTAGAACGGTGAATAACCTCGATATTTCGCGACTAAAGTGGAAACTGTCGGTCAGTGAGAAAGTATTATTATACCGCTTCAGCAGAAAATTGTTGCTCTAGTTTCAGTGCAGTCTATTGTCAATGAGTCAGCCGATGGAAACTCAGCCAATATACGTTTTATATATATATTATATATATATATATATATATATATAAATTATAATCATAATTTAGTTGTAGATAGTGTTGCCATTTATCATAGTGACAAAGTAGATCACATGTGTTTTTAAACATTGGGTAGGTTACATGTGATCTCTGACGGTTAGCATCTAGATAGAGTAGAAAGGGACTTTTCATTCAATTCTACTATTTTAGGTAAGTTGTTTATATGTTCATTCTGTTTGTATGTATCTACTTTTGTATATTGTTATCAATAATAAACTACTATTTTAGAATCGTCTAAAGTCTACTTTCTTTAAGAATTACAAATTGAATAAAAGTCTACTCAACTATGGCTTCAAGTAAGAAACTTCATGTCCATATTGTCAAGAGAGGAGAAGCAAAGTATGAGTTAACTGCTTTGTCTGTGGACAACGTTGTATGGTAAAGTTTACCAGAGCAGTTAAAAAATTTGGACTTGCACAGAGAACTATTAGCAAGTAAAAAAATTGTATGAAAAATTCTATTACTAAATTAGGAGGTTATAGAAAGGTTGCTATTGCTTTTAAACCGGAATTGAAAAATAAATATTTTGATGAAGATGATAACTTCAGACTTAGTGATCACTATTTAGAAGAATATAATGTAGATGAAGCTAGTGCTATGAATATTGTATTAGGAGAAACAAAAACGGCCAACGAGGTTTTTTTGATCAAAAGTATTAAGGAATTAGAAGACCGTATTTCAACTACTTATGCAGTAACTTTAAGTGAAATAGAACACAAATTTCTTTTAAGCAAGTTTAATGGAAAGCAAGAAGCTTTAAATTGGATAACCTCTTTTGAGAGGGAATGTATCAGATTTAAGATATTTGATGGTTCCACCAGGGTAGAAGCTTTAAAGTTGTTTATGGATGGTAATGCAAAAGAATGGTACGGTTCAAGTTTAATTAAATTACCAATAGCTGATTGGGAAGTTTGGAAAAATTCATTTTTATTAGTTTATGGCAAAAAGGGTTGGACGGCGATTCGCACAGCATTCAATTACAAGTATATGTTCGGTTCGCTGATCGATTATGTTCTCAAGAAAGAACGTTTGCTTTTGGAAGCAGACAAAGATATGCCCGAAATGTATAGAGTATATCAAATAGTGTATAATTTACCCCTAGATGTTCAGGATAGGCTTAATAGGGATAATATAGAGACAGTAAATGATATTTTGAGAGAAATGAAAAATTTTAATGTTTCTTACGTGATGAAGAATATATATACGTATATCGAGGTTAAATATAAAGAACAATAGTTACTCAGATTTTACAGAACAATTTTATGATAATTAACTACAACAAATTTAATAAAAATGAAAGAATACAAACGAAAAGGTAATAGTTAAAGAATAAAAATATTATTCAAATTAAGACTGATCAAAGATAATAAACATGTTGTCTTATTTTTACTTTCACTTATCTATATAAGAAATATATTATAAGGGAAAGTATTGCAAATTTTCGAATTCCAGTTTTCAACGGAAATACACGTTTTAGGGTCCCCTGAGGCCAAATAACCAAGTCCTGCAAAAAGGTCTGTGTGTGTGTGTGTGTGTGTGGCGAAAACGAAAAGTCCTATAAAACTGAAATTTCATATTTAAGACAAATATGTGCCGGAGATGTAACAGAACCTTTTTCATTACAATTAGCTATTATAATTAAACTCACTATATCGATGTAAAATTTAATGGGCTTTAATATCATGTAGGTTTCATTCCGATTGAAATGTCTGGTGGGGCTTAAATGCCGATATTTTAATCCTCAAAATTACCTTTAATTTTGTAGATAAAAAAATAAACAATATATTCTCGTTATAAACGATAAATAATAGGTAAACACATAAGTTGTACAAATACGATAAAGGAGAAAACCGAAAAAATATTTTTCAATATAATATACCGTTGGAAAGCTAAAGATATTCGAAAAAATATTATCTGATACACAAGCTTGTAAAGCTGATAAAGAGTTCAAACTGTATTTGAAAATTCGTTAATCAATTTTAACAACGGCGGTAGGTGAAAGTCGTGTGTTGCCAGCACCAGTTTTTTTTTTTATGTCCTGCTTGATTGTTTTATTCTTTTAAAAACTAATTATGTCTCCAACTATACCTTGCACCACGACCTTAATGTTCCATTTATTTCAGACCTAATTCCATCTAAATTTTCCAAATTCCACTAGAACCTCATGAATCATCCTAATCCTCTAGCTTAATCCCTATACAGCTCCACACATCCATACAACCCACCTAGAAGGTTGAAACGGCAGTGGCCCCGCGACCTTTTGTAAATATATTGGAGTTATAGCACTGGCTAGATTCTCCACTCAATGTGATGTCGTGTTAATATTGTATGAATGTAGTATGTATGATATCTTTCACCACTAATATTGATGTCCAAATTAGGACAGATTGTAATTTTACTCAATAAAATTGTTGTTGATTGAAAAAAAAAAAAACTAATTGAATAAGTCATAATGATTAATTAAAGATAAATATATTAAAGCAATAATATAATATTATCCAACTACCCAGTATATACTATCCATGATATAGCCAGCTGTACGACAAGTTATGAACCTAGCGGAGATGATTGCCATCGCTCAAGTACGGACATTATGGCGGCAGTGACCTCGGCAGGACAAAGCTGAGGATGTGACTGACTGCTAATTGCAGAGATAGCTACTATCACGGGATCACTACACCTGCTGTCACGGCAGTGGGGTAGTAGAATCCGTATCTCACAGCTGTGAGCCAGGTTGCCTTTGGTCTGCATACAATACTCGGCTATTGTAGTCAATAATACCATATTAAACGGAAGGACATGTGTCAATGTGGAGGGATACAAAAAAAAAAAAAAAAAAAATTCATTGACCCTGGCTTGAAGATTTCAATTTCAATAGTAGCACAGAATCACAATCACTCAATAACCCACAAAAAATTTACTTTAAAAAAAAACCTTATAAGTACAATGAAATACGATTAAAGCTTTGAGCTGCATAACTTCTTTCTTTACGCAGAACTTCCCATCACATTCTACAACAGTAATAATAATAAGTAATTCAATTAATAAAAAAATCTAACCAAAGACCACTATTTTTAATATAAGCTAAATAAATATCTTCTAATATCTTTAGATATCCTATTTTCTAAAATTGAATAATTTAAGTATATAGGATATGCATATGCAGATGTAAGTAGATAAACTAATCAAATTTTCTCCGGGGCCAGGGTTCAAATCCTGGCCATGGCAGAATATTATCTTTTGTGATATTTCAGCCGGAGGGCGATCTTAGTGTACGCAAAACCGCCTCTAAAAAGATGGTACCCAAAATTGGGGAAAAAAGATAAGTAATATATGTTTACCCAGACTCTATTGTTCATCCCTACCTCGGCTTTGAAGGCTATACGGGGTTTCTCGGGCCAGTGATTCATTCTTTGTCGATTATACTGGTTGACTATTGAAAAAAACAAAAAGAAAAAAAACGAATGTAATAGCTGCCGGAAATAGACAATTACTATTTTAAATAGAAAGGAGAGAGACTTTGGCTCCCATAGCCCCCACAATGGACAGGAGAAGAAAGGATAGTTCGCAGGCGTGACTTTGACCCGCGCGGGCAGGCCTAATGAGAGGGACCTGGCACTCAGGGTGTCCATCACTAGCGCTGCCACTCAGTGAAGAGAGTGTGGGAACTAGGCAAGGAAAGCGGCGTGGAGTGTTATCGTTGTGGGAGTCAGGGTCTCAAGTTGACAATCATATTGGTCCCTGGAAATCTATCTTCAGCATCAGAAGAAAGTGGTGTGAGGCTACTAGGAGGTGTGCTTACTGGCACGGTACATTTCATGGAGTTCAACAAGTATTCAACTTGAATTTGGCTTTAAAAATTAAAGAAAAGGCTTAGTTCTGTGATAAAAAAGCTATAAGCTACTCAAACAATAATAATCCGAGGCGCTACAGCCCAGTTGGACCATGGCATCCTGACAGCTCGACTCCTCAATTGCTTTTTAAGTCCAAAATAGCATTTGCTGGCCTTTATAAGACGCTGACAAGCTACTCAAATAGAAGTATATAAGTAAACGGTCAATTATGTTGAAAGTGTATAGTTGATTGTTAATAATTAAATCGGACGGATGATTATTAAAAAAAAGAAGTATTAGAAAACCTTTAATTCCACCAATATTGGCGCCCTCACTCAGCTTCCGCTGACCTGCTAACCTCCGCTAGTGACGCGGCTGAGAGGGAGGCGCTGGGATCATTCGGATTCTGCTTATCCTTCAAAAAGTTCCCGGCAGTAGATTGTAAATATAGTATATAAGGATGTGTGTGCGTTCATGTTTTGTTTATTTATTTGTTGACCTAGTATTTATTTAATTTATAAATATTGTTCGAGAGAATTTGGTTGAGGGTGCAATCAATTTAACACACAAATAAGCGTAAAATTAATTTATTGGTGCCGACGTTTCGGCCTAAATTATAGGCCTTCTTCAGGGTCGTTGTGTGAGCTGAGAAGGCGTCAGTCAACAACAATCAAATTTGTTGACGCCTGGACAAGCAAAAAATCCAAAACTTTCCTACATTTTACGTTTTAAGTCCCAGAATACGGCAAAAATAATACAAAAAATCTAATTATGGCTTAGAGTTGCTAAAACCTATGTATTTTATATCATTTAGATTCGGAGTGTTGTGCCTGAAAAAAAATAGTGTATCACCCAAAACGAAATTTTTTTTGTATATTTAAAGACTAGAAGGATTGATGAAACAAATCCTAGGGGTAACTTAGGTGTTATATAGTTCTTTGTTATTGAATAGGGGCATACATTTACAAATTGCTAAATTAAGTTACAGGTGAGATTGTAACGTATATTCAATAAAGAGTTTGGAAATATAATGTCTTACCTGTCTCAGCAATGTCTATTGTTAAATAAAAGCAAAAATACTTTACTCTAAATACACCTTGAACACAATAAATGACCATCGAATAAAGATAATCCCACTGCCGGTTCTTAGGCACTAGTCTGAACAGGAATGATTCACTCATTTACTATTTATTTGTAAACACGATATTGCGGGAAATACTAGTATTAAGCTTGTCAACTAATAATAAAGAGGTGAAGCACTGGAAAATTCCAATCTTTTGTCCATCTAAATTGGTGATTTTGCCCACCGTGAATCGGTAAATTTTCGTTTGAAGAAATATTTCTAATCATAATAACTCAAGAGTTATATGTCAGCCTAACTAATAGCGACTGTTGGGCTTAAGTAGTTTAATCTTTTCCTTAACCTCCGATGATAAGAGAAGTAGTCATAAATAAAAATATAAGACAATGGAGAATCGGTAATTATTTTAATTAAACTCCTACAGGACTAGCGGTGAACACCTACCACAGACCTTGTTCTGGTATTCGCTCTACATCGCCATACTGTCAGTTTGGAAATAGAAAATAAAGTAAAAGCGATATTATTATTGTTATTATGGATATTATATAGTTATTATCACTTAAATTTGTATATATAGTAAGGGAAATTATGATCGTCATGAAAAGTTTGAAATTCGAGTTTTAAGTCTAAACAACTGAGTCCGGCATTAATGTCTCAGTGTGTGCTTCCTTTAAATCGAAAAGTCGTACAAAACTAAAATTTTAAGATATACTTAAGAGGAAAATGTATAGATATAACATTTAAGAGAATTACATAGTTGATAAACTTTTTCATAAAAATGGACGAACCAGGATTGCCACTTTATTCCATGCCTTTTACATCTTTTTATCGAAATTCTTAAAGTCTGTCGAACTCGTTATATTGATATAAATTTAGTAGGGCTTCAATATCGTGTAGGTTTCATCCGACCTAAAATATTCTAACAAAAATTAATTTTTGTAAATTAATGTCCCGTGTAAGAATTGTAACACATACTTATGACGTTGGAAATCTAAAGATTTTTTTTTTTTTTTTTAAACATATTTATTGATATTTACAACTGTATTAAATAAAAATACATCTAGTAAATGTGATGGTAATATATAAAACTACCCAGTGGCAGCACTCTAAAAATATTCTAAACTAGAAGGTCCCGTGGCCATCTTCTTTTCAGAGGCTTCGGCGGATTATCAGGGATTGAAGAGGAAGCAAGGATTGAAACTAATGGATTGTAGTGTGAATGGAGTTTTTCATGGAAGGAATGGTACCTGGTTTCTGGCTAAGTCAGCAACATATGGAATATTAAGATCTTTATGAATGAGTGTGTTTGTGACAAAATAAGGAGCATTGAGGATTTTGGATTGTAAGGATTGGATACGAGAGGAATTCGATGGTTTAGTGGAGCCCCATAGCTCTACTCCGTCTAAAGATATAAAAAAAAAATGTTATATTTCATAAAAAGCTATTGGAGATAATGGAAAACTGGCGAAAAACGCAAAAACTTAAGTAATTGTTAAAGATAATAAATTCTATTGTTATATAACTCAATGTAAACTTAATGTTTTCATTGAAACTCAACGTAACGTTTTTTCTTTTAAAATGGACTTTAATCCAAAGTTTGGAATTTATTTTAACAAAAAAGGCAAGTGAAAGTCGTTTGTTGCGGGCACCTGATTTTTTCTCTCTCTATTCATAAGAATATCAATATAGATGTCTGGGAAATGCTATCAATGTTGATCAGCATTGGAATTTTCTGACATTTTGGTTTGTTATTTCTAACAGTAATTTATTTTCTCGCAGCTTGCCAGCCTGTAGTTAAAATCATACTTCGTATTTACTTATCATAGTATTTCAATAAAACAAATCTGTATTTTTATTCATGTACAACCCATGAAAGGTCTTGCCTTCAGAGATCAAGGTTTTCACCAAAAGGTTTTGGTACAAACTTTATAAAGAGTGGGTGACCCCAGGAGCTTATCCTTAGCCTAAGGTAATATAATTATTCTGCATATGTCCGGGTTTGAACCCAGGGCCTGGAGAACAATAACGACTTTTCTACTTGAACTGACATTTTCCCCTCAAAGAAATCCTTCAGATACATAGTAGATAGATATAGATGAAATTACTTATTAAAACTGAAAACAACAACTAATTCCACTTTAAATTCCTTATCTCGAAGTTTTATAGACGCCTTACCTAACTCTCTGGCAAGACAATATAGCCAGCCTCTGACCTGAAAAGATAAAACTTTCCCCTCGCTATACAAAGGCAAAATTACCGCAAAGAATCCTCCAATCATTGCGAGAGTTACTTTTGGGATAAATGACACGACATTTTGTCTAAATTGAGTTCTACCGCCATCTGTTCGTCTTAATAGGTCCTTTTTTTTGACAAATGAAAGAATATGACGCATCACATTTAGAATTGCTGGTTTTATGATTTGAATATAGAAGTTTCATTGCTTCATTTCTAGGCATGTATTAATGAATACAATTTATAAGTGAGTTAAGGAAAATATTTTACATTATTAATATACTTGCCCGATTAAAATAATTCAAAGATTCATTAATTTTTTTTTTTTTTACTAATTTAGAGAAAGATATGTGAGACTAGTTCCGTGATGATCATTGGTACTAAACAACAAAACCCTACACACGGACTTACAACAATGGACCAACACGTACGAACTATCTATTCTCGTTTTCATAGTAAACTGAATGTGCAGGATATAGACTTACATGTGACATGTCAATAACTGAAATGCCTGTGGTTTGTATACATTAAAATACATAATATTTTGTAGTTGTATACATAAAAGCATAAAAACCCTTGAAATATTCCTTAGAATACCTTCGGGTAATAGAAGGACAAATATCTGTGACATATGTACATATCTTATTTTGTATATTGTGTAAAATAATAAAACCAGGGGGTATGAGAAAAAAAAAACAACTGAAAAGCCTGTTAGAAGAAGGTTGAATCAGAAGAAAAGCTGGATGAGAGACCCTCTCTACCTAAATTAAGGCCTAGGAAGAGGTGCTGCTGGGCACTTTACTTCCCCATGCCTATCATGTCCGCGCTTACATATGTTTCATATAGCCATTTATTGCCATTTATTTCTTTTGAGAGATGCTAATAAAAAAAATCTGGTGCGGGAAACACACGACTTTCACTTATCTCCATTTTTAAAATCAATGAAAGGATTTTCTAATACAGTTAGAGATAAAAATACGTGAAACCATTAAAGAAATAATTAAATTGAATTTCTATAGAAACATGTGTTTTATTAAAAAATCCATTATATTATTATCTAAAATAATCAGATTTATCGGCTTTTCATCACTCTTTATTAACTTTTACAAGTTTGTTCATTAGATGATATTTATTCTAAAAGCTTTAGCTTTCCAACGGTATATTATACGTGTATATTACTGTTGCTATGTTCAAAATAAAAAAAAATTTCATTGAAAAAATATTTTTTTCAGTTTTCTCCTTTAGTTAGATATTTAATTCGTTCAACTTATATATTTATGTGTTTTTCATCGGTGGTAACAAGATAATATATTTATTATAAATTTACTTTACAGGAAAAAAAAAGAAGTAAAATATCGGCATTTAAGCCCTGTCAGACCATTTTAATCCGAATGAAAACTACATGATATTAAAGCCCATTAAATTATACATCGATATAGCGAGTTTAATAAAAATCGTCGGAACAGTTTTCGAGAAAATCGAAAAAAGATGCAAAATGCATGGTATAAAGTGGATCTTCTGCTAAGCTCTTATTAATGAAAAAGGTTTTGTAACGTCTCGGGCGTAGATTTGTCTTAAATATGAAATTTCAGTTTCTTAGGACTTACCGTTTCCGCCCGGGAGTTACTACTCTCACACAGACCTTTTTGCGGGACTTGGTTATTTGGACTCAGGGGACCCTAAAACTTGTATTTCCGTTGAAAACTGGAATTCGAAAATTTTCACGATCACAATACTTCCCCTTACTATACATAGTACGTGAAAGTAAAAATTAAGGAAAAATAATAATCCATACAAATTATTATTTTAACAGTCACTTAACTTTATGAGCTATTAGTGATTATACTCGTCTTGAATCATTTATTTTAGATTGCGTAATATATTAATGAAAATTATTATCTACAATAATTACTTACGTTTATTCGGTTTTTATCACTATCCATTACCTTTTACAGCTTGGAATGTAAGAAAATATTTTGTATAAAATTTCTAACCTTCAAACAATAAATTATACATCAATGTCACAACTTTTATTTACAGGTTAAAAAATGAAAGGTTTTCCCTTATTGGTGAGGAAA
Source organism: Piezodorus guildinii (assembly GCA_023052935.1). Lineage (NCBI taxonomy): Eukaryota > Metazoa > Arthropoda > Insecta > Hemiptera > Pentatomidae > Piezodorus > Piezodorus guildinii. The sequence goes on along the minus strand of CM041293.1, from coordinate 184,295,719 downwards.
TGTCCCTAAGTCGTCTTAAATACGAAATTTCAGATTCGTACGACTTTCATTATTCCAATTTTTTTTAGAATCGCTCAACCATATAATAATAATAGATTTAACAAGAAGAGGATCCCAAATGTTTCACGTAATATATCTTTTTTTTTTGGTATAACTAGACATTTAACAATTAAACTCTGCAAAATATTAGAGGCCAACGCTCCCCAGTATTTGCGTAAAAAAATAGGAATGTTTGAGTGCGAAAAATACATTTCATTCAATATCTCTGGTTCTAGTAAAGGTAGAAAAATGTTTGGTGTAAAAACGACCCTATTCTAAAGCGGAATAGTTGAAAAAATAGGATATTAAAATATTTAGGTTTTATGCTTGGTAATAATCCTACAGATATAAATAATCTCGACAAAGCAGTAATTTTAATAAGGTTTCATAAAAGCTGTGCTCAGATTAACAGTCCTTTTTAGAAGTGATATATACAGTTTTCAAGAAATCTTATTGTTTGTTTATTTATTTAACGTCACTTTATGCTGCTATGGCTAATCGGACGATGCTACAGTGGGAGTCCTAAATTTTGCCTATCCAGGTTTTATTAGGATAGGGATCTTTAACGAGTATCTGACATTATCACACAGGCACGGGACCACCTTTTCACTCCTCCGAAGGACAGCATAAATATGGATTTTTTACTACCATTAAAAAAAAATCCTAGGGCCATCTGCGGGTTTGAACCCGTGACCTTGGGCATAGAAGGCTGTTATACTAGCCACTATGCTGTAGGTGACCCTCAAGAAACCTTATTGAACAGTCAAGATAATACTGAGTTATATCCTGATCATTAATGTTCGAAACGTCATCAATGAAATAATGAAATTTAAGGAATAAAAAAAAACATTCTTAAAATACAGTTAACCGTAAAAACCAAATAAAATCCGATTAATAACTAACAAATGAATTATACAGAAGCTTACCTCAGTTTTTATAAGTAGAAAATGGAAGTTATCTTACCTGCAAAATAACAAAATAAAAAATTAGTAGATGAAAATTTAAATATAATATTTATAAATTTAAATAATTTTTTTTAAATTTTCCGTGCATATTTATAAAAAATATATATACTAAGCGAAATTAAAAAAAAAAATCTTGAAATGGTTATTAAAAAAAAAATTACTCTACCTTAGATAGTAAATATTAGTTTTATAATTACTAATAAAAAATAATGTCATTTATATTTTAGATTTTTACAGAGAAATATATTGGCCTAGTGAATACTGCACTAGACTGATCGATACTGACCAAGGTCCGAATCCACTTTTGACCGAATATTATTTACTTTTATTATTTCAGCCGCGGGGTGAGTCTAAGGTAGAGATATCCACCTGTGGCTCACTTAGCCTCTATAAAGTGGTCTCCCAAAGTCGTAGATAAAAAACTATGGCGACAAAGCGGAATATCGATAAAATACTCTCCGTTTGGTTCAGGAACAGCACGGATGCTAGTATGCACTGAACCATGATAGTTAGGATAAAGATAGTTAAAAAAAAAAAAAAAAAAATCGCGAAATAATTCAGATTTTTAAAACATACTTAACATTTCAGTTGTTTTCAACAGCTATTGCCTGGCATTGTGAGTTCATTCCTTATCGTAACCAACCCGCATAACCGTCATTTGACCTCAGTTGTCACACGCTCTACGATATTTGTCAGCTACTGTGTTGACTTCCAATAGTATATACAACACTGCATTATGTATATTACTAGTCTGCTATAAAATTTGAATGAGGTGTCATTAACATTTAAAAATGCTCTGTATGAATTTATTTAGAATTTATCGCTTTTTGAGTTTTAGTTCATTGTAACGAAAAGTACAATTAGCAAGAAAATATGTTTATTTTATAACGTCCATTCATCATTATATTTAATCATCGAAAGAAAAGAAAAACATGAATAAAAATTGGTTCATTTCATTTTTCTCTTATTTTAAAGTGAATCATAGATAACAGGAAACTTAATTTTTCCATATAAAGAACACATTCTTGTAATATACGTTTCCAAAAGCTATAGAAACAAAAAAGGTTCCTATCCTACTCGGTTTATTTATATTTCATATTTTAAATAAAGGCTAGTTGGTTGTTTATTTATTTAACGTCCCTTATGCTGCTGTGGCTAATCAGACGATGCTTAAATTTTGCCTATCCAGGTTTAATTAGGATAGGGATCTTTAACGGTACCCCGAAGGACAGCCCAGCCAAGGATTTTTACTCCCTATATCCTAGGCTACCTGCAAGTTTGAACCCGAAACATTTGGCATAGGAGGCTGTTATGCTAACCACCATGCTACAGGTAACTCCCAAGGACTTTCAAATACATTCTGATGGTTTGATTTAGTTTCCATGGAAATCCTATTTATTTTATAGGGAAACATCTGTTTTCATGAAACTATTTAAAAAATTCAAATAATTAATAAAAATGTAAGTTTATAGATAGTTACGATTGATTGAAAGAGTATAACTTGCTAGATACTGTACGACGGTGACAACTTTGCAATAACATATTCTACCTCTTTACCAATAACATATGTTTATACGTTTATCGGCTAACAAAATATTTTATTGCATATTAACTTTTTTAAAACCTTGCGCTTTTCAACGGTATATTATACGTCTATAATACTACTAATATTTCAGGAATAATATTTTGATGAATTGGTTGTCATTTCTGAAGCTTTTGAACCTGTTTCAAAATCTGTCCAGTGGTTTAGAAGGCGTTCGCGGAAACTAAGAACAGTAGTATTATTTTTCTCACAAAATAAACATTATTGTAGGCTATATAGTGTTTTTGGAAATATGAAAAAAGAAGTTTATAACTTATTACCTCGCGCGGATCTCATTACCGCGTATGGGGAGCGTCCCACGGGTGGCGGATGTGGGAATGGTCGGTGGAATTTTCTCGGAAGCTCCTTCCGGCTAAGTCCGATGGACTCGCTGACCAACAATGAGAGCGGCCCCCCAGGCTTGCTGGAGGGTGTGACGTAGGTTCGAACGCCCTACTCACATATTTTAGTTCACAAAATATCACCAAAAGTCATGGATTCCTCTGAGGTAAAACGCTCATTATCCGGAGGTAAACTAGTCCCCCGTTCGGGTCTCCGGGTGGGGACTGCTTCAGGGGAATCATGGCGCAAGATGAAAATTAGAGATCTAACAATAGGGACGTGGAACGTTAGAAGTTTAAATACGGCAGGTGGGTTAAAGTCGGTCGCGAATGAAGTTAAGGGGTACCATTTAGATATCGTTGCATTACAAGAGGTTCGCTGGCCAGGGGAGGGTTCGTTAACAGAAGGAAAGTATACTATTTGGTACGGGGGGAGCGTTAATTATTGTCTAGGTACCGGGTTTCTGATTAGGAATAGATTTCTTTCCGCATTACGGGACGTACAGTTCTTTAGTGAAAGAATATCGGTTGCTATATTTCAAGGGCGTTGGTTTAAAATCGCGTTTATAAACATTCATTCTCCCACCGAAGACAGTGATGATGAAGTAAAATGCGAATTTTATGATAAACTAGAGTCGGTTTACGATAAGTTACCGCGAAATTACATTAAGATAATACTAGGCGACGCGAACGCAAAGGTTGGAAGGGAAGAAGTATATCGTCCTACAATCGGTAAAGAAAGTTTGCACGAATATAGTAATGATAATGGGACCCGACTAATAAACTTTGCTATTTCGAAAAACCTAATAATCAAAAGCACTACATTTAAACGTAAGGATATTCATAAGTATACGTGGACATCACCGGATGGACAAACGCGGAATCAAATCGATCATGTTTTAATACAAAACAGATGGCAAAGTAGCATAATTAACGTGAGATCGTATCGAGGTGCAGAATGCGGTTCTGATCATGAATTAGTAATCGCGAAACTTCGACAAAAACTAAATACAAAAAAGAGAACACCGAACTATATTCGTCCCGAGAATTTTGATTTAGTTAAATTGAACAACCTAGAAATTAGAAAACAATTCGCGATAGAAGTAAAAAATCGGTTCGAAGCTTTGGAATCTTCAGACGAGGAACACAAAGATGTAAACAAACTATGGGAAGGGATCAGGGATAATATTAAAGAGGTCGGTAATTTATGTCTTGGAAAAATCGAAAATAAAAAGAACAAACCTTGGTTCGACAGGGATTGTCAAAATATGTGCGAAAAAAGAAAAACCGCTAAACTGAATTCCTTAAATAATCCAAGCGATAATAATGTGGCTTACTTTCGGTTAGTAAAAAACGAAACTTCAAAACTCTTAAAAAATAAGAAAAGAGAGTATCTTAAAGGCAAAATAATAGAAATAGAAAAACACAGAAACGAAAATAACGTAAGAGAGATGTACAAAGGTATAAACAAATCGCGTAAAAGATTTGAACCTCTATTGAATGCGGTTAAAGATGCAAATAACAATATAATTGCGGATCCTTCTGAGATATTAAATAAATTTAAACAACACTTTGACGGCATCTTAAATACGGAAAATAATAATCAATCTCCTCTCTCTGAATATCAGAGCGCTGAACCATGGATAGACGCACCGAGTAAAGAGGAAGTCCAAATGGCGATAGGAAAATTAAAACGTTATAAGGCCGCAGGAAATGATAATATCACGAGTGAATTAATCAAGGCGTGTGGAGAAGCGGGCGTTTCCAAAATACATTTTTTAGTTAAAAAGATCTGGGAAACTGAAAAAATGCCCGAAGAATGGAAAGAATCAATACTTATTCCGATTCACAAAAAAGGACCGAGGTCGGATTGTAACAACTATCGTGGGATCTCTCTTCTCCCAGTATGCTATAAAATATTCTCGTCAATTCTAACTAGTCGAATAACGGAATACGCTGAGGAAATTATCGGAGATTACCAATGTGGTTTTAGGCGGAATCGCTCGACTATTGACCAAATATTTTCCTTACGTCAAATATTAGAGAAAAAATTGGAATACAACGGTGTAGTCCATCAACTTTATATCGATTTTAAAAAGGCTTATGATTCAATAGACCGTCAGAAGCTATATAACATCATGATTGAACAGGGAATACCTAGAAAGTTAGTAAACCTAGTAGAGATGTGTTTGTCGGAAACATTCCATAAAGTTAGAATCGGTCATAATTACTCCGAGAGATTTGAGGTGCGATCGGGTTTGAAACAGGGTGACTCCCTTTCACCTGTGTTATTTAATATAGCTTTAGAATATGTCATAGAAAAGGTGATGTGTACCGAGAAAGGCTTAAATATGGGTGACAAGATTCCGGTTTTGGGGTATGCCGATGATCTGGTACTGCTAGGTGAAGACACGGAAACCATACAACTAAATACAAGTGTGTTAATAAAAACCGGTAAAGAAATAGGACTCGAATTAAATACCGATAAGACGAAGTATATGATTAGTAGCAGAAAACGGTGTCGATCTTGGTGATATTGATGTATCAGGTCATACTTTGAAACACGTAGAGAAATTCAAGTATTTAGGTTCAATTATAACTAGAAAAAATGAAATCCAGGAAGAAATAAAGTCCCGGTTAAAGGTGGGAAATGCGTGTTATTATTCAGTTGCTAAGTTACTTAGTTCGCGGCTTCTATCTAAAAACTTAAAGATTAGAATTTATAAAACTATTATTCTTCCAACGGTTCTTTACGGATGTGAAACGTGGCCGCTTACTTTAAAGGATGAACAGCGGCTTAAGGTTTTCGAAAATAAGGTATTGCGTAAAATATTTGGTCCAAAGAGAGATGAGGCCACTGGGGAGTTTAGAAGGTTGCATAACGCGGAATTGCGGAGTTTGTACCCTGTGAATATAATTGAGTTGATAGCATCGCGGAGACTCAAATGGGCGCGTAAAGTTGTTGGGCTTAGTGAGGAACGGATTACGAGAAAGTTGGTATTCGCTGAACCGACTGGTAGGCGTCCGAAAGGTAGGCCGAGGCGTCGATGGGAGGATTGCATTAAGGCTGATCTCGGGGGCTTGGGCTTGACCGGTGAACATTGGACGTGTCTATGCAAGCGAAGTTTGGTGGTATCGGCATCGAACCTTCGGGTTCGGTAAGCCTATTATTATTATTATTATTATTATTATTATTATTATAACTTATTATGTTACTTACAGTTAGCAACATTTTAAGATATTACTTATATTGCTTTTCAATCGTAGTATCAAATTAATTTTAACACCTTAAAATAATTAAAACTGTTCAAAAATTTAATCGCTAATTAAAAATTATTATTTTTATAACCAAAAAGTGGTTTGGCACTGAACTACTGCTCTACGTAAAAGAAAAATCAGCTGATCGTTATCACGACCAAATCACCTGCTTGCTTAGCCGTTGGCCAGGAAGCACAGAGATTTTCTATTTTTACTAAACCCAAGACCCTTGTAGAGGTAAACCAAACTGCCCAACCGTTATGTGCCTAGCTGTAATAGTGGGTATAACTCGGTGAAAAAACAGGAAGCTCATTTATTTACTTCCTGTACACTTTATATCCGCTGAGATTCTTATAACAAAAATGTTTGATGTAATAAAGGAAATAGACGGATAGGGAATTTTTAAGTAATAGGATTTGGAGGTACGGAGCCTGTGCGATGTCAATGCTCGTTAGAGATCCCTATCCTGATTATACCTGGATCGGCGAAATTTAGTATTCCCTTCGTAGCATCGTCCGATTAGCCAATGCAGCATAAAGTGACGTTAAATAAATAAACAAAAGTAAAACTAATAAAAATTTGTTTTTAAGAAACTACATGACAAGTATAACAGAACTTTTTTTTTTTATCAGAATCGATCGGAACTGCCACTTTGTACCATGCTTACACATTTTTTAGCGACTCAAAAACAGCTCCAAAGATTTTATAGAAATAATTTACATTTATGTGAAACTGAACGGACTTCAATGTATTGGGTTGTTTCAAATGAAATGTTCGTTTTTATAGTTTCTGAAATGCATAAAGGATTTTGCAGGTCTCTGTTGTTTTGTTCCGAATGTTTACATATTAAAGTAAACAGTTACTAATCCTCTACCTTTGTATTATAAACATTAGCTCCCCAATCAATTACCCACTTCTTAGTATACCTCCAAATATGAACATGGAAACACGCGATTTTAGAGTAATATTTTTGGCGTTTGGGGAAGGGAGTGATAATGAACGGACCATTCGCCGTTGGTTTGCTAAGGTTTTCAGCTGGGGATACCGACTTGGAAAACTTGCCCCGAGAAATACCTCCGTCCGTAATAGACAACGATGTCCTCAAACATACAGTAGAAGGAAACCCCTACTAAACAGTTAAAGGACTCTCAGCACAACTGAATGCAAGTGCATCTACCGTTTCCAGACATTTAAAGTGTATTGGGAAAGTAAAAAAGATCGATACATGGGTACCTCATGATCTCACTGAGCGGCAGCTAGACACCATGTTTAAAAACATACCGTGCAAAAATTGAACGAACTGGGCTACGAAGTTCTTCCTCACCCACCATATTCTCCCGACTTGTCTCCAACAGATTACCATCTGCTCAGGAATTTAGACAACTTCGTCAAAGGAAAACTTTTTGGAAATGAAGATCAATTGAAAAGTGCGTTTAAGATTTTGTTTCACTTCAAAGCCCAGTGTTTTTCATTTCGGGGATAAAAAAGTTGGTGTCACGTTGGGAAAAATGTGTAGAAAAAGAAGGTAAATACTTCGAATAAAATTATCTTGTTTTCATATCGTATTTTTAATAAAAATCCTTTACCTTGAAAACGGAAATTTCATGTGACACAACCCAATACATGCAAATTTCATCGCTATTCAAATGGTCTGACAGCGCTTACCGGACGAAGTCTTTTTTTTTTTTTTATTACTATTACTTTTGTTGATTTGAAATAATTAATATATCTCGTTGTCCTTGATGAAAATAATAAATAAAAGGTGAATAAAATATGTAAAAGAATTTGATTACTAACTGCTAGAGAAGCCACTTTATAGAGGCTGGGTGTGCCACAGGAGGGTCTCCAAACCCCAGGGTCGCTCCAAGGCTGAGATAACAGAATAAATAATTCTGCCCTGGGGTTCGAACCTGGGTCCTGGCGAACACTAGACTAGAACACGCCACTCAACTTAGACTGATAATAATTTACTTAATTACAAGCCTAATTTTCCCGTAGACCAAACAAGTCACACTAAATGCTTGTAAAGGTTCAAAACACTTAATTCTATCGATTTTTTAGGTTTTTTCCATAATGAACAGGTTCATTCAATTTTCTCATTTAATAACCGATTGCTTTAAGCTTTTAGTTTGGATAATAGACTTAATTCGTATTGATATTTTCTATTTTCTTTTGATTGATTTAAGCCTGTTTGTATTTTTGTTTCTATCGCAATACAATACCCATTCTGTTACATCAGAAGAGAAAGGGTTTAGCGAACCATGATTCGGCCTCTAGTCTTATATTTTTTTATTTAATAACTGTTCTATAATAGTCGTTTCTTATCAGTCGTATTTTCTCCGAAAATGTTATACCTTGTAGTGATTTCAGCAGAGACAAAGACAAGGGAGTGAATTTTATATGTTTCATGGCACGGTTTTTATAACACATCATTTTTCCTTAATAAACAATTAACATTTAAGTTAAATATATTACCTATGCTGATGACACTTGTGTGTTATCAGTCAATAACAATCCTACTATTTATTGCCTCTCAAACTCTTCAATCCCATATCAGAGAGCTTGAGATATGGTGTCAGAATTGGAGAATCAAAATCAATTCCAACAAATCCCACCAAAGTACCTTTACCCTTCGTCGTAAACCTATGACATCCTGCCCTACAGTTTCCTTTAATAATATTCCGCTTGTTCCAGTTGAACAGATCCGCTACCTAGGACTACTACTTGACAAACGTCTAACATGGAATCCCCACACACGACTGAAACGACAAGAAACTGCCCGTCGCTTTCGCTTACTACAACACTTACTGGACAGACGCTCCAACCTTCCACTTATCTACAAAAGGCTCATCTATATCACCATCATAAGGCCTATCTGGACTTACGGAGATGAGCTTTGGGGCTCTACGAAACCATCAAATTCTTCCGTATTCAATCCTTACAATCCAAAATCCTTCGAAAAATCCTCAATGCTCCTTACTTTGTCACAAATAAACTCATCCATAAAGATCTTAACATCCCATATGTTGCTGATTTGGCCCAAACCAGGTATCAATCCTTTCATGAAAAACTCCACTCCCACTCTAATCCTCTAGTTTCAATTCTTGCTTCCTCTTCAATTCCTGACAATCCTACGAGGCGCCTGAAAAGAAGATGGCCTCGAGACCTTCTAGTTTAGTTACTTAGTGGAGTGATGCCAATGGGCATATTCTCTTCGCGTTTTTTTCATGTATTTTATCATTATTAACATATTTACTTGTTGTATTACATAATACAGTTGTAAATTTCAATAAAAATATTAAAAAAAAAAAAAAGTTAAATATGAAAACATTTTTTTCATTGTATACACTATTAAATGATCATAATATTATCATAATAATACATTATTAAATGATCATAGTATAGCTTTTTGGAAAATACCACTTAATGATGAGGAATCTCGGTGGAAACTGTTGCATAAAAATATCTTTTTATACAACTAGTAAGTACTAATTCTTTTTCAGAATATTTAAACATTGTTTAACCAAGTAAACATGATTTTATAAAATAGGATTAAATTGAAATATTTAAAAACGATACGAACTTATTTCCCAACCCAATAACCATTCTATAAAATCACTTCATCTGAACGTTTTTATCTTTTAACGGTCATAAATATCATCTAACTGAACATTACTAACCATTGGAAAAATGCTTTCGTTCATTACGTTCATCTTCTCTCTCTATATATAAAATGATAACCGAAAATAAAATTAAAAAAAAAAAAGAGAAAAAAATATGAGAAAAAAAAATTAAATTCGACTCAAATAATGGTGTCACAATTGGAGAATCAAAATAAATCCTAATAAATCCCACCAAATCACCTTCACTCTACGCCGTAAACCTATGACTTCCTGTCCAGTTGTCTCCTTTAATCATACCCCACTCATCACTGTAGAACAAATACGATACCTTGGACTTCATCTTGACAAACGTCTTACATGGAATCCTCATACAAGACTTAAACGACAAGAAACTGCTCGTAGATATCGACTATTAAAACACTTACTTGACAAACGATCAAAACTCTCTCTATACTTCAAAAAACTGATTTACACAACCATAATTAGACCTATCTGGACTTATGGCATAGAGCTATGGGGCTCCACTAAACCATCGAATTCCTCCGCATCCAATCCTTGCAATCCAAAATCCTTCGACAAATCCTAGACGCTCCGTACTTTGTTACCAACAAACTCATCCATAGAGACCTGAATATCCCACTTGTTGCAGAAATTGCCCAAAAAAGATACTCCTCCTTTCATTCCAAATTACCAGCCCATACAAACCCGCTTGTCCGTATCCTCTCATCGGCATCTATTCCCGATAATCCTCCAAGGCGTCTGAAAAGACGGTGGCCTCTAGACCTGCTTACCAAATAAACTCTGAAGTGCTACCACTGGGTAGATTCTTCTCAAGACTTTTCCAAGCCAATGTTCTGTAAATAGCTCATTTACTTGTTGTACTGTGTACAGTTGGGTGTAAATACCAATAAAAGAATTAAAAAAAAAAAATTGACTCTTAAATACGCTCATAAGTCAGTTATTTTTGAAGATATATATACAAAAATATGTATAGAGTTTTAGAATCAGTAAAACGCGATAAACAAAAAAAAAAAAAAGTGGTATGTATATTTAAGCGACAAATTATAATAGATGTAATTCCACCAAAAAATTTTGAAGATTATTTATTGATATTTACAACTGTATTGTACAATACATCTAGTAAATAGGCTATTTATATAGACTTTTATTAGGCAAGAAAATTGTCATGAACAAGACATGTAGAGAAGCAACCCATCGGCAGCACTCTAAAGAGGAAAATCGAAATGATTAGCAGATATATAAACAATTACCCTAATATAGTTATTTGGAAATAATAAACCATTGTGTAATAATTTGCAGGGTTTTTTTTTTTGTTTTTTTCAATCCAATAATTACGATATTAATAAATTTTGATGGTTTAAATTGTGATATATAGATACAGAGAGCAGACTATATCAAGTCCTCTTATGAACCGAGATGAAGACACACTCTTGGAGTTCTCACGACCGGAACGCTTTCACTGCAGACTGCACTTCAGTTGCACAATAATATGCTCATTAGTGGCAGGTAATTACGGCATTATTGCTGTGGCAATGGCTGGGTTCGAATTGGGCCCACGGTACCTCAGTTCCCACAGCTTCCTATCGCGGCACTCGTCAATATTATCTGTTCTACCTGCGGCCTCACGGTAGGCGAGAAGGATATCGGTCAAGGATTTCTCCTCATTCGAACGGCGATTTGGTTTAGAAGAATGGAATTGTTTTGAGCTATGTAATCATAGGAAACCTATTGGCCTCCAGTAGTTCGTGCCAAATTAATATAGAATCACTTCCAATCTTTGGATATAGCCAGAAAGCTATGGAAAGGTGAAACACTCCAAGGATCGTAGAAAATAAAATCGCTGAAAATGATTACACAATAGTTTACTATTTCCAAATAACTATATCAGAGTATAATAGTTTATAAGCAATTAACTAATATGAAAAACAAAATATAATTTAAAGGAAAATGGTCAATCAACACTGCTAATTTCACACCTCTATATCTCTGCTTGTTCTGAACCAATTTTCAAACTTTATGGCATTTACACATTAAATCGTAAGTTTTTTTTAAATCCGTTATTCTCCTTGTCCTGAAACGTAACCCCTCAAATTTTTAGGAGTATTTGTTTTGTTTTTTCGATTACAAGGAATCATCGTTGGATCTCCCAGTGTTTAGTTAGACGAATAGCCCAGTATCTGCGAATAAAAGCAGCGGACTGCTGGCGGCGTACAGCGGACAAACTTTTTTTTTTTTAATTTGTTATTCTGGTTCTATGGATGTTGAAACGTAAGCTACTAAAGTTTGAAGGAGGAGGTAGTAATTTTTTATCATTTATTTGGTCGATTACAAAGTATAATTATTAAAAATATTGGGTTGATGCAAAATTAATGCAGGTTTCCTCTATTGCAATATCTTAATTCCAATTGTGTAAACAAAGCTAATCCTAACATTGATCATTATTATACCAAAACAAACCTTATCTAATACCCTCTCTTTCACCATGAATTTGTTTAGTAAAATCGTTTTGTTCAGTGTGTTCAAAGGTCTTGAATCGAAAATGTCAAAGTGCGATTTTCGTCAAATTTATTTTTACGAATTTAAATTAGGGCGCAGCGCTGCGCAAACGGCTCGTAATATTAATGAAGTGTGGGGTCAGGGGGCTATTCATTAATACAGTGCAGCGTTGCAGCGTTTCGCAGAGGAGCTTTCGACCTCGAAGACAAGGAAGGTCGGGGCCGTCATCTAGCTCTGGACAACGACCAGCTGAGGTCAAAAGTGGAAGAAGACCCAACCAAAACCACACGAGAAATGGCGGCGGAACTCGGAACTCAAAAATTGCAACGTCTTTGCCCAGCATTGATGAATCGGAAGGGGCCGATCCTGCTCCACGATAACGCCAGACCACACGTTGCACAACCAACGCTTCGACGACTGCACGAGTTGGGCTACGAAGTTCTCCAACATCCGCCTTATTCACCTGACCTCTCTCCTACAGACTTCCACTTTTTCAGGCATCTGTACAACTTTTTGAGGGAGAAAAATTTTCAAAACCAGGACGACATTGAAAATTCTTTTCGTGATTTCATTGAGTCCAGGGATTCGGATTTTTTTTCTGGTGGAATAAGAAAGATTGTTGAACGTTGGCAAAAGTGCATTGATTCAGATGGAAATTATTTTGATTAAATATATATGGTTAAAGTAAAGATATGGCGTATTTACAATACCTACAAAACCTGCATTAATTTTGCATCAACCCAATAATAATCCAAAAATAAATGTTAGCATGCGTTTATATGAATTTAAATTATTATTTCTTAAACATATTTTATTGAATTCTACAACTTTATATAACATAAATCTAAAAGTAAAAGTATTGTTTTGTTTTTTTCATTTAACGTCCCTTTATGCTACTGTGGCTAATCGGACGATACTACAGTGGGAGTCCTAAATTTTGCCTATCCAGGTTTAATAAGGATAGGGGTCGTTAACAAGTACCTGACATCGCCCAGGCTCGGGACCATCATTTAACAAAGAATGGTATTACCAAGGGTTTTTCACTTCCTCTAAAAATCCTAGGACCGTCTGAATCCGAGTCCTTGGGCTTAGAAGACTGGTACCTTAACCACTAAACCACAGGTGACCCATGTACTTTAGCTTTTAAATGTACTCGCTGTTTTCGACAACTTTAAAATTTACTAGACAAACGCTCTTACCTTTCACTTAACTACTAAAGGCATATAAAAATGATTTATCATAAGGCCAAATTTGGACTTATGGAGTTTAGCTTTGGGATTCTTCTGGTGGTATCGTCATCGAACCATTGGGTTCGGTAGGCCTGTTATTATTATTATAAAACTTTTGTTAACCGAAACTTAATTTAAAAGTGAAATTGATTTTAACAAAAGAAATAAGTGACAGATTTGTGTTCCATGCACCAGAATTTTTTTAATAGTTTATTAGACTTTTTTTTTAAACCTTAATATATATTTATTTATTCGGATATACTACAATTTGTCACAATGGAAAATAATAATATTGCTATAGGATTACATTCATAATAATAATAATAATAGGCTTAGCGAACCCGAAGGTTAGATGCCGATACCACCAAATTCCGCCTACACAGACTCGTCCAATGTTCACCATTCAAGCCCAAGCTCCCGAGATCAGCCTTAACGCAATCCTCCCATCTCCGCTTCGGCCTACCTTTCGGACGCCTACCAGTCGGATCAGCAAATACCAACTTTCTCGGAATCCGCTCGTCATCGAGCCCAACAACTTTACTCGCCCATTTGAGTCTCCGCGATGCAATCAGCTCAATTATATTCACAGGATGCAAGTTCCGCAATTCCGCGTTGTGCAACCTTCTAAACTCCCCAGTTGCTTCATCTCTCTTCGGACCAAATATTTTACGCAATACCTTATTTTCAAAAACCTTAAGCCGTTGATCATCCTTCAAAGTAAGCGGCCACGTTTCACATCCGTAAAGAACCGTTGGAAGAATAATAGATTTATAAATTCTAATCTTTAAGTTTTTAGATAGAAGCCGCGAACTAAGTAACTTAGCAACTGAATAATAACACGCATTTCCCACATTTAACCGGGACTTTATTTCTTCCTGGATTTCATTTTTTCTAGTTATAATTGAACCTAAATACTTGAATTATAATTGAACCTAAATACTTGAATTTCTCTACGTACTCAAAAGTATGACCTGATACATCAATATCACCAAGATCGACACCGTTTCTGCTACTAATCATATACTTCGTCTTATCGGTATTTAACTCGAGTCCTATTTCATTACCGGTTTTTATTAACACACTTGTATTTAGTTGTATGGATTCCGTGTCTTCACCTAGCAGTACCAGATCATCGGTATACCCCAAAACCGGATTCTTGTCACCCATATTTAAGCCTTTCTCGGTACAGGATTACATTCTTACAAACCTTAATAATATTGGAGTATATTATGAGTATGATAAAGAAACCCCAAAACGTTGGAAGGAAATACAGCATTTTAATAGTATCAAAATAGTCTAGTGCTCTACCTACTAGAAAAGATTGTAAACAAAATTCACGATATTCTGAAATGTTCGTGTAAGGAAGTTAATAAGAGTCTAGCATTCTAGAAGCTGAAATGCAGCTGACAACATGCAATTTGGATTGCATCCGACTTCTTCGTGGCTTGTTTATGCAACGAGGTGGATTAGCTATCGAGCCTCTTTGCTGTTTACATCGATTGCAGGCATCGGATCTCTTTGCTGTCAAAATCGATTTCAGTTATCGAAGATCCGAAACAGGAAAACGGATAATGTCCGGCCTCAGGATATATTATCAACAATGCGGAGCCGATCACTGTTAGCTTGAGTTGTTAGTGTTGAGAAACCTAGACGTAAATGTGAAGATTACGTAATGATAAAAGGCTGATCATGCGTATGATAACAACAAGCAACAGTGCTGTACTTAGCTTTTCTCAACCGTGAAGGCAGAGTTCGATTCTCGCTCTTGAATTTGTAATTACAACATAATACCTTCTTTCGATTTCTCAAAAACTAAAAAATAACAGTAAAATGAGTGAATGAATGCAAAACTCATATATGCATATAAAAAACCATTATTCTTTTTTAAAAGTAATTATTTAAATTTACTTTATTCTTGAATAAAATCGAAAAAAAAAAAATCAATAATGGCAAGAAACATTTACAGAGTATGTAAAAACACCCAAGAAATATTATAAAAGAGAAAGTCTCAGAGATCTTCTTTTCAGATGCCACGGAGGATTATGAGGAATTAAAGAGGAAGCAATGATATAAACTAGTGGGGAAGGTTTCGAAGAGGAGTGTACAGAATTTTAGGAGGGATTTTGGAGTGTAAGGATCGGATACGAGATGAATTCGATGGTTTAGAAGAATCCCAAAGCTAAATTCCTTAAGTCAAGATTTAGCCTTGTGATAGTCATTTATATAAGCCTTTAGTAGTTCAGTGAGTCATTTTTTCACTTCATTTTTATAGACAATAAAACTGTTTTTTTTCGATGATTAATTTGTAGACATTCACACTTTTGCCCTACATACGTTTTCTACAGGATTGACTTGGACTAAACACGACATAATATAAGGTGAGCCATCCAGATAGCTAACGACTAGAGAAAGGACACAGCTAGGACGTAGACCGGTTCTGGACTCCTCCATTGAGAAGATCCTAACCCGAGGTGTGTGGGTGTAGCAGGTACTTCAGAGCTCCTCATTCAATACATAGCCTTCAGTCAGAATTCAATACAATAAATAAAAGGATAACTGAAATCATGTAAGAAACTTATTTGTTGCTATATGTACTTGCAAATATTGTATATAAATAAATATTATTATTATTAATACAATAAATAAATCTTGGTTGGTTATTGGGTAGTTAAATAAGTTCTAACGTTTTACAATATTACAATTTAACCCACTCTGTTTTAATAAAATCATGTTTACTTGGTCAATAATGTTACATATTATAAAAAAGGATTAGTTAAGGTGCTTTATAGATGTGTTTATGGGAAACAATTTAGAATCGGTCATAATTACTCCGAGAAATTTGAGGTGCGATTGGGTTTGAAAAAGGGTGACTCCCTTTTACCTGTTCTATTTAATATAGCTTTAGAATATTACAATTTAATCCACTCTGTTTCTATAAATTCATGTTTACTTGTTACATATTATAAAAAAGGATTAGTTAAAGTGCTTTATGCACCAGTTTCAACCGAGATTCCTTATTTTTAACTTGCTCGGAATGGTAGGTAAAAAATATAATTTTCGTCATTTAATGATTTTTATTTCCAGAAAGGAAAATCCGCTCGCTGCACAGACGATTAGCAAAATTTTCAGTGTGTATAGAGATGATGCCTTAGGAGAAAGCACCGTCCGTAAGTGGTTTGCTCGATTCAGAACTGGAAATTTTCATTTGGAAAACGCAAAGCACTTGGGTTGTCCTTCAACTGCTGATAACCAAATGTAAAAGAAAAAATAAACGAAAAGATAGATGTAATAGATAAAAATGGGACATATATAATTGATAAAAAATATTTTAAAGAATCTGTAGTTTTTTACTTTTACTAAATATAGTAAGGGAAAGTATTGCGATCGTGAAAATTTTCGAATTCTAGTTTTCAACGGAAATACACGTTTTAGGGTCCCCTGAGTCCAAATAACCAAGTCCCGCAAAAAGGTCTGTGGGTGTGTGTCTGTGGTAACTCCCGGGCGGAAACGAAAAGTCCTATGAAACTGAATTTCATATTTAAGACGAATGTAAGCCCGAGACGTTACAAAACCTTTTTCATCAAAATGAGCTTACCAGAAGAGCCACTTTAAACCATACATTTTGCACCTTTTTTCGATTTTCTGGAAAACGTTTTCGACGATTTTGATTAAACTCGCTATGTCGATGTAGAATTTAATAGGCTTTAATATCATGTAGTTTTCATTCTGATTAAAATGGTCTGACAGGGCTTAAATGCCGATATTTTAAATTTTCTTCTTCTGAAGTATTGGGTTGATGCGAAATTAATGCAGGTTTCCTCTATCTATATCTTAATTCCAATTGTGTAAACAAAGCTAATCCTAACATTGATCATTATTATACCAAAACAAACCTTATCTAATACCCTCTCTTTCACCATGAATTTGTTTAGTAAAATCGTTTTGTTCAGTGTGTTCAAAGGTCTTGAATCGAAAATGTCAAAGTGCGATTTTCGTCAAATTTATTTTTACGAATTTAAATTAGGGCGCAGCGCTGCGCAAACGGCTCGTAATATTAATGAAGTGTGGGGTCAGGGGGCTATTAATGAGTGCACGGTGCAGCGTTGGTTCCAGAAGTTTCGCAGAGGAGATTTCGACCTCGAAGACAAGGAAGGTCGGGGCCGTCATCTTGCTCTGGACAACGACCAGCTGAGGTCAAAGCTTTCTCAATCGAGGTGAGACTATAACTGCTGACAAGTACTGTCAAGAAATTGACAGCATGAATCAAAAATTGCAACGTCTTTGCCCAGCATTGATGAATCAGAAGGGGCCGATCCTGCTCCACGATAACGCCAGACCACACGTTGCACAACCAACGCTTCGACGACTGCACGAGTTGGGCTACGAAGTTCTCCAACATCCGCCTTATTCACCTGACCTCTCTCCTACAGACTTCCACTTTTTCAGGCATCTGTACAACTTTTTGAGGGAGAAAAATTTTCAAAACCAGGACGACATTGAAAATTCTTTTCGTGATTTCATTGAGTCCAGGGATTCGGATTTTTTTTCTGGTGGAATAAGAAAGCTTGTTGAACGTTGGCAAAAGTGCATTGATTCAGATGGAAATTATTTTGATTAAATATATATGGTTAAAGTAAAGATATGGCGTATTTACAATACCTACTAAAAACCTGCATTAATTTTGCATCAACCCTATACCTTTAATTTTATTGATTCTATAAACATGACTATATTATCTTGTTACTATTGATGAAAAACAGGTAAATATATAAATTGAATGAATTCGAAACCTAACTAAAGGAGAAAACAGAAAAAATATTTTTTTTAATGCAATTTTTCGTTTTTGAATATAAGAACAGTAATATACATGTATGATATACCGTTGGAAAGCTAAAGATTTTAGAAAAAATATTATTTCATACACAAGCTTTTAAAAGTTAATAGAGAGTGATGAAAAGCCGATAAAAGTAACTGATTATTTTAGATAATAATATAATTGATTTTTTAATAAAACACATGTTACTATAGAAATTCCATTTAATTAATTCTTTAAAGGTTTCACTCATTTTTATCTCTTACTGTACTTGAAAATTCTTTAATCGATTTTAAAAACGGAGGTAAGTGAAAGTCGTGTGTTGCCCGCACCAGATTTTTTTTTCACTGAAGTCACAAGTAAAAAAATAAAATAAAAAAACCGCAACAAACTTATTTTACATCTTAATATTTTAGAACATAATTCATGAAAACGAAATATTTAGTTAGAAATAAAAATGGTGATAACTAGTGGATAAATTTAGATATTTAACATAATTAATAAATGCATGTTATTATTAAGTCGCGAAACTACATAGTTCGCGGCTTCTGTCAAGAATCTTAAAGATTAGAATCTACTCAACTATCATTCTCCCGACGGTACTATACGGACGTTAAGGATGAACAAGGCCTCAAGATTTTCGAGAATAAGGTTTCACGTAAAATTTTTAGTCCGAAGAGGGATGAGACCACTAGAGAATTTAGGAAGCTACACAACGCGAAATTACAGAACTTGTATCCCTCTAGTTTTAACCAAGTCGTAGTATCTTGGCGGATCAAATGTGCATGCAAAGTTAATGGGCATAGTGAAAAAAGATTTCCTAATAAATCATTATGCGCAGTTAACTGTCAGGCGTCCAAAATGATTGAACTGTGTAGGCGAGGATTAGTGGTTTCAGTATTGAACCTTTGGGTTTGCTAAGCCTATTATTATTACATAACTCATAATGAGGGACTAAATATATAATTATGTCTATAGACAAAGAATGGTATTTAATTATATTACTATCATGAATTTGCCTAGAATGAGATGTTTTATTAAATTTTGGAATAAATAAAAATAAATGTTAATACACTTTTTTTTCTTCGTTTGTTGAGAGTTTACTTCACTCTATTGTGATGTGGACCCCTGTCATCCTTCGGTCAGAGGTCAGTTCTAGGTAATGTACCGTGTCGGTCTGAGCAATTTGGTAGTAGCCGTTTGGAACTGGTGTTCAAGTCTGGTGACTTTCACTTTGGTTAAAATAAGTTTAAGAACTTTTAAATAAAGTTAAAATTGTTGAAAGGTCAAAGGATTACATCGATTTTCGATGGAAACATATGTTTCTTTTTAAAAAGTATAAAAATAGAAATTATTGTCTACAACAACCACTTTATCCTATTTTCATCACGTTCTATTAACGTAGTTGGATCTGTATATAAGATTACATTTTTTCTAAAATCTTTAGCTTTCCAACGGTATATTATACATCATTACTACCATTATTATGTTTAAAAATTAAAAAAAAAAATACTCTTTTCTTCTTTATAGGGTTATCTAATTCTTTTAACTTGTATATTTACCCATTTCTTTTCAATTCTAAAAATGGTTAAGTTTTTCAAATCTACAAAATTACAGAGGAAAAGAAGATGGCACCGAAACCTGGTTAAGCAGAGTTTTTTTTTAGAGCTGTCAATGGGTAGTTTCTCTACATGTGAATCATGACAGTTTGATCTTGTATTACATTTACTTATAATAATAATAATAATGATAAAACTAGTCTTATTGAACCCGAAGATTCAATACCGATACCACCAGATTCCGCCTACACAGACTCTTTCAATGATCACCGTTCAAGCCCAAGCCCACAAGACCAGCCTTAACGCAATCCTCCCATCTACGCTTCGGCCTACCTTTCGGACACCTACCAGTCGGTTCAGCGAATGCCAACTTCCTCGAAATCCGCTTTACTCGCTCATTTGATGCTATCAATTCATTTATATTCACAGGGTACAAGCTCCGAAATTCCGCGTTGTGCAACCTTCTAAACTCCCAGTGGCTTCATCTTTCATCGGACCAAATATTTTACGCAGTACCTTATTTTCGAAAACCTTAAGCCGTTGTTCATCCTTCAAAGTAAGCGGCTACGTTCCACATCCGTAAAGAACCGTCCGAAGAATAATAGTTTTATAAATTCTAACATGAAGTTTTTAGACAGAAGCCGCGAGATAATTAATTTAGCAGCTGAATGATAACACACATTTCCCGCCTTTAACCGGGACTTTATTTCCTCCTGGATTTCATTTTGTCATCATTGAACCTAAGTAGTTAAATTTCTCTAATTGTTCAAATGTATGCCCTGATATATCAATATATCACATTACCTGGTATATCGATATTTCATTATACAGTTGTAAATATCTATAAATATATATTTTTTAAAAAGTTTAATTGTGATTTTCTTTAAAAGGATGCCTGATGACATACGGCCTCGAAACCACCAATTTGAAGGATGACATAACCAACGATTTTTTACTTCTATTAAGAAAAATCTGCAAGATTCGAACCCTTTATCTTGGGCACAGAAAGTAGTTATGCTAGCAACCTTATAAGTATTACTACTGCTATTGTCAGTCTCCTGCTAGGTAATAATTACTAGCATCTGCCCTGAATCGTTTGCGGTATACACTTGATACTAGCTCCTAAGTGCTCACTTGGGCCTCCACGAAGATCTTCGAGACCTTTCGAGGTCCCCGAACTTGAACGCAATAAGCCACAACCGACCTAAAAGTTGGGATCTCAAAGTGCGCCCTAGTTACATTTGAAGAGCCCGTTCCACTTTTACCGAAGATCTTCCCAGGCCGAGGCAGTTTTCTCCTGAAGATGCGGTTAGCGCTGCGTCGGCTGCGTAGAAAGTCTCTGCGTGTAATAACTTTAGGGTTCACAATTCTAACGGTCTTCGGTCGTGGCAGTACTGTCTCGAGGGTGTGATAGTCAAGGCAACATTTACACGACAGTAAAAATATTCTTTATAATCGTTAAAAAAAAAAAATCACAAATGAAATTATAGTTGCCGTTATCGTTTACATTATTAAACAAAAAAAAAGTATGAAAATTAAAAAAAAAATGTAAATTATTACACAATAATTACATTAGAATATTACTGTTTTTACAGCTGTTTATAGGCACAACTAATATAAAAAGCAAAAATTAATTCAAAGGAAAATGACATCTCACCACTGCTAATTTCACTATATCTAGTTCTAAACCAATGACAATGATTTATTTTTCAATTTGCACGGTATGTTTTGAAACATGGGGTCTGGCTGCCGCTCAGTGAGATCATAAGGTACCCATGTATCGAGCTTTTTTACTTTCCCAATACACTTTAAATGTCTGAGAAGGGTAGATGCACTTGCATTTAGTTGTGCTGAGAGTTCTTTAACTGTTTGGTGGAGGTTTCCTTCTACTGTATGTTTCGAAAATCGCGTGTTTCCATGTTCATTCATATTTGGAGGTATACTAAAAAGTGAGTAATTGATTGTAAAGCTAATGTTTATAATACAAAGGTAGAGGATTAGTAACTGTTTACTTTAAATATGTAAACATTCGGAAGAAAACAACAGAGACCTACAAAATCCTTTATGTATTTCAGAAACTATAAAAACGGACATTTCGTGTGAAACAACCCAATACTTTGTAGACGGTGATTTTTTAGTTCAAAGATAATAAAAGTTTTTTTTTTTTAATGTCGTTAAATTTGTAAAAAATAATTACACTAAGAATTCCTTGCACATTGCAATGTAGTTCACACAATTTCAGAGGCTACAGCTTTGTGTTTTAGTTTTGAACTTCAAAGACGCTCTCCATATTATACTCAGCGGATTTCTGTACAATGACGAAGAGCAAAGAGTACAGAGAGAGAAATGCTTTGCGACACCTCAAAGAATTATTGTCAAGAGCTCTTTTGAAGCACTATAATAGGCAAGTGTGGAAGTTGAGCTTATTGTAGGAGTGGGTCGAGCTATTGAGGCTAAAAATAGAAAGGTGGGTACCGGGAAAGGGGATAGGTCATCATAATGTTACCAGCCTTTCACTCCTGGGTCGGTGTGTCTCTCAAGGATTAAGGATTGTCTGGGGTATTCGGTTATATGTGCCATTTTTAAAGGCATTATTATTGAACTGTTAAATATTTTTTAACAGCCCATTAATTAAAAAATGTGGAAAAATAAAAAAATATTGTGATGTGCGCAAAAAAAAATGTCTCTTCTTTTTTGATGCGAGAGGAATTCGATGGTTTAGTAGATCCCCATAGCTCAATGCCATAGGTCCAAATAGGCCTGATAATTGTTATATAAATGAGTTTTTTGTAGTAAGTAGGAAGTTTTGAGCGTTAGTCGAGTAAGTGTTGTAGTAATCTGTATCTACGAGCAGTTTCCTGTCGTTTCAGTCTAGTATGAGGATTCCATGTTAGGCGTTTGTCGAGGTGGAGTCCTAAGTACCGAATCTGTTCAACAGGAGTAAGTAGGATATTGTTAATATACGGTGGGGCAGGAAGTCATAGGTTTACGAAGTAGAGTGAAGGTGATTTGATGGGATTTGTTAAGATTTATTTTAATTTTCCAGTTTTGACACCATTCTTCAATGGCTGATACTTTCTCTTCTTGAAATCAATATTTAAATTTCAATACTGAAATTTAAATTTTTAAATTTCAATACTGAATATTAATAGTTTAATGTTGAAAGATTCATGAGAAAAAAATATTGATGTAACTCATTTATTGAAGTAAAGTTAAATAGGTTTTAATTTCATTTAGTTTTTTTTTTTTTCTCTTTGAAATAGTCTCATTATTGATTTGACGGCCAATTTTCAAAATTCATTGATCTAAAATACCAATGAATTGTTTTTTCCTCCCTCACTCAGTAACTTTAGATGATACCAGAGTATTTATAAAAATAATATATAATATATATCAGATATATATTATATAATATATAATATATATCAGAACAGTTATAAACAGTATATAATATTTATATGATCTGATTTAATATCACTTGCCTATATATTAAATATACTCGTATAGTAAGGGAAAGTATTGCGGTCGTGAAAATTTTCGAATTCGGGTTGTCACCGAAAATACACGCAATGTGACAAGTCTAGCGCGAAAACAAAAACGAAATTTCATATTTAGGACAAATCAGAAGTGCCACTTTACACCGTCGATTTTGTACATTTTTATAATTTTCACAAAAAAAAAAAAAAATTCAAAATTTTGATTAAACTGGCCTTATCAATGTAAAATTTAATGGGCTTCAATACCATGTTGGTTTCATTCTAATTAGAATAGTCTGACAGGGATTAAATAATAATTTTTTAATATTTACTTTATTTAAAGTACCTTTGATTTTGTAGATTCGAAAAAGATTACCATATCATATTGTTAGCATTAATAATGACGGATAAATATATAAGTTCAACGAATTCGATATTCATATGATGAAGAAAAAAGCAAAAGTTTTTTTTTTTAAATGCAATTTTTGTATTTTTGAACATAAGAACAGTAATATAGATGTATAATATACCATTGAAAAGCTTAAGAATATCATGTTTTAGAAAAATACAATACAAAAAATTGTAAAAGTTAATAGAAAGTGATGAAAAGACAAAAAAACTGACTGATTGTTGTAGATATGTATTAAATGGTTTATAATATGAAAAATAAAACACATGTTTCTTTCAAAACTCAATGTCATTCATTATTTTATCTCTAGCTATTCTTAAATTTTTTTAAAATGATTTTAACAACAGAGGTAAGAGACAATTGAGACGTTGATTTCCAAAAGGTACTAAAGGACACTTTTTACGAAATTTATTTTTTTACATATTTGTATTCTCATCATTTAATTTTATCTAAATAATCTATTTGATGTTATCTAATGAATTTTCAAGTCCTTAAAAAACGCAATTTAGAAATGCGGTCAGTTTCTAAAAGTACTAATTACGCATTTATTTTCGTTCCAAATCATTCTAAAAAAATTCATTTCATAACTTTAATATGATGTTATTATTATAGTAAAAAAATAATTCTAAATTTTAAGGCAAAAAGGCCCAAATTAGCTAGTTTAATAATATAGTAATGAGGGATTTTCACGCTTCCTGTAAAATTTCCCAGAATGGATATAGTACCTTTTGGAAATCAACGTCTCAATTGTGCGTTGCGTACATCAGATTTTGTTATTACCCCCTCATTCAGTAACTCTATTGAAGGGCCGTGTGTTTATTTATAAATTATTATATACAGCATATAGTAAATATACGGTTTATAGTATTTTATTAATTTCGTCTACAATAATTCATAAAATGATATCCTATATCCTGTTAATTAGATTGAGGAATAGAAAGGACATAGCGATAGGAGAGACATCTTTCAGTGAGATCTCGTACTGAGCAATTACTGCCGCTAGACTATCCACCATCGACCATTGCTATTACTGCCATTAACAATCCCCTTTCCAAAGACATTAGCGAATATCATAGTTCACGCTTTCTAGCAGCGAGTCCTCCATCGTCCTATCCATCTCTATCTATATCTATAATAGAGTAAGGTGGGGTCCATCTGTAGCGCTTTCCAACGAGAGTGGAGGCGATATTGCGGTGCGATCAGCTGTTTGAGGGATCAGCTGTTGTCGGGTGCCAATGCCACCGCAATAGATATCGACAAGGTCGCGCCCAGCTGTCGCAATCCTCAGCATTAGCAAACACAATAATTGCGTCTTCCTTATTTCAACAAAACAGAATTCATTAGAATTCTCATTATGGTGTAATGACACCTGAGGCAGAATAAAGAGGAAAATAAAAATACATTAACTGGAAAATCTCGAAGGCTGATGAATGATCGTAAATCTTAATAACATGACAAAGTGAATTTAAAATCACAGTTGTAAGACTATAATTGTCCTGGAAGAGATTTTCTATGGGGGTAGTGGGTGCCTAGAGGTTTGCTGGAGGGTACAGGTTAGATTTTCAAGCACAACTGTATATAAAGAATAGCATATATTTATCTAACATTCTAAAAACATATAAAGAAATGCGTCAGTCAATTGAGAGTTGCCAATCAAGATCATATGTAGGTAGCTCTATTCCGAAAAAAAAAATGGTGCGGGCAACACTCAACTTTCACTTACCTCCATTTTTAAAATCAACGAAAGAATTTTCAAATACAGTAAGAGATAAAACTGAGTGGAACCATTAAATAATAAATTAAATGGAATTTCTATAGAAACATGTGTTTATTAAAAAATCGATTGTATTATTATCTAAAATAATCGCATAGTTTTATCAGATTTTCATCACTATTTATTAAACTTTTACAAGCTTGTATATAAGATAGGGATCACTTGTAGCTGGGTGGCTAGCGTAACAGCCTCCCATGCTAAAGGTCACGGGTTCAAACCCACAGGTGGTCCTAGGATTTTTTAATGGGAGTAAAATATCCTTAGTTACGCCGTCCTTCGGAGGGGACGTTAAAAGGTGGTCCCGAGCCTGTGCGATGTCAGGTACTCGTTAAAGATCCCTATCCTAATAAAACCAGGATAGGCAAAATTTAGGACTTCCCATTGTAGCATCGTCCGATTAGCCATAGTAGCATAAAGTGACGTTAAATAAATAAACAAACAACATATATAAGATAATATTTTTTCTAAAATCTTTAGCTTTCCAACAGTATATTACTCTTCTTATGTTCAAAAATAAAAAATTGCATTTAAAAAAATATTTTTTCTGTTTTCTCCTTTAGTTGGGTATCAACTTATGTATTTACCTGTTGTTCATCAGTGGTGACAAGATAGTATGGTTCTTTTTATAAAATCTACAAAATTAAAATATCGGGATTTAAGCCCTGCTAGACTATTTTAATCAGAAATAAACCTACATAATAATAAAGCTCATCAAATTTTACATCGATATAGATAGTTTAATCGTTAGAGCCGTTTTTGAGAAAATCGTAAAAAGGTGCAAAATGCGAGTTATAAAGTGGCTCTTCTAGTTAGCTGATTTTCATGAAAAACTGCTGTAACATCTCGGGCGTATCGTCATCTTAACTAGGTAGTTTCAGTTTTATAGCACTTTTGTTTTTCGAGCTTGACTTACCACAAACATATGGACTCACGGACAAACAGAACTTTTTGGAGGATTTGGTCATTTGGACTGAGGCGACCCTAAAACGTGTATTTTCGTTGAAAACTGGAATTTGAAAATCTACTTTCCCTTACTATATATTTCATATACAGGTAAGCGAAAGTAACAAAAACAAACATTACATTTAAGTTCGAAGAAGTCTGTATATCATGCTACCATTACATTTCCGTCAACATACAATGAATAGAAATTAGCACCGCCGGCCATACTGACTATCTGATAAATCATTAGTACTATTACATGATGACAATAAATAAAGATCTAGATTTGTAATACTTTATAGTTTATTATTTTATATTTAACTCCTTTTCTGTTTGTTTAGTGGATTCTATAGAAAAGTGTTTTAGTACTTTATAATACAACAGTATAATGAAAGTATGAATTAATAAAGTTTTTTTTTCCTTAAGTATCTGTCATTGAAGAATGGTGTCAAAACTGGAGTATTAAAATTAACCCCATCAAATAACCTTCACTCTACGTCGTAAGTCTATTTACTTTCTGTCCCGCTTCTTTCTTTAATCATACTCCATTCATCACTGTAGGACAATGACGATTTCTAGGACTCCATCTTGACAAACATCTTACATGAAAATCTCACACAAGACTTAAACGACAAGAAACTGCTAGATAGATACTAAAACTCTGGATAGATACTACTAAATAGATACTACTAGATAGATACTACTAAAACTCTGGAAAACGACCAAAACTCCCTCTTTACAACAAAAGCTCATTTACATAACCATTATCAGACCTATTTGGACTTTGAAATTGAGCTATGGGGGTCCACTAGACCATACAATTCCTCCCAAATCCAATCCTTGCAATCCAAAATTCTCGGAAAAATCCTCGATCTTCCCTAATTTGTTATCAATAAACTCATCCAAAAAGACAGGAATAGACTAATTGCAAAAATAGACCAAAAAAGATACACCATTCATTCTAAACTACCTCCCCACACAAACCCGCTTATCCGTAACCTTTCTTCCCCATCTATTCTCGATACTCCTCCGAAACGCCTGAAAAGACGGACCCTCGAGACCTGCAGATCAAATAAACATTGAAGTGCTTCCGCTGGGTAGATTCTTCTCAAGAATTTCAAGCCATAATTTTAAATTAGCCCATTTACTTACTGTATTATTTTAAGTACAGCTGTAAATTCAATAAAATGTTTTTTAATAAGTCTTGTCGCACTGTTTATTTAAAATGAACGGTATGAAAATAAAGTCGGCGAAAAAATGAAAGCGGTTGTAAATTCAATTAAAAGATTATATACATATATATATATATATATATATATAATATATATATATATATATAAAACTTTATTATTACTGCATAGAAGTACCTAGCTAGCGGAGATAAGGTCTTTGACTTGGCATTGAAGATAGATTCCCAGCCTAATCACCATGATCGATCCATCACTGACACCATTTAACATACAATACCTTCCTATCTCCTTTCTAATACCAACCTCCTGTTTTGATATCTTCTTAAAAATTGTATTTAGATTTCGTTACGTTACATTTCCAAGCTAATGTCTAAGTTTGAACGAGATAAGTATAGAAATAAATTGGATATAAATTAATTATATTACAACTATTTCTTTTTTATTGGTCATTGTATCACACGTGAACAGCTTGACCGATTTCGCTAATCCTTTTATTTGGTTGTGTTTATAATAGTGTCAGCAGAAGGTTCTTATAAAAGAAAAAAAAATAGAAAATATGATGTGTTTGTAAGGTTTTCTTTAATTTTCTACGGTAATAATTCTCTCTCTCTCTCTCTATATATATATTATATATACATATATATATATATATATAAATAAATTGAAATTTTTTTCCGTTTGTCATGGCATCACGCGTGAACGGCTAGACCGATTTTGCTAATTCTTGTTTTGTGAAGAAAACTTAATATGGTCGTTAGGTTTTCTTTAATTTTCTAAGGTAATAATAATCTTCCTGTCTATATTTAAATATAAATGAATCCTCTTTCCCCTCGGTCATAGTTAAGAAAAGACATCGTCTGTCGGGCTAGCTAGTTAAACATAATGTCATCAATATTTGTATGTAGGTCCTCAAGAAATGTATTTAATTACTATTAATTAATTAATTAATAATGTTTGTTAATAAAGTGTATCTCTCTACCCAAAAAAAAAAAATAAATAAAAACTGAAAATAGTCCTACAGGAAAACATTGGTATGGCACGTTGTAACACGCCAATTAAGTAGAATCACTTGAAGATGGGTGGCTAGCATAACAGCCTCATATAATGTTAAATAAATAAACAAAAAAAAACAATTAAGTTAGGCAGCATCATTTTGTTTGATAATTATAATTATTATCTAATAATTGATAATTATTAGATGCATCTCTTTCTCCTAAAGTGCAATTTTTTAAATATTTTTTTTTGCTAAGTTAAAAGTCCTCCAAGCACCGAGTCTCGAACTCGTAATAATTTGTTTCAAATTTTTGGTCCTCTGTGTAGCTAGGCAACGCACGTTAAAAGCACCGCGCGCTAACCTGCTCAGCTACCCCATTCCCTATTTTTTTTTCTTTCAAATTTGAACTTCTCCCATGAATACTAACGTTGACGTAGCTAAGAAGGATACAAAGGACGAAGGATAGCCACTATTATCCCCACAAACTCCTGGACATAGACAGGAGACATAGAGCGCACTAACACTTCGGAATTCCCTCAATGGCCGCCCCCTCTATTCAGGGAAAAAGGAGATAACCCACGGCTCTTCTCAAGGTTACTCTAGTCAAGGCAGCTTCATCGTTTTTTTTTAAGCAGGTATCTAAGGATTTTTGTGTACATATATATATATATATATATATATATATATATATATATATATATATATACACACACAACCTTAAATAAGTAAAATTGGAAAAAAAAATATATAAAATATCTGGTTAGCCCCAGAAGAATGTCTCTACACCAGGGTCTACATCCAAAGCTGAAAGTAGATAATAAATAATTTTACTGCTACAACTGGATTCGAACCCGGGATCAAAAGAACAGTAGTCTAGTGCCTTAAAATAATTCATATTATTGGAAACTGACAGTTGAATAATGATGGAGTTTAGTTGACCTTAGCGAGAAACACACATTAAAACAGTGCTTATTTTCATTGTGTACCGACGTTTCGGTCTACATTTTGGGACTTCATCAGGGCTAAGAGAAACAATATAACAACCAATGTAATTATAAACTTAATACTATGTTACGTATATAATAATGATATGGTGATAGTAATATTAATGTATGACAGTAGAAGAAATGTATGAATTATTAACATCAGGCTTTTTTTTACTTTCACATACCTATAATATATATATTACTATATAGTAAGAAAAATTTTGTGATAGTAAAAATTTTTAAATAAAAGTTTTCAAGATACACCAAGTCCTGCAAAAAGGTCTTAGTGTGTGTGTTTGTAAGTCCAGTGCAAAAACAAAAAGTTGTTTGAAACTGAAATTATATATTTATGACAACTACACACCCGAGATGTTACATAATCTTTTTTATAAAAACCAGTTAACCAGACAAGCCACTTTATACAATGCATTTTCTCAGAAACGGCTCAAACGATTTTGATTAAATTCACTATATAGATGTAAAATAAAATAGGCTTACTTACATTTGCCGATTTTTTATATTTGTTTTTCTGTATACCTTTAATTTTGTAGTTTCCAAAAAAACTAACTATATCATTGTATTAGCATTAATAAAAAAAATGATAAATATATAAGTACAAACTATGTATTTCTGGTGAAAACTGGAACTCGAAAATCGTCATAAACGCAATTATTTCTCTTACTATATGTTCAATATATAGTTAAGTGAAAGTAATATGCGTTTTTATATTATATAATATTATATAAAATAAAGCTATTTTTTTTATTCTTCTATATATCCGCCCTATATGTCATAGCCGTTGAAAAAGGGCGCAAATTACCTGAAAAATTTATATAAATATAGTCAAGTACATGTAAAACTGAACCCAACTGTATTTTTGTTGTTTTCGAAGTTCGAACGCCCAGTTTGTGATTCTAAAACGACAGAGATATACGAGGGATTGATAATGACATCTAAATGCCCTAACTCACTGCTTACAGAATCGGGAGACTAATGTACTGTATAAACTGAGTGTGTCCAACTGAAAATCAAAACAGGCCGAGTCGAAACAACACTGTAACGAGTCTTAAATATTTAAAGTAACTCCTCACCACAAGCAGGCTAGTCCGATGAATCAAAATAAATTTGTAATATATGTTTCGTGCCTATATACTCTGTCGGTGAAAATTTGAAAATAAATATATATTAAACTAATTTTAGAAATAATTGAAGTAATGTAATATAAATGAATTTTTAAAATCTGGTGCGGACAACACACGACTTTCACTTTCCTCGGATGTTAAAATCAATTTAAGAGCTAGTACAAAAACTTAACGTTGAGAAATGTAGACACAAGGTTTATTCAGTTTCGTTTAAAACATATCATTTAAATTAAATAATATACCAATATCAAATTGTTACGTATAGTTAATCAGTAATAAGTGTATACCCTATTCGTTACTTACAGTTTACAACATCGAATATAAGATATTATTTTCTCCAAAATCTTCAGCTTTCTAACGGTATATTGTGCATCTATATTACTGTTCTTAAGCTCAAATAATCAAAAATTACATTTACAAAATATTTTTGCTTATTTCTCATTTAGTAGGTTATCAAATACGTTCAAATTTTATTTTTAGCCGCTTTTTAATGATCCAGATAAGTTTATATGAATAATTTTTTTAAATATATAAAATTAAAAGTACTTTAGAGAAAGAAAATTAAA
This sequence comes from Piezodorus guildinii, assembly GCA_023052935.1. Lineage (NCBI taxonomy): Eukaryota > Metazoa > Arthropoda > Insecta > Hemiptera > Pentatomidae > Piezodorus > Piezodorus guildinii. The sequence continues at coordinate 184,264,314 of CM041293.1, read as the reverse complement.
AAAAATTTTATTTATGTAATGTCAGACTATTTCAATCAGAACGGAACCTACATGATAATAAAGGCCATCATTACATTTTATACCGATATCGTGATTTAATCAACATGGTTTTTGAGAAAATCGTAAAAAGCAACAAAATGCATTGTATAAAGTGGCTTTTCTGGATAACTGGTGTTGAAAAAGTTGGTGTAACATCTCAGGCGTATAGTTACCATAAATATGAAATTTCAGTTATACAATTTTTCATTTTCCTGCTAGACTTACCACGCGCGCACACACACACACCCACACACACACACACAATGACACAGACCTTTTCACTCGACTTGTTTATTTGTATTCAGCGGACCGTAAAACGTATATTCCCTTTGAAAACTGGAATTCGAAAATGTTCACAGTAGTAATACTTTTCCTTACTACATATTATGTATATATAGGTTAGATAATGTAATATGAAAATCAACGATACAGACATCACCAGGTCAAAAAATAAAATTATATAATTTTATTCTATTTTATAATAATAATAGGCTTATCGAACCTGGAGATTCAATACCAATACTACTAATCGATGCTACAAAATTCGATGCAATGACCGAGGTTAGACTTGACTCAATCCTCCCATCTACGCCTCGCCCTACCTCTTGGACTACAAATATGTTCAACGCATATTACCATGTTAAGCCCTGTCATTTCCCATTTAATAAAATTAAAGGATGAGATTTAAAATTTTTAAATATTTTTTTTTCAAAACAATAGGAAAGTGTAATAGTCCTTGAAAACAACAGGATTTATTAAGGTGACCCAGTTTTATCAAATCCTAACACCTTTCACTGGGGAACAATGGAAATAAACAAGCAAGTTATAGTTTCATATTTTATGAATTTTAATTTTTTCCTTTTTATTGTTTTTACAATTTCTATCTTTACTTTCACAAACCTATATATAAAATATATAGAAAAGAAAAGTATTGCGAACGTATAATTTTTAAGTACCAGTTTTCAATGTAATTGCACATTTCTGTGTTTCCTGATTCCAGATACGCAAAAAGGCCTGTGTGTATGAGGTAACTCCAGCTCGAAAACGAAAAGTGATATGAGACTGAAATTTCATTTTTAAGACAGATATAAGCCTGGATGTTGCAACAACTTTTTCAAATAAATCGACAAATTAGAAGTCATTTTACACCTCACTTTGTTGATTTAAAATTGAATAGACTTTATTTTCATACCGGTTTCATTTTAAATAAAACAGTGCGACAAGACTTATTTAAAAAAACATTTTATTGATATTTACAGCTGTACTTAAAATAATACAGTAAGTAAATGGGCTAATTTACAATTATGGGCTTGAAAATGTCTTGTGAAGAACTACCCAGTGGTAGCACTTCAATGTCAATTTAATTTAGTAGGTCTCGAGGCCATCGTCTTTTCAATCACCTCGGAGGGATGTCAGGAATAGATGGGAATGATAAGTTGCGTACAAGAGGATTCGTGTGGGTCCAGAGTTTGGAATTAAAAGAAGCATATCTGTTTTGCGATAGTTCTGCGACAAATGGGATATTTAGGTCATTATGGATGATTTTATTCGTATCAAAATAAGGAGCATTTAGTATTTTGCGAAGGATTTTTTATTGTAAGTATGGAATACGAGAGGAATTAGATGGTTTAGTAGAGCCCCAAAGTTAGTGATACAACAAGTAAATTTGAATGAAATATAAAAAGGCATGAAACACATGTAAAGAGGCTTCCCAATGGAAGCACTCTAAAATTATTCTAAACTAGAAGGTCCCGGGGCCATATCCTTTTCAGACGCCTCGGAGGATCGTCAGGAATCGAGGAGGAAGAAAGGATTGAAACGAAAGGATTAGGGTGGGAATGGAGTTTGTCATGGAGGATTGACACCTCGTACGGGCAAAATCAGCAACATATGGGATATTAAGGTCTTTATCGATGAGTTTGTTGGTGACAAAGTAAGGAACATTGAGTATTATACGAAGGATTTTGGACTGTAGGGATTGGATACGAGAGGAATTAGATGGTTTAGTAGAGCCCCAAAGTTTGATTCCATTTGTCCAGATGGGTCTGATGATGGTAAAATAAATGAGCTTTTTGAAATAAATTGGAAGTTTTGAACGTTTGTCAAGTAAGTGTTATAGTAATCTGTATCTACGGGCAGTTTCTTGTCGTTTAAGTCTCGTATGAGGATTCCATGTAAAACGTTTGTCAAGACGGAGTCCTAGGTATCGGATTTGTTCAACTGAGTGGGGTATTATTAAAGGATACAGTGGGGCAGAAAGTCATCGGTTTGCGACGAAGGGTAAACGTAATTTGGTGGGATTTTTTTAGGACTTATATTACTCTCGACAAGACTTAAATGCAACTTTTGTTAAATATAAATAATTAACTATTTTAGCTAGTTAGTATCGAGATAAAACGGATAAATATAAGATATGATAGAATTTGATAATCAATTGAAGGAAAAAACAAGCAGACATATTTTTCCGCCTTAATTTTTTTTTCTGGAAAGTAGAATAGTGATATCAATTTATAATATATCTTTAGAAAGCTAAATATTTCAGAAATAAAATTATCTAACATTCAAATATTTATAAGGCAATGCAGAGTAACGAAAGGGCATTAACCAATGAGATTGTTGTAGATAATTATTCCTATTACTATATTAGAATTTATTTAATCTTTAATAAAATCTATTATTTAATCTAAAAAAAAAGTTTCCATCGAAACAACATAATTATTATAACAAATTTGTCTTAATCTAAATCTTATTGCCAGAAGGGAGATAAGTGCACGTTGTATGTTGCGCGCAAAAGATAGTTCACTCTTATACAACTCAAATGTAGTTAAGTCTAACTCGAAAACCAAAATACGTACGTAACTGAAATTTCATATAACAGATGAAATTGAGCTACTTTTTACAATCTTATAGAAAATAGAACTAAAGATTTATCTGATTATATAAACTTATAATTAAATGCGATTTAATATCAGATAGATTTTATCTAAACTGAAATAGACTGAGAGAACTTAAATGCATTTGAACTAAAACTATATTTTGCTTCGAATTCTACCTCTCAACTGAATTACAAATACAAAAATCTACCTATAATACATTTTTGAAGTGAGAATGGTTGACTGTGTGAGTAAGTGAGAGAAGTTAGTTCAGGGTGCAGTCAAAAGAACACACAATTACGATATATAAACTTAACAGACTGGTGCCGACGTTTCGGCCTAAATTATAGGCCTTCCTCAGGAAATTTCATGGAGAGTGTCAGTACAACAGATTGTTCTGACGCTCTCCTTCAGAAGGCCTATAATTTAGGCTGAAACGTCGGCACCAGTTTATTAAGTTTATATCTTAATTGTGTGTTCTTTTGATTGCACCCTGAACTAACTTCTCTCGCTATATTACATGTTTGTTGTTATTAAAGTCCCCAGTAAAACTAATCAGTTCTTTTTTTTATTTTATAATTATTTTTGAGTAATTATAGAGAGGAAATATAGTAATTTCTTTATCCTTATGTAATATAGAATTCGGGAACTGAAGCGTGCATAACCAAGGCGTTGAAGTCACCGTAGAAGATCAAATAACAAAATCAATATTTTCGTTAACAACAATAAAAATGCAATTTCGTTTTAATTGATTTTTATCATTCAGTAGTTTAAAAAAAAAAATAGTACGATTTAAAACTCATAAAAAATTCGTTATTTTTTCCCTCCCACTCTTCGGTTTTATTATTATTTACAAATACAATATATGCATATATTTCGGGATATTTGACCTTTTTTTACCCAAAGGTACGGATATATGGAGTATTCCTGAGTCATGATTGTCATACTTCTTAAACAAAAATTCGTCAAATTTTCGTATTATTAAATTACCATAATGCAATCATTTTAAACGGCAAGAACTAGTTTCTTTAAGGAAAATGTTACCGATGTTAAATATAGCTATTTACGGAGAAGAATAAATTTTACATTATTTGTAAATTTTATAAATGAATAAATAAAATATAATTTAAATTCCGACATTACGATTTTTTTTAAACTAAGCATGTTCTTACTTCTATGGATTTGTTAATTGAATAAAACTAAGGATTTTTAAAAATTCGATTTTTTTTTAAATTCGTAACATAAATGTGTTGGCAAAATTAGTAGGTTATACCTGATTTAAAACACTACAACACGTAACCAAATACATGTTAATAATTGTTTTTCTTTTAACGTGTTACTAAATTATATATTTTATTTAATCTAAATTTAAGTTTAAATTATTAAGTATAAATTATAATTTAGAAAAAATATAACTGAAAATCTCAAAATTGCTTGCCTATCAGTTTTTTTCTGAGCTAGGCATCAATGTCATTTTTCATTTATTTTTTTAAATTTTGAATTGGCCATAATTATTTTCAATAATGAACCTTTGTAATCCACCCAGAAAAAAAAAAAAAAAAAATCAACCCTCTCCTCAAAATTTGAAGTTTCATGTTCCAAGATACGTATAATCGAAATATCGATAAAAATAAATAAATTATTTGTCCACCATTCGTGCCTTTTCTTGACTTTTTTTTCGAAAATTGGCACAAAAATAACATACTACGTTGAATATAAAATAACAGTAACTGGACGTAAGATCACTTATGGTTTTGGATATAGCATAACAACCTTCTACAACCAAAGACGCAGGTTCAATTGTGGCGGGTGGTCCTTAGATTTTTTAAAGGTAGTAAAAAATACTTGTTTATCCCGTACTTCGGAGGAGAAGTAAAATGGAGGTCCTGAGCCTGTGCGATGTCAGGTATTTCCGTGATCCCTATCCTAATTAAACCTGAATAGGCAAAACTTACGACTCCCACTGTAGCTTTGACCGATTAGCCATAACGACATAAAGTGACGTTAAATAAAGTACGAAAATGTAAAGTTTTTAGGAATCAGAGTAGCAAAAAAATAAATAATTCAAATCACAAGTCCAAAGAGATGGTTTGTTTCAATTTTTAAATATTCTCAGTATGTCTAACATTCATTCCCATGTTTGTAACTGTTTTAATTCCCTCATACTGTAAATTATTTATAGTTCAATAAAAATTTAAAGAACATTATTTTTTATAATTATCAGAAATCATAGAGAGAATATTAAAAATAAGTCAAAAATAGTTCATTATTTTTGTCTACTTTGTTTCGTCTTAAGGTAGTGAGAAATCATTAAGGTAAGTTAGTTCATAGAGAATTAATAACAATATTAAAAAACACTAGCCCGGATGATGCTTAGCAATGTCGGGACTAAACGTAGGAAAAAATAATAAAATATTTTATCTGATTCCTGATTATTGACAAGGATATGAGTTTGACTATGGTTCAATTTTTTTTTTTTTGTGACTTTTTTTAACTCTCAAAAATGTAGCTTTTTGACAGGTTCTAGCTCTGTTTGTTTTGCTCAGATTAAACAGTTTCCCAATCATAAATTATTGGAGAATATTCGTTGTCATATAACATTTGTCACAGGACCTACCATTTAGTTGTTATATTTATATGATTGAAAAAAGTCATGTGATTGACTCCTATTTTTTCTATCGACTTCGTTTAGTTCGAATAATCATTAATTGAATTTAAATATTATTTTATTTAATATGATACTCTTAATTCTAAAAAGAACGAAAATCATTAGATTGTAGAATAGACATACCCTTGATCAATCGTTTTTTTTTCGCAGTCAGGGAAAAAAATCATATTTTTATTTTAAATGCTAATGATTAATTTCACGGTTTAAGGAAACTTTGCGTATTTAATCAAATTAATAAAAAATAAATAAAAAAGACAGCGGAAATAAAATGAAGGAGGCGGTGAAGTTGTGTTGAACGTTACGGTCAGATGCAGACATCCGCAGCCATTTAATCCGAGGCATTTAATAATTTTAAATCAGCTGTTTTTAAACAGCTGATTGTATTTAATCATATTTTTAATCTCAAATATCAGTGTTTAGTATTCGTTTATGCAGCAAATTATTACACATGAATTTATTATTTTTGGTATTACGACTTATTATATTGTGGTAATACGATTTAAATAAATGTTTAGGCAATTAAATTATATGTTTAGAAATAAATTAATCAAAGCTCTTAGGAAAGACGAGTTAGGAACACGGTTAATGTATATTCAAATCAAATGACCAATCACGAATGCTATGTTTAAAACACTATTTCTTCGCTATTTCTAATTATTTAGGCATACATAAATTCTTAAGCGTGACAGGCAGATTTATTTTTTTATTGTTTATTTGCGATCCACGTCTTTTGAAACATAATACCTCAAATTTATAGGAGAGGTAATTTTTTTTTTTTTTTTTTCTTATTCGATTACAAAGGTTTATTTATTATTGAAAATAATAAACCAAAGGATTTATACCGGACTTTTTTACTATTTCAATTTCTTTTCTTTTTATTATCTTTGAACTAATTCAAATAAAAATTGCTGATTCCAAGAAAATTTTCAATTTTTTTTTTGTCTATCTTTAAAAATAACCGAGTCATAGGGGGATTACGTCTTTTAAAAGTTGTAACTTGACAAAATAAGATTTTTTTTGTTTATATTTATCGCGGTATCTTGATCTTTAATAGTAACAGTTATATATTTTTTTTATCTTATTAATCGCGGTGTATTGATACTAAAACTCCATACATCTTTTTCTCTTATTTCAAACTATGGGCGTATACTAATTAAATCTAAATCAATTGATTAAGCCAAAGAAGCTAGTTATGTTTCAATTACAGTTTGACTATGTTCATAACATTATTTCTGCTTTATAGAAGGATATGATGGGAAATGATTCAGAAGGAAGTTAAATGTTTAATTAGCTGAAAATAGTTGCATTCCTAAATCGCTTGTTTAAAAAGGTTGCCTCTACGTGAGATGGAATCCGGTATATTATTCGTAAAAAATTGAAATAAAATACGTAAACTAAAACGATTATTTAACTGCCTGATACGTTTCATCTTTGAGATATCCAGAGACACTTCTGTAACCCGATTCTACGATGAGTTAAAGTGGCTTTACCCTTCCTACCGTTCTAAGTACCTCCTGGCATCCTTCCTTTACCAAGTTCTCCGATCTCAACGTCCATCTTACATCTCAGATATATTTTCATTGAAATCCTCCGCCCACATCTGCAACACTCGTTCGCGACCTTCGGACCTGTATATAACGCCTCATCGAACCGCAGCTTTCGACAGATCTTTCTTTATCCGATCCTCGTCCTTATGGAATTCTATTCCTTCTCATATCCGTCTCTTCAATACTCTTCCGACCTTCAAATCTCGTTTGTTCAAACACTTTTTGTCTATCCAGTTCTCAAATAACCGTAATTAATTAGCGAATTTCAATAAAAAATCAGAAAATAAAACAGAGAAAAACAACTATTTACTATATCTTATTATGCATCGTATTTAAACATTTATGTATTTCATTTCATACTTTTCATAAGCATTGTAAATTTATTTTAATTACTCCTGTATATATGAATATGTAAATATTTTATTTTTTGTCTAGTTTGTTTTTCTAAATTATTTTTTTAGAAGTTACCTGTTAATTTATTACTATTATTCATTTTTTTGTTATTTCTGTTGGTTTTTTTGTTTATTTATTTTTACTCTAAGATACTGAAATTTCATTTTTAATTTGTCTGTAATATTATTCTGAAGGGACTTGTCCCAGAATAAATAAAGAATTTATTATTATTAAATTTGGAAGTCGACATTCCAAATATTATTGTTATATTTTTATAATAAAGCTTTAAAAACTAAATGACAAAGTTACATAAAAAATATAAAGTTGTAAACTACGCATTATGAAAATACGATTTTTGATAGAGGAACAAAATTTTAGAAAATTAAGTATTATTTCAATTTTCTCAATTTTATTATTCAAAATATTATAGAAGTTAAAAAAAAAAAAAATCTGCAGCAAATCATTACAGTGGTTCCTTACAAGCGGTCCGCATTCAATGTCTTATTGAAAATTATTCTAAATTACTTAAATGAAAATTATTTAGGAAGCCTTGGGTTCCATTCCACACGTGTATTACCAGTTCAACATTTAAAGCTGACATAGCTCGCGTATACAACTGATAGTAGAAAAGTATATTAAAAAAAAAAAAAAAAAAAAAGTGTATTCCTAATCTTTAGTAAAAGATTGCAATGAAAATGATGGCAGTCTATTCGGTACAATATTTCGTAGATAGTAGTAATTATTAAGAGTCCTATAAATTATTATTTTAACTTGGGTCTTTGCCCTTCTATATACCTGTATGTATATTATACATGGGGGTCTTTGCCTATATCTGTAGGTATGTTATTTATGGGGTCTTTGCCCTTATACTGATTAGATGAAGGGATTTGCAAAATAGTTTTGTTAAGATTGGTTTAGTATAACCTAATAATTAGAATTATTAACATCTATTAAATAGTCGCGGTGTATTGATTTTAAAACTCTATACATTTTCTCTAATTTCAAAGATAACTGAGTAATGGACGTATATTATTGTAATATTATGTTGTTCAAAACGTAATATCTCTGCAGATTGTAAACTAATTTTAATGATTTGTTTCTTTTATTGTATATACTTGTTTTTTTAAAGAATTTAAGTCTTTAACCAAACAACAAGAAATTGTCATATTTTAATTTATTTTTAATTTTTTACGATATTCGGATTCTGTGTATCTTGAAACCTCAAAATTTGATTTTCTTTTAATCAAGAAAAATTCAAATATCGGATGAAAAAAAAAAAAAAAAATCTTTCTGCCATTCACGCCTTTTCTCCGTAAATACTGGAGTGATTTTATTCGCAATTAGACACAAAAATAACAGGACACACTACGTCGTCCATAAATTAATAGTGTCTCGACTTAAATACAAGATAAAATAATGTAAATTGGGATCACCTGTGGTTTAGTGGTTATCATAACAACCTTTAATGCCTCAGATTGTAGGTTCAATTCTGGCAGATGGCTCTTAGAATTTTTAAAAGAAGTAAAAATAAGTTTTAAGAAGTTAAGACAAGAATTATTTTAAAAACTTATATTTACTAGTCACAGTTTATAAGTTTATAACTTCCTAGATAGTTCAGTTATTTTTAAAGATTGAGAAAAAATTAAATCTTTTTTTTGAATGAGGACAAGAATTATCTGTGAAAAAGAAAAAAATTATCGGTCCACCATCCATGCCTTTTCTCCGAAACTACTGGACCGATTTTTTTCACCAAAGTAACAGGACACACTACGTTGACCATAAAATATTAGTGTCCCGACGTTAATATCAGATAAAATAATGTAAATTGGGGTCACCGGTGGTTTAATGGCTAGCATAAAAACTTTTAAAGCCTCAGATTGTAGGTTCATTCCCTGCAGATGGCCCTAAGATTTTTGAAAGGGAATAAAAACTCCTTGGTTATGCCGTACTTCGGAAGGGACGTAAAATAGTGCTCTCGAGTTTATACTGTCAGTTACTGAACCATATTCCAATTAAACCTAGATAGGCGAAATTTTGGACACCTACTGTAGCATCGTCCGATAAACCACATTAGCATAAAGTGACGTTAAATGAATAAACAACAAAAATGTAAAGTTTTTAGAAATTTGGACAAAAAAAAAAAAATTTAAAAAACTTATATGGTTTAGTCACAATTTGTAACAGGTGTAATTCCTCCACAGCTCGGTTGCTTTTAAAGTTAGATACTTTTTTTTTTTTATCAGGATAACAATAAAAAAGGGATTCGTCGGTATAGAAATTCTGGTAGCTAAATGAGTTATGGGCATATATTTTTGTGATGATATCGTAATATTTTGTAATTTTATGTTGTCAATATATATTAAAGAAATATCTCCGCTGAATCTTATCAATTTTCAATGATTTTTTTCTTCGTATAGTTAAGAATTTAAGTCTCTACGAACCAAAATGAAATTTGATAAGATTGACTTACTTTAATTTGATTATTTTTTATATACGATATTATGATTCTAGGTATCACGAAACCTCAAGTTTTGAGGAGACTATTTTTCGTCGGTCGATTACAGAGATACATTATGACTACTTGCTGATCTATATTACCCTCTGGACTCCTTGAAGACACAAGATCACAACACTCTACACTTGGACACAGAGACACTAACAACACAGACTCACCTTCTCCTTGCTGGATGCAGGACGTGGAGCGGCAGAGGCTGATGGTACGGCGGAGGTAGATGGCTGTCCAGTAGATCCGGGAGTCCTCTCCTTCTGCGATCTTCCTGAAGAGGCGGAGTATCGTCGGTCTGTGCCTCTGTGGAGGCGAAGGTCCGCTGTTCCCCCATCGTGCTCACATCACTGACTGCCCTCTGGATGTCGTACGGCTGCCAGAGGAGCCAGGAGAGGGCGTCCCCGTCCGGCGGCCTCGTGCGCCATCTCGTGGCAGAGCCTTCAATCATCTTTCAGGCCTTCCTCTCTCCTCCATCTGCAAGGCAAAGGCCCAGGGATCATTAAACACAAGGACATTCTACTAACATTGGTATCTGATTTTAAGAGTTTAATGAATATTAAATAATCAGAGAACTCTCTATTTATATTTATTTATTAAATTATTAATAAAATAATAATTATCACACATGTCCAACATTCTCATCATCAAAACCACACTAAAATAATGTTTTTTCGCTATTTTATGTTCTTTTTTTTACCACCACCCAAACCATCTCTTCCTTGATATTTTATAAATTACATTTTGTTTATCACATTTTTCTATTTTATCTTTATTATTAGAAAGGTATATATTGAACTTATTGTCATTGTAAATTCCAAATTTAATCTATGTATGGTCTTATTGTTTAAACATTTTTTTTTCTAAGACCTTATTAAATTTATTTCATTTGAATTATTAATTAAATAAAAATATCTTGAAGCTTTAAAATAATAAAATTCTTCATAAAAATAATAACTAATCAGAAGCTTCAAATATTTTTCGGACTGAATTTTTATTATTCCATACCGTAATAAATAAAGTTCTAAAATAATAAAATATTTCATAAAAACAGTAACATCGAACGACTTTCACTTACCCCGACTGATAAATTCAATTTAAAAACTACTACATATACTCAAATTTGAAAAATATTTAAAGTTGAATTTTAATAAAACGTGTATTCATTTTCATTAGAAACAAATGAACTACATTAAATTGTTAATCAGTAATAAGTTTATTCCCTATTCGTCACTTTATTATACCTTTTACAACTTTGTGTGTCAGATAATATTTTTTCTAAAATCTTTCTCTTTCCAACGGTATATTATACGACTATATTACTGTTCTTAATATTAAAAAAACAATAATTACATAAAAAAATAGTTTTTCTATTTTATCCTTTAGTTGATCATCAAATTTGTCCAACTTCTATATTTAGCCGTCCTTCATCAATGTCATTAAGATGATTTGGTTAATCTTCTGGAATGTACAAAATTAAAGGTAGTTTAGAAAAAGAAATTTCACATAAAGGTAAGTGATAGTAAAATTTAAAAGGAAGTTTTTGGACTATATTTTTATTATTCCATGCTGTAATAAATAAATCTGGGGCACACATCTTACTTTCACTAACTTCTTGGATTGAAATAAATCTTACGCATTTAAATTTTTTACAGAAAAAGTAATACATAGTAAATTTGTTCTAAGAAATGTTATCTAAGTACTATGAAAACATCTGAAAAAGCAAAAATTATTAATGTTAAATTTATGGGTCTTTTGTCACTCAATTAATTTTTAATTTATAACGATAAATATTTAATAAATAAAATCAGATATTAAACATAAAACAAAAGAGAATTTACATGTATGACATCTGTTTTTATTTATTAAGTAATTATACTTGTAAATTATGTAGGTTTTTTGTTGTAATTTTTCCAACTTTTAAATAACAAAATTGCCATCCACAGCCAAAATTATATTAATATCACATATTTGCTTTAAATGCTAAATTTATCTTAAAATTTAAAATAATTCATGTAGCAAAACAATACAATTAAAATTTTGAAAAAAAAAATCTTTTTCTCCAAAAAAAAAACAACAAAATTGTAAGACTTTATTCATTACTTACTAATTTTTCTAAAATCTTTTCTTGTATAACAGCCCTAGTCATCTAGTTAAGTTAGTTTCTTGGCATTACGACTTGGTGACAGTCCTGGCCTCCTCAACCAACTTCCTCAAAGCCTCTGTCTCTCAGTCCATGATACCGAGCATACATGTTGCGTCGCTTGCCATTCCATCGGAACATCCTAGCTTTGGCCTACCTATATGTCTTCTTCCGTCAGTATTTTTACTCCTAGACATTTCTTCACATTCCATTCAGGCCAAATGGTAAGCCCAACTTGGCCTTCCAGCACGTAGAACTTAAGCATCATCGGGCTCTCTAGAGATCTCATAGAGCTTCTTCTCCTCTATCCTTGATCCACTCTCTATTCTGCTAGTATCCATAAAGAACTTTCCCTTCAAATATTTGAATTTCCTGCACGTTTTTCTTCAATAGAGTTCAGGTTTGAGATGTATATAAGATCATTGGGCGAACAAGGATTTTATAGAGGTATAGTTTAGTTTTTCTGGTTAGATGATGACTAGCAAGGTGCCTGCAAAACCCAGAGTAACACTGGTTGGCAAAGATTATCCTATTTTATATTTTATGTTCAGCTGCATTATCTTGTGTAACCTAGATATGTAAACTTAGTAACTTTTTCAACTTATATGAACCAATTGTCACAGTTTCTCCTTCTATGGGCAATACCCCAGACACCATGTATTTAGTTTTGGCGCTATTGACTTCAAATGTTCTTATAGCAGATACTAAAGAGAAATTACAACAAGCTGTAACTAAATGTGAGGATGAGCTAGAAAGAAAGGGAATGAGCATCAATGTCAGAATATTATGCGTTCAAAGCATAATAATGCATATATGACGGGAATAGGAACACACTGAAGTACTTTGCAAAGTTGAACCAATGGAAATAAACTTAATTCAGAACAGTGATCAGCAGCAATGGAAAGACCAAGGAATGGTTGACCAAGAGATAGCCAATAGGACAAAAAAGACAAACTTGATATACTACCACCTCTGCAACAGTTGTAGGGAAGAAAGAGGTAGAGAAGAATGTTAAAGTACATATCTTTAAGTATTTATACCTACCTACCTTCCTTTACAGAAGTGAAAGCTGGGTACCACTAGATGAGAACCTAAGCAGAGTTAGTGTGATTGAAATGCGATACCTCTGGAAAGTGGCAGGATGAACTAGGAGAGATCACATATGGAATGAGAGGACAAGAGAGAATGTTGTAGTTGACTCTTTAAAGAATACCATTGAAAAGAGACAACTCAGATGGTTGGGACATATCTGCCAGGCGATTGAAGACAGGGATCCAAGAAAATATTTATAGGCCAGACCAACTTTAAAATGCCCAAGAGGTAGAATAAGAATGCAATGGAAAGACTACATCTCCAAAGTGGGAGAGAGAAGAGGAAAAACTAGGAAGCCATGAAGGTGCTGGCTCGGGATTGAGAAGCATGGTTTGCATGGACAGAAGCACCTCCATGCTGAGAGGCACTGAGGAGGAAGAGAAAGAAGAAGGAGATTTGACTTTGCTGTTTTTGTAACAACTTTATTTTTATTTCTGTATTTTGCCTGTAGTTTCCTTTGCTTCCAATTATCCTTCATGCGCTCACTATCGTGTTTCCTTTGGTCTTTTGCCCAAGTTCGTCCACTTCTCTAAGGTCTTCCTTCATTTCGAAGCCCTTCCAGATTTTTCACTTGGCTTTTACTTCTGTCTAGCATTTGAGACTCTCAGATGTTCAGCTTATCAAAATCATTGGTAGCTTCTTTGATCCATGTTGTAGTGGTCCTATTCGTCCAGAGATAGTCGAATATTTGTTTTGTTAATCTATATTTGTGCATTCGGTATAAATGGCCAAGGCATATCAACCTCCTTTTCGGAAGCAGTCTCTGAAATTCTTTCTATCTTCTGGTAAACTTCTGTGTTGCTTAAAGGTTTCCATCCATTCTCAGTCTGAACTCAATATTAATTGTTATAAATGCCTTAAATATAAAAACAATAAATAAATAAATAGACAAAAGGAAAGAAAGAATACCAATCATTTGGTAACTTTTAAATATTTTCTAAAATACTGGAAGGAATTAGCCCGGGTGGCAGTCATTAAATGAAACAACTAAATAGTTTCAACTATTTAGTTGTTTCATTTAATGACTGCAACCCGGACTAATTCCTTCCAGTAATTCTCAACAGCCAACTAATTATATCCACAATTTTCTAAAAAATTCTTCTCAGTCCATAACTAGCTTGTGTTAGCAATTATTTTTAGTCCTATTTTTCATTATATTGGAAGAAATAGAAATTCCTCTGCATTGACATTAGCAAACATGGGGAGGCGCTACTCCCCCTAAGAAATATTTTTATAAATAAAAGATTAAAACATAAATTAGGGTACTAAGATAAAAGGAGTGATTAAAGACTCTTTATGGGTCATCTATGGTGTAGTAACTACCATAACAGCCTTCAGGGACCAAGATTTCGGTTCCAAACCCGGCAGATAGTCCTAGAATTTTAGGATAGGCAGATGGGAATAAAAGATCCTTGGTTATGCTGTCATTCGGAGGGGATACCAAATGGTTGTCCCAAGCCTGTGCGATGACAGTTACTCATTAAAGATCCCTATCGTAATTAAATCTGGATAGGCAAAATTTAGGAATCCCACTGTAGCATCTTCCGATTAGTCACATAAGTGTAAAGTGATGTAAAATGAATAAGCGAACAAAGATTCTTTTCACTTGCAAGTTCATACATAATAGCGGAGTCAAAAAGTAGTCGGTCCAGTGGGCACAGTTGCCTTCACTACCAGCCGGTCCAGCAAGCCCTATCTCTGCAGTAGTCGGATGCTAAAGGGTTAAGATCATAGATTTTTCGAGTATTTTTTAGTAACAGAGACAACTGATCCAGTGCCTAAGAAATACCTGTTACATAGGGATTGCAATCCGGCATCATTTTCAATCCGGCCAGATCTGGTCCCAAATTTCATCAATCCGGACGGATCTGGCCAGATCCGGATGGCTCGACAAAATCAGGTTGGTTTTCACTTTTCTTTCTAAGATGAACTGTTAGTGAGTTAATCGAGTATAATTGTAGTCATAATAGGAAGTTTATAAAATAAAAGTTATGTTAGGATTAGATATGGAGCAAAAAATCAAAGTTTAATAGTTTAGGTAACAAGTAAAGTTTTAATGGCTACTAAAAGGTTGGCTATCGATTACCATTTGCTGAAAATAAAGATTATTTGTTTTTTATCACCCTTTTTCCAAAATCAAAATTGATTTTTGATAATATATACTAATGTTATTAGTACTTACATACTATTTGAAAAATAAATATTGTCAGTAGAATAATTTAAAGATTTATACATCTAATACAAACTCATTATTGTGATAATTATGCCATTCATTAGACATATTCATCAAAATATGATAATGTCTATCATAATTATAAGATTTGTTGGTGATGGTTAGCATTCTCAAATAATTTAAAATTATTGTTATCACTATTCCCATCTGAGTTGATTAGCAAGGATAATTATATAAGATTTTATAAAGTAACTTAATAAATTAATAGAGCTATCTAAGAAAGTGAAGTATGGATAGACGCGAGTAGTAACGTAGCTAAGTCTTCCTAGATTTCAATAGATTTATAAGCTATTTTTCATATGATTTAGTACCTTAAAACTTGACTTAACGAGTGAGTCAGTACTTGAGTGAGCAATTTCTCTAAAAAAAAAAAAAAAAAAAAAAAATGTTGGAGTTGTTTTCGAAGTTCCTCTAGAACCAACTTATAGGATGCTATACCTTGCGTATATTCAAGATAATAACATCTGTTTACTTACATTTAGGTGAAGCACTGACAAAACAATGACATGTACTGTCTCGCGAAAGGCGAACGAATGATGCTGAACCGATTCAGCGTCGAACGACACTACCACACATGTACACCAAATATAACGCATTTAAAGTACTTTTTTTTATTAAACTGTACTATTTTTGGCCAAAAATTGCTATAATCGGATCCGGTTAACGTATGATGATGCCGGATTCACCGGATTACCAGATCTGGTTTTCCGTATTACAATCCATTCTGTTACCAGATTTTTTATATTATTTATGATAACATTATTGTAAAATTATTTCTCAGGTAGATAAACACACTACCTGTTAACTTAATTTTCTAAATTATTAGGGGAGCAGTATTTTTTGTTGTTGTAAATGTATATTATGAAGTTTAATTTGTTTTTTTCAAAGATATTATTATGTTTGAGTTTATGTATAGTTGTGGTCTTAAAAATTTCACAAAGAAAACGCCTCCAACATCAAACATTACTGCATGTTTTTAAAAAATGATGATTACAAAAAAAATAATATTATGCATTGAAAATTAAAGAAATGCTCATAAAAATCAATGAAAAAAAAAAAGAGGCTCAAATTCTCTCATAAATGAATTATAATATTAATTTTTAAAACTGTGAATACTGTTGATATGTGTCACTGCTGTTTTCCATGAAAATTCTCTCACTTCATGCAACCTTACAACCTTAATTATTTCTGATAGCTAAACGCATAAAATTCAATATAATCGCAGACTTTATTCTGGTAATAGTTACAACTAAGAACTAAGAAATCTTTTTTTTTTTTTTTTTAATTTATTTATTTCATTAAGCCTATGAAATAAATAAGTAGACAAAAACAAAAATATTTGATGGCATTAAATTCATTACTACAAAAAATTAAAGCATTTGTGATGGAATTTCTGTGACCGCAATAGTGACATACAATCAGTTTTAGGGAATAATTAAAGATCAATCTGACACAAGAAATGGGAAATAGAGCAGGCAATAATTATGTTAGAAATACATGTAAATATTAAAACAAAGAAAATAAACATATTTGGCGGATTGATAATATCAAATAAGTATTAAATATTCACTCTTTTTTACAGAAGATTCTTACATTAGAGTTTTTAATTTTTGTTTTTAATATTCCTATTGCACACTGTTAAGCCCCTTCAATATATATGTCCTAATGTAGTTCAAAGATCCCTACTTCTTACTTTTGAAAAAGAGTGTCAGGTCTAAAGTTCACTTAACAGATACCTGTTTCAAAATAACATGTCTGTTATATCCTAACGATCCCTACTTGTGATTGAATTCGATATGTTTATGATATAGAAGAGTCTTGTATAGATGACACTTCAGGGATATGTAGCTAAACTTTTCATCTATACAAGACTCTTCTATATCACAAAACAAAAATTATAACCAAAAATTAAAAACTCTGAGTAAGAATCTTCTCTAATGAAAATGTAAAAAAATAGTAAACATTTAATACTAATTTGATATTATAAATCCGCCAAATATGTTTTTTTCTTTGTGTTAATATTTAAACATGTATTTCTAACATAATTATTGCCTGCCCTATCTCCCATTTTTTGTGTCAGATTGATCTTTAATTATTCCCTAAACTGATTGTATGTACTATCGTGGTCACAAAAATTCCATCACAAATGCTTAAATTTATTTTTGTGATGAATTAAATGAAATAAAATATTTTTATTTTTGTCTACTGCATAATATTATTTTTTTGTGTAATCAGCATTTTTTAAAAACATGCAGTAATGTTTAATTTTGAAGACATTTTCTTTGTGCAATTTTTATGACCACAACTATACATAAACTTGAACAGAATAATATCTTTTAAAAAATCAAATTAAACTTCATAATGTTTACAACAAAAAAAAATACTGCTCTCCTAATAATTAGAAAATGAATTTAACAGGTAGTGTGATTATCTACATAAGAAATAATTTTACAATAATGTTATCATAAATAAATTAAAAAAAATC
Organism: Piezodorus guildinii; assembly: GCA_023052935.1. Lineage (NCBI taxonomy): Eukaryota > Metazoa > Arthropoda > Insecta > Hemiptera > Pentatomidae > Piezodorus > Piezodorus guildinii. The sequence goes on along the minus strand of CM041293.1, from coordinate 184,246,338 downwards.
AGTTGTCTCTGTTACTGAAAAATACTCGAAAAATCTATGATCTTAACCCTTTAGCATCCGACTACTGCAGAGGTACAGCGGCCTTGCTGGATCGGCTAGTAGTGAAGGCAACCTGCTGGACCGACTACTTTTTGACTCTGCTATTATGTTTTTTTTGTTAATTCCTTACAGTTTCCCAACATCCTTTTTGATCCGGACATTGGACCAGCACAGGTGGATTTAAAAACTGTTTTTAATTTAACAAAATTCTTCAAATATGCAATATAAAGTTTAACCAGTAGTATATCCTAGATACATGGTTCGGATAGGAAATTGATTTCCAGGGTGCTTAGAGGCTCTAAACAAAATACCTAATTGCATAGAAATTGGAATATTATTATAGCCAAAAGTGGATCCATACGATATCTGTTGCCAAGGAAACATACTTCACATTGTCAACCAGACCACTAGATGACTCTAGAAACAGAGCTACTACACTAGCTAACGGACTTGAAACGCTAGAGAAGCAAAGCTACTAAAGTAGTCCTTGGTCTGTGGGGATCACCTTTCACTGGACTACTATAGAAGTCCACGGTCCACAGGGCACGGCACACTGAGACTACTATAGTAGTCCACGGACACTAAGGGGTTAATGGCGGAGACAAACATGATGGAGTCTACCAAATTAGGTATATTTTATTGGGCAGGACATGTCACCAGGATTTTAGAAGAAGTAATTCCAAAAAAGATGTTATACAGAAGACTGACATCAGGACATACATGATTAAGACGGGATCACAATCAGCTGCCAAGATTTATCAATTTTCAGGTACCCACTTTCAAAAGCTGGGTATACCTATGCAAGAAATAATAGAATAAATAATTTTTTTGTCTCAGCAGGGATTAAAACTTGGTACTTGAAGAATAGTAGAATAGTGCTCTATCCACTGAACCATGCTATTACTGAACATTATTCACAAGAGATGTAAAATCTCTGTACTTGGGATCATTTGTAGAACAGTTTTGATTTAATATTTTTAAAAACACACTAAATTAAAAAAAATAATATGACGGAAAAAGTGGCATCATTGGTTCTTCTGTCTGATGGCTTAGACATTCCACACAATGACCTTTACAGGCTTATCAAATTAATAATTATGGATAAATGGTATCTTAATTGGTTCAGAAAAATAGATAACAAACTTTGAGAAATAAAACAGACAATTCTTCCTAAACTAAATCATCAGTACTGAATAACAGAAGAGAGAATATTGTATTAATAAGACTACAAATAGGACACTCACGACTAAACCACTGACATTAATGACTGGAAAACCAAAACTTTATGCACATAGTGTAATGTATTAATCACCACAAAACACTTACAGACAGACTGCAGGCAATTGATAGGTGTCAATATCCCATATCTTTTAAATACCTTATTAAATGACATTAGTACATATATTCCAAATTTATTTAATCATTTAAAACAAATTAGCTTATAAGAATCACTCTAAGCTCCCCAATTATACCTTTTATTATTATTATGATTAATTTATTCTTATTATTTTTCATGCATTATTTGTATCAAAATTAAATATTATTAGCCTTCTTTATACATCAACTATGAACTGTTATCAGTAAAATCCTTCAAACAGCAATATTGTATGTTGGCAAACATAACTATTGTTTAATAAATCTTATTATATATGTTTTTATTTTTTGAGCGCATTATTATAATTATAATGATGGAGTTTTTGTTGATCGTTGAGAAATTAAATGAGGAAGATGGTTGGGGGTGCAGTCATTAAATAGAAACACACATTAAAACAAGTGCTATTTTAATTATGTGTCTACGTTTCGGCCTACATTGTGGGCCTTCATCAGGGTTGACTCTGAGACGGTGTCTAAAGACTTCTTCTTCTTCTGTCTAAAGACACTTCTTCTAAAGACACGAAACATCGGCACATAATTAAAATGGCACTTGTTTTAATGTGAATTTCTATTTAATGACCGCACCCCCAACCATCTCCCTCATCTTTATTATAATTTAGGTTTTTAAAAAATAATTGTGATCCATATTTTCACTCAAGAAATTTTTAATTTTTCCATCTCCAACGTTTCCGCCCTTGACCATTCTCCTAATGTTGGAGATGGAAATTAAAAAGTTGTTGAGTGAAAATGTGGATCATAATTATTTTTTAAAACTCTATAACCATTGTTGCAGATTGACCTGTATCAATAAAAAAAAAAATTCTAAAACAACAAATACTAACTTAAAAGGTAATCCTAGACTTTACTAGTAATGGACGCAATACTGTAAATATACTAGCAAGAAAGGTGCTATGAAGAAATCAGGCTACTTAAATAATAAAATCTGGCATCCTAGAAATATACCTTAAATTAACACAAACTCCCACTTAGTGTAAGAGGTGGCATAAAAATCTAACTATAACTGTAACTGTAAAAAAAAAAAAATCCGGTGTCGTCACAAAACTTCCACTTAAAAGCCAACTATAAATAAATGTTTTAACCATTTATTTCATATTTAATAATATATCAATGGCAATTTAACAAATATGGATCCCTAGGTATCAAATTCGTTCTAGATATAATGGGATATTATTAAAGAATATTGTAAGGTCTTTGTGTATGTTGTAATTCAACAAAGAAAAGTAATAAAAACTGGAATTTTATGTTTATGGCAATTTTATAGCTGGGATGTTACAACACTTTTTTTTCCTAAAATAGATAAATTAAAAAAGCAACTTTATAATAGACATTTTCCATGTTTTTACGATGTTTCGCAAAATGACTCATACAATTTTGATTAAACTTACTACATTGTAAAATTAAATGGTATTTAATTTCAAATAGGTTTTTTTTTTATTGAAATAATAAGACACTACTTAAATACCAAGTTTTAAAATTCCATCCTCTAAAATACCTTTAATTTTGTTAATTAGAAATAGTTAACTATTGCTAGTTGTTAGCTTTGATGAATAATGTGTAAATATGAAAGAATTTGATAAGCAACTAAAAAAAAACTTTTTTGTGGTGAATTTTTTTTTTCTATTATCAAATAAGAATATTAATATAGATGCATACTGTACCATTAATACACATAAGTTAATATAAACATATAATTTGATACATTATAATATAGAAATATAATGATTATAAAATATAACTCTACAAAATTAAGCATCTTCTACAAAATGTGTACTTTGTAACGTTTTTCAACTTGAGAAATGAATTTGAAAGCAGTGTTGCCATCTACCTAAAGTTTTAGCGAAATAACTAGAGAAATAATGTTAAATAATAACTAATAATGTAAAACAATTAGGAAATATATTTGGATAAATTTTGATAAAAATAAAATTATAATTAAAATAACTTAATTATATATTGTGACAGACAAAGACAAATAAAAACTTAAATTGAAAATTACATTGCTAACAGTTACAGTGAGTGTCAAAAGTATTCGGAATTCACTACCATTCTGTAATTCACTTGTTTTTAACTTATTTTTTATGTTTTTTAAAGAGTTATTAACCACTTTATAATGTTAGAAGGAAGGTATACAATAATTAAAACCAAAAATTACGACAACAATAATTTTAATATTAACGTATTGAACGTTTATTTACGAAAAAATTAGAAATAGTTTATGTTAATGGTGTCAAAAGTATTCAGAATTTTGTGGTTTCCTAGTTATATTAGTGCAGTGATCATAAATAAACATCCTGTTGGTAAAAACTTTTATATAATTATAGATTTTAGCCAACTAAGAATTGATTTTACTAATTAATTAATTGTTTAGAGTGAAATATTACCCCACTCCAACACTTATTGTATCTTGAGGCCATTTTCATTTTGAATATAGTATTTCCTGATTTTCCTTTTTAGTAAGACCCAAAAATAGTTAATTAAATTTGAAAGAAATAATGGAAGAGGGTTTTCGAGAACTTTTGGAAAATTTTGCTGAATATGAATAAATAGCGTATACATGTCCAGAGTCATGGTCGCGCGTTTGTTAATAATTTGATTTTTTTCCTAATTTTTCTTCTACTTTTAATTCTGGCTTTTCATACTTAAAAAATACACAAACCTATCAATAATTCTGTCCATAAATCCAATGTTATCAAACTTTTATGTTAAAAAAGAAAAACACACGTAAATATCACTGACCGCTCAAGGTGTTTTACTATGGTATACTAAATTCTTTATTTGGTTTCCTCCAAACCATAATCTTTTCATAAGAACCATGTATTTTAGTATGAGAGTCATCTGTAAACATTTTAATTCACCAACCTTTTCTTTAAAAAATGTTACAAACATTCAGCCTATTCTCTTATTTCCTTGCCTGCTGATAGACGTTTTCCGTACTTCTTGTACCATGTTTTCCTTTACATAAAATGTTTTTAGAACGCGGCGAACAGTTGAAAAAATTATTGTGTATCCAGAAGTTCTGAAAAATTCATAAATAAGTTAAGGTTTACTCATTTGAGGTATTGTTTTCTTATTTGGTGAATAATCAGTCTTTCAGTTTTAACATTTATTATTTTTTGGACGCTTACTTTTTTGCTTTTATAATTTATTATTATATTATCTACACTGTACATAGGCATCCATATATTCTCATAAATTTTTTTCAACATCTCAACTATTTCTCTTTAGTGTTAACGTGTGAACGTGTTAAAAATTATTCGAGGGTGTTGTACGATCGTTGCGTTTTTATTTTAGGGCCTTATTTAAAAAAAAAAAAAAAATCTTTTAATGGCTGGATATATATAACAATGAGAGAGGAGAATTGTTTAGAACATAAAATTATGTCGAAGATCGGTGAGAATATTAAAATTTGAAACGATTAAACAACAGGATATTACGATTTCAGAATACTTTTGACACTGAACGATCTTGTAATTTTACATTATTAATCGGATATTTTTAAAAACAATAAACTTTTCGGTTATCTGGTCAGTGATTTTCCTTTATGGGAGTCTCTTTTAAAGATTTGGTAGGGAAAAAGAATTATATACATTCATAGCTGTAAAATATAATAATTAAAAGAAATACGAATTCCAAATACTTTTGACACTCACTGTACCTCTTCCCCAGTAACATATGCTCATAAGTTTATGAGCTTACAACTTTATATTAACTTATACGATCTCTTTAATTGTATATTAACTTTTCTAAAATCTTTCGCTTTCCAACGGTATATTATACGTCTATTTACTACTTTTATTTCAGGATTAATTTTTTTATGACTTGGTTACGGAAAAACATATTTTTCGGGTATAAAGAAAACATAAATTGCAATGAACTCGTATTTTACTTTTAAACCTTCAGGAAAGGATGCCCTAAAATCCGTCCAGTGGTTTAGAAGGAGTTCGTGGAAACGAAAATCGCGTTATCATTTTATGTATATAGAGATATTATTTAATCTAAAACATGCGTTTCCAACGAGACTAAATATATTTCTTTAAACCTTTTTAAATCTATGTATTAGTTCTTAAATTGATTTTGAGAACAGAGGTAAGTGAAAGTCGTGTGTTGCCCGCACTAGATTTTTTTTTTCCATTGTGTGATAAAAAAACAATATTTTCAAAATTAATAACTCTTTTTATTGAAAATCTCCTTTATACATCGAAAAAAATACGTTAAAATGAATATGGCTTCTCTAAATCGGTTAAATGAAGAATTTCCCTTGTAAATTTTGGTTCTCAAACTTCAAAAATCTAGGGTTCACTGTATTTAAAGAAAATACAGGTTATCGTAAGATTATCGTACCACTGCGCTATGCGTAAGAATGTATGCGGGCTATAAAAATGTTAATTTAAAATTCGTATATAAAATTTTTATAATATTTGATGAGTGAAAATAAAAAATAAATTTTTACAATACAATACGATACAATTTATAACAACTTTATATGGAATATTGTTAAATATATAATAATTAAGGCACAATTATGTTGCAGATGCCTCCTAGATAAGAGGTGATGTATGGGGTAGTTATCAATATCAGATACCCACCGGATCCATGGTCCATTGTGCTCTATCCTATATGTTAAGCAGGGGCAGTAGATAACAATAATCGATAGTGATATTAGCACCTATATTAGTATATATATATATATAATATTTAATTAATATATATTAATATATATATAATATATATATATATATATTAATATCGCAAGATAAGTAAGTATAAGAAAAGTAAAATAATTTTTTGAATTAATATTAAGATAGAAATAAAAATCTGGTGCGGGCAACACACGACATTCACTTACCTCAATTTTTTAAATCAATGAAAGAATTTTCAAATACAGTTAGAGATAAAAATACGTGAAACTATGAAAAAATTAATTTAAAAAAAATTAATTAAATTGAATTTGTATATAAACATGTGTTTTATTAAAAAATCTATTATATTATTATCTAAAATAATCAGTTAGTTTTATCTTCTTTTCATCACTCTCTATTAACTTTTAAAAGCTTGAGTATGAAATAATATTTTTCCTAAAATCTTTAGTTTTCCAACGGTATATCATACATGTATATTACTGCTCTTATGTTCAAAAACAAAAAATTGCATTAAAAAAATTTTTTTTCTGTTTTCTGCTTTAGTTGGGTATCGAATTCATTCAATTTATATATTTACCAGTTTTTAATCAGTGGTAACAAGATAATATAGTTATTTTTGTAGAATCCACAAAATTAAAAGGTACTTTAGAGAAAGAAAATTTAAAATATCGGCATTTAAGTTCTGTCAGACCATTTTAATCCGAATGAAAACTAAATGATATTAAAGCCCATTAAATTTTACATCGATATTGCAAGTTTAATCAAGATCATCGGAAACGTTTTTGAAAAATTCGAAAAAAGGTGCAAAATGCATGGTATAAAATGGCTCTTCTGGTAAGCTCATTTTGATGAAAAAAGTTTTGTAACGTCTCGGGCGCATATTTGTCTTAAATATGAAATTTCAGTTTCATAGGACTTACCGTTTCCGCCCGGGAGTTACCACACACACACACAGACCTTTTTGCGGGACTTGGTTATTTGGACTCAAGGGACCCTAAAATGTGTATTTACGTTGAAAACTGGAATTCGAAAATTTTCACAATCGCAATACTATATATAGTAAGTGAAAGTAAAAATTTATATTAATTATTGTTATAATGTAATGAAAATTTAATTCTAATTGTATATTGCTGTTTTTAGTTTTAACGAATAGTTTTTAAGATAAGGCAGTATCGGCCTCGAAACGTTAACGTGCTATCAATGAAAACCTAGAAGGAATTAGTCCGGATGGTGGTCAGTGAATGAAACAATTAAGTAGTTTCTACCATTTATTTTCTGCCAACGTTTCGACCTATTTTAAAAAACTATTGAGCTTGAGGATGTCATTATTAAAACATATAAAGGAACTAGATGTGTAAAGAAATCGAATAATTAAATTACAATGACTAAGTATAAGGAGAGGGTTATACAGAGCAGATAATGACTAAAGATAATGTACAAAGATATTAAAATTACATGAAATAAGAAACATTGTTGTTAGATCCTGTTTAAAAATGCGGTACCTACCTTTCGTACGTACTTTCCTATCTACCTACCTACATTCCCTTCTACCTAATTGTACCTAGTTTCCTATATATATATCCTTATATATATGTAAAAAAATATATAACCTAGTTTCCATTCGCCTACAATACGGTACGTATCTCCACTCTGCTCCATATCACAATGTTCCTTATTTCATGTAATTTTTAATATCTTTAGTCATTATCTGCTCTGCATAACCCTCTCATTATCATACCTTAGTCATTGTAATTTAATTATTCGATTTCTATACACATCTAGTTCATTTTACTTTCACTTACTATATATAGTAAGGGGAAGTATTGCGATCGTGAAAATTTTCGAATTCCAGTTTTCAACGGAAATACACGTTTTAGGGTCCCCTGAGTCCAAATAACCAAGTCCCGCAAAAAGGTCTGTGTGTGTGTGTGTGTGTGTGTGTGTGTCTGTGTGTGTGTGTGTGTGTGTGTGTGTGTGGTAACTCCCGGGCGGAAACGGTAAGTCCTATAAAACTGAAATTTCATATTTAAGACAACTATACGCCCGAGACGAGCCAAAACTTTTTTCATCAAAATGAGCTTACCAGAAGAGGCACTTTATACCATGCATTTTGCACCTTTTTTCGATTTTCTCGAAAACGGTTACGACGATTTTGATTAAACTCGCTATATCGATGTAAAATTTAATGGGCTTTAATATCATGTAGGTTTTATTTGGATAAAAATGGTCTGTCAGAGCTTAAATGCCGATATTTTAAATTTTCTTCCCCTAAAGTACCTTTAATTTTGTAGATTCAATAATAATAGCTAGATTATCTTGTTAACGCTGATGAAAAACAGGTAAATATATAAATTGAATGAATTCGATACCCAACTAAAGGAGAAAACAGAAAAATACTTTTTTAATGCAATTTTTCGTTTTTGAACATAAGAGCAGTAATATACATGTATGATATACCGTTTGAAAGCTAAAGATTTTAGAAAAAATATCATCTCATATACAAGCTTTTAGAAGTTGATAGAGAGTGATGAGAAGAAGATAAAACTAACTGATTATTTTAGATAATAATATAATAGATTTTTTAATGAAACACATGTTTCTATAAAAATTTAATTCAATTTATTACTTTCACTTACTATATATAGTAAGGGGAAGTATTGCGATCGTGAAAATTTTCGAATTCCAGTTTTCAACGGAAATACACGTTTTAGGGTCCCCTGAGTCCAAATAACCAAGTCCCGCAAAAAGGTCTGTGTGTGTGTGTGGTGTGTGTGTGTGTGTGTGTGTGTGTGTGTGTGTGTGTGTGTGTGTGTGGTAACTCCCGGGCGGAAACGGTAAGTCCTATGAAACTGAAATTTTAGAGTGATGAGAAGAAGATAAAACTAACTGATTATTTTAGATAATAATATAATAGATTTTTTAATGAAACACATGTTTCTATATAAATTCAATTTGATTGATTCCTTAATAATTTCACGTATTTTTATCTCTAACTGTATTTGAAAATTCTTTCATTGATTTTAAAAATGGAAGTAAGTGAAAGTTGTGTGTTGCCCGCACCAGATTTTTATGTTTTAATATTGACATTCTCTAGCTCAATAGTTTTTTAAAATAGTGTATTTAATCTTATTTTAAATGTATCTCTTTTGTATCTTTTTAGCCCTGATAATGACCCATAATGGGGATCGAAACGTTGGCAGAAAATAAATGGTTGAAACAACTCAATTGTTTCATTCGCTGACCGCCACACGGACTAATTCCTTCTATTAATTCTCCACTATCAATGAAATGATTTATTAATATGATTATAAATATATTTATAAAATGAGATGGCTCTAATTAATAAAATAATAAAAGCAGTTTCTTCGTAATAAAAAATGGAAACTAAATTGCTATGTACACTGCCGGACAAAATTAAAGGATCACTTACAAATATTTATATTATTATTACATAAGAGATAAAAATAGGAATTCCTTTGTCCCAGACTGGACTTAGTGTTGTATCTTATCAAGTTAATCCTCTACCTGTTTATATTCCCACCCGTTTATGGAGAAAAGGGTCAGTTAATCCTCTTCTTTTCTTTCTTCCTATCAGTAAATGGTTAGTTGTTAGCAAAGATTCATCTTATTGAAGATTTTCTAACATTTAAGAGACTTTAGTTTTTACTTCTGAGTTTAGTAAGAACGTTGTGATGGCCAACAGAAGAGCAACTCTAAATTCAAACTCCCGTACAGAGTTGGTTCTTGTGAACCGTGGCTCTATAACTGCTGACAGGTACATTAGGGAGGTACTTGAGCCACATGTAATACCTTTCGCCAGAAATATCACAGGTAACTTTATTTTTATGCACGATAATGCCCGACCTCACGTTGCTCGATCAGTGCAAAATTTCCTCAGACAAGAAGAAATTGACGTTATGGTTTGGCCACTCAGAAGTCCAGATATGAACCCAATAGAGCATGTATAGGACATGCTTGGAAGAAGTGTCCGCGCCCGAGACCCACAAAATGTGGAAGATTTAAGGGAAATGTTAGTGGAAGAGTGGAACAACATGTAAGAGCCCTGGTCGCTGGAATGGGCAGGAGAATGGAAGCAATCATCAGAGCTAGAGGTGGGAATACCAATTATTGATCGTTTTCCTCGAATTCTTCCTTTTTATTCAGTTTTGTTATTTCATTTCATTTCAAAGATTTACTTTTTCATTTTGAGACTGTAGGAAATTTTTATTTTTTTATTTGTTTTCCTATTAAAAATTTCTAGAAAAGAATTTTTTCCATTTTTTAACTTCCAAAGAAAAAAGAATATTTTCCAAAATACCCTATACAGTTGAGTGATCCTTTAATTTTGTCCGGCAAAGTATTTTCCTTACAAACCTTCACGAAAGAATGCCCTAAATAATGGTGAAAACCCACCTCAAAATCCGTCTTGTGGATTGGAAGGAGTTCGCGGGAACCGAAATCTTGTTATCATTTTATATTCTTTTATATTTGAACCCCGCATTGGTAGGATAATTATTTATTCAGTTATCCCTACCTTGGGACAGTCCTGGGATAGGGTTCACCCAGCCCCTATAGACTTTTCTCTTAAAGAGACGGTTCGCATGCTCTTGGAAATACTGCATAATTATCACGCCAAATCCTAAAAAGATGATTGTGATATTTTCTGTAGTACTCGAATTATGCGTGATGTACTTAAATCAACAAATTTCGTTTCCAATAACGATACAAGGCTGCAATAAAAAACCTTATCTACATCCTGAGGGTCACGACGTCCTCATCTCACAACTAAAATGTCCCACATCTTTTGTCATTGGATTATTTAAAAATTTGGTGCGCGCATCACGTGACTTTCACTTACGTCCGTTGTTAAAATTTGTTGAGAATTTTAAAATATAGTCAGCGATGAAAAAAAAAAATGTTAAAGACTTAATTACATTGATTTTGAATAGAAGCATGTGTTTTATTAAATAATCGATTACATTATTATCTACGATAATCATTTAGTTTTATCGGCTTTTCATCACTCTTCATCAACTGTAACAATGTTTTGTATAAGATAATATTTTTTCTAAAATATTTGACTTTCCAACGGTATATTTACATCTCCATTGCTATTAAAAAACACAAAAATAGCATAAACCAATATTTTTGTTTTTTTCTCTGAAGGTGGATGTTAAATTCGTTCAGCTTATAAATTTATCCGTTTTTCCGTTTCATCGCTAACAAGATGATATGGTTTGTTTATTGTTTATTAGTTTAACGTCACTTTATGCTACTATGGCTAATCGGACGATTCTACAGTGGGAGTCCTAAATTTTGCCTATCCAGGTTTTATTAGGATAGGGATCTTTAACGAGTACCTGACATCGCACAGGCTAGGGACCACCTTTTAACTAAGGATTTTTACTCCCATTAAAAAATCCTAAGGCCACCCGCAGGTTTGAACCCACGACCTTCCATAGAAAGCTGTTATGCTAGCAACTACACTATGGGTGACCCCTAAGATGATATGGTTATTTTGTTTTAAATCTGTTATATTAATAATATTTCTTTATTGAAAAATATTACTTTTGGCCACTATTTTGGGCCAAAAGTATTAGATCTGAAAGAAGTCATTCATTCCATAGGTTTTAAATGTAAACAACCTTAAAGCTACTTCAGCAGAAGAAAATATAAAATATCGTAATTTAATCCCTGCCAGACTATTTTAATCAGAATGAAACCTGTATGATATTAAAGCCCATTAAATTTTACGTCGATATAGCGAGTTTAATTCAAATCGTTCGAGCCGATTTTATGAAAATCCTAAAAAGGCTCAAAATGTCTAGATAAAGTAGCACTTCTGGTTTGCTGTTATATTGACTTTTGATGACTGTAACTTTTTGATGAAAAAGTTGATGTAACATTTCGGGGTTTTAGTTCTATTAAATATGACATTTCAGTTTCCTACGACATATCGTTTTCGACCTAGTCTTGCCACACACACACAGACCTTTTTGCGGGACCTGGTCATTTGAATTCAGAGTGTCCTAAAACATCATTAGAGGAGGTGAGGGCAAAATACAGCCTGGTACAATTGTGACAAAATATTCTTTTATTGTTCTGAACGTAAAAACTGTTAAACAAAACGACGAATAACAAAACACACACAATAGAGACAATATGAGGAGCGCACAATAATCGAGAAAGATAAACAACAGCTGGTGAGAGGTTGCAATGGATTTGCCACTGTAAAATAAAATAATCTTTCTACTATATTAAAACACAGAAAATAAAATAAGAATTAAAAATGAGCTTCAATTAAATATAAAGAGAACTAAAATATAAACATGTTTGAGGCAGTGACAAATCCCTTTCACATAACCTCTTTGCTCCCACCAGCTGTGTGTTTATAACCTCACTCCCTCACACACATCAGGCCCGTCACACATCTATTTCCGTTGATAACTGAAATTAGAAAATTTACACGATTTTAATACTTTCCCTTAATATTTATTTTTAATATAGGTAAACGTAAAATTAGAAATTAATTTAATCTAAATTTAGACTTATTCAAAGGAAATAATAATTCATGATGTAGTGGATAGTGGAGTATTCTATTTCCGGATCAGGTGCTCCAACAAGACTATCTCAAATTATGTAGGTATTTCGGAATCAACCCAGATGAAACTTTGTTGGAAACTATTCAAGTAAAGTTTCTTAAAACTTCCCGAATATTTTCCCCTCAAAAGGAATAAAATAAATTCTCTTCTTATAGAACAATCCACGATTAACATTTTTGAATTAAAAAAAAAAAAATAATACAATTATACTCAGCTATTTATAAAATACTTTTTTATTAGTCAAAATACCAATATAAGATAAATAATATTATGATAAAATATACATGTACACACGACTTTCACTTACCTCCGGGTTTAAATCAACTTAAAAACTATTTAATAAAATTGAATTTAAACATTTTGAAGATCATTAATTTAAAGTTTATTCAATTTCGTTGAAAACGTACGATTTAGATTAAATACTATAGCAATATCAAATTGTTATGTTCAATTAAAAGTAATAATTGTATGGCCTATTTGTCAATTTACATTGCCTTTCACAACTTTGCATATAAGATAAGATTTGTTCTAAAACTTTTCTTGTTATCAAAAAACTATAAATTGCATAAAAACATCTTTTTGCGGTCATCAAATTCATTCAAATTTTATGTTTAGCCGCTTATTATCAATGCTTATAAGGTAATATGATTAACCTTTTGGAATGTACAAGGGAGCAGCGTGCTCTAGTGGATAGAGCACTAGTCTGCTGTGCTCCGGTCCTGGGTTCGAATCCCGGCTGTGGCAGAAATATTATTTATTCTGTTAATTCAGTCGGGGGCGACCCTAGGGTATGGAGACCCTCCTGGGGCAGACCCAGCCTCTATAAAGTGGGTACCCAAATTAATTGGGGAAAAACCTGGCGGCTGAGCGTGATTAAGGCCTTATCACCTCATTGCACTGCCGTTGGCATAGATACAGTACGAATCTCTATATGTACTGAGCCCAAGACCCTTCATGGGTTGTAGTGGTACAGGGTTTTTTTTTTGCGGCTGAGCGTGATTAAGGCCTAATCACCTCATTGCACTGCCGTTGGCCTAGAAACAGTACTAATCTCTATATGTACTGAGCCCAAGACCCTTCATGGGTTGTAGTGGTACAGGTTTTTGGAATGTACAAAATTAAAGGTACTTTAGAGTAAGAAAATTAAAAAAAACAAACAGAGGAATTGATCAACTTTTAATAGTCCTTTCAGCCCGATATCATAGAAACCGCCCATTTTACCAAAATAATAAAAATTAACAAGCGTCCAATAAGCTGTAATATGAGAGGTGACAGGCGGCTGTATGTCTTATAGGTGACGAGATATGTTTGTCCTTATAATACATTGTGTTCTTAATACGAGAATTGGCCTACTTTTATGGACAAAGATATCTCGATACCTAAAAGACCCACAGACGTCTATCAGCTTTCGAATCGAAGCTTATTTAATGTCCATCAATTTATTTCTCAATGAGTATTTTCGTACAACGCTTGGTTTCTGTAATATTTATCTTTATAATGTTAAAATGAGGTCAATTCCTAGATTTGGACCGTTTTGGATGGCCACCATTTTTGATTCCGACCAGTTTGAGTTGGCAGACAAAAAAAAAAAATTAATGTTGTACAAGTTGACTGAAATGTGAAAATCACATGAAAATTTTCTTCTTATTCTTCTTTAAATACGCATTTTTCGGCCACCAGCTCTTGGACGAGTATATTTACACGATTCAACCAAATGAATTGGTTAATTGAAAGGAAGAAAATTTAAAACATCGGCATTTAAGCCCTGTCAGACTGTTTTAAGCAGAATAAAACATACATGATAATAAAATCCATTATATTTTACATCGATATAGAGAGTAAGATTAAAGTAGTAAGAGCCATTATTGAAACAATCGTAAAAAGGTGCAAAGTACATGACATGAAGTAGCACTTTCGGTCAGCCGATTTTAGTGAAAACGTTGCTGTAACATTTCAGGCATACACGTTTCCAAAATATGAAATTTCAGTTTGTTTATTTATTTAACGTCACTTTATGCAACTATGGCTAATCGGACGATGCTACAGTGGGAGTCCTAAATTTTGCCTATACAGGTTTTATTAGGATAGGGATCTTTAACGAGTACCTGACATCGCACAGGCTCGGGACCACCTTTTAACGTCCCCTCCGAAGGACGGCGTAACTAAGGATTTTTACTCCCATTAAAAAATCCTAGGATCATGAAATTTCAGTTTTATACAACTTATCGTTTTCGAGCTAAACTTACTACACACGCACACAAACAGACACAATTTTTTTTGGGAGTCGGTCATTTGGATTAAGGGAACCCAAACACGTGTATATTAAAAAAAAAAAAAAAAAAAAAAAAAAAAAAAAAATTTAATTTCGCTTACTAAATATTTTATAAAGTGAAAGTCAAAAGTTAATTTGACGGTTGGTTGTTGGTTGTTATATTTTATTGGCACAAAACATCTCGATCATCAGTGCCTGACAATCATTTTTAGAAATCAATGATAGGTTAAATAATGAACAATAATTTTACTTAAAAACAAATAGTTGAGAACAATTAACTATAAGAATAATCACAAATAAGAATAAATGTAACAGCATTAGTAAAAGATAAATATATCTCAGGTTAAATACAAAAAACAAAAAAATACAAAAAAAAAAAAATAATAATAAATAAATAAATATATATATGTATATAAATAAAGTTAAAAATAAAATAAATTAATTAATTTTTATTACAATTAAGATTAGTTTGAATGAATAATTGTATTATTAGGTTCCTTTAATTAAAATGATCCTTTTCATTCAACTTATTTTATTTTCTTATTTTTTTGTCCCTACGTTTCGGCTCTTTGCCATTCTCAAGGGATCTACAAAAAACATTTATTTTAAAATTAAAAGATACACAACATTATTTTTAAAATTCTTATAAATCAATTTACATACCTCTTTATACTCCTTTATACACTCTATACAATATATAGATATATATTTTGTCATAATTGAGTAAATATAAAAATTAAAACTATTATAGGCTGACCAGCCCTGTCCTGGTTGTTATCATCTACTGGATTAAAGAAATCTATTCCCTCACTCTTAACTATTGATATCAAAACTAATATACACACATATATTGTTTTATTATCTCCTCCTCAGTCAAGTCTACATTTATTTTCACAGCCAAAAATTTTTTCTTTTAAAATTCTTTAATAAATTATTACCATACATAAACATATACATACACACACACACACACACACACACACACACACACACATACACATACACACCCACATACACATACATATATATATATATATATATATATATATATATATATATATATATATACATAAACACATAAACAAATATATTAATATCCAATTGATATATAATTGTATTCCAATTAATTAATTGGATATTAATATATTTGTTTATGTGTTTATGTATATATATATATATATATATATATATATATATATATATATATATGTATGTGTATGTGGGTGTGTATGTGTATGTGTGTGTGTGTGTGTGTGTGTGTGTGTGTGTGTGTGTGTGTGTGTATGTATATGTTTATGTATGGTAATAATTTATTAAAGAATTTTAAAAGAAAAAATTTTTGGCTGTGAAAATAAATGTAGACTTGACTGAGGAGGAGATAATAAAACAATATATGTGTGTATATTAGTTTTGATATCAATAGTTAAGAGTGAGGGAATAGATTTCTTTAATCCAGTAGATGATAACAACCAGGACAGGGCTGGTCAGCCTATAATAGTTTTAATTTTTATTTTACTCAATTATGACAAAATATATATCTATATATTGTATAGAGTGTATAAAGGAGTATAAAGAGGTATGTAAATTGATTTATAAGAATTTTAAAAAATAATGTTGTGTATCTTTTAATTTTAAAATAAATGTTTTTTGTAGATACCTTGAGAATGGCAAAGAGCCGAAACGTAGGGACAAAAAAATAAGAAAATAAAATAAGTTGAATGAAAAGGATCATTGTAATTAAAGGAACCTAATAAAATAAATTAAGTAATTTATAAAATAAAAATAAAATGATAATAATAATAGTAAAATAAAATTTTCAAATCTGCTTGTAAAAGTCCATTTCAGTAAGAAAGCTAATCAATTCGCCAATTGAGACGTTGATTTCCAAAAGGTACTAAAGAACATTTTTTTCGAAATTGATATTTTTACATATTTGTATTCTTATTATTTAGTTTTATCTAAATCTTAAATTTGATTGTATCTAATGAACACTCATGTCCTTTAATAACGTGATTTAGAAATGCTATTAATTTCTTAAGATACTTATTACACATTTAGTTTCATTCCAAATCATAAAAGAACATTTCATTTCATAACTTTAATATGGTTTTATTAATATAGTAAAGAAATAATTCTAGATTTTGATGCGAAAAGAATCAAATTAGCTGGTTTAATAATATAGTGATGAGAGATTTTCGCGCTTCCTGTAAAATTCCCTAGAATTGATATAGTACCTTTTGGAAATCAACGTCTCAATTCTATTTATATCGTTCCCCAAAGCAACCGCGACATTGAGTGGTATTCCCCTTTGGTTCAATTTTCTTGTGTAGAAGGGACATTCTTCGAAAATGTGAGTAATTGTTAGGGTTCCCCTACAATGTTGACATTTTGGGGGCAAATCCTTAGATATTAAGTGCCCATGGGTTAACCTTGTGTGTCCGATTCACAGGCGGGCCAGGACCACCTCCTCTCTGCGGTTGATGCGATTTGACGGTTCGATTTGATTAATTTAATTTAATTTGACGGTAGCCCTAGCTTACCGATCTACAAAAAATAGTTTTATATGTTCGTATTAGATCTGTGCTGAGAAGTGAATTCTATCAATTGCTAATCAGAGAAAAACTACCAATATGCACTTATTCGTTTTTTTTAACATAACGGGAGGTACACTAATTTTACTTTCACTTACTTTAGAAGTAATAAAGTACTAAAGTTCACCATTTAAGCCCTTTGAGATTACTTCAATCAGAATTAAAATTACATCATATTAAAGGCCATTAAATTTTACATCGATAAAGAATGTTAAATCAAAATCATTTTTGAGAAAAACGTAAAAAGGTACAAAATATATTAGATAAAGAAGCACTTCCGGCGAGCCGATTTTAGTGAAGAAGCTGCTGTAATATCTCGTATGTATAGTTGTTTCAAAAAAGAAACTTCGCACATCTTTTCGTTTTCTTGTTGGACTCACCACACACGCACGGACATACCGACATATACATACGAACGGGACTTGGTTATTTGGACTCAGGGGACCCTAAAACGTGTATTTTCGTTGAAAACTGAAATTATAATATTTTCACGATCGCAATACTTATTACATTACTACATATTTTATATATATATATATATATATATATATATATATATATAGGTCAGTGGAAGTAAAAATCAAATAGATTGGTTTAATAACAAATAAAATAGAGTTTCTTATCTTTTTTAATTTTTTTTGGAAGTTTTCTTAATATAAACATTTAAAAAAGCACACACAGCCTTCCATTCCTCACCCAATCACTTTATTTCATAAGCTTTTTATCAGTTTTTCATATTAGTCGACGTTTCGGGGCTCTTTCCCCATTTTCAAGACTTATTCCTTTTCCAATATATAATTACTATATCATATTTCACCCTTCATTCCATCTCATAGCACACATAGTGTGAATCGAGGATTTGAATAGTAGGAGGTCAGAGATGTATGATGGACGGCGGGATCGGATTACTTGATAGAGGAAGGAAGCCAGGAAGTAATTGCGACGATAGGAAGGATAAAGCCACTTTAACTCTTCGTAGAATCGAGTGACAGAGGTGTCTCTTGAGATCCTAAAGATGATTCGGATGAAACAAATAGCCTTTTTAGTTTTTCCTCAAGATCTACAAAGACACCCCAAACACCGTACAGCAATAGTCAAAGTAGGGGAATATGAGGGAGGAAACCAGTAGCCTACGGTGTGTTTTTACATAGAACTAATTAAAGAAATAGTGCATACGTGGCTTAATGGAGTTTTTCCAAGTGAGGATTACTTTGTTTTGCAAGATAACGCCTCCTGTCACACGTCAAGCTCGTTTTCGAGAAATGAATATAATGTTTTAGACTGGCCTGCACGTTCACCTGATTTATTTATTTATTTGTAACATAAAGGCTTTTCAACCATAGAGGTTATTTTAGCCCTAAACTAATAATGCAGATACAATATAATAAAAGTAATAATACATACATATATACTAATAATACATACATATATACTAATAATAATACATACATGATAAATAATAAAATACAATACAAACATTATACATAATATACGAAATAATACATACAATACGAAAATAATACATACAATATACTAATCACAAAATACATAATAAAATAAAATACATAATACACTAAAAATACATAAATACAAACAATTATATAAGATAGCTACATATAAGAAAAAAAATACATAATACATAATAAAATAAAATACATATAAGAAAAGAATTTAAAAAAAAAAAAAAAAAATCATAAATAATAATAATAATAATAATAATAATAATATATATATATATATATATATATATATATATATATATATATATATATATATATATATATATATATATATATAATATTAAAAATACAAACAGGATTTTTTTTTTTTTTTTTTAATTTTGGAAAATATTGATGTGTCTTTTAGATAATTCATCAGTTTGGTGGCTGACTCCTGGGTATTTTGTAATATTGTCCCAATATCATTCTCCATACTAATCCCTCTTCGCTCGGCTTCGAAGGAAAAGCAATCCAACAGTATATGGGGTACTGTGAGAATAACCCCAGAGGAGGTACATTGAGGCGGTGATCCCCTCGCCATCATTTAGCCGTGGGTCAGCCTCGTGTGGCCGATCCTCAGTCGAGCCAGTACCACTTCCTCCTTCCTGCACAGCCGTAGGTCTGCTCGGTTGGGTTTCACTGAAGGCTCGACTACTCTAAGTTTATTCTCCCTCATAAAAAACATACTTTTTGCCAATGTTCTGTGGCCTTTTCTTTTATGAGGGCGATTACTTCCTGCGTTGACGCACCCGGAACAAACAGACCTTCTGTTACAGCTAATTTCGCTTTGGTATCGCTTTGGTTCACCGGATTTAAATCCAATTGAAAATTACTAGGAACATCTTTCCAAAGAAGTTTACTGCCAAGGAGCTTTTCATAGTGACGATGAACTCTGGAATACAATTTTAATGTCGGCATAGTGTGCTATGAGATGGAATGAAGGGTGAAATGTGATATAGTAATTATATAATGGAAAAGGAATAAGTCTTGAAAATGGGGAAACAGCCCCGAAACGTCGACTAATATGAAAAACTGATAAAAAGCTTATAAAATAAAGTGATTGGGTGAGGAATGGAAGGCAGTGTGTGCTTTTTTAAATGTTTATAAAATAGAGATTTTCGTGCTTCCCGTACAATATCCAAGAACGGATAAGTACCTTTTGGATAAAAATGTCTAAATTGTGTATGCAAAGATTGATGGATCAACTTGGAATGTTAGGCAGCAATTTTTTTTCAATAAATGTTTTCTAGAATGAAATGAATCATTGAAAATTTTTCCTATTGTGAAAAATACTTGAAGGTTATAAATGGAGATGAGTGGTTGGGAAAAGATTTGGTCGAAGAATGAGATCTTGACACGGCTACTTCAGTTTTTTATTTGCTGTTGATATTTGTTTTAATGAAAATATGTCTGTGACGAATTCAAGAAAAAAAAGTATAGATAAGATAATATGTTTGTAATATAATAAAATAAACTTCTGAGAAAACTAACATCCTTTTTTTTCTCTATCGAATAATATTTTAAAAATCTGGTTGGCGCAAGCTACAAATTAACTAATCTTACTTAAAATAAAATAAAGTTTGAAACTTTTAAATGTAGTTAAAATTGAAAAAAAAAAAAAGAACGAATAATAATCAATTTCGATTAAAACGTTAATTTTAGATTAAATAATACAATCACTTATGTTTATCTACTTTTTATCACTCCGTATTACCTTCTCTAACTTTTTATATAAGATAACATTTTTTCTAACATCTATAGCTTTCTAAAGTATATTATACGTCGATATTACTATCTTAGAAAAAAAAAGTATATATATATATATATATATATATATATATATATATTATAATAATAATAATAATAATAAATAATAATAAAAAAAAATAAAAAAAATAATAATAATAATAAATTCTTTATTTATTCTGGGACAAGTCCCTTCAGAATAATGTTACAGACAAATCAAATTGGAACTTCAGTATCTTAGAGTAATAAAAAAAAAAATAAATCAACAACAAACAACAGAAATAACAAAGAAAATGAATAATAGTAATAAATTAACAGGTAACTTCTAATAATAAAAATTTAGAAAAACAAATAAAACAAACTAGAAAAAAAAAAAAAATATTTACATATTTATATATACAGGGCTAATTAAAATAAATTTACAATTCTTGTGAAAAGTGTAACATAAAATACATAAATTTTTGAATACAATGCATAATAAGATACAGTAAATAGTTGGTTTTCTCTGCTCTATTTACTGATTTTTATTGAAATTTGTTGATTAATTGGGGTTATTTGAGAATTGGATAGACAAAAAATGTTTGAACAAACGGGATTTGAAGGCCGGAAGAGTATTGGAGTGACGGATATGAGAAGGAATAGGATTCCATAAGCACGAGGATCGTATAAGGAAAGATCTGTCGAAAGCTGCGGTTCGATGAGGCGTTATATACATGTCCGAAGGTCGCGAACGAGTGTTGCATGTGTGGACGGAGGATTTAAATGGAAATATATCTGAGATGTAAGAGGGACGTTGAGATCGGAGAACTTGGTAAAGGAAGGATGCCAGGAGGTACTTAGAACGGTAGGAAGGATAAAGCCACTTTAACTCATCGTAGAACCGGGTTACAGAGGTGTCTCTGGATATCCCAAAGATGAAACGTATCTGGCAGTTAAAAAATCTTTTTAGTTTTGCTTCAAAATCTCCAGAGACACCCGCATACACCGCACAACAGTAGTCAAAGTGGGGGGAATATTAATGAGCAAGAGCCTACAGGTTTCAAATGGGAGAAGGTGACGGTGGTAATTAAGGAGTTTCAGGATGGACATTGTGCGTCAGGAAATTTCGGAAACATGGATTTTCCAGAAAAGAGATTGATCGACAGTTACTCCAAGGTTTTGACGGTTTGGTGGAACTTTATAGGTTGATTATTTAAAAATAGTATTGGGGTTAGGGAAAGAGTTTTAGGGAGTGGATTGTGATATATATACATATACATTTTTGACTTTCGTGATTTTTAGACCAGTTATTTCGTGAATATAAAACCATAAATAAAAAAAATTACGGGCCAATACTTTCAGTGTTGCAGTCGTTTTAAATCAGCTTCACGGGCGAAATCATGTGATGGAAAAACCTTTCTAATTCCTTTAATTTTTTAGACATCAAATCAAAACAAAAACTAACAATAAGATAAGGACATGCTTTGTATTTATTGTTCTCACATCTTATTGCCTAAATAGTAAAGAATGTTGTTTAAAAAAATTTCGAAAATGAATAAAAAACGAGATTTTTAACAAGATAAAAGTACGTAAAGGAAAAGAGACTCACTTTTAATTATATTTTATTATAAAGCCTAATCTTAGTCCTATATGCCGTAAAAATTTCGATCTTGAGAATATAGTACTTTTTTCTCTCTTAACTGTTAAAATAACGTTTTCTTTAAAAAATATTAACTCCGGTAATTTTGCATATTTAAGAACCAAACGAAAACTAGAATAATAATCAGAGTATTTTATATAATTTTGGTCCTTACAACACGTTACCTAAGTATCTAATAAAATGGTTTAAAAAAATTACATGAACTAAAACCTTTGACTTACTATGACAAGGGAGGTTAGAAATAATTTTCACGCTTAATTTTAATTTTCTTTCCTTATATAGCCTTATCATTGCACTACTTGCTTTAGAAATTTTGATCGTGTAAGGTATGTCCTTTTTTCACTATAAATTTTCAAAGCAGAATGTTTTTCAGCTTAGAAATATTTATAGTAAAATATCTCAAAAAGGACTGAGTGAAAAACGTTATAACTCATACAGATTATACATATATATAATAAGTACGATATAATAAAATTTAGTGGCTGCAACACTGAAAGTATTGGCCCGAATTTTTTTTTTTTATTTATGGTTTTATATTCACGAAAGGATAGAAAATAACTGGTCTAAAAATCATGAAAGTCAAAAATGTCGACGGCAAGGATTGACCCATATATAAATGGTGGCCACTTACAAAATTAGGCGAAGGGAGTGATGACCCTACCCAATAAAATACATCGAGAAACGTGAGTGTAATCTCCCAAGAGACTAAACCGCGAGGTCAAGGGTCTACACGGCCTATCGCGCCACTGGAAGAGGAATAGAAATAGAAAAAAAAATTTATTCTGGGACCTTTGTCCCTTAAGAATAACATGAAATTTACAAGTAAAGGTAGCAAATCTGGCCAGAACACATTAAATAGATATAATTATGTACATAGGTAAAAGAGGTAGAAAAAGAAATTTATATAAATGCATGTACATACACACCTCTATGTACCAAAGATAAGAAAAAGCATAAAAAAGTAAAGTAAACAAATAGTAAATGGAAAGTAAGAAACAACTAATTTTGAACACACTAACAAAATAATAATAATATATACACGTATAAATGAAATAGAATAAAAAATAAATAAAAAGGTAAACATAGGATATTCATTCCTTATAATGATTATAATGAAAAATCTAATTTAAAATTAAAGGTCAACAAGCGTCAGTTTGGGATAATAGGTGTTGGAAAAGGCGATATTTGAATGTGGATAAGGAAGAAGCATGACGTATATTGGAAGGAATGGAATTCCAGAATGTAATGGAACTGGCAAGAAAGGAGCGATCGAAGGCTTTAGTTCTGTGGGTTGGCATATAAAGGTCGGAATGGCGCGATCTTGTTTCAAGCAAGTGGACTGAGGATTTAAATTGAAGGAGACTGTATATAGGAATAATGCTGGGATTTTATAGTTTGGTAGAGAAATGACCCGAAGAAGTATTGTCTGCGTATGAAGGGAAGGAGCCACTTCAACTCGGCGTAGAGGTGAGTTACGTGAGACCGCCTCGAGGTACCCAAAAAAATCTTAAAAAACAATTCATGAGACGCTTTAACTTGTTCTCAAGCACCACAGGGAGACCACCGTACAACGCGCAGCAGTAGTCGAAGTGGGGGAAAATGAGTGAGGAAACGAAGATACATATATATTTGTGCTCTTTTCTTCTTTATTCGGTTATCAAATTCGTTCAACTAGTATATTTACTGTTTTTATCAATGCTACCAACATGATATGGTTCATGTTTTTGAATCTACAAAATTAAATATACTTAACAGAGAGAAAATTTGAAATATCCGCATCTAAGTCATGTTAGAGTATTTCAATCAGAATGAAACCTACTATTGAGAAAACCGTTATTGAGAAAAATCGTAAAAAATGTGTGAAATACATGATATAAAGTGGCTCTTCTGGTTCACATATTTTGATGAAAAAGTTGCAGTAACATTTTAGGCATATGAGCTTTTAAGATATGAAATTTCGGTTTTTTTTATAACTTATCGTTTTAGAGCTAGGCTTGCACCACACACAAACACAGACCATTTTGCACTAACGTAAATATGATAGAGATCTTTAACGAGTATCTGATATCGCACAGGCTAGAGACCATTATTTCAAGTCCCCTCTGAAAGACAACATAACAAAGGATTTTTACTACCTTTAAAAAATCCGAGGTCATAGAAGACTGCTATGCAGGCCACTACACCACAGTTGACCCCTAATAAAATGCTTTTTACGAGAACGCAATCGTTCCATTTTTTTCCCGATATACCTCTAACGTTGTAAATCATAATATTTTACTGCCTAGATTACCCTAAATCCATGAAACCATGTTGGGTTTCCTCCTTGAGATTATCAGTCACGTGACAGCAAATGTCGAATGTATATGTGAAAATAATTTCACAGCCATTATTAAATTTAATTTTTACTTTCCCGTAAATCTAGTACGAAAATAAAAACTCTTACGAAAATTTTATATTTGAGAGAGCTTTTGCCCGAGATGTTACACCAAATTTTTATCTTCTTCTTCTCAAGTACCTTTAATTTGTAGATTCTAAAAAAATAACCATATCATCAAGTAAGCATTGATAAAAAAAATATAAATATATAAGTTGAACGATTTCGATAACCAACTTACGGAGAAAAGAGCAAAACATTTTTCAGTTGTATTGCGAACGTTTCAATTTTCGAATTCCAGTTTTCAATGGACAAACGAAAAATTAAACGGTATCCATGGTAACCTGCACATAATATATCGAAAAGAAGCTTGATCTGCTTAAACATATTCTTTACAAATTCAGTATCTTTGCTGATACTAGACAGATTATGATTATTTCGCTTCAATTTGATAAGAAATTAGATTATCTTTCAAACGAGTATTCATGATTTTTTAGGAGTAGGATAGTTTTTAGTTATATCGAAAACTGATTTAAAAAAATAAAAAATAAGAAATATATTTTTTCCCTATCACTTAGAACACAACTGTTCTTAAACCCAACTTTATTGATGGTATAAGGAAAGTTCAGGAAAAATAAGCTTCATAATCCCTGACTGACAAATACAATAGAACACGGATATGCCAATCTATCATCTACTGGTTTTCCCAGTTAAAGAGGTATTGGGTTTGCGGAAGAAAAGGCATATTTATAGATGAAGTATATTTATTTCTTTAATCCTCTAATCTTCTATAGCAAAAGGTGTGAGGATCCTTTTTATAGAGATTGATCCATAAATCGGACACTCCACTAGCCCCTGTTGAACAGATTTTATACCTAGGACACCACCTTGACAAACGTTTGTTCACCACATTCTACTAAACATGGCCGAATCATCGCAGTTGGTGTTCTTCTGTACTATCCAAAGCAGGCCGAAGCCCCACATTTGACCGTATTGTCACGTTTTTCATTCGGTCTCTTCTTCACTTCCCCT
This sequence comes from Piezodorus guildinii, assembly GCA_023052935.1. NCBI lineage: Eukaryota > Metazoa > Arthropoda > Insecta > Hemiptera > Pentatomidae > Piezodorus > Piezodorus guildinii. The sequence goes on along the minus strand of CM041293.1, from coordinate 184,220,509 downwards.
CCATTCTTCTTAAATATCGCATCTCCATCGTTTGTAGTTGGCTCTTTTATTCCTTGGTTAGAATCACTTATATAGGTAAGAAAGTGTTTTTCTATACTATCTTTTTACTTTCACTTACTATATATAGTAAGGGAAAGTATTGCGATCGTGAAAATTTTCGAATTTCAGTTTTCGACGGAAATACACGTTTTAGGGTCTTCTGAGTCCAAGTGACCAAGTCCCGAAAAAAGGTCTGTGTGTGTGTGTGTGTGTTAAGTCTAGCGCAAGAACCATTAGTCGTAAGGAACTGAAATTTCACATTTAAGACTACTATATGAAACTACGACTAACATATTGCTTTTGCTACCCAGTTAAATGGTATTTGTCTCTCAGATGATACACTTCGTGTTCGTATTGCGTGCTAGCAAGCTAATTAAACAAATAAATATTACAAATCTGCTACTTACCATATAAAATTAAGGTAAGTAATTTATTTATATATTTCATAAATAAATAAATTGTCTTAAACTCAGCTTAAAATACTCTTAGTCTTCATATTTTATATTGATAGCAAACATTTTATCACCGACCTTAACCTTAAAAGAAATATACGAACAAAATGTTGCGAATATTTAAAGTCAATCAAACTAATTTCGTTATAAACAACAATATAATATGTTCATGTAAATTATGTTTACGGCCAATTAATTCGGCGGAATTTTGCCGAATGGAAACGCATATTTGTACTGTATGTGTTTATAACATTTTAACATTTTTAAAAATTTTCATAGACATATAATATTGTAATTTACTAAAGAACAGTTAGATAATCACAGATTAATTTAAAATTTGAATTCATCTTTAAGAATCAAAAAATATAATTAAAAGTTTTCCTACAGGAAATCAAATGTGGACATCAGAAAAAAACTTTGAAAGCCATTTTATGTCTCAAATGTGATTCGACAAATTTTTGTGAAGATTTTTTGCCATATTTTAAAAAATGACAATTTAATGAAACAAATTCAATCAAATAAAAAATATGTCAAGGAATAAAATATTATACATTTTTGATATTTATAAATTGCACTTATGTTGAAAATAAAAAAAATATTAAGATATAATTTTTGTTCTGTATGAAAATGTTTTGTTGATACCCTCCCTCCTTCAGAGCTGTCCTGTTTTGCCCATCTAAAAATCTGGTCACCTTAAGCAAATACGGAGTGATTAAAAGCCGAAAAAAAGTTACTGTATTTCGTAGATAATATTATAACATATTATTTAATAACATCTTTTTATAAAAATCAAATGTAAATAATTCTTTAACAATTTATTTGCGTTTCCAAATTTGATTAAAAATTCTTAAATTTATATTAATAACAGAGTTAAGTGAAAGCCATTTGTTGCGCGCACCAGATTTTTTGTGTTTTTTGACACTTCTTTCTTCCCGAATCCTTTCTTGAGGGAACTAAAACATCTGCTGGCAGCTTTTATTCTTTCATTTATATCTCCATCAACCATGTTCATTAAGAAATTACTGCCAGAATAAAAATTTGAATTATGTCGAATTTTAAGTACTTTGCTATCGGAAACAATTAATATTGTGAGATCACAATTTTCACGGAAAACATCGATGCCAAAAATCAACAGTGGCTATAGTTTTGATAATTAATATTTTAATTCATTTTGGGAGAGAACTTAAACTTATGTATTATTTTCATTGATTTCGATGTTCTATTCTTCAATTTCCAATATATAATATTATTATTTGAGTGACCAGCATTTTTCAAAATCCATGTGGTTATGCTTAATTTTGGAAACTTTTTTTTATGAATAATAATAATAATAGGTTTATTGACATCAGTTTGACAAAAGCCTCTCCCATAGGCAGTAATTTATAGTAGTTGGCTATAGTAAGAAATAAATATATAAACAATTAAAATATTATCAGATACATTCTGACAGGCGTGAATATAGATATAAAGAGAGAAAAAAAAATATTCTTTTAGCAATATTATTATTGTCCATTGCGGCAAACTGTAATATATCTGATAAAATAAATATATTATAAATATTCTTTGAAAGTTTTTGTCAGCAGGATTTGTCCCTCGCAACTAGCCACCAGTTTTGGCATACAAAATGTTCTGTAGATCTTCATTTTTTTATTCTTTCCCGTTTCTTGCCAAACATTAAACTCCTCAGTAGATGCATTTCCATGGTATTCAGCCTCATATCAAGTTTTTTTTTGCAATCGATAACCGCGGGATATACACATGTGGTCAGTACTTTTTTTTTTTTTTTTTTGTTTGATGCAATTTCTATGAACACGACAATAATATAATAAAAGATATTTAATTTAATGAAGTTTCTGGTCAGAAAATTTTCGGCATATTATCGATCCGAGTAACACTAATGGAGCTAGTACGTGTCAAAAACGTTACACACAAAAAATAAATTGATAGACTCCAAAAGCCAACTAAAATATCCATATTAATACAGATAAAATTACCTTCCTTAGAAGGAAGTAAAATAATTTACATTAGGACTCGTGTTAATTATAAGAGAAACAAGACAATTAACCCAACTGTTTTAATTTTAATAAGACGAAGGGGTTCGATGGTAATTGGTACACTTCTCCAGCGGAGCACACTTCCCAGAAGTTGCGGCTCGCTTATTTAACTCTGTACGAAAGGGGGACTTTTTATTAGCTCGAATCTGTTCTAACTTTTGTCTACGGGCTTTTGTTTTTAATTGGGAAACTTCGGTCTTGTTTATTTAGCCGTAGCTCTTGGGGGAAAAAAGAAGGAGCAGGATTTGGAATAAAAGGAACTAAGGAAACTGAAAAGGATTCTTTCCTGAAGATTTACGCCCAACACCAGCGAGCTCAGGTGTCCGCGCTTCGTATTAAAATTTTTGTAAATTGTCCTTCTTAAATAAAAGGAGAAGAATAAGATTCTCGGTCTTAATTCATATTAACGGGAGTTTCTCGGGAGTTTGCTCTTTGGAGGATTTATCGTCCTTTGTGTCCTGGAGAGTTATGTTCCATTATCCTGAGGCTGGAGTATCCTGGAGAAAGGACATCTCTCACGCTCCTCTCCTTTGGCCCGATGGCACCTGTGCCTCCTTCCATGCTGCGCTATATGGGCGCTATGTAATCCTTCTACTAGCCTAGAAAGACTAGAAAGGAATGGAGTAATGTTTCATTCATGAAATTTAGCTCATTCATAAGAAAGAGAAATCTAGTAAGCAACACACGAGTTCTAATTAACTCCATTGATGAAATATATTTTAGAACTATTAAATCAAATATTTACTTTCACTTAACTATATATATAATATATAGTAAGTGAGATTATTATACAAATAATTATGTCGCGCAAAAAGGCTCTAACAATTTTGATTAAATTCTCTGTACCGATGTAAACTTTAATGAGCTTTATTCTAATGATATAGGTTTTATTCTGATTGAAATATTCTGACAGGGCTTAAATGCCAATAATAGTGGATACCTTTAGAGTCAGCGGGTTTGAATTTAGGTTTAGTCAGTCAGGAAAATTATTGTAACAATCTGTAGCTATTGATATAACGAGCGGAATGCCAAGGTCAGTATGTAGTGTCTCATTAGATACATAAAAAGGTGCGTTTACGATTTCACCTAGTAATTTCGATTAAAAGGATTGGATATTTTGATATTTAAACTTTTTACTATTCCTCATAACTTAACAGTAGATATCCGAAATTGGGGAAATTCTTGGTGGCTGAGTGTGATCTCGGCCTAATCACTTTATTCCACTGCCGTTGGTCTAGATATATATGCGATCATGAGATTTCTCTGAAGAGAAATTTTAGAATTCCAGTTTTCAATTCTGGAAATACATTAGGTGTGTGGAAATAGGTCTGCGTGTCTCTGTGTGTGTAGTAAATCCAGCGCGAAAACGAAAAGTCCTATGCAACTGAAATTTCATACTTAACGCAACTATACGCCCAAGATGTTACAGAGAAGTTTTCATCACAATCATCTGACCAGAAGAAGTACTTTATACCATGCATTTTGCACATTTTTATGATTTTCTCAAAACCGGCTCTAACGATTTTTATTAAACTCAATATAACGATGTAAAATTTGATGGGCTTTAATATGATGTAGATTTCATTCTCATTGACGGGGCTTAAATGCCGATATTTTAATTTATAATTATAATTTTGTAGATTCTATAAAAGTAACCAAATTGTCTTGTTAGCATTGATAAAAACAGCTTAATATGTAAGTTGTGCAAATTTAAAAAACAACTAAAGGAGAAAACAGAAAAAAAATATGTTTTTAATGCAATTTTTCTTTTTGAACATAAGAACAGTAATATACATGTATGATATACAGTTGGAAAGCTAAAGATTTTAGATAAAATATTATCTTGTAAACAAGCTTTTAAAAGTTAACAGAGAGTGATAAAAAACCGATTAAACTAACTGATTGTTTAAGATAATAATATGATAGATTTTTTAATAAAACGCATGTTTCTATAGAAATTTAATTTAATTAATTCTTTAATAGTTTCACTAATTTTTATCTCTGACTGTCTTTGAAAATTTTTAATTTATTTTAACAACTGCGGTAAGTGAAAGTCGTGTGTTGCCCGCACCAGATTTATTTAATTGTCACATATTTCATTAAATCTGACATTATTTTCAAATTTTATGGATGTTTCGGCATTATTAGAGAAACTATAAACCTGCTAATACAAAAGCATTCTAAATTCAGATGTCTTTTACTACCGTTCTATTCCAGTATGGCAATACTTATCCAGTTTTGGACTAATACAAAAACTGAGGGATAAGAACGACCAGAAAAAGTGTTATTTTTATAGTAAAAATATAATAATTTTAACGATCGAACATAATTTGAATAATTCATTCATCAGTTTATTACTATCTCATTCCATCCCTTCTCATTTTTCATCTATCTCATTCCACCCATTAGGTTTTGTTAATTTCAATAATGGAACTTGGTAATCGAAAAAAAAAAATTACCCCCTCAAAATTTGATGGCTTGCGTTTTAAGATACATAGAATCGAATAGTGAATACAAATAAATCCGTTTGTCCACCGTCGATCGTACGCGGTTCGGGGATTGATTACTGAACCGATTTTCTCGAAATTTGGACAAAAATACCAAGAAATCGAATGATTATCTTAATACACGGACACTAATAGACATATAAAAAATCTGGTGCGGGCAACACACATTTTTTAAATCGATTACAGAATTTTCAAAAACAGCGAAAGATAAAAATGAATTATTTTTTAAAACCATCAAACAAATTAATTGAATTTCTATAGAAACATGTGTTTTATTGAAAAATCGTTATATTATTACATAGAATAATCAATTAGTTTTATCGGCTTTTCATCACTCTTTATTAATTTTTACAAGCTTGTGTATAAGGTAATATGATTTCTAAAATCTTTATTTTTCCAACTGCATATTATACATGTATATTACTGTTCTTATGTTCAAACACAAAAATGTGTATTAAAAAAATATTTTTTTTCAGTTATCTCTTTTAGTTGGATATCGCATTCGTTCAAATTATATATTTACCTGTTTTTTAGCAATGCTAATCAAATAAAATGGTCAATTCCATAAAAACTATACCATCAAAGGTACTTTAGAAGAAGACATTTTAAAATATTGGTATTTATGACCTGTTAGACTACTTCAATTAGAATGAAACCTATATGATATAAAAGGCCGTCAAATTTTACATCGATATAGCTAGTTTAATCAATATCGTCGGAGCCGTTTTCGAGAAAATTAAAGTAAAAAGGTGCAAAATGCAAGGTATAAAGTGGCTCTTCTGGTAAGCCCATTTTGCTGAAAAAGTTGCTGTAACATCTCGGGCGTATAGTTGTTTTAATTGTGAAATTTCAGTTTCATAGGACTTTTCGTTTTCGCGCTGGATTTACCACACACACAGAGACACGCAGACCTTTTTGCGGGACTTGGTCATTTGGACTCAGGAGACCCTTAAACATGTATTTCCGTTGAATATTTCATATATAGGTAAGTGAAAGTAAAAAGAAAGAATGAAAATCTTGTCTATATATACGCTTACTTATATAAAACTTTTTTTATTGAGTGATATTTTAGTCTGTCCTAATTAGGCCATTAATTATAGTAATAAATTACAATGTTTATGAAGAAAGAATATTATAAAATAATAATACCATGTATTAATTAATATACGCTCATAGCTCAGTTATTTTCGAAAATAGAGAAATAATTATATAGAGTTCTATAGAATATCTATATATAATTCTGTTGATTTTAACAGCCGCAGTATGTGGAAGTCGTGTTTTGCCGCCACCAGACTTTCTTAACACATAAGACATAAGTTAAATTATTTGAATATCATTCATACATAAATCACGATTAAAAATCTGGTGCGGGCAACACACGACTTTCACTTACCTCCATTTTTTAAATCAATGAAAGAATTTTCAAATACAGTTAGAGATAAAAATACGTGAAACTATTAGAGAATTAATAGTTACCACACACACAGACTTTTCTGCGGGACTTGGTTATTTGGACTCAGGGGACCCTAAAATGTGTATTTCCGTTTAAAACTGGAGTTCGTAAATTTTCTCGAATGCAATACTTTCCCTTACTATATATAGCAAGTGGAAGTAAAAAAAAATCCAAGTACACCTTTCACCGTACGCCGTCCGCGGCATTTCTATGTCGAAACTACTGGACCAATTTTTTTGAAATTCGGTACAAAAATACTAGTCCATGCAACCATGATCCTAACACCTAGACGTTGATATCAGTTGGTTAGTTTTAAAATGTCGGCATATTAAACGTGATTTAATTCAATATCTCTGCTATTTTTGTAGATTTGTAGAAAACAATTATGAATGTTTTTTAATAATAAAAAAAAACTTCCAATAATTATATAAAAGAGAAAAAAGAAAAGAAAAAAAAATCAGGGGTAGTGATATGATATTATCCTTTGAATTATTGCTTTTTATATAGCATTTCCAAGTCAATTGTAACCTTTTCCAATTCAAATGTAACCCTTTCCATTTCAAATGTAATCCTTTCCAAAGCAATTGTCACCTTTTTCTTCACTTCTAGCCTTAAATATTCCGTTTTTTTATTGAAAAATAATTAGTTTAATTAAAATTATGACATTTTAAAATAATTTTGGCATATCCTATCGCCCTATTTAAAGTTAATGCGTGTTAACATGCAAGCGAGCGATAAAAAATACAGGTCGAAAAACGTAATTATAATATCCGAAAACACATTAATTATTCCCAAAAACTACCCCTCCCCTCTAAAAACTAAAAATCAATAACTATCATAAAACTAAATAGACGATAATTATTTTTTAAAATATTAGCTCGTAAAAAACAGAACTTGACATCAAATATAAAAAAAAAAAAAAAAAAAAAAAATGGCGATAGGATATGCCAAAATTATTAAATAAATCATAATTTTAATTTAAATAATTACTTTTCAATAAATAAATTAATAAAAAGGAATATTTAAGGCTAGAAGTGAAGAAAAAGGTGAAAATTGCTTTGGAAAAGGTAAGATTTGAAATGGAACAGGTGACATTTGAAATGGAAATGGTTACATTTGCATTGGAAAGGGTTACATTTGAAATGGAAAGGGTTACATTTGCATTGGAAAGGGTTACATTTGAAATGGAAAGGGTTACATTTGACTAGGAAATGCCATATTACTGAATCATTACCTATATACACAGTTATACCCTAATATTGTTATTTGGAAATAATAAACCATTGTGTAATAATTTGTAGCGTTTTAAACTCTAAAATGACTTATTTATTTTTAACTTTCTCGTCATCTGCCTCAATATCAAGGAAGTTTTACTTCAATCGTACGTGAAGCCTACACGCAATTATATTATTTTAAATGAGGAAGATGGTTGGGGGTGCGGTCATAAATTAAAAATATAATAAGTGTTATTTTAATTATGTGCCGACGTTTCGGCCTACAATGTGGGCTTATTCTCAAATATTAAATTTAATAAAGCATCCCTAGCTCATTTTTTAAACAACAATCTTATCATCTCTTCATAATTTTTATTTTTATTTATTTATTATCAATTTTTATTTATGTATTTATTTAATTTTTGTACTCCCTTTTTATTTATTTATTTGTTTACCTACTAGATTACTGTTTATTTATCATTTCCTTCGACAGCTCCTTATCGTCATTCGTTATTACCTTATCATCATTCATCATTTATCATCGTCATCCGTTATTACTTAAAATCTTTTAATCTTACAATTTTATCAAATACTCATAAGTAATAACTCAAGTACTCTCAAGTAATAACTTTTGGCTATTTTTTAACAATCGAATCAGTAAACATAACTTAGCTTCTTGGAATTTTCTTAACGGACATTCTAGTTCTCATATTTTCCGTTCCACGCAATGAGCGTTTTTTTAAACTGGGAAACATCACTCCTGTAGGCAACGCCTTCACGTCGAGTCACGTATGTATTTTTTTTCTTATTGATAAGGGTCTTATTTTCATAGCCCATTTCTTTCTCCCCCTTTCCATACTCATATCTTTCTCCGTTACATATCCTGACATATAATTATTAGTTTAATATTACATTATTTTAAAATTTAAATTATTTTTATTCATACTGTTTCTCTTTTGTAATGACTATATTTTTTTTTTTTTTTTTTTTTATATTACCTATACTCTTAACTATGTTTTTAATATATTACCCTCATATATCAACTCAAAATTGTTAATATTTAAAAATTTTAATTGTTCACATATTTTTCCTTTATAATTTTTTTCATTTACTTAGTCTCTCTTTATATATTCTCATTACAATATTATCATCTCAATTATGTTTACTTCCATACTTTATAACTATAATCTTAATTTTGTTTATTTCCATACTTTATAACTGTCACCTTATTTCCATACTTTATAATTGTCATCTTATTATCATTTTACATTTAATATTATTTATGTTCCCATAATTTATTACTGTCATATTATTATTATATACCTAACGCATTATTAAGTCTATAATTACATTGGTTGTTATCTTGTTTCTTTTAGCCCTGATGAAGGCCCACATTGTAGGCCGAAACGTCGGCACATAATTAAAATAACACTTATTTTAAATGTGTGTTTTTAATTTATGACCGCACCCCCAACCATCTTCCTCATCTAATTTCTCAACGGTCAACAAGTCATTTAAAGTTTTAAACAAGATTTTCCTGATAACAGGCAAGAGAGCAATGACAATTACAGGCTAACAGTGAGAGGTGTAGAGAATTGAGACAACTCGATTCCTATTGATGACTCGGACCTAGGGCTCACTAACACGTTTCTTCAGTTGACCTCAGTATCTTCCTCTGCCACCATCGCTCCGCTGTCGTCTCTTCTATCATCTACTATCGGCTACTGTCATAGCTCTGTCGAGCTAGTGACGTCTGAGGTAAGTTATATATAGCATTTCCAAGTCAATTGTAACCTTTTCCAAGTCAAATGTAACTTTTTCCAAGTCAAATGTAACCTTTTCCAAGTCAAATGTAACCCTTTCCATTTCAAATGTCACCTTTTCCAAGTCAAATGTAACCATTTCCATTTCAAATGTCACCTTTTCCATTTCAAATGTTACCTTTTCCAAGTCAAATGTCACCTTTTTCTTCACTTCTAGCCTTAAATATTCCGTTTTATTTATTTATTTATTGAAAAATAATTAGTTTAATTAAAATTATGACTTTTTTAATAATTTTGGCATATCATATCACTGTTTTTTTTAGATATTTGATATTTGATATAAAAAATATTTAGTTTTAAAATAGTTGTTGATTTTGAATTTTTAGAGGAGAGGGATGGTTTTTGGGAATAATTAATGTGTTATCGGGTATTGTAATTACGTTTTTCGAGCTGTATTTTTTATCGCTCATGCGTATTTCAACTCGCATTTACTTTTAATGTTTTTTTATTGATATAGGGATGAATTATTGTGCTTTCGGGTGGTTATGATTACATTTTTCGAGCTCTATATTTTATCGCTCATGCGTATTTTAACTCGCATTTACTTCTAATGTTTTTTATTGATATATAGGTTATTAATTGTCTTTGCGGGTCTTGTAATTACGTTTTTCAAGCTTTATTTTTTATCGCTCATGCGTATTTCAACTCGCATTTACTTTTAATGTTTTTTATAGATATATAGGTTATTAATTGTATTTGCGGGTCTTTTAATTTCGTTTTTCTAGCTGTATCTTTTTATCGCTCATGCGTATTTCAACTTGCACTTACTGTTAATGTTTTTTATTGATATGGGCATTAATTGTTGTGCTTTCGGGTGGTTATGATTACGTTTTTCGAGCTGTATTTTTTTATCGCTCGCGTGTATATTAACTCGCATTTACTTTTAATGTTTTTTATTGATATAGGGATTAATTAATGTGTTTTCGGGTATTATAATTACGTTTTTCGAGATGTATTTTTTATCGCTCGCGTGCATATTAATTCGCATTTATTTTTAATGAGTTTTATTGATATAAGGATTAATTAATGTGCTTTCGGGTGGTTATGATTACGTTTTTCGAGCTGTATTTTTTATCGCTCATGCGTATTTCAACACGTATTTACTTTTAATGTTTTTTATTGATGTAGGGATTAATTAATGTGCTTTCGGGTGGTTATGATTACGTTTTTCGTGCTGTATTTTTTATCGCTCATGGATATTTCAACTCGTATTTACTTTTTATGTTTTTTATTGATATGGGGATTAAATATTGTGCTTTCGGGTGGTCATGATTAAGTTTTTGATTGATATTGGGATTGATTTTTTTGTTTTTAGTTCTCATTATAACGTTGCTGGAATATACATTATTTAGTTTTTTTATTTTTATTTAAAATTTTTATTATTATTTTTTTATAAAAGTATCAGTTATAGTTCCTTTTTTAGCTTCCTGAGTAAGTTTTTTCAACTAAATATTTTATGATGGGCTCACTTCTTCACTTGTTCTTACAATTATTTGATAATTTAATTGAGGAATCGTTTATTATATTTTCGGGTGTTCTTATAACATTATTTGAACCTTATTTGTTATCGCTTTTACTCATTTTAAGTTACTGTTCCTATTTCATAAATATTTGATAGATGGATCGTTCATACTGTTTTGGGGCATACTAATAGAGTTTATAACATTATTTTATAGCTAGTGCACATTTTAACTTAAATAAAAAGTGATCTAGAACAATGCGCAATTGCGATGTAACATCCAGTTAAAAAAAAGTAATCAGAACGAGGAAAAACACAACAAATAATTTTTACTTCAAATTATAACATAATATCTACGGTATGTAGAAATTCCCAAGCGCATAAAAGAATAATATTCAAAACACGTAATCAGAATCCCCTAAAACAAAAACAAAGAAAGACCACTCTATCGAAATATAAAATGATATTAGCACTAAGTTTAAAGGCGCGCGCTATAGAATAAGCAGTCCAAAAAAAGTTTTTTCATAACCACCCAAAAACACAAGTATAGATCCCTATAACAATAAAAAGATTAGAAGTAAATGCAAGTTGAAATGCGAACAAGCGACAATAAATACACCTCAAAAAACGTAATTACAAGACCCGCAAAGACAATTAATAACCTATATATCAATAAAAACATTAAAAGTAAATGCGAGTTAAAATACGCATGAGCGATAAAATATAGAGCTCGAAAAATGTAATCATAACCACCCAAAATCACAATAATTAATCACTATATCAATAAAAAACATTAACAGTAAATGCAAGTTGAAATACGCATGAGCTTTAAAAGATAGAGCTCAAAAAACGTAATCATAACCACCCGAATGCACATTAATTCATCCCTATATCAATAAAAAACATTAAAAGTAAATGCGAGTTGAAATACGCATGAGCGATAAAAAATAAAGCTTGAAAAACGTAATTACAAGACCCGCAAAGACAATTAATAACCTATATATCAATAAAAAACATTAAAAGTAAATGCGAGTTAAAATACGCATGAGCGATAAAATATAGAGCTCGAAAAATGTAATCATAACCACCCGAAAGCACAATATTTAATCCCCATATCAATAAAAAACATCCATGAACACGTATGAACGATCCATCTATCAAATATTTATGAAATAGGAACAGTAACTTAAAATGAGTAAAAGCGATAACAAATAAGGTTCAAATAATGTTATAAGAACACCCGAAAATATAATAAACGATTCCTCAATTAAATTATCAAATAATTGTAAGAACAAGTGAAGAAGTGAGCCCATCATAAAATATTTAGTTGAAAAAACTTACTCAGGAAGCTAAAAAAGGAACTATAACTGATACTTTTATAAAAAAATAATAATAAAAATTTTAAATAAAAATAAAAAAACTAAATAATGTATATTCCAGCAACGTTATAATGAGAACTAAAAACAAAAAAATCAATCCCAATATCAATCAAAAACTTAATCATGACCACCCGAAAGCACAATATTTAATCCCCATATCAATAAAAAACATAAAAAGTAAATACGAGTTGAAATATCCATGAGCGATAAAAAATACAGCACGAAAAACGTAATCATAACCACCCGAAAGCACATTAATTAATCCCTACATCAATAAAAAACATTAAAAGTAAATACGTGTTGAAATACGCATGAGAGATAAAAAATACAGCTCGAAAAACGTAATCATAACCACCCGAAAGCACATTAATTAATCCTTATATCAATAAAACTCATTAAAAATAAATGCGAATTAATATGCACGCGAGCGATAAAAAATACATCTCGAAAAACGTAATTATAATACCCGAAAACACATTAATTAATCCCTATATCAATAAAAAACATTAAAAGTAAATGCGAGTTAATATACACGCGAGCGATAAAAAATACAGCTCGAAAAACGTAATCATAACCACCCGAAAGCACAACAATTAATGCCCATATCAATAAAAAACATTAACAGTAAGTGCAAGTTGAAATACGCATGAGCGATAAAAAGATACAGCTAGAAAAACGAAATTAAAAGACCCGCAAATACAATTAATAACCTATATATCTATAAAAAACATTAAAAGTAAATGCGAGTTGAAATACGCATGAGCGATAAAAAATAAAGCTTGAAAAACGTAATTACAAGACCCGCAAAGACAATTAATAACCTATATATCAATAAAAAACATTAAAAGTAAATGCGAGTTAAAATACGCATGAGCGATAAAATATAGAGCTCGAAAAACGTAATCATAACCACCCGAATGCACAATAATTCATCCCTATATCAATAAAAAACATTAAAAGTAAATGCGAGTTGAAATACGCATGAGCGATAAAAAATAAGCTTGAAAAACGTAATTACAAGACCCGCAAAGACAATTAATAACCTATATATCAATAAAAAACATTAAAAGTAAATGCGAGTTAAAATACGCATGAGCGATAAAATATAGAGCTCGAAAAATGTAATCATAACCACCCAAAATCACAATAATTAATCACTATATCAATAAAAAACATTAACAGTAAATGCAAGTTGAAATACGCATGAGCTTTAAAAGATAGAGCTCAAAAAACGTAATCATAACCACCCGAATACACGATAATTCATCCCTATATCAATAAAAAACATTAAAAGTAACTGCGAGTTGAAATACGCATGAGCGATAAAAGATAGAGCTCAAAAAACGTAATCATAACCACCCGAATGCACAATGATTCATCCCTATATCAATAAAAAACATTAAAAGTAAATGCGAGTTAATATGCACGCGAGCGATAAAAAAGATCTCGAAAAACGTAATTATAATACCCGAAAACACATTAATTATTCCCCAAAACCATCCCTCTCCTCTAAAAATTCAAAATCAACAACTATTTTAAAACTAAATATTTTTTTTAAATATTAGTTAGTAAAAAACAGAACTTGATGTCAAATATCTAAAAAACAAAACAAAAAAACAGTGATATGATATGCCAAAATTATTAAAAAAGTCATAATTTTAATTAAACTAATTATTTTTCAATAAATAAATAAATAAAACGGAATATTTAAGGCTAGAAGTGAAGAAAAAGGTGACATTTGACTTGGAAAAGGTAACATTTGAAATGGAAAAGGTGACATTTGAAATGGAAATGGTTACATTTGACTTGGAAAAGGTGACATTTGAAATGGAAAGGGTTACATTTGACTTGGAAAAGGTTACATTTGACTTGGAAAAAGTTACATTTGACTTGGAAAAGGTTACATTTGACTTGGAAAAAGTTACATTTGACTTGGAAAAGGTTACAATTGACTTGGAAATGCTATATTTATCGATATATAAAAGTATATGTGAAAATATTGATGGAATTTTGTCTTGACAGTTTTTGGCATTTTAATTACCTTTATAATAAAAAAAAAAAAAAAAAAAAAAAAAAAAAAAAAAAAAAAAAAAAAAAAAAAAAAAAAAAAAAATATAACAACTTGATTTCCAAAAGGTACTATATCCATTCTAGGAAATTTTACAGGAAGCGCGAAAATCTCTCACTACTATATTATTAAACTAGCTAATTTGGGTCTTTTTGCCTTAAAATTTAGAATTATTGTTTTACTATAATAATAACATCATATTAAAGTTATGAAATGAATTTTTTTAGAATGATTTGGAACGAAAATAAATAAATAAAAACGTAATTATAATACCCGAAAACACATTAATTATTCCCCAAAACCATCCCTCTCCTCTAAAAATTCAAAATCAACAACTATTTTAAAACTAAATATTTTTTATATCAAATATCAAATATCTAAAAAAAACAGTGATATGATATGCCAAAATTATTAAAAAAGTCATAATTTTAATTAAACTAATTATTTTTCAATAAATAAATAAAATAAAACGGAATATTTAAGGCTAGAAGTGAAGAAAAAGGTGACATTTGACTTGGAAAAGGTAACATTTGAAATGGAAAAGGTGACATTTGAAATGGAAATGGTTACATTTGACTTGGAAAAGGTGACATTTGAAATGGAAAGGGTTACATTTGACTTGGAAAAGGTTACATTTGACTTGGAAATGCTATATTTATCGATATATAAAAGTATATGTGAAAATATTGATGGAATTTTGTCTTGACAGTTTTTGGCATTTTAATTACCTTTATAATAAAAAAAAAAAAAAAAAAAAAAAAAAAAAAAAAAAAAAAAAAATAAATAAATAAAACAACTTGATTTCCAAAAGGTACTATATCCATTCTAGGAAATTTTACAGGAAGCGCGAAAATCTCTCACTACTATATTATTAAACTAGCTAATTTGGGTCTTTTTGCCTTAAAATTTAGAATTATTGTTTTACTATAATAATAACATCATATTAAAGTTATGAAATGAATTTTTTTAGAATGATTTGGAACGAAAATAAATGCGTAATTAGTACTTTTAGAAAATGACCACATTTCGAAATCGCGTTTTTTAAGGACTTGAGAATTCATTAGATAACATCAAATAGAATATTTAGATAAAACTAAATGATGAGAATACAAATATGTAAAAAAATCAATTTCATAAAAAATGTCCTTTAGTTCCTTTTGGAAATCAACGTCTCAATTGTGTAATGGTTCATAATTGAGACAACTCGATTCCTATTGATGACTCGGACCTAGGGCTCACTAACACGTTTCTTCAGTTGACCTCAGTATCTTCCTCTGCCACCATCGCTCCGCTCTCGTCTCTTCTATCATTTACTATCGGCTACTGTCATAGCTCTATCGAGCTAGTGACGTCTGAGGTAAGTTATATATTTATCGATATATAAAAGTATATGTGAAAATATTGATGGAAATTTTGTCTTGACAGTTTTTGCCATTTTAATTACCTTTATGATAAATCAATAAAAAACAAAAAAAAACTTACGTTTCAAGATACGTAGAAACCAAAGAAAGATTTGAAATATAATAAAATAAATAATAAAATATTCGAATTTAAGCCCTGTCAGACCATTTTAATTAGAATGAAACCTACATGATATTAAAGCTCAATAAATTTTACATCGATATAGCGAATTTAATCAAAATCGTCAGAACCGCTTTCGAGAAAATCGAAAAAAGGTGCAAAATGCATGGTATAAAGTGGCTTTTCTGGTAAGCTCATTTCGATGAAAAATATTTTGTAAGGTCTCGGGCGTATATTTGTCTTAAATATAAAATTTCAGTTTCATAGGACTTACCGTTTCCGCCCGGAAGTTACCACACACACACACACTCACACACACACACACACACACACACACACACACACACACACACAAACACACTCAGACATTTTTGCGGGACTTGGTTATTTAGACTCAGAGGACCCTAAAACGTGTATTTCCTTTGAAAACTGGAATTCGAAAATTTTCATGATCGCAATACTTTCTCTTACTATATAGAGCAAGTGAAAGTAAAAACAAACATCATTAATATAAGGTTTTATCTAAAAAATATCTAGAGCGAACAACACGGCATCACTTACCTTCATTGTTAAGATCAATTAAAGATGACAAGAAATTGTATAGTTTTGATAGAAATAACATAATCTAAATTATTATCTAGTAGATAATATCTACAACAATCTCATAAAAAGGTAATATATGTATGTATGTAGGTATTGTAATGTATCCTACGTAGGAGAAACCAAAAATTACCTTAAAACCAGAATATCACAGCATAAACTCTCCGTATCCTCTCGAAACCCTCTAGCCTCCAAACTTTCCGAACACTCCATACATTTCAATCATTCCTTTAACTTTGACGACTGCTCCATTTTAGATTATGTTCCAAACCATAAGAAAAGACTAATCACTGAATCCGTCCACATCCACCTCCAATCTAATCCTGTTAACCACAAAACCGATAAACAATGCATCTCCTCCACATATTAAACTCTATTAAGTAGCATATTTTCTCTGTCTATCCCACTATATATATATATATATATATATATATATATATATATATATATATATATATATATATATATATTGTTTTGTTTTTTATTATTATTCTTTTGTTTTTTTTATTTTCATCTATTTTAGGTATCCATATAATTATATATATATATATATATGTATTTATTTTGTTTTGTTTATGTATTTAAACTTTTCTAAATGTCTTCACTATTCAATTTATTCCAACTTGTATTTATGTTTATTTAACTTTTTTATCAACCTGTAAGATTTGTCAATTAGTGTATTTTACAATATTCCATTATTATTTTACTTTTTATTTTTATTTTTTCCACCCTGTTATCTTTGGATACCTTTAACAGAATTAAGGATAATTTAGTTGGGAGTTACAGTCAGTTTGTTTTTCTCCATATACATCTTCCATCACTGTTCTTACTATTATATAGGTGATATTTCATGAATAGAATTATAAACATTTTTTATTCTGTATCATTATTATATTATTATTATCATATGTTAAAGTTCATAGATTCTTTGTATGGTAGTATTAAGAATTTTAGTCATTGTTGTGAGGCCCTGTCCATAAATCAGTACGTATTTTCCATCCTACCTTTTTTCCTACGTATTTTCCATCCTACCTACCCCCTATCTACCAAACAGTACTTAGTTTCCATTCTCCCACCATGCGGTACGTATCTCCACTCTACTTCATATTTTTATGTAAATTATTGATATCTGTGTACATTTTGTTTAGTAAATTTTTTTTTCTGTATAACACTTTCATTATTATACTATAGTCATTGTATTTTAATTAAGTTTTTTACATATATATAGTTCTTCTATTTTAATAATTATATTTAATACCGATATGTTTATAACTCTCGATTACCTTCTACGACATACGAGAACAGTTTCCAAATGTGTTTGATGAAATTTTTTTTAGGTAAAGCTAGACATTAAACAACGAGGCTTTACGAAATATTGGAGACCAACGCTCTCCAGCTGCGTAAAAATTTCGGAAATTTCGAGCGCTAAAAACACATTTTATTTAATATCTCTAGTTCTAGTGAAGGTATAGAAATAGGTTGGTTTCATAATTACCCTACTTCAAAGCAGAATAATTTAAGAAATAAGCCGTTATATTATTTAAGTTTTATGATTGGTAATAAATCTAAAAATATAAACAATCTCGTCAAAACAGAACTTTCAATATGGTTTCTCCTCACCCCTACAAAGGAATCTTAATCTGAGCACAGTTAAAAAAAAAAAAATCGTATTAAAAGTAGTGTTTGGTCGAGAGAGGTTAATTCCGGTTGCGGTCAGATAAACACTTAATTAAGTAGAAAACGTAATTTATTTGTGCCTACGTTTCGGCCTTCTTCTGGACTATAAAACGAAAGATAACAAACAGTTGTAGAATACAATATATATATATGTAAAGATGCGGATACCACCAAAGTCTGCCTACACAGACTCGTCCAATGTTCACCGTTCAAGCCCAAGCCCCTGAGATCAGCCTTAACGCAATCCTCCCGGCCTCCGCGATGCTATCAACACAATTATATTCACAGGGTACAAACTCCGCAATTCCGTGTTGTGCAACCTTCTAAAGTCCCCAGTGGCCTCATCTCTCTTCGGACCAAATATGTTACGCAGTACTTTATTTTCGAAAACCTTAAGCCGTTGTTCACCCTTCAAAGTAAGCGGCCACGTTTCACATCCGTAAAGAACAGTCGGAAGAATAATAGTTTTATAAATTCTAAACTTCAAGTTTTTAGATAGAAGCCGCGAGCTAAGTAACTTAGCAACTGAATAATAACACGCATTTTCCACCTTTAACCGGGACTTTTTTTCTTCCTGGATTTCATTTTTTCTTGTAATCATTGAACCTAAGCACTTGAATTTCTGTACGTGTTCAAAAGTATGCCCTGAAATATCAATATCACCAAGATCGCCACCATTTCTGCTACTAATCATATATTTCGTCTTATCGGTATTTGATTCGAGTCCTATTTCTTTACCGGTTTTTATTAAAACAATTGTATTTAGTTGTATGGTTTCCGTGTCTTCACCAAGCAGTACCAAATCATCGGCATACCCCAAAACCTGAATCTTGCCACCCATATTTAAGCCTTTCTCGGTACACAACACCTTTTTCCATGACATATTCTAAAGCTATATTAAACAAAACAGCTGAAAGGTAGTCACTCTGTTTCAAACCCGATCGCACCTCAAATCTCTCGGAGTAATTATGACCGATTCTAACTTAATGGAATGTTTTCGACAAACACATCTAACTTTGTAGGTACTCCCTGTTCAATCATGATGTTATATAGCTTCTGACGGTCTATTGAATCATAAGCCTTTTTAAAATCGATATAGTTGATGGACTACAGCGTTGTATTCTAATTTTTTTCTCTAATATTTGATCATTAGTCGAGCGGTTCCGCCTAAAACCACATTGGTAGTCTTCGATAATTTCCTCTGCCTATTGCGTGATTCGTCTTGTTAGTATTGACGAGAAGATTTTATAGCATACTGGGAGAAGAGAGATCCCACAATAGTTGTTACAATCCGTACTCGGCCCTTTTTTGTTGATCGGAATAATTATTGATTCTTTCCATTCTTCGGACATTTTTTTATTTTCCCAGATCTTTTTAACTGAAAGATGTAATTTGGAAACGCCCCCTTCTCCAAACGCCTTGATTAATTCACTCGTGATATTATCATTTCCTGCAGCTTTATATATATAAAGAAGAAGGCAAAAATAAATTATACTGATAGATCATCTATGTAATCGTATACATTTAGACATTTGTAACTATTTTCATTCAAACCAATATAAGGAGTAGGTTTTAGGGAAAAATGCTATATAATCAAAAATATTTTCCATTAAATTTATAATATAAAAACCGTCGAACTATTTCTATACTAGCGACAACAGGGATAAAGCACGTCAAACGTGTTACATTTTTAGGAAGAAAAAAAAAAACTAAAAATTTTGAAGACGAGATAGCATAGATTATGAATTATGCGTTATTAGTCTTCTTAAGGATAATTGGCTTAAGTGGAATACGGGCTTGGTCTGAAGGAGGGTCTGAATGAGGGAGAATATTGTCTATAAAACTACAAGCACTCTATTCGTTCCACTCCATCAGTCCATCAATCCATTTGAAGTTATCAACGGTATGATGGAATGGAGCGCTGGAGTAAATCTGAGTACAGCGCTGGAAAAATTGTTGACGATTAGATAGTGAAAATATGATGCAGAAGTTAGATATAGATAGGGATATGAGCATCAAGAAATCAAACACTTATAAGTAAAATTTATTATACAGGATATTTATCATGATATACAATTAATAATAATATCCTGAATCAATAATTATATCCATTATCAACGATAAGAAAAAATGTTCAGATCCGATATTTCGGGTTAAATTTTAGATCTTAAACAGAGTTGGCGCAATGGGAAAATTTTAAAAAGTGAGAGAATATTTTCACGTAACAAACAATAAGTTTTTCTTATCAGTTTGTCATTTCTTGAAGATCGCAATCCTGCCAACTTTTCGATTAATTTTAAGTCAAGTGTAATACAAATTTATTAAAATCTTATAAAATTGTTGGTAATTAAACAATAAATTGTACATATCTTATTGTTCATTTTTGTTTGTATATAGAGTACTGTGAGATGCTACTGTTATTTTTATTTTTTTATGATAACGTAAATTATGTTTACGTATAATAATTTAAATTAAGAGACAAGTGTATATTGTTATAGCATATTATGTACCAAATATGTATAACTCAAACTTCACATAATCAATATGTTTTTTATTTGATATAAATTGATTTACTTATGAACTTATCAAAACGTATAAAATAGAAAGGTAAACGTGGCCTACCCAATCTACTGTTTTCTGTTAATTTTAAAGTTAAATGGATTAAATCACTTAGATTAAAAACTAAATTCAATGAAAGTAAACATAACCTTTCATACTCGTCCATATTTTCTCAGTCCGCAGGTGTACCTCAAGGTAGCATCTTAGGGTGAATCCTTTATTCCGTTTATACAGCTGACATTCATATTCATCCTAGCACTGTTCTCACTACTTACCCCGATGACAAATGCGTGTTATCCGTAAGTAATGGCACAACGGTTGCATCAAAAATCCTTCAATCTCACATCCAATCCATTGAAGAATGGTGTCATGAATGGAGAATTCAAATCAATCCCAATAAATCCCATGAAATAGTCTTTACCCTTCGTCGCAAACCTATGACTATATGCCCCACTGTATCCTTTAGCTACATTAACATTCCATCCCTGGACATTCTATCCTTCACAGTCAGCGGCCACGTTTCACATCCGTAAAGAACCGTTGGAAGAACAAAAGTTTAATAAATTCTAACCTTTAAGTTTTTAGACAGAAGCCGCGAGCTAAGTAATTTAGCAACTGAATAATAACACGCATTTCGCGCCTTTAACCGGGATTTTATTTCTTCCTGGATTTCATTTTTTCTTGTTATCATTGAACCTAAGTACTTGAAATTTGGAAATGTGTATTATAAGCTAATTAATTTATTCCTATTTATGCCGCCTGATCACAATAATTGATGAATATGACACCTTAGGAAAAGAAATACAATAGTTTTATAAAATAATAACCGATAATTTATGTATTAATTAAAACAGTTTCGGAGTCACCGCTGCCTTAGAAAAGTAGCGGTCGAAACATATATATATATATATATATATATATATATATATTACACACACACACACACACACACATATATATATATATATATATATATATATATATATATATATATATATATATATATATATATATATATATATATATAAAACATCGTAGGGCCCACCTACAGGTTTGAATCTAGAACCTTGAGCAGACAAAGTTGTTATGCTAGCCACTACACTACAGGATACCCAGCACTAATAAGAATTAAATGGTGAATTTTAAAATAGTTCAAATAATGATAAATATTATCCTGAGCGAATATAATAATCCTAAATATTATCACTTGAATTTTCAATGAATTTCGTCATTCAATTACCTCAATACCATTTGATATATTAGGTAATATTTTTTTAGTAATCCTTAGATTTTCAACTTGTTATTACCTGAAATAAAAAAATTAGATTTTCTTTTACATACAATATTTCTGTTCAGTATTTTTATAAATATTAATTTTCTCTTTGTAACATTTTATCTTATAAGAAAAAGCTTTAGTTATAATATGTTTCCTTAATACTGTTTGATTTCTATTGTATGTTATTGAATTTCTAGGCTCTTTGAATCTTTTCCAAATATTTTGGAGGAATTCACGTATTTATATTTGTTTGCAGTTTGCTTAAAGGTTATTTCCTATTCTTCACTTTACGTGATCTTTTGCAACTTACATCACATCTCCGGCTTACCTACCGAAGTACTGAACGAACATTCGGCGATCATACTGATACCTCAACCTTCATATCATTCGGTTAATTTTAAAATTAAAAATATTTTAATTCAATAATTTCGTGATTTTTGAAGGTTTAACACGGCAATGTACTAAAATAAGTAATGAGTGATTTTAATAATGAATTAAAACTTTACTTTCATGGATGTTAATATGTTAATAATTATTGAAGGTGGAGAAAAACGTTTATAGAGTTTTAGAATTAGTGCGCCCATAATATATATATATATATATATATATATATATATATATATATATATATATATATATATATATATATATATATTGCTATGTTTTTTGACCGGCTGCTTTTCTAAGGCAGCGGTAGCTTCAAAAACTAGCTTACTTACTATATTTAGTCAATATATAAACTATATTTAATGATACCATGGATCTCCTTTCCAAAGGTATCGTGTTTACCAATCCAATAGGTGGCATGCAGGGTAAGATTAAAGTAAATAAGATTCAATTAATACATTACTATAATTATTAATTTACACATATAAGTTATATTAACCCATTGCCTAGAACTCTGATTGAGAATACTGAGGGACAGTTTACTACCTTTGCCATACAATATTACAAATAACGATATACCTTTGAAACACTTAACCGGCTGGCGAATGTGAAATCAGTCTTAGGTCCCCTTTCTTGGGATCATCCTCCAGCTGCTCTCCGAACCCCGACGGCCACCTCCTCTTCTTGTAGGTGGAACCCGACTCACTCCTCTTGAGGATCAAACTTGACTACACTCCCGGTTCGAATAAGACTGCCTTACGAATCTTCTCTCCCATCCTCGTCACCTCGGGTGGGCTGACATGGGAAGTCCCCGGTTGGCGGTACAGCACTTGTGATCTTATTCTTATCTTTTGACCACCCTTAATATTCTTTTAGGCTGCCGCTGTAGGAAACTACCAGGGGTCTCTGGTACCGCTGGGGGGGTCCATACCGATGGGAAATCTAGGGGGCTAGGTAAACACCCTTTGATGTTTTGCCGACAAAGGTTCGTTATCATTAATTGTTTAATATTAAAATTATTTAATTATGAGCTCCCCTCAGTATCCTCAATACATTACAATATATATATATATATATATATATATATATATATATATATATATATATAATGATATATAAAATGATAACTCAGATTTTAACGTGGAAAAAAGATTTAGAGACATTTAAAATATGTATTTTATTAATTAATCTCGGTTGTTAAAATCGATTGAAGAACTATTAAAAAACTTTCTTTTTTTTTAGCTTCAAATGTTTTCATTCACACCTGTCAATAAATAATTGACAATCAGCGAATGTGATGATGAAGGAATGATATTTGGCGTGGTAGGCATGATGGAGAGAAGATGCCCAACGGCACCTCTTCCTTTCGTGCTCCTTATTACGGATTTAGCTTAGAAGGTCCCTCATCAAACTTCTTTTCAGTCTTCTGCGAGTATTGTCCGACATGTTACTAGTGGCCATGATTCGTATTAGATTGTTTGTATGTCCGTGTAAGTTGTTGTGAAAACGTTTGTAGAGGGTCCGAATCTGTTCGTTGACTGTTGGCATGTGAAGCTCTGAATGTACCATGGTGAGTTTGTGATAGTTCTGAAAGTTGTGGATTGAAAAATTTGAATTTTGCGTATGGGTGTCTTTTTGGCAGTCTCGTATATCTGTGAGGCGTAAGTCCAAATGGGCTTCAGTAGGTAAGTGTAAGTGTGTAGTTTATTTTTAAGTTTTAATTTTGAACGTCTTGAGAGTAGTGAGTATAAAAGTTTTTTTATAAAGTCTTTTGTTTAGCGTTATCTGTTTGTTCTTGGTGTGTGGGCCCCAAGTCATTCTTCTGTCGAATGTCAAGCCCAGATATTCAAATAAACTTAAAGTTGAAAATAGTTTTAAGTTGAATTAAATAACATTTTTTCTAAATAATTTTTCATATTACCTTTCCAAAGGACTATTATACACACATGTTACTGTTATTATGTTTAAAAACGCAAAAATTGCATAAAAAAATATTTTTGCACTGTTCTCCTTCAGTTCGATATCGATTTCGTTCTCCTTAAATGTTCACCTGTTTTTACCAATGGTTAAAATATGATAAAGAGATTTTTTTCGAATCTAAAATATTAAAGGTACTTTAGAGGAAGACAATTTTTAAATTAATCAGTATGAAATCTAAAGCTGAATTTGATGAAAATGTTTGCTGTAACGTCTCGGGCATAGTTGTCTTAAATATGAAATTTAAGTTTCGTACGCCTTTTGGTTTTTGTTTTGGACTTGCCACACACACTCGGTCACGGGGAATTGGTCATTTGAATTCTATGGACTCTAAAACGTGTATTTCCGGTGAAAACAAGAATTCGAACATTTTCACGATCGCTATACTTTCCCTAACTATATATTTTATATATAGGTACGTGAAATTAAAATTCGATTAATTTTTCCTTCACAACACACCCAGTTATTGTTACATAACACAAACCAAAGTTTTCCTCCACATTCGGTTTATCAACGCAAACAAAGTTACCACAAATTATAACATACTTGGAAAAGATGAATTGAATTGTCATCCTTGTCCGTCTCGTGTGGTCAAACATGAGGAAATATGAGAACAATAAATTGATGTATTGAGGTTGAAATAGAAGATTTGAGTTGGCTCATTAGGAATCCATGATATAACTGAAAGCAAAGGGAAAAACCTATTCTAGGATCTTATACAATCCAATAATCAATTTCTTGTTAAAATGATTATTTCAATAACGCATTTTTTTTTCTCAAGTACTGAGTCGCATTTTCTTCGGTAATAATAGAGATGTATGGAAGGCCGTCATATTTAAAGTCGGGTGCGTTTTATATGGAATATGTACTTCAAAATTTTCGAATTCCAGTTTTCAAGGAACATAGAAGTATTAGGTTGAGGATGTTCTTTTGAATGTAGTGATAATGATAACATTTCAAATAAAACAGAAAATATACCAACATATTAAAATATTATAGATACAAATAATGATAATATGATACACAATCTGATGATGATTAGCATAAAAACAAAACTTTAGACTTTAATATGGAAGTAAAAATATATATGTATAAACTTACCATTACTGAGCCATGTCCAAGCATAAACTGAGGAAAACCATAAACATAGGTAGTATGGGGAGGAGTTCATGTAAAAAGCCTGAAGGTTTTCCACTCTAAATATAAATAATACAGCTTATCTTTGTTTTAAAAAGTTTTACAAAATTATGCAATGGAAAAACAAAAAAAATCTGGTGCGGGCAACACACGACTTTCACTTACCTCGATTTTTAAAATCAATGAAAGAATTTTCAAATACAGTTAGAGACAAAAATACGTGAAACTATGAAGGAATTAATCAAATTGAATTTATATAGAAAAATGTGTTTTATTAAAAAATCTATTATATTATTATCTAAAATAATCAGTTAGTTTTATGTTCATTTCATCACTCTCTATTAACTTTTAAAAGCTTGTGTATGAGAGATGATATTTTTTCTATAATCTTTAGCTTTCCAACGGTATATCATACATGTGTATTACTGCTCTTATGTTCAAAAAAGAAAAATTGCATTAAAAAAATATTTTTTCTGTTTTCTCCTTTAGTTGGGTATCGAATTTATTCAATTTATATATTTACCGGTTTTTCATCAGCGTTAACAAGATAATCTAGTTATTATTATTGAATCTACAAAATTAAAGGTACTTTAGGGGAAGACAATTTAAAATATCGGCATTTAAGCCCTGTCAGACCATTTTTATCCAAATAAAACCTACATGATATTAAAGCCCATTAATTTTTACATCGATATAGCGAGTTTAATCAAAATCGTCGGAACCGTTTTCGAGAAAATTGAAAAAAGGTGCAAAATGCATGGTATAAAGTGCCTCTTCTGGTAGGCTCATTTTGATGAAAAAAGTTTTGTCACGTCTCGGGCGTATAGTTGTCTTAAATATGAAATTTCAGTTTCATAGGACTTACCGTTTCCGCCCGGGAGTTACCACACACACACACACACACACACAGACACACACACACACACACACACACACACACAGACCTTTTTGCGGGACTTGGTTATTTGGACTCAGGGGACCCTAAAACGTGTATTTCCGTTGAAAACTGGAATTCGAAAATTTTCACGATCGCAATACTTCCCCTTACTATATATAGTAAGTGAAAGTAAAAATATACTCGTATGTATAATAAGGCTCAATATTTTTAACAGAAAATTATAAACATTAAACAGAAACTTATAAACACTATAATCTGAGATATGTAAAAGATCCATGAGGTATATAATAAAAAATAAAATATTATAAATAAATAACAAAAACAAAAACCAGAGGTGTTATAAACGAAAAGATAAATATACAGTAAATAAAATATAAATTACACAAGCAATTTGTGCAATGAAGTTATAATTTAAGGAGACGGAAGATGTTGGCATACGAGGGAGAGATTATCTCTTTGTCAGTTTTATGATTTACCGGTACTCGATCTTTTTCCATAGCTTCGGAGAGGAGTCGCTTTTTGTAGTTAGGTACGGTAGCTAGGATTTCAGGCTTATAAATATCAAAATCATGGTCGGGGGGATATAGCGTGTTCGGATAATTTTGAGGGAAATGGGTTACGGGTAGATATTGTGTATTGGTGCTGATAAATTATTTTTTTGAGATAGTTTTCGGTCTCGCCTATGTAACATGAATTGCAATTTAGGGTATGTATCTCAATCAAAATATGTATTTATTTTGTTCTGATGTTTGTAGCCCTGATGATGGCTCACAAGCTTGAGCCGAAACGTTGGCAAAATTATAAAAAAAATTCAAAAAATGAATGATTCCTGATTATACCTCCTATAAAAGTATTAGGGTTACCTGAGTCAAAATAACAAATCCCGTAAATAGGTCTGAGAGTGTATAGTAAGTTTAGCGCGAGAACATAAAGTCGTAAGAAACCGAAACTTCTGATTTAAGAATACACGCACGAGTTGCTACACCAACTTTTTCACCAAAACTTTAAGAACTTTAGTTCTAGGGCCACCTGAGTCGAAAGGTCTGTGTGTGTGTGTACGTCTGTGGTAAGTCTAGCTCTGAAACAGAAAGTCGTATGAAACTGAAGTTTTATATTAAGACAAATATACGCCCGAGATGTAACAGCAATTTTGTCTTCTAAATCAGCTACTAAAATGGCTTTAACGAGTTTGATTAATCTCCTAATCTCTAAAGTTTAGTGGGTTTTTATATAATGTAGGATTTATTTTGATTGAAATAGTCTGACAAGGCTTAAATTGCGATATTTTAAATTTTTTCCTCTAAAGTACCTTTAGTTTTATTTATTTCAAAGAATTAACCATTTCATCTTACCAGCATTGATAAAAAACAGATAAATATTAAAGTTTAATGAATTTAGCAACAAACTACAGGAGAAAAATGCAAAAAAATATTTATATAATATAACTTTTGGTTTTTCAAACATAAGAACAACAACATAGACGTATAATATACCGCTGGAAAGCTAAAGATTTAAAAAAAAAAAAATAGAGGAAGAAAATTTAAAATATCGGCATTTAAGCTCTGTCAGACTATTTTATTCAGAATAAAACCTGCATTATATTAAAGTCCATTAAATTATACTAGGCATACAATACAGGGAGTTTAATAAAAATCATTACTGCCGTTTTTGAGAAAATCGTAAGAAGTTTCAAAATGCATGGTATAAAGTGGTTCTTCTGGTAAGCAGATTTTGATGAAAAAGTTTCTATGACATCTAGGGCGTATGGTTGTCTTAAATACCGAATTTCAGTTTCATACGACCATTACACATTTTTGTTGACGGGAATTGGTTTTTTTGACTATACACTAAAACGTGTATTTCCGTCGAAAACTGGAATTTTCACGATCGCAATATTTGTCCTTACTATATATTTTAGATACAGGTAACAATAATAACAACAGGCTTACCGAACTCGAAGGATCGATGTCGATACCACCAAACTTCGCCTGCACAGACTCGTCCAATGTTCGCCTGTCAAGCCCAAGTCCCCGAGATCAGCCTTAATGCAATCCTCCCATCGACGCTTCGGCCTACCTTTCGGACGCCTACCAGTCGGTGCAGCGAGTACCAACTTTCTCGGAATCCGTTCCTCACCGAGCCCAACAACTTTACGCGCCCATTTGAGTCTCCACGATGCTATCAACTCAATTATATTCACAGGGTACAAACTCTGCGATTCCGCTTTGTGCAAACTTCTAAACTCCCCAGTGGCCTCATCTCTCTTCGGACCAAATATTTTACGCAGTACCTTATTTTCGAAAACCTTAAGCCGTTGTTCATCCTTCAAAGTAAGCGGCCACGTTTCAAACCCGTAAAGAACCGTCAGAAGAATAATAGTATTATATCCTTTACGTTTTTAGATAAAAGCCTTACTTCGCTCACAAGTAACTGAATATAAACACGAATTTCCCACCTTTAACCGGGACTTTATTTCTTCCTGGATTTCATTTTTTCTTGTTATCATTAAACCTAAGTACTTGAATTTCTCTACGTGTTCAAAAGTATGCCCTGAAATATTAATATCATCAAGATCTTCACCATTTCTGCTACTAATCATATATTTCGTGTTATCGGTATTTAATTCGAGACCTATTTGTTTACCGGTTTTTATTAACACACTTGAATTTAGTTGTATGGTTTCCGTGTGTTCACCTAGCAGTACCAAATCATCAGCATACCCCAAAACCGGAATGTTGTCACCCATATTTAAGCCTTTCTCGGTACACATCACCATTTCTATGACATATTCTAAAGCTATATTAAACAAAACAGGTGAATGGGAGTCACCCTGTTTCAAACCCGATCGCACTTCAAATCTCTCGGAGTAATTATGACCGATTCTAAGATATAGGTAAGTGAAAGTAAAAATATAGGTCTATTCGTAAAAAGAATGCTTTGAAGTATCTATGGAGACATATTGGAAAATATACTCTGGAAAATCAGAAACTTTATGAGAAGTTTAAGGATGTTCCATCGGTGAGATTTATGCAGATCAGATGGCTTCATTGGGATGTTCAAAGGATGGCAGATGAATGTATCTCCAAGAGAGTCATGTTGAATATAAGGAGGAGAGGGAAAACCCGAATGAGATGGTTAGACAAAGTTGGTGAGATGCAGTGCGGCTGGGAGCTTAGGATGGTGGGCGATGGTCAGGAATAGGAACGAGTGGAGGATTTCTTTTGGAGGGCAGGGCACGAACTGGATTGTAGCTAGGGGTTGCAATCAGGTGAAACGGATCCGGTAATCCGGAGGATTAGGCATCAACAAACGTTTTTCCGGTACCATCAAAAAAACTAATAACCGGATCCAATGATAGCAATTTTCGGAAAAAAATAGAAAAAAAAAAGCGCAGTTTAATGATTAGGTACTTTAAATGCATTATATTTGGTGTGCATGTGTGGTGGTGTTGTTCGATGCCAAATTGCATCACCCCAACGGTTCAGTTCAGTATCATTCGTTTGCCTCGCGCGAGACAATACATGTGTTTTTGTTTTGTCGGTCGTCTAAATGCAACTAAAGGGATATTATTTCCTTGGATTCACGAAAGCTATAGGATCCTATATGTTAGCTGTAGAGGCCGTATGCAGAAAGTAGTGACCCTGTTAACTTCTGAAACGATCCTAAAATTTGTTTTAGAGAAATTTCTCGCTCATGACACGGTTTTAAGTACTGAATAATGTGAAAATCTATTGAAATCTAGAAAGTTACTGCTCACGTCTATCTGGATTCCACTTTCTCAGATAGTTTACTAAGTAACTTTATATAATCTAAAATGATTAACCTTGCGTAGTTAACTGAGATGGGATTTGTGATTACAATAATATTAAATTATATGAGAATGCTAATAAACAAGTCTTGTATTTATGATAGACACCAATAATAAGTTTCTAACGAATGGCATAATTATCACAATAATGAGCTTGTATTATAACTATAACTCTTTAAATTACTCTACTGACAATATTTGTTTTACAAATAGTATTTATGTATTAACTACTTTAGAATAGATTATCAAAAATCAATTTTGAATTTGGAGAGAGAAGCATTGAAAACAGATAGTGTTAATGGCATCACCTGCACGTCGACTTGTGATGGAGCTACGAATTAGTCTGCTGCTGAAAGGGCCTTTCAGCTTCTACCCTTGTCGACTTTATTTTCAGCAATTGATCATCAATAGCTGAATGTTTTAATAGCTGTTAGAATTTTAATAGTTACATAAACTACTGAATTTTAATTTTTTTTTCTATGTCTAATCCTAACATTATTTATAAAGTTGTTTATATATATATAATAATAATAATTCTTTATTTATTCTGGGACAAGTCCCTTAAGAATAATATTACAGGAAGTAAACAAGGGTCTTAAGACTAGAGTCTTAGAGTAAAATAATTAAAAATATAAATATAAGTAAAAATAACTACAGAATTATATTAATAAAATGAAAAAATAAATTAACTCAAAAGACAACTTCTAATAAAATGTGAAAACAAGAAAAAAAAAATATATCTATATGTTAAAATGAGAAAAGATAATAATGTATAATTAAAAATACCATAACATTATAAAGAAAAATTTGAGTTTGGGAGTCACGGATGTTGGAAGGAATGGAGTTCCATAGAGATGCGGATCGGATTAAGAGGGATCTATCGAAAGCTGTGGATCGATGGGGCGTTATATACAGATCTACAAGATTTGAATTTAAGGAGATCGGAGATGTAGAACGGACATCAGGATTGAATAACTTGGTAGAGAAAGAATGCTAAGAAGTACTTACGGCGGAAGGAAGGGTAAAGCCTCTTTGTAAAACAGGGCGATAGAGGTGTCTCTGGATATCTCAAAGATATATACTAACTTTTTTGTTGTAAACTTCCTATTATGAGTACAATTATACTCGAATAACTAACTAACAGTTCAGCTTGGACTGAAAAGCGAAAATCATCCGGATTGAAAATGACACCGGATGGCGAACCCTAGTAGTAACATCATGTATGTATTTAGATATGCTACAAGATGAATTAATTAAAAAAAAAAAAAAAAAAAAAAAAAAATTCCATTGGCAGTACTCTTGGTGTTAATCTAAACCAGAAGGTATCGAGGCAATTTTTTTTCAGACGCCTCCTAGGATCATCAGGAGTGGAAGAGGATAAAAACTAGTGGGTTAGAGTGAGAATTTAGTCCGTAATGGAAGGATTAATATCTGGTTCGGGCCAAATTAGCAACATATGGAACATTAAGGTTTTTATGGATGAGAAATTAAGGAGCGTTGAGATTATTACGGAGGATTTTGTATTATAAGGGATGGTACGGAAAATTCAATGGTTCACAACACTGGAACTCAACTCGTTTAGGTTACATACATTTATAAAAATCACATTTTTTACTTCTGAGGATTCGAAATCATTTATAGAGATAAGAGTGATTATGTTCTTTTCACAATCTTCGAAACAAATCCGTAA
The DNA here is from genome assembly GCA_023052935.1 of Piezodorus guildinii. NCBI lineage: Eukaryota > Metazoa > Arthropoda > Insecta > Hemiptera > Pentatomidae > Piezodorus > Piezodorus guildinii. The sequence goes on along the minus strand of CM041293.1, from coordinate 184,188,531 downwards.
TAAATTATATCATTAAATTACTATCATAAAATCTCAGTTAAAAACAATTATCCTCGAATAAAATGTATAGAGGCATTATTTAATCTGTAAAACCTCAATATTGAGTGTGAAAAAGGTTTGATTGCACACTTTACGATAAGATAATATCGATAGGTTCGATTTGGATCAGATTATCAGTGAGTATGGTAGGGACCCTACACCCCGCATCTCAGGTAAGCATCTAATTTTATATATTAGCCAATAAACAATATTAACGAAAATCTGGTGCACACAACATATGCCTTTCAAAACTGTATTATTGAATGCATCTAGTAAATTTGAGGAGACTATATAATAATGATAAGATACTATTGTAGTAAACTACCCATTGGCAGCGCACAAAAGATTTAAAAGTAAGCGATGCTAGAAACTAGAGGTTTAGGGTAAAATTTAGAACATTATGTTCATTTATTATGAGTTTATTAGTGACAAAGTAATAAGTATTCCTGAAAAAGTAAGGATTTGATACGAGATTTAAATGAAGTTTGAGTTGAAACACATTCAAAAAGTTACAATGGGTTTGAATAGAAATATTTATTTTAGATAAAAATCAGGTGCGGGCAACAACGACTTTCACTTACCACCGTTGTTAAAATCAATTAAAGAATTTTCAAATACAGACAGAGATAAAAATTAGCGAAACTATTAAAGAATTAATTAAATTGAATTTCTATAGAAACATGTGTTTTATTAAAAAAATCTATTATATTATTATCTAAAACAATCACTTGTGTTAATAATAACCGGTAAAGAAATAGGACTCGAATTAAATACCGATAAAACGAAGTATATGATTAGTAGCAGAAACGGTGTCGATCTTGGAGATATTGATGTATCAGGTCATACTTTTGAACACGTAGAGAAATTCAAGTATTTAGGTTCAATTATAACTAGAAAAAATGAAATCCAGGATGAAATAAAGTCCCGGTTAAAGGTGGGAAATGCGTGTTATTATTCAGTTGCTAAGTTACTTAGTTCGCGGCTTCTATCTAAAAACTTAAAGATTAGAATTTATAAAACTATTATTCTTCCAACGGTTCTTTACGGATGTGAAACGTGGCCGCTTACTTTAAAGGATGAACAGCGGCTTAAGGTTTTCGAAAATAAAGTATTGCGTAGAATATTTGGTCCAAAGAGAGATGAGGCCACTGGGGAGTTTAGAAGGTTGCATAACGCGGAATTGCGGAACTTGCATCCTGTGAATATAATTGAGCTGATTGCATCGCGGAGACTCAAATGGGCGAGTAAAGTTGTTGGGCTCGATGACGAACGGATTCCGAGAAAGTTGGTATTTGCTGATCCGACTGGTAGGCGTCCGAAAGGTAGGCCGAAGCGGAGATGGGAGGATTGCGTTAAGGCTGATCTCGGGAGCTTGGGCTTGAATGGTGAGCATTAGGACGAGTCTGTGTAGGCGGAATTTGGTGGTATCGGCATCGAACCTTCGGGTTCGCTAAGCCTATTATTATTATTATTATTATATTAAAAACAATCACTTAATTTTATCGGCTTATTATCACTCTCCATTAACTTTTACAAGCTCTTGTGTATGGGATGATATTTTTTCTAAAATATTTCTCTTTCCAACGGTATATTATACGTCTATATTACTGTTCTTATGTTCAAAAACAAAAAAATTGCATTAAAAAAATATTTTTTCAGTTTTCTCCTTTAGTTGTTTATCAAATCCGCTGAACTTGCATATTTAGCTGTTAATTATCAATTATTTCAATATAATATTGTTATTTTTATAGAATCTACAAAATTAAAGGCACTTTAGAGAAAGAAAATTTAAAATATCGGTATTTAAGACCTGTCAGACCATTTTAATCAGAATGAAATCTATACGACGTTTAAGCTTATTAAATTTTACATCGATATATTGAGTTTAACAAAAATCGTTTGAGCCGTTTTTGAGAAAATCGTAAAAAGGTGAAAAACGCATGGTATAAAGTACATCTTCTGGTCAGATGATTGTGATGAAAAAGGTTCTGTAACATCTCGGGCGTATATTTGTCTTAAATATAAAACATTAGTTTCATAGGACTTACCGTTTCCGCCCGGGGTTACCACACACACACACAGACCTTTTTGCGGGACTTGGTTATTTGGACTCAGGGGACCCTAAAATGTGTATTTCCGTTGAAAACTGGAGTTCGAAAAATTTTCACGATCGCAATACTTTCCCTTACTATATATATATAGTAAGTGAAGTAATAATTATAACAATAGGGCCTTGGGGAAGATGAATATACTCCAAAATAATTATCAAGAATCGCGAATGTATTCTCCTAAGAGATAACAACCGGTGGCCAAGGACCTCGACGGGTTGTCCCGCCAATAGAAATTATTGTCTTCATTATTATTACTACATTGTATTCCTTTTCTACCATATCCATTACCTAATAAAACTTAGTATGTTGGATAGCGTTTCTGAAAATTTTACTTTCACTTACCTATAAATGGAATGTATATTCAGGGAAAGTATTGCGATCGTGAAAATGTTCGAATTCCAGTTTTCAACGAGATTCAAGGAAGCGTCCTAGGTCCTGTCCTCTATATCTTGTTTACAGCTGATATACCTTTAGATCCTGATACCTTCCTAGCATCTTTTGCCGATGATACTGCCATTCTATCAACCCATTCAGACCCAGAACTGGCATCTTTCCATCTCCAAAGACACCTCTCCTTGATTGAACATTGGTGCGACAATTGGCACATCAAAGTCAATCAATCCAAAAGTAAGCACGTCACCTTCACCCTCCGACGTAAATCCTGTCCACAAGTTAATTTCAACTCTATACCACTTCCCTGTTCCGACACAGTCCGGTATTTGGGTTTCCTACTAGACAAAAGACTGACCTGGAACCCACATACTCGACTTAAAAGACAAGAGCTCAACAGAAGATACGGACAGTTATATAGACTATTGAACAGAACATCACAACTTTCCGTTGGAAACAAACTATTAATTTACAAGACAATTCTCAAACCTATGTGGACCTACGGAATTGAACTATGGGGTACTACTAAATTTTCGAACATCAAATGTATCCAATCCTTTCAGTCCAAAGTCCTTAGAACAATAGTCAATGCTCCCTATTATGTTACAAACAAGACCTTACATCATGACCTCAAGATCCCTTATGTCCTTGATCTCATCTCATCCAAATTCTCAACCTTCCACCAGAAACTTGCTCACCTTCCTAATTCCCTGGCACAATCCCTATCTAGTACCAACCATCCTTACAACCCTCCTCGTAGGTTGAGGCGGCAGTGGCCGAGAGATCTCTTATAAATATGCAACTGGAGTGCTGGCAATGGCCAACTTCTCCACTCATGCCTGAGAGTGTGTGGCTCTAGCGCCCTCACTCAGTCTCCACTGACTAGATTGGTGAAGCGGCTGACTGAGAGGCGCTGGGATCTCCTGACATTGTGCCTCGGCATCCATTTCTGGTTGCAGAGGTTCGATTCGGAGTTCCCAGGGGCAGTATGTAAATATTGTATATAGGTATGAATGTGGCCAAGATTATAATTATTTTCTTTTCTTTTATTTTTTTATTTGTTATTGAGTATATTTTTTTTTTTGTTTGTTTACTTTTGTAGATATGGAATGAATGACTTCTTTTATCTCTAATACTTATTGCCCAACTAGTGGCAGATTGTATTATTCTCAATAAAGCAATATTACTACTAGTTTTCAACGAAGATACACATTTTAGGGTCCCTTGATTCCAAATGACCAAGTCCCCGTGACCAAGTGTGTGTGGTAAGTCCAAAACGAAAACCACAAGGTGTACGAAACTTAAATTTAATATTTTAAGACAACTATACGCCGGAGATGTGATAGAAACCTTTCAATAAAATTGACTGACGGGAATCGCTACTTTCTCCAATGCATATCGCAAGTTTTTTCGATTCACCCAAAAAATGGCTCTAACGATTTTGATTATCCTCACTATATTAATGTAACACTTAGTGGCTTTTTATATGTTTCATTCTCATTGAAATAGTCTGACGGGGCTTAAATGACGTTTTTGTCCTTTCTTCCTCTAATGTACCTTTTATTTTGTACATTTCAAAAGATTAACCATATCATCTTGTTAGCATTGACAAATAACGGCACAATGTACAAGTTGAACGAATTTTATGACCAAATGAGGGATGAAAAAGCAAAAATACTTTTAAAATGTATATCTTATGCACTAAGTTGCAAAAGATCACGTAAAGTGACGAATAGGAAATAAAACTTAGTATAAATTTTACTTTCACTTACCTATAAATAGAATGTATATTAAGGGAAAGTATTGCGATCGTGAAAATGTTCGAATTCAAGTTTTCAACGGATTTTAGGGTCCCCTGATTCCAAATGACCAAGTCTCGCAAAAAGGTCCGTGTCCGTATGTGTGTTTGTGTGGTAGTTCAGCGCGAAAACTGAAAGTCCTATGAAACTGAAATTTCATATTTAAGCCAAATGTACGCCCGAAATGCTACAATTTTAACCATGCATTTCGCACCTATTTACGTTTTTCTCAAAAACGGCTCTAACGATTTCGATTAAACTGGCTATATCAATGTAAAATTGGATGGGCTTTAATATAATTCACTTTTACCATAGTATGTACGAGTATAGGATAATATTTTTTGTAAATTCATTAGCATTCCAACGGTATATTATATTACTGTTCTTAAATTAAAAAAATAAAAAGTGCATTAAAAAATATTTTTTCCAGTTTTCTCCTTTAGTTGGATATAGAATTCGTTCAACGCATGTATTCATCTCATTTTTTAGCAATGCTAATCAGATGATATGGTTAATCAGCTATAAATTTTATTTACTCAATCTTACAATTACATACCAGTACCAAGTAGACACATCCAAATTATTCCATAACATCGTTTTATCTTTAAAATATAACCGTTGTATATCATCATAACTCCTTTGCAAGTCATTCAAATGAGTACTTATAATTTTTCTGGTAACGTATAGTAATATGTATTTTATTATAACTGGAAAATTTAATGTGAATATATATTTTATCCCATCTTCGTCACCAACTAATATGTATTTTATTATAACTAGAAACTATAAAGTGAATGTATATATTATAAATAAGAACGCATAGAAACACTCAACACACACTTATATTTGAATTAATAATCACATATGTGAAGATATGGGAAGGTTACTGGGAACCAGTGTTGCCACAGTTATACAAAATTTGTTTTACGTTTTAGAAAAATATATTTTTCAACCATTTAGAATAGTGATAAAATCTATTCTATCATCTAAATTGGACCAAATAACAGATACTTACGAAGTTTGGTCAAAGTCGGTTCAGTAATTTCAGAGTTTATCCCGAACAAACGTTGGGACACGAGATTTTTATATGTATCGAAGAAGAAGATATGTAATGAGAGGAAATATTGCAATAGTAAAAACTTTGGAACTCCAGTTTTCAACGGAAATACGCTATAAACCTATAAATCCTAACCTAAAACCAAGACTTAACATTTATCCTACACGAATCATTCAGGAATTGTGAGATTAGCTTATCAGTTTGTTATCAGTTCAAATTTTTACTTAATTCATTACCTCTTGTTCTAGACAGCCCTATACATAACTGTTTGATATGATCTAGTTAACAAATTATTTTTACTGAGTAAAATAATTATATTCCGTTCGCTAGGGTAAGTTTGCTTGAGAAGTTAAACTTGGTAAAGAAGGAAATTAATAGAGGAACCTTCAGAGTGTCTAGACACTGAAGTCCTGACAAACTTTACAAGAATATTAAACATTTACTTCGTCAGGAAAAGTAGGTCAAGTTTAAATTTTCATGTTCTTACAAGATTTTGTCTATTAATGACAGAATCCATACTTGCATTGGACACGTCAAGCTCGTTGAAACGATTGAGTTGAAATTATTTGCGTCGACAGATCGTTGAAAAAAATCTGGTGCGCGCAACACAAGACTTCCACTTATCTCCCTTACTAAAATCAATTGAAGAATTTAAAAAAAAAAAATTAGAGATGGAAATAAATGGTTAAATACTTAATTAAAATGAGTTTCAATAAAAACATGTGTTTTATTAAATAATCTATAACTTTATTATCTACGACAATTAATTAGTTATATCAGCTTTTCATCACTCTCCTTTATCTTAAACAATTTTGTGTATAAAATACAATTTTTCTAAAATATTTAACTTTTTATTGATATATTGAACATCTATATTATTGTTTATATCTTTAAAAACACAAAACTATCATACAAAATATTATTTTGCTCTTATTCCTTTAGTTGGATATCGAATTCGTTCAACTTACACATCTACCCCTATTGTATCAACACTAACTGGTTAATTTTTTCGAATCTATAAAATTAAAGGTACTTTAGATGAAGAACATTTAAAATATTCCCTTTTAGACTATTTCAATCAGAATGAAACCTAAATAGTATTAAAGCCCATTGAATTTTAGATCGAAATAGCGAGCTTAATCAAAATCGTTAGAGCTGTATTATAGAAATCGTAAAAAGGTACAAAATGCATGGTGTAAAGTGGTTCTTCTGGCTAGCTGATTTTGAAAAAAAAAATGCTGTAACATCTTGGTTGTATATTCGTTTTAAAAATAATATTTCAGTTTCGTACAACTTCCAGACTTGCCACAGTGCTATACACACACACCTGTTTGAGGGACTTGGTTATTTGGATTCAGCTGACCCTAAAAGATGTATTTCCGTTGAGAACTGGAATTCGAAAACGTTCACGATCCCAGTGCCATCTCTTACATAATATTTAATATAAATTGAATATGCATGGTATTGAGTTGTTCTTCTAGTTAACTGATTATGATTAAAAAGTTGCTGAATATCTCTCGCATATACACTTCTAAAATATGAAATTTCAGTTTCATGCAACATATCGTTTTCGAGCTAGACTTATCACACACGTAAAATCCCACACACACAAACCTTTTTTGCGGAACTTGGTCAACGAGTATTTCAGTTGAAAACTGAAATTCGAAAATGTTCACGATCGCAATACTTTCCTTTACTATATATTTCGGGGTCACCCATAGCGTAGTTGCTAGCATAACAGCTTTCTATGCCGAAGGTCGCGGGTGCAAAACCTGCAGGTGGCCCTAGGATTTTTTAATGGGAGTAAAAAATCCTGAGTTATGTCGTCCTTCGGAGGGACGTTAAAAGGTGGTCCCGAGCCTGTGCGATGGCAGGTACTCGTTAAAGATCCCTATCCTAATAAAACCTGGATAGGCAAAATTTAGGACTCCCAGTGTAGCATCGTCCGATTTGCCATAGTAGCATAAAGTGACGTTAAACGAATAAACAAACAACTATATATTTCATATAGTTTTAGAATCAATTATATTGGTTTTTGCGGGGTTTTCCTGCATTTATAAATTCTTGAAAGGGATATATCTTTTGGAAGGCGTATTCTAATTCTTAGCTTTGTTCTGTTTTGCGAAGCAGCGACACTAATTCATTAGAATAAATAATGTGACGAGAGACGAGAATAACAGGAACCGGAATTTTGCCAAAGTGGCATTTTAGATTAGAATACAGGCACTTAAACCTCGTATCACAAGTTTGAATATGAAATTTCGTGAAACAGCGGTTTATACATCACTTCTCTCACAAGAGATATATTCAAAATAGCTGGATTTATACATTCTTAATATGTAAGGGAGCCCGTGGCTGAGTGGCTAGCGCGCTAGTTTCTCATGCTGAATGTTGTAAGTTCGAATCCCAGTCCCGGCGGGGCTTTTTAGTATACCTCCAAATATGAACATGGAAACACGCGATATTCGAGTAATATTTTTGTACGAGTTTAAACTCGGCCATTTAGCAGCTGAGACCGCTAGAAAAAAATATTTGCAAGGCGTTTGGGGAAGGGAGTGTTAATAAACGGACCATTCGCCGCTGGTTTGCTAAGTTTTCAGCTAGGAATACCGACTTGGAAAACTTGCCCCGAGGAAGACCTCCGTCCGTGGTAGACCTCGATGTCCTCAAGCAAACAGTAGAAGGAAACCCCTACCAAACAGTTAAAGGACTCTCAGCACAACTAAATGCAAGTGCATCTACTGTTTTCAGACATTTAAAGTGTATTGGGAAAGTAAAAAAGCTCGATATATGGGTACCTCATGATCTCACTGAGCGGCAGCAAGACCCCATGTTTCAAAACATACCGTGCAAAAATTGAAAAAATTCGTAGCCCAGAAGTTCTTCCGCACCCACCATATTCTCTCGACTTGTCTCCAACAGATTACCACCTGTTCAGGAATTTAGACAATTTCGTCAAAGGAAAACTTTTTGAAGATGATGATCAAGTGAAAAGTGCGTTTTCAGATTTTGTTTCACTTTAAAGCTTAGAGTTTTTCAGTTCGGGGATAAAAAAGTGTCCCGTTGGGAAAAAGTGTAGAAAAAGAAGGTAAATACTTCGAATAAAATTATCTTGTTTTCATATCATATTTTTAATGAAAATCCTTTACCTTGAAAACGGACATTTCATGTGGCACAACCCAATAGTTTGGTAAATTCTAAGCTTTAAGTTTTCTGATAAGTAATATTTAAGTTTTTTTTTTTTTTTTTTAACACATTATATCATTTCGAGTGTTTTAATTTCAAGTGTTACTAGAGTGCATAAATAATTTAATTCATTTCAAGTATTAATTAAATTGATTCTGTTTAAATTAAAAGTTAATAATGAAAAAAAAAAACTTTCAGGGTCAATATATTTTTACTTAAATCAAAATCTTTTTATAAAATTATATATATACAGCCTACATACACTACATAATCTTTCACACATAATCATTCACATAATCATTCACATAATCATTCACACAAAATCTTTTTATAAAATTATATATATACAGCCTACATACACTACACCTCGCGCGGATCTCATTACCGCGTATGGGGAGCGTCCCACGGGTGGCGGATGTGGGGATGGTCGGTGGAATTTCCTCGGAAGCTCCTCCCGGCTAAGTCCGATGGACTCGCTGACCAACAATGAGAGCGGCCCCCCAGGCTTGCTGGAGGGTGTGACGTAGGTTCGAACGCCCTACTCACATATTTTAGTTCACAAAATATCACCAAAAGTCATGGATTCCTCTGAGGTAAAACGCTCATTATCCGGAGGTAAACTAGTCCCCCGTTCGGGTCTCCGGGTGGGGACTGCTTCAGGGGAATCATGGCGCAAGATGAAAATTAGAGATCTAACAATAGGGACGTGGAACGTTAGAAGTTTAAATACGGCAGGTGGGTTAAAGTCGGTCGCGAATGAAGTTAAGGGGTACCATTTAGATATCGTTGCATTACAAGAGGTTCGCTGGCCAGGGGAGGGTTCGTTAACAGAAGGAAAGTATACTATTTGGTACGGGGGGAGCGTTAATTATTGTCTAGGTACCGGTTTTCTGATTAGGAATAGATTTCTTTCCGCTTTACGGGACGTACAGTTCTTTAGTGAAAGAATATCGGTTGCTATAATTCAAGGGCGTTGGTTTAAAATCGCGTTTATAAACATTCATTCTCCCACCGAAGACAGTGATGATGAAGTAAAATGCGAATTTTATGATAAACTAGAGTCGGTTTACGATAAGTTACCACGAAATTACATTAAGATAATACTAGGCGACGCGAACGCAAAGGTTGGAAGGGAAGAAGTATATCGTCCTACAAGCGGTAAAGAAAGTTTGCACGAATTTAGTAATGATAATGGGACCCGACTAATAAACTTTGCCATTTCGAAAAACCTAGTAATCAAAAGTACTACATTTAAACATAAGGATATTCATAAGTATACGTGGACATCGCCGGATGGACAAACACGGAATCAAATCGATCATGTTTTAATACAAAACAGATGGCAAAGTAGTATAATTAACGTGAGATCGTATCGGGGTGCAGAATGCGGTTCTGATCATGAATTAGTAATCGCGAAACTTCGACAAAAACTAAATACAAAAAAGAGAACACCGAACTATATTCGTCCCGAGAATTTTGATTTAGTTAAATTGAACAACCTCGAAATTAGAAAACAATTCGCGATAGAAGTAAAAAATCGGTTCGAAGCTTTGGAATCTTCAGACGAGGAACACAAAGATGTAAACAAACTATGGGAAGGGATCAGGGATAATATTAAAGAGGTCGGTAATTTATGTCTTGGAAAAATTGAAAATAAAAAGAACAAACCTTGGTTCGACAGGGATTGTCAAAATATGTGCGAAAAAAGAAAAACCGCTAAACTGAATTCCTTAAATAATCCAAGCGATAATAATGTGGCTTATTTTCGGTTAGTAAAGAATGAAACTTCAAAACTCTTAAAAAATAAGAAAAGAGAGTATCTTAAAGGCAAAATAATAGAAATAGAAAAACACAGAAACGAAAATGACGTAAGAGAGATGTACAAAGGTATAAACAAATCGCGTAAAAGATTTGAACCTCTATTGAATGCGATTAATGATGCAAATAACAATATAATTGCGGATCCTTCTGAGATATTAAATAAATTTAAACAACACTTTGACGGCATCTTAAATACGGAAAATAATAATCAATCTCCTCTCTCTGAATATCAGAGCGCTGAACCATGGATAGACGCACCGAGTAAAGAGGAAGTCGAAATGGCGATAGGAAAATTAAAACGTTATAAGGCCGCAGGAAATGATAATATCACGAGTGAATTAATCAAGGCGTGTGGAGAAGCGGGCGTTTCCAAAATACATTTTTTAGTTATAAAAATCTGGGAAACTGAAAAAATGCCCGAGGAATGGAAAGAATCAATACTTATTCCGATTCACAAAAAAGGACCGAGGTCGGATTGTAACAACTATCGTGGGATCTCTCTTCTCCCAGTATGCTATAAAATATTCTCGTCAATTCTAACTAGTCGAATCACGGAATACGCTGAGGAAATTATCGGAGATTACCAATGTGGTTTTAGGCGGAATCGCTCGACTATTGACCAAATATTTTCCCTACGTCAAATATTAGAGAAAAAATTGGAATACAACGGTGTAGTCCATCAACTTTATATCGATTTTAAAAAGGCTTATGATTCAATAGACCGTCAGAAGCTATATAACATCATGATTGAACAGGGAATACCTAGAAAGTTAGTAAACCTAGTAGAGATGTGTTTGTCGGAAACATTCCATAAAGTTAGAATCGGTCATAATTACTCCGAGAGATTTGAGGTGCGATCGGGTTTAAAACAGGGTGACTCCCTTTCACCTGTGTTATTTAATATAGCTCTAGAATATGTTATAGAAAAGGTGATGTGTACCGAGAAAGGCTTAAATATGGGTGACAAGATTCCGGTTTTGGGGTATGCCGATGATCTGGTACTGCTAGGTGAAGACACGGAAACCATACAACTAAATACAAATGTGTTAATAAAAACCGGTAAAGAAATAGGACTCGAATTAAATACCGATAAAACGAAGTATATGATTAGTAGCAGAAACGGTGTCGATCTTGGAGATATTGATGTATCAGGTCATACTTTTGAACACGTAGAGAAATTCAAGTATTTAGGTTCAATTATAACTAGAAAAAATGAAATCCAGGAAGAAATAAAGTCCCGGTTAAAGGTGGGAAATGCGTGTTATTATTCAGTTGCTAAGTTACTTAGTTCGCGGCTTCTATCTAAAAACTTAAAGATTAGAATTTATAAAACTATTATTCTTCCAACGGTTCTTTACGGATGTGAAACGTGGCCGCTTACTTTAAAGGATGAACAGCGGCTTAAGGTTTTCGAAAATAAAGTATTGCGTAAAATATTTGGTCCAAAGAGAGATGAGGCCACTGGGGAGTTTAGAAGGTTGCATAACGCGGAATTGCGGAACTTGCATCCTGTGAATATAATTGAGCTGATTACATCGCGGAGACTCAAATGGGCGAGTAAAGTTGTTGGGCTCGATGACGAACGGATTCCAAGAAAGTTGGTATTTGCTGATCCGACTGGTAGGCGTCCGAAAGGTAGGCCGAAGCGGAGATGGGAGGATTGCGTTAAGGCTGATCTCGGGAGCTTGGGCTTGAATGGTGAGCATTGGACGAGTCTGTGTAGGCGGAATTTGGTGGTATCGGCATCGAACCTTCGGGTTCGCTAAGCCTATTATTATTATTATTATTATTATTACATACACTACAATATTTCATTTATGAAATAATGTGCATCATTTTTGTATTGATTAACGTTATGTTTTATTCTATTTTTTAATTTAATAAGATCTGTAGAAGATTAAATCGTACTTATATTATCATTTCGGAATTAAATACATACAAAATGTTTCATAATAAATGTTTGCCGTTATTTGTTGAAACTAATAAGTCTACATACACCTCAGTGTAACCCTTTTAATGTCAACAAACATTTAATTTGTTTACATTCTTAGAGGTTTTCCGTAGTTTTATTTCCTAATTTAATCAGTTAGAACTAATGTCAAGTGAAAACAACTGCTCAAAATGGAAATTCCACGATTAGGCAATTAATTGTTGATCATAAAACCGCAGGGAAGTCATTACGCGGAAATCGCGAAAATTGTTAATAAAAGTGTTTCGACGGTTCAGACTGTCATTTCAAATTATAATACAACAGGTTGTATTGCAAGTTGGCCAAGATCAGGACGTCCAAAAAAGTTTCAGCGTTACCATGAGCGTGCTATTTTAAGAAGTATTAATGAAAACATTAAAATAAGCTAACAATTTATTGCGCGATTACAACATTGAAGTATCACCTCAAAGAGTACGTAATTCACTGAAAAAAATCTGGTGCTGACAACACACGACTTTCACTTACCTCCATTTTTAAAATCAATGAAAGAATTTTCAAATGCAGTTAGAAGCTATTAAAGAATTAATTAAATTGAATTTCTATAGAAACATGTGTTGTGTATGAGATAATATTTTTTTCTAAAATCTTTAGCTTTCTAACGGTATATCATACATGTATATGACTGTTCTTATGTTCAAAAACGAAAAATTGCATTAAAAAAATATTTTTTCTGTTTTCTCCTTTAGTTGGGTATCGAATTTATTCAATTTATATATTTACCTGTTTTACATCAACGTTAACAAGATAATATAGTTATTTTTATAGAATCAACAAAATTAAAGTACCTTTAGAGGAAGAAAATTTAAATTATCGGTATTTAAGTTCTGTCAGACAGTGTTAATTAGAATAAAGCTTACATGATTTTAAAGCATATTTGATTGTACATCGATATAGCGTGTTTAATCAAAATCGTCGAAACCGTTTTTGAGAAAATCGAAAAAAGGTTCAAAACGGATGGTATAAAGTGGCCCTTCTAGTAAGCTCATTTTGATGAAAAAAGTTTTCTAATGTCTCGGACGTATATTTGTCTTAAATATGAAATTTCAGTTTCATAGAACTTTTCGTTTCTGCCCGGGAGTTACCACACACACAAACATTTTTGCGGGACTCAGGAGACCCTAAAACGTGTATTTCCGTTGAAAACTGGAATTCGAAAATTTTCACAATCGCAATACTTTCCCTTACTATATATAGTAAGTGAAAGTAAAAATAAACGGCAACTCTCAGAGGCCCTCAAGGAGGAATGGTTAAAAATGGATCCAACTTTTACAAAAAATAGTTAGCTCGATGAATAATCGTTTGATAGAGTTGATCAAAAGTAAAGGAGGTCCCACAGACCATTTGTTGTTTATTATTTATGTTGATAATTATTTTCATATACAAAACATATCTGCCGTGTATGCAGACCTTTTTTCGTGAAAGCGTATTGTCACTTTTTCTATATTATTTTCTGTTGTGTTTATACAATTTTTAAACGACTTTAAAATGTACTAAATTAATCCAAAGGGCATGTATTTTTTTTTTTTTTTTTTTATTTTTTTTTTTTTTTTAGATAGATTTATTGCTATTTACAACTGTATAATAATATACATCTAGTAAATGGGATACAAGATAAAAATGGCATGGATTCATATGTGGGGATACTACCCATTGGCAGCTCCCAAAGACTATGTTAAACTAGAAGGTCTCGTGGCCATCTTCTTTTCAGACGCCTCGGAGGATTATCGGGGATTGTAGAGGAAGCAAGGATTGAAACAAGTGGATTAGAGTGGGAATGGAGTTTGTCATGAAAGGAGTGGTACCTGGTTCGCGCCAAGTCAGCAACATAGGGAACGTTAAGGTCTTTATGGATGAGTTTATTTGTGACAAAATAAGGAGCGTTGAGGATTTTTCGAAGGATTTTTGATTGCAAGGATTGGAGACGGGAAGAATTTGATGGTTTAGTAGAGCCCCAAATCTCTACTCCGTAAGTCCATATCGGTCTGATGATAGTCATATAGATGAGCCTTTTGTACTTAAGTGGAAGGTTAGAGCGTTTGTCTAGTAAGTGTTGAAGGAGTCGAAAACGTCGGGCAGTTTCTTGTCTTTTCAGTCTTGTATGAGGGTTCCAAGTAAGACGTTTGTCCAGGTGCAGTCCTAGGTATCGGATCTGTTCAACCGGGACAAGAGGAGTGTTATTGAAGGATACTGTTGGGCAGGATGTCATAGGTTTACGACGAAGGGTAAAGGTGATTTGGTGGGATTTATTGGAATTTATTTTTATTCTCCAGTTCTGACACCATACTTCAAGGTCTTTGATGTGTGATTGAAGAGTTTGGGAGGCAATAGTTGGATCGTTGTTGACTGATAACACACATGTGTCATCAGCATAGGTAGAAAGGAAAGTGCTAGGATGGGATGGGATATCAGCTGTATAAACTGTGTAAAGGATGGGTCCTAGAATACTGCCTTGAGGAACACCTGCATACTGATTAAAAAGGGATGAACAGGAACGGTTATGATTTACTTTGAAGGACCTGTCTGTGAGATAGGATTGGATAATAAGGAAGTATGTAGGTGGGAGGAATTTACGGAGTTTGTAAAGCAGTCCCGGGTGCCACACTCGGTCAAAGGCCTGTTCTACATCGAGGAAGGCTCCCGTGCAGTACAATCCGCGCTCCAATGAAGACGAGACAACGTCCACCACACGATGGCATTGCTGGATAGTGGAGTGAGATGTTCGGAAACCAAACTGATGATCTGGGATAATGTGATTGGAATCAAGGATGGGATATATGCGTTTAAGCAGAAGTTTTTCAAGGATTTTACCCATGATGCATATGAGAGAGATGGGGCGGTAGGAGGAAGGGTATTCTGGAGGCTTTTTGGGTTTGGGGATCATTTTAATGATGGATAATTTCCAGGAAGCGGGAAAATATGTGGAGCGGAGAACGGCATTACAGATGTAAGTAAGATATAGGATGGCTTTTCGAGGAAGTAGTTTTAGGATACGGGAAGTTATGAGGTCATGTCCAGGGGCTTTGCGGGATGGTAAACTCTGGATGATGTTCGATATTTCGGATGGATGGAACGCTTTAGGGGGAAGATTCATTTGGAGAGGAATATCCAGTTCTGCTGCAATACATTCGAGGTGATGAGGATTAAGGATATCAGGATGAGGGTTATATATTTTAGAGAGATGTTCTGCGAACGTCCGGGATTTTTCGTCGTCTGATCTTGTCCAGGATTGTGATTCATTTAGGAGGGGATGATTAAAATCTTTGAACTTTAGGAGTTTTTTAGTGGTCGTCCAGAGTGAATTATCAGTGGTAGTGAGGTTTTCAGTCATGTTAAGTAATGTTTGAGTTTTGAATTTACTGAGTTCTGATTTTAGTTTGTTGGTCAATTTTGTATAATTAGTTTTATCTGAAGGATATCTTGTCCTATGCCACTTCGATCTTGCTCTGCGTTTTTCTCTTAATAAGATACGAATGTGCTGTGGCAGTACAGTCTGTTGAGTAGTATTGATGTTGAATGTGGATGAAGTGTTATCTTTTATACTGTTAGTTATTGAGTCTGTCAATATTCCTACAGCTTTATCAATGTCATGTCTAGTCTTGAGGGGAATTTTTAGATCCAATGTATTCTCCAAGTCGCATCGGAATCCGTCCCAGTCCACACGTCCTGTAATTAATGAGTTGATTGGGGGTTTAGGAACATAGCTCGAATGCAAGGATAGCAGAACTGGACTGTGATCTGATGAAAGGTCATTCAGGGCTTCGATCATAGTTTGGGAGAAGGATATCTGAGAAGAGACAAATATATCGAGGATGTCAGGACGTTTTCGGAGAGATGTAGGCCAGTAAGTGGGGTTCATGGGTGAGAGGATAGTATAACAGTTGGATATTGAGACGCTTGAGAGGATATTGCCACGGGGATTGGATGTACGACAACCCCATCGCTGGTGTTTGGCGTTATAGTCTCGGCATGTATTTAAAAGGAAAAAATAAATAAATTGTTTCATCTGTTTTTCCCTTTTGCTTTTAACCCACATCTTCATATGAGTGTATGCAGACTTAAAAAAAAAAAAAAAGTTTTTTCCTAACTGTATATATGTAAAAAAATTGTATTTTAAAGAAAATAACGATATGAATCTGAACTGTTTTGGAGCCTACGGCTGAGTGCTTTGTCCAAATTCTACAAAACTCGGGTAGCCACTTTATAGAGACCTGGTTGATTCTCTAGACCACATGGTCAACCCGTGCCAGATATTTTTTAAATTATACGGATCTACGACCTAGCTGTTGAACCTGCTCCAGCATTGACCGCCAGTCACTTCAGTTTTGTCCTGCTGCCCTCCAGTTACGACTGCCAAGATAGATAATGCATCGGTAGAAACACTTCGGAACCTTGGTCGTCCAACCTTCCGTGCTCCAAACAATTCCTACGATAGGACTTAAGAGGGATTTTCTCTGGATTTATCCTAGCGATGTGGCCAGTCCATCGCAATCGGAAGAATTTAATAGCATCGACCACATTCAAGTCCGCCTCCGCTCTCCTCTGACACATGCTGCTCCACAAATTATCCTCAGGATCATCGTTCGAACCTGGACAATACCAGTTCCTGAGTCCTTGTAAGTGTCTAGGTTTTAGAGCCGTGTGTTTAAACAGATTTAATAAAAGTCTTGTATATCCTTACCTTTGTGGGTTTTGACAGGTTGCTAGACCGGAGTTGCTTTTGAAGTGCGAAGTAAAACCGATTTGAAGCCACAATACGTCCATCTATTTCTTCACCCATGATCTTCCGGGATTTCATTGGGAGCCTAAGTAGACAAATCCTTGTACAACTTCTATCCTGTGTGAGCCCAACTGAATAAATGCTTTCCGGATATCATGCTATGGATTTACACACATATACTTTGTTTTATCTGAGTTTATTACGAACCTCATATGTGATGCTGCTACTTCCAGAGCTTTGAAAGCCTCCCTTACTGCTTTCAGCAATGTCTAGATCGTCTGCATATCCAAGTACCTGAACAAGTCTGTGTATAAGTCTTTCTGTGGTATGGATACCAGAGTTTCTCACAGCTGTCTCAAGAGCTAAAGTTAAATACGAGACATTCCAAAGCATCTCCTTGACGAACTCACGTCACAGTGTTAAAGTTTCGTGAGAGGTCTCCGAACATTATAACGCAGCACAGGTTAACCTTCACTATCATGGATGTGAGTCGTACCAGTTTTTGAGGTACCTGCATCTTGGTCACAGCTTTTTAGAGTTCATTCCTTCCGTGACAGATATAGAAAATAAATAATTATGCTGCCTATTTTGCATGAAGATGGGACCTGGTCCTCGTGACCTCCAGCAAGTCTCCATGCTTACACTGATTTGTACAACGCATTACATTACCCAATTACACATGTATACATATTAATCAATAAAAACACGGAAACACAGAACATTATCTTAAATAGTTTAATATTATACAATCAGACTTATGCGACGAAGACATCAAAATTTCTAATTTTAACACATAGTTTATAAAAGCAAAATATTTGACAGACAAAGATTTCATTTAATTTTTTTTTTTTTTTTAAATATATTTATTGGTATTTACAACTGTATAATAAAATACTATTTAAAATAAAATACTTAAAAACGGATATTGGCCTTTTCACTTTGACGGATTGCTTATTATTATTAACGGAACAAAATTCATTTTATAAATTCACGGGAGACTTAAGTTTAGTGAAAACACAGGCTTCAACTCACTGTCCAATGATTGACTAGAATCAGCAGTGTAGGTAATTATTGTTGGCTTCAGTTTATATTCCATTCTTTTTTTTTTTTGTTTATTTGATTCAGTTTTTTTGGTTTATTATTTTCAATAATGAACCTTTGTAATCGACAAAAAAAATCAAAATTTGAGGGCTTACGTTTCAAGATGCGTAGAATCGAAATAACGAATTAAAAAAAAAATCGTTTCTCCTAATTAATAAATAATAAATAAAAGAAATGTATTGCTTTTAGTGCTATTTGATAGAAAATTAAATTTTCGACAAGATGAAAGATGCTGATTACACAAAAATATATTATAAATTAAAAATTAAATTAAAGCACTTACAAATTTATGAAAAAAATAAAAGTATAAATTCTCACGTACAATTAATCATAATATTAATTTTCATAACTGTGACCACCGTTGAGTTGTGTGATTCCGTGAAGAATCTTCCACTTGATGTAATCTCAAAATTGTCAAATGTTTCTGATAGCAAAACGATTAAAATTCTACATAATTACAGGTTTTATTCTGGTAGTAGTTAAAACCTCTAACCAAGAACTGAGAAAAATTATGTGTTTAGTTTTTGAATTTTTTTATTTCATCAAGTGAATAATAATTGTATTTATTTTTTAAAAATGTTAATTTTTATCAAGGATTGTTTTGTAAGAAGAAAATTGAGAAGGAAGGAATTCTCTTTAATTCCTTTTGAGGCGAAAACTTTTTGGATGCTTCGAGGAATTTTACTTGAAGAGTTATCTACAAAGATTATCTTAGTTCAGTTTCAAGGAATAAATAAATTATTATGAGATTAATATTTACAATTTCCGTTGTAATTGTTGCCAAAGCTAATTGCTTATTTTCTCATCTAGAGTTATTTGAATTCATTGATACAAATTTTACAAATACAAAACACTTGAAATAGTATGATTGATTTCCTGTTAGGAATTGTTTGTATTTATTTTAACAGATAAAAACAAAAGAAAACAATTGAATTAAGTTGGCTTAAAATATGAATTAGACACGGAATATCAAACAATTTAATAATCACAAACTATTCAGAAACATCTAACAAATTTGGATGATAGGTTTTTAAAATATCATAATAAAATATTGTGATAAAATTTATTTTTATCACTTTGGGTTAAGTTTCATCAAAAGCATCAATATGTGACAATAATATAAAATTATTAATATAATCACAATAATTATTAAATTAAAGTCCTTACTTCACTAGTTAAAAATGATTTTATTAAAAAAATAAAGAAGTTCAATAAAGAATTTTGTTCTTCCAAAGGAACCATTTATTTAAGATTAAAAATCTATTGCGGGCAACGACTTACACTCATCTCCCGTTTTTAAAATCTATTAAAGAATTTTTAAATACAGTTAGAGATAAAAATGAGGGAAATTATTAAAGAACTAATTGAATTGAATTTTTATTGAACCATGTGTTTTATTAAAAATCTATTTCATTATTTATTTTAAAAAACCTGGTGTGAGCAAAGCCTGACTTTCACTTACCTCCGTAATTAAAATCAATTTTAAAATTATTAAATACATTTATAGATGAAAATAAATTGTTGAGGAAATAATCACTCACCGTTAAGTTTTAAAATTGTCTGTATAAGATTATATTTTTTCTATCATCTTTAGCTTTCCAACGGTTATTATACATCCATATTACTGTTTTTATGTTCAAAATTCGCATAAAAAATATTTTTGCTCATTTCTCCTTTAGTTAGTTATCAAATTTGTTCTAAATGTCTATTTAGCTGTTTTTGAGCAATGTTACTCTGAGACGGTGTCTAAAGAAGTGATCAATGGAAGTGATGTGATAATCACTTCTTTAGAAACCGTCTCAGAGTCAACCCTGATGAAGGCCCAAAATGTAGAAGGAAACGTCGGCACATAATTCAAATAACACCATGTTTTAAGGTGTGTTTCTCTCTAATGACCGCACCCCCAACCTTCTTCCTCATTTAAAAAAAATGGTACAGCAGTTTCGTAGAAATGCCGCGGACGGTTTGTTTGGTGATTTTTTTTTATTAGTTTTTTGGTTTCTACGTATCTTAAAACGTTTAAAAATAATAAACCAAAACAACAAAATTTCAAGAATGAAAAGAAGTAAAAGTTGTGTGTTGCGCCCTCCAAATTTTTCTACCATGACACATTGATTCCATAGTACAAATTATAAACAGTTTAATTCCTAAATATCGTGGATAGTTGCTATTATTTTCACAATACGCTTTACCGAGAGCTAATTAGGTTAATTAAATAACAATGGCGTTTAATCAATTAAACCAAATCAAGAGCCATCAAGGAGCATATTCAATTGAAAGAGCTATGATTGCTGAAGATAATCGGTTTAACTGAAAGCGTTTGTTTTTCAAGCAATTACTCACAATTATAGGCTTTTAAACCAGCGTTGGATCCACACAGGTTGGAGAGAGGGAATCCTCTCTAAACGACCATAAAGCAAAAATAAAATCTGGTGCTACAGATAACTTTCACTTAAACCTCTCTTTTTAATTTTACGTACCTATATAAGAAATATATAGTAATGCGATCGTGAAAATTTCCGAATTCCAGTTTTCAACGGAAATACACGTTTTAGGATCCCCTGAGTCCAAATAACCAAGTCCACTAAATGTGACACGGATATAGTGAGTTTAATTGAAATCGTTATAGCCGTTTTTAAGAAAATCGTAAATAGGTTTAAAATGCATAAAGTGGCACTTTTGGTTAGTCATATTTATTGTATATGCTTGAAAAATATCAAATTTCAGTTTGATAAAACACCGTTTTTAACCTTGCCTTACCAGATACACCTTTATGCGACACTTGGTCATTTGGACCCTAAAACGTGTATTTCCAGTAAAAATTCGAATGAAAAAATTATCTCGATCGCAATACTTTCCCTTTCACCATATTTTATTAATAGGTAATTGCTTTATAGACTGACCCATTATTATTTCTCCCTATTATCATTTTAACGGTCGGCCATACACTATTAATAAATTTTACTTAAATAAAAAAAAATCAATTTCCTTATTGCTGTAATCTCAGACGTATGCATTTTTAAAATATGAAATTTCAGTTCAATACAACTTATCGTTCTTCGAGCTAGACTTACTAAATACACATAAACACACTCAGACCTTTTTGCGGGACCTTTTTAGGAAGAAGAACGAAAAGACATATTTGTAGTAGAAACTGGAAATCTAAAATTTCGTCGATCGCAATTTTTCCGTACTATGTATTTCTTATATCGGTAAACGAAAGTAAAAAAAATATCTGGCGCGGAAAACACACGACTTTAACTTACATATGTTTCGAAAATCGATCGAAGAATTTTCAAATACAGTTAGAGATAAAAATTAGTGAAATCATTAAATAATTAATTAATTAAATTTCTTTAGAAACATGTTTTAATTAAAAAAAACCTATTATATAATTATCTAAAATAATCAGTTAGTTTTATCGGCTCTTTATTCAGTTTTACAAGCATGTGTATAAGAAAATATATTTTCTAAAATAATTAGCTTTCCAACGGTATATTGCACATATATATTACTGTTCTTAGGTTCAAAAACCAAGAATGCATCAACAATTTTTTTTTCAGTTTTCTCCCTTAGTTAGATATCGAATTCGTTCAACTAACATACAAGGCATGTTTTTTAAGTAAGTACCGTTTTTGAATTAAAAAAAGACGTGCAAAGATATCGCAATAATTTTACTTTTACATGAAAGCCTGTACCTTAATCTACTTTTCTACATAATTTCCATGAATTTCGATGCACTTGTCATAACGCGGCACGAGTTTTTGAATACCCTCCTCAAAACATTCTGCCGCCTCACTTGTTAACCACTGCATCACAAATGTTTTGACTTAGTTTGTTTATTTATTTAACGTTACTTTATTTTACTATGGCTAATCGGAAAGTTTTGACTACGTTATCGTTTTGCGTGCAATCCAAAACAAAAGACGTGGCAAGTTAAGTAAGGGTATCGTTTTGCTGCATGACAATGCCCGTCCACATGTGGCTAATCGGACCAAAGATCTCATCAAATCATTTAAATGGGAAACTCTAGATCATCCTCCATACGGCCCTGATCTGGTGCTCAGCAACTACCATTCGTTCCTGCACTTGAAGAAACACCTGGGCGGTCGGCGTCTTCAAGACGATAACGAAGTCAAAAAATTTGTGATGTAGTGGTTAACAAGTCAGGCGGCAGAACTTTTTGAGGAGGGTATTCAAAAACTGGTACCGCGTTATGACAAGTGCCTCGAAATTATCATGTAGAAAAGTATAATAAGGTACAGGATTTCATGTAAAAATAAAATTATTGCGATATCTTTGCACGTATTTTTTTAAATCCAAAACGGTACTTACTTAAAAACATGCCTCGTATTTACTTGTTTTTCGTCAGTGGTAACAAGATAAAATGGTTATTTTTATAAAATCTACAAAATTAAAGGTACTTTAGAGGAAGAAAATATCGGTATTTAAGCCCTTTCATACTATTTCAATTAAAATGAAACCTACATGATGTTAAAGTCCATAGAATCTTACATCGATATAGCAAGATTAATCAAAATCCTTAGAGCCGTTTTTGAAAAAAACCCTTAAAAAAGTGCAAAATGAATATTATAAAGTGGCCCTTCTGGTTAGCCGCGTTTGAAGACTTAAGTTATTTGGACTCAGGAGACCTTAAAACGTGTATTTCTGTCGAAAACTGGAATTCGAAAATTTTCACTATCGCAATACTTTTCCTTACTAAATATTTCATGTATAGGTAAGTGAAATTAAGAAATGATAATTACACTTTAAACCTTATTTATGATCTATATGATTCTATATTTAGTTCCTTCAGTATTGTTTCGTGTAAGCATGTTGTTTTCCATTAGATAGCATAGTAAGGCAAAAAAACAAAACCATTAAACAATCCTCTGTTTGTTAAACACAATAACAAAAAAAGTCTCTAGTGTCAATTTAAAACAAACTGTAACTCGAAGCGGTTACGCATGGTTCTCATATGTTTGCGTTTGTCGAGGACGGTGTAAAACACTTACATTATTGTTACTAGTTCTCTTAAATTAGTGAAAACGGATTTATGGCGGAAAATCAAGGATTCTCTTAAATTATTCTTATTATCAGGACAGTAGGAAAGGAATTCTCTTAAATTATCGAGGACTTGTCTTCTCTTAAATTATCCAGCTGAGGACATATCTTTGTTGACAGGGAAAACGATAAAAGATGGTAAATAACTTTACATCATAGCCGCTCTCTTGTGCAAAGATTAGGTCAACACCCTCCTCAGTACCTTGGGACATTATCATTTTAGGCAAATTTTTTATTCACGACAAATCAAAACACGTAACGTTCACACTACGACAAAACACTTGCTACCAATTTTTATCGACAACAACCAAATTACTCAGACCAACTCTGTACATTACCTAGGACTGACACTCGATCGAAGGATGACTTGGAGCTTACATGTCAAGATGAAAAGACAGACTCTTAACCACCGAATAAAAGTACTATACTCACTTTTGTCTAAATCTTCAAAATTAAAAATTAGACAGAAACTGAATACATACACATACCTTCTTAAGCTAATATGGAGTTACGCTTCACAGATTTTCGGTCCAGCAAAAAAGACTCATACAAAAACTGCAATAATTTCTATCCAAAATTTTAAGAATCATAACGACAGCTCCTTGGTATGTAAACAACAGAACCCTACATACGGACTTATAACAACCAACAGTTGACGAACATATACGAACACTCTATACTCGTTTTCACAGTAAACTTAATGAATACGACAATAAACTGATTAACGACATGTCAGTAGCTGAAATGCCAGTCAGAAGAAGGCTAAAGAGAAGCTGGATGTGAGACTTCCTCTGCTAAATTTTTTTTTTTTTTTTTTTTATTCGTATATATTACAATTTGTCATAATAGACAATAATAATAGTGCTACAGGATCTCATTCATACAATATTTACAATATAAATAAAAGGAAAGTCAAATTACATAAAATAAAATCAAAATAAATAAACGTATACAATAACAAAATTAAGTAGACAAAATAAATACAAATAAATGAAGTTAACAAATAAATAAACAAAACATGTCACATTCATACCTATGTACAATATTTACAATCAGCTCGGGAACCCCAGACGGGGCTTGTCCCCCACTTGTGGAAGGACAAGCAGAGTCAAAAGGATCCCAGCGCCTCCCTCTCAGCCGCATCACTGGTGAGAGCCAGCGGAAGCTAAGTGAGGGCGCCATAGCCACAATCACACCGCACATGAGAGGAGAATCTGACCAGTGTCAGAACTCCAGAATAGATGTTTACAGTATGTCTCGGGGCCACTGCCGTTTCAACCTTCTAGGAGGGTTGTATGGATGAGTGGAGCTGGATAGGGATTGTGCTAGAGGATTAGGATGATGAATGAGGTTCTGGTGGAATTTGGAAAATTTAGATGGAATCAGGTCTGAAATAAATGGAACATTAAGGTCGTGGTGTAAGGTATAGTTGGAGACATAATAAGGAGCATTTACTATTGTTCGGAGGACTTTGGATTGAAAGGATTGAATGCGTTTGATGTTAGAACGTTTGGCTGTCCCCCATAGTTCAAGTCCGTAGGTCCACATTGGTTTCAGTATTGTCTTGTAAAGTAATAATTTTTTGTCAACTGTAAGCTTAGATTTTCTGTTTAGTAGTCTGTATAACTGTCCGAATCGTCTGTTGAGTTCTTTTCGTTTAAGTCTTGTATGTGGGTTCCAGGTCAATCTTTTGTCTAGTAGTAAGCCAAGATACCGGACTGTGTCTGAAGAAGGAAGCGGTATGGAATTGAAATGAACCATTGGACAGGATTTGCGTCGAAGGGTGAAGGTGACGTGGGTGCATTTGCTTTCATTAACCTTAATACGCCAAGCATTACACCAGTCCTCGATAAGACAAAGGTGTCTTTGCAGGATTAAGGATGCTATTTCAGGATCGGAATTGGATGATAGGATGGCGGTGTCATCTGCAAATGTTGCCAGAAAGGTGTCGGGATGAATAGGAATATCAGCAGTGTAAAGGATGTAGAGGACGGGTCCTAAGACGCTGCCTTGAGGAACACCGGCCTCAATGGGATAAAAGTTAGAAAATTCTACACCACAGCGAACTCGGAAGGAGCGGTTTGAGAGATAGGATCGTAGAATGAGGTATAGAGACTAGGGTAAATGCGTTTTAAGCTTGAAGAGTAATCCGGTGTGCCATACCCGGTCAAAAGCTTGCGCTATGTCCAGAAACGCACCAGAACAATACTCTTTGCATTCAAGGGCTGAGGAAATATGGTCTACAACTCGGAGTCCTTGTTGAACAGTGGAATGATGAGCACGGAAACCAAACTGATGGGAAGGAAGATTTTGTGATTCTAATATAGGCAGGATTCGTTTTAGAAGGAGTTTTTCAAAGACTTTTGAGAGGATGGGGAGTAGACTAATAGGTCTGTAGGATGAAGTGTTGGTGGAAGGTTTACCTGGTTTTAGGAAGAGAATGATTGTGGAATGTTTCCACAAGAGAGGAAAATAGGTGGTGCGTAGGATGCAGTTGTAGATATAGGTAAGGAATATAATAGCTTTCTGCGGAAGTTGACGGAGGATCTGGGGGGTAAGGAGATCATGTCCAGGAGATTTACGGAGGGTCAGTTTCTGGAGAAGATATTTAACCTCAGAGGGATTAATAGCTTTAGGAGGTAAGGAAAGAGGTATTGGTGACAAAAGGAAGTCTTGTACTGCTGCGGTATGATTGCTTTGGGATTCCGGGTGAGGAGTGAATACTTTGGAGAGGTGTGTGGCGAATTCCTCGGCTTTATCTTCATCAGACGCAGCCCAGGAGTCATCACCACGCCGGAGAGGATGGGAAACTTGATGGGATTTTAAAATCTTCTTCGTGACATTCCACAGAGAATTGTCACTAGCTGACAGAGAGGAGAGGTAGGAATTAAAGGACTGGGAACGGAAGGTCGCCAACTCCTGCTTCAATTGTCTACAATAGAAGTTATAGGAGCGGCGATCTGTTGGGTGTCGGGTGCGCTGCCATAATGATCTGGCACGGCGTTTTGCATGAATTAGGTCTGTAAGGTGTTGAGGCAAATGGTTTTGGTGAGGAGTTATATTGGAGTGCTTAGGAGAGGAGGCAGTCCAGACAGCTTGCTGAATGGCGGTGGTGAAGCAGTAGACGGAATCGTCAAGGTCTTCTGGGGTTTTGAGGGTCGCTCTGAGGTTAATACTATCGGTCAGGATTTGGCGAAATAGGTTCCAGTTGACAGGTCCTCGGATAAATAACGGTGGGATAGGTTTTGGAATTGGAGTGAGAGATACTTTTAGGATCAGTGGACTATGGTCTGAGGAAAGTTCATCAAGCCGAGTTACAGATAAGTTGAGGGAGCCTAATCCGCTGTGAATGAAGAAGTCAAGGATGTCAGGATTACGGTTGGGATCGGTTGGCCAGTAGGTAGGGGAATCAGGAGGTAAGAGATTGAAATGACGGGAGTTGAGTGCAGACAGCAAATTTCGTCCACGAGAATTCGTGGTTCTCGAACCCCACTGTTGATGCTTGGCATTTAAGTCTGCACCAGAATGAAATGATTTCCTAAGGAATTTAGAAAGAATACAAATTCGGTGTTGGAAATGGAATGTTTGGGAGGGCAATATGCTGATGTAAGGGTTACCGGAAAAGTTTTGATTACTATGGCTGTGGTTTGTAGGAAATCATAGGTAGGAAGTGGAAGTAAGTGATGAGAGAGGGACTGGTGCACAATGACAGCAGTACCGGCATGGGCTTTGCCGTCTGGGTGGTCCGTACGGTATGTTACGTATTGAGGTATTTTAAAGTACTATTTAGTGGTTAATCTAGTTTCAGTAATAAGTGCTACGTCAACGTTTTTGTCTTGCAATAAAGCTGTAAGTTCGTCAGTACTGCTAAATTAAAGCCACAGAAGGGGTGCTTCTGGGACTTTCCTTCTTCATGTCTACCATGAACCTGATCTTATTTGTACAGCACATTTGCTGATTGTCGGATACATTCTGACAGGCGTGAGTCTAGATATGATGAGAAAAAAAAATATATTCACACCTGTCAATGAATGTTGACAATCAGCGAATTTTATGAAGGAATGATAGTTCGGTGTGGTAGGCATGGTAGAGAGAAGATGCCCACCGATTTAGCTTAGAAGGTCTCTCATCAAACTTCTTTTCAGTCTTCTGCGATTATTATTTCCATTGTTTGCATCAGTCGTGAAATCGTGTTAGCTGGTGTTGCATACGATTTCTACTCTAGTGCTGCAAACTTAATTTAACTTTTAGAATGCATTTTAAATATAAAAATTTTAATAAAAAACTTATAAACAAGCAACGTTCTTATTCTTCTTTCTTATTTTAACACAACAAAGCAATCAAGTTTTTATTTAAATGCAAATTAAATTTTCGTATTGTGCTTCAGTTTAAAATAGCAAACAAAAATAACTAGACTAATTTTTTTATGTTTCATTTTTGCCGGGACGATTAAAATATAGTATGAAGTTTTATATAAATAAGTATTTTTTTGCTATAAACTCTAAATGTCGAAAGATAATTTACATAATACTATATTATATATATATATATATATAATATATATATATATATATATATAATATATAATATATATATATATATATATATATATATATATATATATATATATATATATACATATACCTGTTTTATTAATCTATGACTATAAGGGAAAGTATGTATATTAACATACCTAGTCAGAAATCGCAAGTGATCCGCTACTGGTCAGTCCCACCTAAAAAAAAAAAAAATTCACATTATTCCTTTCGGAAAATTAAATAAAATCAATCAATAAGAAAAACTCAATATTTCTTAGTATGAAAGGAACGGTATATATATAGATGACACTTTTTTCTCAAAGCATTAGCCACCCAACAGGATATTATAAACCTACATTATTATTAATCCTGGAGTTTAATTGACCGTTGAGAAATTAGATGAGGAAGATGGTTGGGGGTGCGGTCATTTTATTTTATTTCAGCCCTGATGAAGGCCCACAATGTAGGCCGAAACGTCGGTATATAATTAAAATAGAAATATTTTTTAATGTGTGTTCCTCTCTAACGACCGCACCCCCAACCATATTCCTCATCTAAATTATTCTTTGGTTGCAAAAAAATAAAGTTACTTACAAAAATATTTTTCATCTTTTCTCTTCTAGTTGTCTGTTCAAATCTGTTCAACTTGTAAAGTTAGTAGTTTTGTTTGGAATTAAATAAAAAAGTCGGCATTTAAGCCATGCCAGGCTGTTTTAATCAAAATGAAACCTATATGATATCAAAGCCAATTAAATTTTACATCGATAAAGGGAGTGTAATCAAAATCGTCACAGCCGTTTTTGAGAAAATCATAGAATGATTCAAAATGATATAAACTGGCTCTTCTGAATAGCGAATTCCAATAAAAAAGCTGCTGTAACGTCTTGGGAATGAACGCTTTTAAAAAGACTTTTTTTTAAATGATTTTTTATTGAAATTTACAACTGTATAGTATAATACATCAAGTTAATGTGCTGATAAAAGATATGTACATGAAAAACGTTAAGAGAAACTGCCTATTGGTAGCACTCTAGTAATCAATCTTAACAAGAAGGTCTCGAGGCCGTCTTCGGTGGATTATCAGGAATTGTAGAGGAAGCAAGGATTGAAACTAGAGGATTAGAGTGGGAATGGAGTTTGTCATGGGAGGAATGATACCTGGTACGTACCAAATCAACTACATACGGAACAAGGAGGTCTTTATGAATGATTTTATTCGTGACAAAGTGAGGAGCGTTGAGGATTTTACGAAAGATATTGGATTGTAAGGATTGGATACGGAAAGAATTGGATGGTTTGGTCGAGTCCCATAGCTCAACTCCGTAGGTCCTTAAGGCGTTATGATTGTCATATAAATAAGTCTTTTGTAGTTAAGTGAAAGGTTAGAGCGTCTGTCTAGTAAGTGTTGGAGTAGCCGAAAACGTCGAGCAGTTTCTTGTTTTAAAAAACTATATTTTATTTTAACAAAACTTACCGTTTTCGACCTAAACTTCTCCCAAACACACAGAGACCTTTTTGTGGAACTTATTTAATGATTTAGACTCAAAGAACCCTGAAAAGTATGTTTCCGGTGCACTCTCAAATTCAATGCACATCAAGTTTATCAATTTCATAAACAGGATACAATACATTATACTTTCGAGTTTATCGGCTTATAATGATTTATTAAGATAGTTTTCTATTTTTTTTTCAGATCTGTTGAAGAGCTATGGTTCCAAGAAGATAAATGAAAAGAAACCCAATTCTAGAAGCAGTCCTCAAAATGCATCTCACTATACCCAACGCCCAAGTTTACATCTTCTCCACATCATGTGAGTATACTTTATAGAGTCTGGGTAAGGACTGATTTGAAAAAGAACTGATCCATACAATGTTTTGGAATTTCTTACCTACTTTCATTCCTCAAGCTTTTCCCTAATCTCTTTCAAATACCATTCATTGCCATATCCTCATTGACCAATCTTCCGTTCTTACGCAAACAACAATTTACATTTAAAAAAACATGTATGATATATAATATGTATATTGTCTCTGGCAATCTCGTGGCAAAACTAAAACGTCTTTTGCCATTTTATGAGCCTATTTTACGCCTTAAAGCCCTAACTAACAACAACAACCACCCGATTCCAAGAAGAGTTGAAGTGGCTTAACCTCTCCTACCGTTATAAGTACTTCCTGGCATCTTTCCTCTGCCAAGTTCTCCAATCCCACCGCCAATCGTACATCTCTGATATTTTATTGAGGATGTATATTCGACTGTAGAAACTATTATAGGTGGAATAGTCAGGAATCAGTAATTTTTTGAAAAGTTTTTAATTTTGCCAACGTTTCGGCTCAAGCTTGTGAGATCTGAGATATGTACTCTTCATCTTATAAACCTACCACAACATGCTCATCATCAGTGTCACCTTCACAACATCCGGACGCCGATTCATCACTTACTGGTACTTCATCTCCAGCAACAATCACAGCGACATC
Source organism: Piezodorus guildinii (assembly GCA_023052935.1). Taxonomy (NCBI): domain Eukaryota; kingdom Metazoa; phylum Arthropoda; class Insecta; order Hemiptera; family Pentatomidae; genus Piezodorus; species Piezodorus guildinii. The sequence continues at coordinate 184,158,240 of CM041293.1, read as the reverse complement.
AGAAAATAACACTAGAACTGAGCCTGATGATGACTCACAAGCTTGACCGAAACGTTGGCAAGATTATAAATAAAAAAAAAAAAATGATTCCTGACTATTCCACCTATAACTCTGATATTTTACTTTTCAAATCCTCCCTCCACTACCGCAACACTCGCGTCTGAAGTCTTGCATATATCGTCCCATCGAAACTCAGTTTTCGAGCGACCTTTCCTAATTCGATCCTTATCCGTGTGGAACTCCATTACTTCTTGTATCCGTGACTCTAATGATCTCCTAAACTTCAAATTCGTTTGTTCTATCACTTAATGTCCCTCGAATTTTCGACTAATCCTAATTAGTTTGCTATTTTTAATCAAAATCAAAATAAAACCAATAGAAACAATTGTTTATTTATTGTATTTTATGTTCTAATAAATAAACAAACGTTTCTTTATTATGTTTATGTTTTGGCGGGCATAATAAACTAGGTATTTATCGGCCTAAAACCACTCCCCTACCTTTTATGTTCTGTGGTATTTCGCTCTTATTTAAGGACACATTATTAAAAAAAAAATAGTAAATTTCTTCTTTATCAAAATTATATATATATATATATATATATATATATATATATTTGTGTATATTTCTTACTTTATTATTATTATTATTATTAATTGTAATTTATGTTTTTTATACTCTATGACGCTTAAGTTTATATTTTGACGTTCTTTTAATATTATTTTAAAGGAACTAGTCCAACAATAAATACAATTACTATTATACAGATATTTATATTTTATTTGGTTTTTAATTTGTCATTTCATTTATATAACAAAAAAATATTAGCTGTTCTTTAATTGATTATTTACATTAGTGAAACTTGGCTAAATAGACATAAAATGTATTTCCTTTATTATTCTTGAGGACTCAATGTCCCAAAATAAAAATTACTTTTCAATAACTCATTCCTCTTTCGTAGGCTACCTGAGCCTGGTAATGTCAGGACTAAGCTTGGCCTGGCCAGAACCACTGACTGCCTGGTACAGCAGTATCAACAGCTCTGTTCCGATGACCGAAGATGAGGTGTCCTGGATGGTGTCTTTGGTAGAAGCGGGTGCAGTTCTCTCGCCACTTCCCAGTGGCATCATGGCAGATGTGTAAGTACTGTCATATATTTTTTGCTATCTTAAAACGTATAGAAGCATTGTGATGTGACGCTTGAATGATTAACAAGATATTTCTTTCATTGAAGAAGTCAATATCCTTTAGCCTCAGATCGTATGTTTTACTCTTCGGTTCGGCCACCGTCTTCACCTTTTCTTTCTATATCTTGCGACCTCCTTGGAAATCTCTAATTCCCATGTTGACTTGGATGACTGTTCCGCCTGCTCCTCTCCAAGCTAGCCCAAGAGCAGCTTTTGTTTCATGACTAACCGAGGGTAGTTCTTCTCTGTGAGAACGTACAAATCTCTTCCCCTCAGCAATTTGGCTCTTAGTGAATTAAAGACAATGCAGGAAATTTTGATGTGTTCAGCAATTGAGACGTTGATTTCCAAAAGGTACTAAAGGACATTTTTTACAAAATTGATTTTTTTAGATATTTGTATTCTCATCACTTAAATGTATCTAAATCTCCTATTTTATTTTATCTAATGTACACCCAAGTCCTTTATAAACGCAATTTAGAAATATAATAATTATTATAGGGACTTCTTACACATTTAATTTCGTTCCAAATCATACTAAAACATCTCATTTCATAACTTTAATATGATGTTATATATATAGTAAAAAACCAATTCTAGATTTTAATGCGAAATTAATCAAATTAGATGATTTAATAATATAGTAATGATAGATTTTCGCGCTTCCTGTAAAATTTCCTAGAATGGATATGGTACCTTTTGGAAATCAACGTCTCAATTGCTGTAGCTAGTATTTCTACCTCATGTCATAAACCTTTACTCGCATTCCATTTTCCCATTCCCAGATACATTTCACTTTCGATCGTGATTCTTCTACAATTACTTCCAATTCGTTTGTTACACGTTCTGGTTGGCTATTGATTATAATTTGTTCTAATTATATTTGAAATTCTGCTTTGGCCGTCAGACAATGTAGAGTTTTCAGCGACATCTCGGATGACAGTGGTAATCCTTTGGAATCTACATTCCAGTTCGTTACTTTTTTTTGGATGCAAGTTTTTTATAGGCATAATTTCCTCCTCTTGCGTACTACTGAAGGTGATTAAGATCTCAACCTACCAATGTGTATATCTTCTATCATACATTTTTTTCCTTTAAAAGGTTTTAGCATTCCATGACCATCTTCATTGTTAATGGTTTCCTTGCAATCTACTATTTGTTTTCTAAAACGTTATGAATTTTGCAGAGTTGGGAGAAAGCCAGTCTTGCTGGTGAGCGCAGTCGTATCCTTCCTGGGATGGTTGCTGGTGCTGGTGACCAAGTCGGTCCCCTGCCTCTACATAGCCCGTATTCTCGGTGGTCTCACCCTCGGCTGCGCGCCCACGGTGGCTCCAGTCTATATCGCCGAAGTGGCACCTCCGGAGATCCGTGGCGCACTCTCTGGGCAGCTGGTCTGCATGTTCTTCATCGGCCAGCTCCTGGCGTACTGTACCGGGCCTTACATGTCCTACAACGGCTACATCTGCTTCTGCATGGCCATCCCTATAGTGTTCTTCCTCTCATTCGTCTTCGCGCCAGAGACCCCTTTCTACTACCTGAAGAAGAACAATCTGGTAGCCGCGGAAAAATCGATGGAGCGTCTTCGAGGGACGGTTGTCGAAGAAGAGTTGAACCAGATGTTCTCTCAACTGAAGGACGACCAGGACGAGACCAAGGGTAGCTGGAGGGAGCTCTTCACGCTAAAGACATTCAAGATCCTCATTGTGCTTCAGGTAACAACATTATTCACTTAAGATCGTAATTTTAAGATTGGCATTGTCATATCTTAGTACTAATATGTTTATGACACTTTTTGCTGTGACTATTAAACAGTAGAACAGAACATTTAACAAAAAGCTGAAACCGGTCAAAAACAGATACTCTGGAGCTTTTTAATAGTTAATCAGAGTAGGATACTGAACAATTTCTAACAGGTTTCTTCTCCAGGTGTTTTGGGATGTTTTTGTTTTGCCTATTTTTTACCCAATTTTACTGTATAAAATTATGAATTTACTATATGTAGTTATGAGATTACATTCTTTGCGCAGATTCTGAGCTTCGTGAGCCACATGAACGGCCTTCCTTCGCTCTCGCTCTACGCCACTGAGATCCTCGGCGAGACCTGGATCACGATCGGGATGGGCGTCATCATCACAGTCACTTCCTTCGCCGCTGCCTTCTTGACCGATCCCTTCGGCCGGAAGCCGCTTCTAGTCTGGAGCCTGCTCGGTAGCGCGGTGTTCACTACCATCCTCACTGTGTACTTCCTCAACCACATCAAGTGGGTCATGATCGTAGGCCTCATCGGGTTCTGCGTCATCTCCTCTATCGGGATATCCCCGCTGATCATGACACTCCAGGCCGAACTGTTTCCGACTTCCACAAGGGCCTTGGCCAGCGCAATCACTGAACTAACGCTCTCCGCTTCCAGCTTCATCTGCCTCAAGATGTTCGTCCCGATCAACAACGCCTACGGAGTCTACGTGAACTTCATCATCTACACCGTGTTGTCCGTCTTAGGAGCAGTATCAGTCTTCTTCCTTCCAGAGACTTCACAAACAGTCATGGATGCTGGTTAATCTTTATATGTCACTGTATACTACTGTAAATACTCTTTTTATCTTCTTTTTTTTAAGTTGTAAATATAAGATTCATTTTTCTTTTTAATTTTTAATCCTTTACCTTTAAAACCCACAAAGGGTATTGGATTCAGTACTTATAGAGATTATAAGAGCGACCTTGGGGTATAGAGACCCTCCTCCATACCACAGGGTTGCTCAACGGCTTAAATAACATAATAAATAATTTTGTCTCAGCCGGGGTTCAAACCTGGGACCTGGAGAACAATAGGCTAGTGCTCTATCCACTAGGCCAAGCAGCTCCCATTGAGGGTAAAAAAAAAAAAAAGAAATAAACAATCTAATAAAGAAATTTCTTTGTTATAATGATAATGATAAAAATAACTTTATTCTGGGACTATGTCCCTTAAGAATAACAATGTCATACAGTAAATATACACTTCAATATATAGCATTTCCAAGTCAAATTCAACCTTTTCCAAGTCAAATTCAACCTTTTCCAAGTTAAATTCAACCTTTTCCAAGTCAAATTCAACCTTTTCCAAGTCAAATTCAACCTTTTCCAAGTCAAATTCAACCTTTTCCAAGTCAAATTCAACCTTTTCCATTTCAAATTCAACCTTTTTCGATTTCAATAAAATAATAAAAATCAAATTAACATGATTTTATGTTTTAATCGTTATTTTAATTACACCTTGTGTTTTTAACCCTTGTGGCTTGTTAAATGTTCCCAGGGGCCTTTCTACATATAATTAGTCACGAATATAATAATAAGTATAACCGATACTTTAATTTTAAGACATTTGCGATACAAGGTCTGGTAGTCGGATTAGCGGGATTCGTTTTATTTTACTTTTATAATCGCGGGCGAAAATATTATCAATAGAGGTTTATTTTAACTTTTTCGTATTTATTGGATAGTATGCTCAGCAGATGCGTTCCCAAAGGTTCGTTACCGATTATACTATTAATTTTAATCGCGCTCGCTCAAATATGGGTTTATTATAACTTTTTCGTATTTATTGGATACAAGGCTCAGTAGCTGCGTTCCCAAAGTTTCGTTACCGACTACACTATTAATTTTAATCGCGCTCGCTCAAATATGGGTTTATTATAACTTTTTCGTATTTATTGGATACAAGGCTCAGTAGCTGCGTTCCCAAAGGTTCGTTACCGACTACACTATTAATTTTAATCGCGCTCGCTCAAATATGGGTTTATTATAACTTTTTCGTATTTATTGGATACAAGGCTCAGTAGCTGCGTTCCCAAAGGTTCGTTACGGACTACACTATTAATTTTAATCGCGCTCGCTCAAATATGGGTTTATTATAACTTTTTCGTATTTATTGGATACTAGGCTCAGTAGCTGCGTTCCCAAAGGTTCGTTACCGATTATACTATTAATTTTAATCGCGGTCGCTCAAATATGGGTTTATTATAACTTTTTCGTATTTATTGGATACAAGGCTCAGTAGCTGCGTTCCCAAAGGTTCGTTACCGACTACACTATTAATTTTAATCGCGCTCGCTCAAATATGGGTTTATTATAACTTTTTCGTATTTATTGGATACAAGGCTCAGTAGCTGCGTTCCCAAAGGTTCGTTACCGACTACACTATTAATTTTAATCGCGCTCGCTCAAATATGGGTTTATTATAACTTTTTCGTATTTATTGGATACAAGGCTCAGTAGCTGCGTTCCCAAAGGTTCGTTACGGACTACACTATTAATTTTAATCGCGCTCGCTCAAATATGGGTTTATTATAACTTTTTCGTATTTATTGGATACTAGGCTCAGTAGCTGCGTTCCCAAAGGTTCGTTACCGATTAAACTAATAATTTTAATCGCGCTCACTCAAATATGGGTTTATTATAACTTTTTCGTATTTATTGGATACTAGGCTCAGTAGCTGCGTTTCTAAAGGTTCGTTACCGATTACACTATTAATTGTTATCGCGCTCGCTCAATAATGGGTTTATTATAAATTTGTGTTTCTTTTCTATGCTAATTTCTGTATTTTATGTTTCGGGAGTTTTGTTAGTGAATGTGTTAATGTTTTTTTAGTCAGTTGGTCTAATGTATGTTTATTTCGTGTTTTTGTAACTTTTCATGTATTGGGTTACCGCTTATCCTTTTTTTCAGGAAAGTAAGTTATCTTTTTGGTTAATATTTTGGAGTTTGATAATAATCAGCTAAACAGAACGATTTTATAAGTACATTCTTATTTGATAAACCTCTACTTGAGTTAGCGCAATTAAAATTAATAGTATAATCTGTAACGAGTCCTTGGTTACGCAGCGACTGAGCCTAGTATGCAGTAAATACGAATAAGTTAAAATAAACCTCTTCTTGAGCGAGAGCACTTAAAATAAATTGAATAATTAGGATAGCAACCCCCGCAACGCATCAACTGAGCCTAATAGCGAATAAATACGAAAAAGTTATAATAAACCCATATTTGAGCGAGCGTACGAATAATTAATAGAATGGTCGGGAAAGAACCCCCCGTAACGCAGCTACTGAGCCTAGTATCCAATAAATACGAAAAAGTTATAATAAACCCATATTTGAGCGAGCGCGATTAAAATTAATAGTGTAGTCGGTAACGAACCTTTGGGAACGCAGCTACTGAGCCTTGTATCCAATAAATACGAAAAAGTTATAATAAACCCATATTTGAGCGAGCGCGATTAAAATTAATAGTGTAATCGGTAACGAACCTTTGGGAACGCAGCTACTGAGCCTAGTATCCAATAAATACGAAAAAGTTATGATAAACCGATATTTGAGGGAGCGCGATTAAAATTAATAGTGTAATCGGTAACGAACCTTTGGGAACGCAGCTACTGAGCCTTGTATCCAATAAATACGAAAAAGTTATAATAAACCCATATTTGAGCGAGCGCGATTAAAATTAATAGTATAATCGGTAACGAACCTTTGGGAACGCATCTGCTGAGCATACTATCCAATAAATACGAAAAAGTTAAAATAAACCTCTATTGATAATATTTTCGCCCGCGATTATAAAAGTAAAATAAAACGAATCCCGCTAATCCGACTACCAGACCTTGTATCGCAAATGTCTTAAAATTAAAGTATCGGTTATACTTATTATTATATTCGTGACTAATTATAAGTAGAAAGGCCCCTGGGAACATTTAACAAGCCACAAGGGTTAAAAACACAAGGTGTAATTAAAATAACCATTAAAACATAAAATCATGTTAATTTGATTTTTATTATTTTATTGAAATCGAAAAAGGTTGAATTTGAAATGGAAAAGGTTGAATTTGACTTGGAAAAGGTTGAATTTGACTTGGAAAAGGTTGAATTTGACTTGGAAAAGGTTGAATTTGACTTGGAAATGCTATATACATGTCATGCCGAGGGACCAAAAAAATAAATTTTTATTCACATATGTGTAAAAAAAAAATTAATAACAAAACTTATTTATATAGATGTATACAATATATATGGAATATAAACAAACGAAAATCTGCTATAAAATAATAGAGCTGAACAATTTACAAGTAAATAAAATAAATGAATTAATCTATAACTCTAGGATTTTGGTAAAATAAAAATTGATAAAAAGATGGAAGGTGGCACTTAGAATATGTTAAGGGCCCTGTTCTCTTACATATTTTTTGTACTTTTCTCCTTTAGTTAGCATGTTTAGCTATTATTTATCAATGCTGACAAGTTAATGTGCCTAATTTTTGAAATATATAAAATTAAAGGTACTTTAGTTGAAGAAAATTTAAAACATCGGCATTTAAGCTCTGTCAGAGTATTTCAATCAGAATAAAACCTGCATCATATTAAAGCTTATTAAATTTTATATCGATATACCGAGTTTAATAAAAATCATTAGAGCTGTTTTTGAGAAAATGGTAAATAGTTGTAACATGCATAGCCACTTTACTCTTCTGGTTAGCCGATTTTGATGAAAATTTTGCTGTAACATCTCGGGCCTATAGTTGTCTCAAATATAAAATTTCAGTTTCATAGGACTTTTCGATTTCGTGCTGGATTTACCACATACACACGGACACACAGACCTTTTTGCGGGATTTGGTCATTTGGACTGAAGGAATCATAAAAAGTGTATTTCAGTTGAAAACTGGAATTCGAAAATTCTCACGATCGCAATACTTCCCCTTACTATATATTTCATATATAGGTCAGTGAAAGTAAAAACAAAAAACCGCCCTTATGCTACTACTACAAAGGTGACCTCTTGAAATACGAAGAAACAGATGGTTTCAGACCTCAAACTGAACCATCAATCAGTCATTTCCAAGTTACGGGTGAATTGTGTAACATTCAACATCCCATAAATTGATAACATAGATAAGAGCGACATCCGATGCACCCTCCCGCAAGGGCTATGCATAGTCATATACTAATGCATAAACATGATCGTAAACAACCATGGCTATATTGCACCTCTCTGGACTGTCTGTTGGCGGGGGCGAATGTCATGTTATTAGGTTCATGCCTATAGCACTAACGATCTTTCTTAAATCATGTCATTATATTTATGCTATTCTTCGAGTTCCAACAATAACACTTAGCAACAAACCCAGTGTAATAAACCTGTGAGTCATAAAAAGGCTCACTTACAAGAACGTTCATTTCGTCGTTCTAGTCCATTAGTTGGTTGGAAAAACAAACGGTATGGAAAGACGAACTAATGTTAACATACACCATCCTTATTACTTATATAGTATGAGTATTATTATTACTATATATAGTAAGGGGAAGTATTGCCATCGTGAAAATTTTCGAATTCCAGTTTTCAACGGAAATACACGTTGTAGGGTCTCCTGAGTCCAAATAACCAAGTCCCGCAAAAAGGTCTGAGTGTGTGTGTGTGTGTCTGTGTGTGTGTGCGTGGTAACTCCCGGACGGAAACGAAAAGTCATATGAAACTGAAATTTCATATTTAAGAAAGACAACTATACGCCCGAGACGTTACAAAACCTTTTTCATCAAAATGAGCTTACCAGAAGAGCCACTTTTTACCATGCATTTTGCTCCTTTTTTCGATTTTCTCGAAAACGGTTCCGACGATTTTGTTTTAATGGGCTTTAATATCATGTGGGTTTTATTCTGATAAAAATAGTCTGACTGAGCTTAAATGTCGATATTTTAAGACATCGTTATAACTTAAGAACAGTAATATACATGTGTGATACACCGTTGGAAAGCTAAAGATTTTAGAAAAAAATATTATCTAATACACAACAGCTAGTAAAAGTTAATAGAGAGTCATAAAAGGCCGATAAAACTAAGTGATTGTTTCAGATAATAATATAATAGATTTTTTAATAAAACACATGTTTCTATAGAAATTTAATTTTTTTTTTTTTTTTTTTTTTTTTTTTTATCTTTATTTATTGTAATCTACACCTGTCGATTAATTAATTAAATCTTTAATAGTTTCACGTATTTTTATCTCTAACTGTATTTGAAAATTCTTTCATTGATTTGAAAAATGGAGGTAAGTGAAAGTCGTGTGTTGCCCGCACCAGATTTTTTTTATATGTATAAATACACGTAAATGATAAAACCTAAAATTAGAAAAAATAAATAATTTATTAAAGAAAGAAAAAACAAACGTAACATTATAACGTATTATCATATTATATTATAGCATTAATAGATTATTATTAAATTATTTTTAAACAAATATTTCTTAGAAAGTTATATAATGCTGATTTTTTTTTGTATGTATGCCCAATTTCCCTTGTTCTGCTATAAATACTGTTACAAGGAAGTATTTACAGATTTCATCAGAAAAATTATTTTTTTAAAAATCTTTATTGTTAAATAAAATGTATACCTATAGAGAGTAAAACATAAAATAAATTACTTAAAATGTCCACCTTTAGCTTTGATACACGCATTTAATCTCCGTGACTGACTGGACGTCGATAGTCTTGATGACTATCAATAGCATCACGCAGTACTTCTTGAGGAAAGCGCTTAACTACTCGGACCAGAGATTGTTTGAGGCTTTCCAAGATATGAAACGAAAGGAAAAACTATTTTATTATCCTGGGATTAAAGTCCCTTAGGAATAAAATAAAAATACAGATTTCATGACCGCAACAATATGCTCATAGCTTTAAACAACAAATAAATAAACTAAACTAATTAATTGAGGTTATAAAATGTGTACATATTTCCAAATCAGACGCTTAGACTTGATTAGCTATGGTGTGCACTATGGCATGCCATCCTCTCCAGTTCCTGCCAACTAACCATCCTCCTAGCCAGTAACGTAGTGTGTTGAGGTTATGGTTTCCTGAGGGCCAATCCGAGCCAAATATGAACGCTGGAATGTTCTTTTGCAGCCACTGCCGAGTTGACCTGGTCTTGCGAGCTGAAGCGAAATCCTGCTGGAAACCACACTGATTCCCATTAAACAGAGTATCATTTAGAAGTTTGACTACAGGTTCCAAATTATCGTCCCGCTAGTTTTAAGCGTTTTTCATAAAAATGAAGCTTTGTGGTTCCATCAAAGCAAACGATCACCAGAGAGTAAGGGTATTTTTCAACTCTTCTAATGACATCCTGAACTTCTTTAGAGCTTTGTTCGTTTTTCATGACCGTTTGCGTTTTTTTTTTATATTTAGATAGAGCTATTATTATTATCTATAAATTTTTTAAAATACAACTATCTACCAAAGTAACTTTTCTCTTTTTTTTCTTTCATAAGATCCCTTCTCCTGACTAATATAAACCTAAAAATAAAACAATTAAAGAAATCGAAAAAGGAAAAAAGCAAATTCATTTATATATATATATATATATATATATATATATATATATATATATATATATATATATATATAAAACAAGATGACATAGTTATTTTTATAGAAAAAGAAAATTTAAAATATCGATATTCAAGACCTTTCAGACTATTTCAATCAGCTATATATTTATAATTAAACTAATCAATCGATTGGCGCTGGCTCTATTAGACCTAATTTAATTTTACCTTCCTCTTTAAACCTTTAAATGTCACCTTATACTAACTGATATAACTCTTGAACAGATCCTGAGCTTCGTTGGTAAAATGAAGGGCCTTTCGCCACTCGCTCTGTATGCCACTGAGTGTACCTGTATCACTATCGTAGTGGGACTTATCTAAGGGACTTAGTGACTGTGTCACTTCCTTCTTGACCGACCCGGTCGGCCGGAAGCCGCTTCTAGTCTGGAGCCTGCTCGGTAGCGCGGTGTTCACTACCATCCTCACTGTGTACTTCCTCAACCACATCAAGTGGGTCATGATCGTAGGCCTCATCGGGTTCTGCGTCATCTCCTCTATCGGGATATCCCCGCTGATCATGACACTCCAGGCCGAACTGTTTCCGACTTCCACAAGGGCCTTGGCCAGCGCAATCACTGAACTAACGCTCTCCGCTTCCAGCTTCATCTGCCTCAAGATGTTCGTCCCGATCAACAACGCCTACGGAGTCTACGTGAACTTCATCATCTACACCGTGTTGTCCGTCTTAGGAGCAGTATCAGTCTTCTTCCTTCCAGAGACTTCACAAACAGTCATGGATGCTGGTTAATCTTTATATGTCACTGTATACTACTGTAAATACTCTTTTTATCTTCTTTTTTTTAAGTTGTAAATATAAGATTCATTTTTCTTTTTAATTTTTAATCCTTTACCTTTAAAACCCACAAAGGGTATTGGATTCAGTACTTATAGAGATTATAAGAGCGACCTTGGGGTATAGAGACCCTCCTCCATACCACAGGGTTGCTCAACGGCTTAAATAACATAATAAATAATTTTGTCTCAGCCGGGGTTCAAACCTGGGACCTGGAGAACAATAGGCTAGTGCTCTATCCACTAGGCCAAGCAGCTCCCATTGAGGGTAAAAAAAAAAAAAGAAATAAACAATCTAATAAAGAAATTTCTTTGTTATAATGATAATGATAAAAATAACTTTATTCTGGGACTATGTCCCTTAAGAATAACAATGTCATACAGTAAATATACACTTCAATATATAGCATTTCCAAGTCAAATTCAACCTTTTCCAAGTCAAATTCAACCTTTTCCAAGTTAAATTCAACCTTTTCCAAGTCAAATTCAACCTTTTCCAAGTCAAATTCAACCTTTTCCAAGTCAAATTCAACCTTTTCCAAGTCAAATTCAACCTTTTCCATTTCAAATTCAACCTTTTTCGATTTCAATAAAATAATAAAAATCAAATTAACATGATTTTATGTTTTAATCGTTATTTTAATTACACCTTGTGTTTTTAACCCTTGTGGCTTGTTAAATGTTCCCAGGGGCCTTTCTACATATAATTAGTCACGAATATAATAATAAGTATAACCGATACTTTAATTTTAAGACATTTGCGATACAAGGTCTGGTAGTCGGATTAGCGGGATTCGTTTTATTTTACTTTTATAATCGCGGGCGAAAATATTATCAATAGAGGTTTATTTTAACTTTTTCGTATTTATTGGATAGTATGCTCAGCAGATGCGTTCCCAAAGGTTCGTTACCGATTATACTATTAATTTTAATCGCGCTCGCTCAAATATGGGTTTATTATAACTTTTTCGTATTTATTGGATACAAGGCTCAGTAGCTGCGTTCCCAAAGTTTCGTTACCGACTACACTATTAATTTTAATCGCGCTCGCTCAAATATGGGTTTATTATAACTTTTTCGTATTTATTGGATACAAGCCTCAGTAGCTGCGTTCCCAAAGGTTCGTTACCGACTACACTATTAATTTTAATCGCGCTCGCTCAAATATGGGTTTATTATAACTTTTTCGTATTTATTGGATACAAGGCTCAGTAGCTGCGTTCCCAAAGGTTCGTTACGGACTACACTATTAATTTTAATCGCGCTCGCTCAAATATGGGTTTATTATAACTTTTTCGTATTTATTGGATACTAGGCTCAGTAGCTGCGTTCCCAAAGGTTCGTTACCGATTATACTATTAATTTTAATCGCGGTCGCTCAAATATGGGTTTATTATAACTTTTTCGTATTTATTGGATACAAGGCTCAGTAGCTGCGTTCCCAAAGGTTCGTTACCGACTACACTATTAATTTTAATCGCGCTCGCTCAAATATGGGTTTATTATAACTTTTTCGTATTTATTGGATACAAGGCTCAGTAGCTGCGTTCCCAAAGGTTCGTTACCGACTACACTATTAATTTTAATCGCGCTCGCTCAAATATGGGTTTATTATAACTTTTTCGTATTTATTGGATACAAGGCTCAGTAGCTGCGTTCCCAAAGGTTCGTTACCGACTACACTATTAATTTTAATCGCGCTCGCTCAAATATGGGTTTATTATAACTTTTTCGTATTTATTGGATACAAGGCTCAGTAGCTGCGTTCCCAAAGGTTCGTTACCGATTAAACTAATAATTTTAATCGCGCTCACTCAAATATGGGTTTATTATAACTTTTTCGTATTTATTGGATACTAGGCTCAGTAGCTGCGTTTCTAAAGGTTCGTTACCGATTACACTATTAATTGTTATCGCGCTCGCTCAATAATGGGTTTATTATAAATTTGTGTTTCTTTTCTATGCTAATTTCTGTATTTTATGTTTCGGGAGTTTTGTTAGTGAATGTGATAATGTTTTTTTAGTCAGTTGGTCTAATGTATGTTTATTTCGTGTTTTTGTAACTTTTCATGTATTGGGTTACCGCTTATCCTTTTTTTCAGGAAAGTAAGTTATCTTTTTGGTTAATATTTTGGAGTTTGATAATAATCAGCTAAACAGAACGATTTTATAAGTACATTCTTATTTGATAAACCTCTACTTGAGTTAGCGCAATTAAAATTAATAGTATAATCTGTAACGAGTCCTTGGTTACGCAGCGACTGAGCCTAGTATGCAGTAAATACGAATAAGTTAAAATAAACCTCTTCTTGAGCGAGAGCACTTAAAATAAATTGAATAATTAGGATAGCAACCCCCGCAACGCATCAACTGAGCCTAATAGCGAATAAATACGAAAAAGTTATAATAAACCCATATTTGAGCGAGCGTACGAATAATTAATAGAATGGTCGGGAAAGAACCCCCCGTAACGCAGCTACTGAGCCTAGTATCCAATAAATACGAAAAAGTTATAATAAACCCATATTTGAGCGAGCGCGATTAAAATTAATAGTGTAGTCGGTAACGAACCTTTGGGAACGCAGCTACTGAGCCTTGTATCCAATAAATACGAAAAAGTTATAATAAACCCATATTTGAGCGAGCGCGATTAAAATTAATAGTGTAATCGGTAACGAACCTTTGGGAACGCAGCTACTGAGCCTAGTATCCAATAAATACGAAAAAGTTATGATAAACCGATATTTGAGGGAGCGCGATTAAAATTAATAGTGTAATCGGTAACGAACCTTTGGGAACGCAGCTACTGAGCCTTGTATCCAATAAATACGAAAAAGTTATAATAAACCCATATTTGAGCGAGCGCGATTAAAATTAATAGTATAATCGGTAACGAACCTTTGGGAACGCATCTGCTGAGCATACTATCCAATAAATACGAAAAAGTTAAAATAAACCTCTATTGATAATATTTTCGCCCGCGATTATAAAAGTAAAATAAAACGAATCCCGCTAATCCGACTACCAGACCTTGTATCGCAAATGTCTTAAAATTAAAGTATCGGTTATACTTATTATTATATTCGTGACTAATTATAAGTAGAAAGGCCCCTGGGAACATTTAACAAGCCACAAGGGTTAAAAACACAAGGTGTAATTAAAATAACCATTAAAACATAAAATCATGTTAATTTGATTTTTATTATTTTATTGAAATCGAAAAAGGTTGAATTTGAAATGGAAAAGGTTGAATTTGACTTGGAAAAGGTTGAATTTGACTTGGAAAAGGTTGAATTTGACTTGGAAAAGGTTGAATTTGACTTGGAAATGCTATATACATGTCATGCCGAGGGACCAAAAAAATAAATTTTTATTCACATATGTGTAAAAAAAAAATTAATAACAAAACTTATTTATATAGATGTATACAATATATATGGAATATAAACAAACGAAAATCTGCTATAAAATAATAGAGCTGAACAATTTACAAGTAAATAAAATAAATGAATTAATCTATAACTCTAGGATTTTGGTAAAATAAAAATTGATAAAAAGATGGAAGGTGGCACTTAGAATATGTTAAGGGCCCTGTTCTCTTACATATTTTTTGTACTTTTCTCCTTTAGTTAGCATGTTTAGCTATTATTTATCAATGCTGACAAGTTAATGTGCCTAATTTTTTGAAATATATAAAATTAAAGGTACTTTAGTTGAAGAAAATTTAAAACATCGGCATTTAAGCTCTGTCAGAGTATTTCAATCAGAATAAAACCTGCATCATATTAAAGCTTATTAAATTTTATATCGATATACCGAGTTTAATAAAAATCATTAGAGCTGTTTTTGAGAAAATGGTAAATAGTTGTAACATGCATAGCCACTTTACTCTTCTGGTTAGCCGATTTTGATGAAAATTTTGCTGTAACATCTCGGGCCTATAGTTGTCTCAAATATAAAATTTCAGTTTCATAGGACTTTTCGATTTCGTGCTGGATTTACCACATACACACGGACACACAGACCTTTTTGCGGGATTTGGTCATTTGGACTGAAGGAATCATAAAAAGTGTATTTCAGTTGAAAACTGGAATTCGAAAATTCTCACGATCGCAATACTTCCCCTTACTATATATTTCATATATAGGTCAGTGAAAGTAAAAACAAAAAACCGCCCTTATGCTACTACTACAAAGGTGACCTCTTGAAATACGAAGAAACAGATGGTTTCAGACCTCAAACTGAACCATCAATCAGTCATTTCCAAGTTACGGGTGAATTGTGTAACATTCAACATCCCATAAATTGATAACATAGATAAGAGCGACATCCGATGCACCCTCCCGCAAGGGCTATGCATAGTCATGTACTAATGCATAAACATGATCGTAAACAACCATGGCTATATTGCACCTCTCTGGACTGTCTGTTGGCGGGGGCGAATGTCATGTTATTAGGTTCATGCCTATAGCACTAACGATCTTTCTTAAATCATGTCATTATATTTATGCTATTCTTCGAGTTCCAACAATAACACTTAACAACAAACCCAGTGTAATAAACCTGTGAGTCATAAAAAGGCTCACTTACAAGAACGTTCATTTCGTCGTTCTAGTCCATTAGTTGGTTGGAAAAACAAACGGTATGGAAAGACGAACTAATGTTAACATACACCATCCTTATTACTTATATAGTATAAGTATTATTATTACTATATATAGTAAGGGGAAGTATTGCCATCGTGAAAATTTTCGAATTCCAGTTTTCAACGGAAATACACGTTGTAGGGTCTCCTGAGTCCAAATAACCAAGTCCCGCAAAAAGGTCTGAGTGTGTGTGTGTGTGTCTGTGTGTGTGTGTGTGTGTGTGCGTGGTAACTCCCGGACGGAAACGAAAAGTCATATGAAACTGAAATTTCATATTTAAGAAAGACAACTATACGCCCGAGACGTTACAAAACCTTTTTCATCAAAATGAGCTTACCAGAAGAGCCACTTTTTACCATGCATTTTGCTCCTTTTTTCGATTTTCTCGAAAACGGTTCCGACGATTTTGTTTTAATGGGCTTTAATATCATGTGGGTTTTATTCTGATAAAAATAGTCTGACTGAGCTTAAATGTCGATATTTTAAGACATCGTTATAACTTAAGAACAGTAATATACATGTGTGATACACCGTTGGAAAGCTAAAGATTTTAGAAAAAAATATTATCTAATACACAACAGCTAGTAAAAGTTAATAGAGAGTCATAAAAAGCCGATAAAACTAAGTGATTGTTTCAGATAATAATATAATAGATTTTTTAATAAAACACATGTTTCTATAGAAATTTAATTTTTTTTTTTTTTTTTTTTTTTTTATCTTTATTTATTGTAATCTACACCTGTCGATTAATTAATTAAATCTTTAATAGTTTCACGTATTTTTATCTCTAACTGTATTTGAAAATTCTTTCATTGATTTGAAAAATGGAGGTAAGTGAAAGTCGTGTGTTGCCCGCACCAGATTTTTTTTATATGTATAAATACACGTAAATGATAAAACCTAAAATTAGAAAAAATAAATAATTTATTAAAGAAAGAAAAAACAAACGTAACATTATAACGTATTATCATATTATATTATAGCATTAATAGCTTATTATTAAATTATTTTTAAACAAATATTTCTTAGAAAGTTATATAATGCTGATTTTTTTTTGTATGTATTCCCAATTTCCCTTGTTCTGCTATAAATACTGTTACAAGGAAGTATTTACAGATTTCATCAGAAAAATTATTTTTTTAAAAATCTTTATTGTTAAATAAAATGTATACCTATAGAGAGTAAAACATAAAATAAATTACTTAAAATGTCCACCTTTAGCTTTGATACACGCATTTAATCTCCGTGACTGACTGGACGTCGATAGTCTTGATGACTATCAATAGCATCACGCAGTACTTCTTGAGGAAAGCGCTTAACTACTCGGACCAGAGATTGTTTGAGACTTTCCAAGATATGAAACGAAAGGAAAAACTATTTTATTATCCTGGGATTAAAGTCCCTTAAGAATAAAATAAAAATACAGATTTCATGACCGCAACAATATGCTCATAGCTTTAAACAACAAATAAATAAACTAAACTAATTAATTGAGGTTATAAAATGTGTACATATTTCCAAATCAGACGCTTAGACTTGATTAGCTATGGTGTGCACTATGGCATGCCATCCTCTCCAGTTCCTGCCAACTAACCATCCTCCTAGCCAGTAACGTAGTGTGTTGAGGTTATGGTTTCCTGAGGGCCAATCCGAGCCAAATATGAACGCTGGAATGTTCTTTTGCAGCCACTGCCGAGTTGACCTGGTCTTGCGAGCTGAAGCGAAATCCTGCTGGAAACCACACTGATTCCCATTAAACAGAGTATCATTTAGAAGTTTGACTACAGGTTCCAAATTATCGTCCCGCTAGTTTTAAGCGTTTTTCATAAAAATGAAGCTTTGTGGTTCCATCAAAGCAAACGATCACCAGAGAGTAAGGGTATTTTTCAACTCTTCTAATGACATCCTGAACTTCTTTAGAGCTTTGTTCGTTTTTTATGACCGTTTGCGTTTTTTTTTATATTTAGATAGAGCTATTATTATTATCTATAAATTTTTTAAAATACAACTATCTACCAAAGTAACTTTTCTCTTTTTTTTCTTTCATAAGATCCCTTCTCCTGACTAATATAAACCTAAAAAAGAAACAATTAAAGAAATCGAAAAAGGAAAAAAGCAAATTCATTTATATATATATATATATATATATATATATATATATATATATATATATATATATATATATATATATATATATATAAAACAAGATGACATAGTTATTTTTATAGAAAAGAAAATTTAAAATATCGATATTCAAGACCTTTCAGACTATTTCAATCAGCTATATATTTATAATTAAACTAATCAATCGATTGGCGCTGGCTCTATTAGACCTAATTTAATTTTACCTTCCTCTTTAAACCTTTAAATGTCACCTTATACTAACTGATATAACTCTTGAACAGATCCTGAGCTTCGTTGGCAAAATGAAGGGCCTTTCGCCACTCGCTCTGTATGCCACTGAGACCCTCGGCGGTACCTGTATCACTATCGTAGTGGGACTTATCTAAGGGACTTAGTGACTGTGTCACTTCCTTCTTGACCGACCCGGTCGGCCGAAATCCCCTCCTCCTCTGGAGCCTTTTAGTTAGCGCGGTGGCCACAGCTATCCTCGCCGTGCACTTCGTCAACCTCATACAATTTGGCCGTGTTCTTCAGCCTCATCGGGTTCTGCATCGTCTCCTCTATTTAGATAACCCCACTGATCATGACACTCCAGGCCGAGCTGTTTCGGACTTCCATCCGGGCCTTAGCTAGCGCCGATACAGAGTTGACCGTTTCCCTTTCCTCCTTCCTCTGCCTTATGACGTTCGCCCCCATTCGGTACACACGTACAACTTCATTATTTACAGCATGCTGTCTGTCTTAGAGGAAGGATTTGTATTTCTTCTGCCAGAGATTAGGAGCATCAAAAATTAATACTGATAGGACACTTCGAATTACTGCAAATAATTTTACATTAATTTTAAACAAAGCAATAATTTAATTATATCAATCCATCTCTTTTCTTCACAAATAAGAATGTCACTATCCAATTAATTTTCCCTTCTCCCATATTCTTTTACCATTGTTTACACCCTCCAAAAATCTTCCTTCATACCCTGAATTCAATGTATTCTTGGTTGCCTTGTTCCTTCTCATTCCAATAATATTAGGGTTTGGCATCCTTTTTAGGTGGCATGTATTGTATATATACCAATCTATTTGATGTGCCTTGATGAACTCTACGATATCTTTATACTACAAATTTTAACAAGGTTCCTTCTGAACTTTTTTGGCAATTTTTTTTCAATAAAGTACCATATTAATGGACCAAAAAAACAAACAAGTACATAGAACCCAAATAATGAATGTATAAAAAACCGTCTGTCAACATAATAACTAGCTCCTGTCAGTGCTAATTAATTGATGTAATTATTTGACTTTTGAGAGTTGAAGAAAGACATTAGTTTTGGTGGTGGTCAGTATCAGAAACAATTAAATAGTATTTAGCCTCTCGAAAATATTCTAGAGGAAAACAAATTGAGATGGTTTGGCCACCTTCTTAGAATCTGAGTAGGACTGCTAGGATGACCTGTGAGACATAACTAGAAGGAAGAAGACCTCAAGAAAGACCTCTGACCAACTGGGAAGAAGGTGTAAAGGAGGCATTAAGGAAGCATAGGCCAGATTGGAAGTGGAGCAGAGAAGGTGTATGGATATACCAGATTATTTCAGAAGGGATATGTGGTCCAAGAGAGGGCAACCACAGACTGAGCAGTGGTAGAGAGGACAAGGCTATGATCATGATGATATAAATATTTAATTGTTTCCTTTTCTGACTGCCACCCAGAATAATTTCTTCCTTTAATAGAGAATTGAATTCTCTACAAATAAAAATTTGTTTTGACCAGGTAAAGGACTTTAGATACCTGGGTGGGCCCCCAATGAATGCGGACGAATAAAAGGAGAGATTGAAAACGGCTGGATGATGCTTTTAATTCCTCAGGAAAGGGCTTCCTAGACAGAAGGAAATCTCAAAGGCTACTAAGCATGAAGTCTGCAAAACCACATTCCTCTCTATCCTAACATATGAAAGTGAGTCTTGGACCCTCATTACCAAACATGAGATCCAAATCCAAGCTATGGAAATGCATTAATTAAAAAAATTGAGGGGAAAACAAGAGATAGAGTGAGGAACTCTACAATAAGAGCAAACCTTGATCTGAGGCCATCTGAGGATGTCTTCGAGGAGTTTAGATGGTTTGGACACATCTGGAGAGTGGCTGAAAACAGAATTGCCGGGGCTACTTATGACGAGGCTAGAGTGGAGGGGAGGAGGCCTTACCATAGGGAAGACCCAGAAAAACCTAGGAAGAGGAGTTAAGGAGGCCTTTAACAATAGAGGGATGGATTGGGGGAGGAGATGCAGCTGGAACTAGATAAAGAACTTTGGGTAAAGCTTTTTAGTTGACACCTTCCACTGCTCTGTTGTAAAATATGTCTTTATTAAGTAAATACAAAAGAAAAAAAAATCATTGAAATCAGTTAAGAAATAGCGTTTTGAACTTAGCAGTACTAAATGTCTATTTTCCTTGAAGATAAATTAACAGTGCAGCTGGTTCTAGTCTCTTAAGATCTTTGTTTAATTGATTGATATACATATACAGTACAGGTCAAAAGTTTGAGACGACCTGTGGTTTACATCAATAAATCATGAATAATCTTAAAGAATGCCTAAATAAAGCATTAGTATCTTTTTATTATTTGTATTTACAGGCAATTAGGCTAATTAGGTGTAATTGTAAGAGGAGTTTGTGACTATTGTAAATAATTAGAAATAATTTGATTAAATCTAATTATTACTGATACTTCTGCCATAAAAACATATATAAAAAATGTGATTTTTGTGCCTGGAGGTTTATTTGCAGTATAGTAATCCTCTAAGGAGAATTGAGAAGATAAATTTTATTCTTATTATTAATTTTCTACTGTCAAAGTTATAAGAAGTTCACTGCACGGGCAATTTTAGTTTTTTTTCATTAAACAACGGTTAAAAAGAATGAATATTCTGTTGAATTACTAATTGCTACCGCATAATGCATAAAGAGAAAAAATCTGAATGCCAAAGTGCCGCACAACAAAAAAAATCCAGTAAATTAATAGGTGGTCTCAAACTTTTGACCGGCAGTGTATGTTAATTGTCAACACATCTATATAAATTGTAATATTATAATATATTATTTAGAAATAATAATATAAAAAACATTGTTTAATTGTTTGCATTGTTTTTATAGGTTCCAGGCCATGTTTTATGCATTATCAATGTTATGAACATTTATTTTATATCATTAGTTTATTAGCAAACATTTATTTAGTCTGAGAAAGGACATTATTATTAGTGATCTTTAATTCATTCATTAAAATATTTAGTGAAACAAAATTAGAATAACATTTAACTAGAGAGAACAGAACACAAATACAGATAGGTTGGAGGAAATAAACAAACCTTTTATTATGTTCATTATAAAAGAGCGTTTCTTAAATTTATTTATTTTAATGACCTAAAAAATATGCTCATTTAAATTATTAGTGTATATATTCACTATGTTAAAAAAATAAAACTTCTATCAATATTTAAACTAAGCAAAAATATTAGTGTCTAGAACTTAAGAGTATATTAGATTAATATAAAAAATGCACCAAATCTATAACCAGTGAGGAATTAATCATACAGAAAATGTAGAAAACTACATAATTTTTCTCTGAAAAAAATAATAATAAAACAAGAATGTAAAATTAGTTTGAAATTGCTGAACTTAAGATTTTATGTGTTGTTTTTTTTCTTTTAAAGAAAAACTGTTTCAAGGTGTAAGTTTATATTTCTATTAATTGACCAGTAAAAAAAATTCAAGTTAAACATTAGGTGCAATAATTAAAGAAAAGGTAAAAATCATAGGATATTTCAAACAAATTCCCAATTATTAAGAAAATACAATATTGTTACAATATAAATTGAGACGTTGATTTCCAAAAGGTACTAAAGGACATTTTTTACGAAATTGATTTTTTTACATATTTGTATTCTCATCATTTAGTTTAATCTAAATATTCTATTAGATGATATCTGATGAATTCTCAAGTCCTTAAAAAACGCGATTTAGAAATGGGGTCATTTTCTAAAAGTACTAATTACGCATTTATTTTCGATCCAAATCATTCTAAAAAAATTCATTTCATAACTTTAATATGATGTTATTATTATAATAAAAAAATAATTCTAAATTTTAAGGCAAAAAAGACCCAAATTAGCTAGTTTGAAAATATAGTAATGAGAGATTTTCGCGCTTCCTATAAAATTTCCTAGAATGGATATAGTACCTTTTGGAAATCAACGTCTCAATTCTGTACTAACTAGGATGGTTAATTTAAAATATTAAGATCACTTGTTTATATTCTTGTTACCTTGGTAACCATAGCGAAAATCAACCGAAGCTCATAAAAAATATTGGAAAAAGTCATAATATATTGTAAATTAAAATAAATTTTATGTCTATAATACACTTTGTTTTATTTCACCGTAAAAACTACAAGGACTTAGTACCCATGTGTTAACTTATGATAATGTTTCTTTTAATTTAATTGGTTGTCATCTTGTTTTTTTCGCCTACAATTTAAGCAAAAACGTCAGCACACAAAGAAAATAAATTTTCCTTATTAAGATCTGATTTCTTGATGACAGCACCCCAACCAACTTCTACATCATATATTCTCTTCAGTCAACAATTTCCCCAACATTATATTATTATTATTATTATAACAACAAATATCAATATACATAAATAATCCATATATATATATATATATATATATATATATATATATATATATATATATATATACATACATATAATTTTAATATACTTTCATAAATAAATCATCAGTAAAATCAGTCAAGTTGTACGGGAAAACTATAGTAAGAGTACGAAATGGAGTCTGACATGAAAGACAAATATTATGATGTGTTGAAAATAAACTGAAAATGATATCGCACCAAAGTAAATTTGACTAAGAGATTACTTGGCACTCAATTTGTTTATGTTCAAACACAAATTCAGCTGGCCAATTAATAAAAGCTAATAATAAAAAAATAAAAAACTATTTAGAATTATGGATGGTTAATTATTTTTAAAGGTTATTTTTGTATATAACACTATTATTAAATATATATTCAGTATGTGTATGAAGAAATTCATTCTTTCTTCAACATATTTCTATTGTCAATTTATCAATTCTCAAATGATCTAGATCAAATGCAATTTATCGGGGTCACCTGTTGTGTATAGGCTAACACCCTTCTATGCCTTATTGTATGATTTCAGTATCATTTGTCTCATCTTGAATAAATGAATGAATAAAATAAAAACTTTATTCTGGGTCTTTATTATATTAATATAAATATAAATCTGAACAGTGGACAAACGGATTTTTTTGTATCCGTTATTTGGATTCTAATTATCGTGAATCATAAGCCATCAAATTTGAGGAGAAAGAGGGGTAATTTATATAATTTTTTTGTTGTTGAATACAAAGGTATCTTATTGAAAATAATAAACCATAAAAACGTTGAATAATATCTTTAAGTAATAGAAAATCAAAAAACAAAAACAAAAAAATATAGAATAAATAAAAGTAGTGAACTGATGTGGTCCTTAGAAGGTCCTTATACAGGAAAATAAATAAATAAAATAAGAATGAAAATTAAGTAAAAATCAACTTTATGACCATTGGTGTTAAAAGGATAGACATTATTCACAAATCTCGAATTTCAGGGTAGACATTTTCCACATAGCTTAAATCGAAATACTCAAATTAGTTGACATTTGGTTGGGAACAAAGAAGGTGTAGAAAAAGGAGAGATTTGAATGAAAATTGTGAAGGAGCATGGCGGATGTTTGATAGGAGGGTATTACTGAAGACAGGGCTAAGAAGGAACATTTATATTTTTTAATTCTAAGAGATGGCGAATAAGGTGAGGAAGATGGATTGTGGTTTTTAATTCTGTCGTGAATGAGTGGTTAAGTCAAAATCTTTCATTTTATACGTGGGGGACTTAAACTTTATGTAATACCTAAAATAGAGTTATAACATACAGCTTTCTTTCCACCTAAACGTTCGTCCACCAAGAAATTTCTTTAACCAATTTAACACGAAGTTGGAGACGGTCTGAGTGAGTGATACGTGGAGTTAACTCATTTTTATTTAACTCAAGTTAACCAGTTTTTCACGACCGCCACAGAATTTATTTATGAATTATTTTTTATTTATGATGGATTGTGTAAAGATGGTTTGTGGGAATGGTTTGAAGGTTTTAGTTGCAGGAGGCTGTGGAGATAAGAGTGGTGGTGGATGAATTTATAGAGACATGAACCAAAAGAAATGAATCTTGTTAAGAGTTTAGCATAAAATCAGAACAGAGTAGGTAGCAATGAACTGGTTTCATCATTTGCTTTGAATTTCTCATATTTTGGTAAAATTTATGGTTCAGGAGGTGAAGAAACAACTAAAATTTGTAAGGCTTTACAAATGCAGATGGGTAAGAAACTCCAAAGCAGAGTAGCATGTATGAAAAAAGATTTTTTGAAGGAGGCAGATCTGTGAGAAGCTATATACTAGTGTATAAGTTGGCAGGAGGAACATGGAGTAAGCAAGTTAAGTAGGTAAAGAAGATTATTTATTCTAAAGGTTCAATATTGGTTTAATTATTTTTTTCTAGATCATAATATTATATTCAATTTCCAATATCAACAATTATTGAATGAATTGAACGGTCAATAATTATTAGTGCTATTAAATACTTTAGATAGTAAAGGGGCCAGAATAATGGGGCATTACTTCATTCTATAATGACCCAGAAGCAAATTATATGTATTAAATAAGATGTCAGCTGTTAGAAAATATTATTGATATAATAAAGGCTGTTAATGAACTTGAATAACAACTTGATTTGATAATTGCACTTGCAGTATTGTTAATTCCATATACCGATCACTCTGTAGTTTTAAACCTATTTGAAAATGACACAAAGACTAAATTAAAAAAAAAAGATTATCAGCCGACTACAAAGAGTAGGGAACCTGGAGCACATCAAAATACACAATGGGAGCAAAACCATCACTATCAAAGTAAACAAACTGTCCATTCTGAAATAGTTATTTCATTAATGGTTTGTACCACATGCTCCTACAATGTCCAACCTTTAAAGAAAATATACAATATATATTTTAAAACCATCGATATCTGTATCTTGCAAAGTAAAAAACATTGAAAATTAATAGTAAAGTTAAAACCAATTTTTATAATTATAATATTTATTTATTTATTATTTGATTATTGTGTTAGGCAGGCTAACAATACGATAAGAAGTAAAATTTAAATTTAAATAACAGCTCCAATTTGATTGTTTGTTTCTAAACATAGCATCCATTTTGGATGCTAAGAAAAAAGGTCACTAGCAGATACAAATTGGCAGGTATCTTTATACCTGGTCAGCAGTTAGTTTTTTGAGTGGGGACTTGTAAGAGGAAGAAGCTGCTGCTGAATATGAAGAGGGATCTTGGTTATCCTACATATTGTTTGTATTATTTTGTAAGTTTTTGTTATGATTAAAAAGTTGTATAAACATTTGTGTCTGATTGTCAAGAACCCATACCATACCCTGAGAGTAAATGAATAATAATTAAGTAAATATTGTGTGAAATGATTTTTTCTTAAAATATTATTTAAAAAAAAAATAAGCATATTATAATATGTAGTAAGTTTGGTTTTGTAAGAGGCATATAAATAGTAGTATGTAAATAGTTTTTTTGAAGCCAATTAATATCTTTACTAATATTACGCTTCAGTTTATTTAAAATAACTCTTATTGTTTGAAGTAAAATATCATTATATATATTAGTAATAAATATATATTAGTAATAAATATATGTTAGTAATAATATTAGTGATAAATATATGTTAGTAATAATATTAGTAATAAATAAATATTACTTTAATAGTTATTTATTATCAAGTTTGTTTTATCTTTTGTTTATTGTTTTTGTAATATAACACTAGACACATGTTTTGTTTTATAATTGTATATTCTACAATGAATTTATATAAGACTTTGTCTTACACAAATAAAATATATTCTATTCTATTATTTTATCATTGTGGGTTGAATTAAATATGGAAAACTTCAAATATAAAGATTGCCAACCTTTGGTTAGGAAGGGAGAACATCTTGGGCATACCCAGCCTCTGTAAAGTGCGTACTTAGAAATTAGGGAAAAACCTGAAAGCTAAGCATTATCAAGACCTAATTACCTCCTTGCAAGTTCGTTGATCATGAAACAGAATGAATGTAGTGAAACTAAAACACTTAATGGGTAGGTACCATCAGTACACTGATATTAAATACATACACAATAAACATACCTCTTATTAGACCAATAATTCCTTATTTATTTATTTTGGTTAGACAATAGGTCAATAATAATTTCCTTTATCAAAATATATCTTAAAAAAACCTTAAGAGAAGTGTCATGTAATTGGAACAAACATCTAACTTGTTGTTTTTAACTATTTTATCTACAGTTGAGTATAATTATTTATAATAATATATGTATATAATGTTCATTTAGGTATCATGCAGGTTTCATTCTAATTGAAATAGTCTGACAGCTTAAATGCTGATATTTACATATTGCTTCCTTTAAAGTATCTTTAACTTTGTAGATTCGAAAAAATAAACCTTTTATCTAGTTAGTATTGCAAAAAATCAGCAAATAGAAAGTGAAGTGTCACAAGCTAGAGAAGTCGCTGAAAAAGAACCAAGCGAATTAAACAATACAAAACTGAAGGAAGCTACAAAGAAACTACAACATGTTCTGCAAACTTCTAAGAAAAATGCTTGGAGAGAAAAGACTGAAGAGCTAAATCTCGATCGAGAAGGTGCAAAACTCTGGAAACTGGCGAAAAATTTGGCCGGAGAGAAGTCGAACCAAAATAAAATCACTTTGGAATGTGGAAACCGACTTCTAAACCAAAAGGAAGCAGCAGATCTACTTATAAAACACATAAGTGGTATAGGAGATCTTAACATAACATATGCCGGAAACAACAGAAAAATATGCAAAAACTCTTAAGAACACATCTTAAAAGAGCTAAACTATTTCCGGGAGAAATGGACGCTCCATTCACATCAGAGGAACTAAACAATGCACTGAGGACTTTAAAATTAAAATGCTCTTCAGGTGAAGATGGAGTAATGAATGAATTTTTGATCAATATGGGGAGGGTAGCTAAGACCCAGCTTCTCAAACTATTCAACACAAGCTGGAAAATAGGCATTTTCCCTGACATGTGGAAAAGGGGAATCGTCGTTCCATTCTTAAAGGAAGGAAAGCCCTCAGGGGATGCAAATAGCTATCGCCCAATAACATTACTCAGTTGTACCGGAAAGCTTATGGAGCGGATAGTAAACAACAGAATAATGTGGACCCTAGAAAAAAATAAACTCCTCGCCCCTGAACAAGCTGCATTTAGAAAGCACAGATCCACCGAAGACCAGGTTGCATTCATCACTCAAGAGATTGAGGACAGTTTTCAAAGAAAGGAGCACACAGTTGCGGTTTGGGTTGACTTTGAAAAAGCCTTTGACAAGGTATGGAACGATGGGCTGATGGTCAAGATTGCCAAGATGGGGATAGAAGGCAGAGCTCTCACATGGCTAAATAACTACTTGAGGAACAGAAAAGGCCGAATTTGCTTAGGTTCACAAAGAAGCAGACAAAGAACTATAGAAAACGGAGTACCTCAAGGCGGAGTTCTCTCACCAACATTATTTCTCATTTATATAAATGATATTATAGAAGAACTTCCAAGAAATGTGAAAGCTTCACTATATGCAGATGACTTAGCCTTCTGGAGCCATGCCACATCTATACTCGTAGCGAAATACAGGATCCAAACAGCCCTGAATGCTATTCATGAATGGACAGAGAAGTGGGCTATGAAAATAAATATATCTAAAACTAAATATACTATCTTCAGTCTCTCTCCGAACATCCGAGCAGACTTAAACCTAAAAGTAAATGTAAACAAGATTAGTAAAGAAGATAGTCCAACCTACCTAGGAATTGTTTTAGACCCGCGACTCACATGGAAAAAACAAATAGAAAAAAGCATCGTCAAGGCAAGTAAGAGAACAGCCCTTATGAAAAAGATAGCAGGCTCGAATTGGGGAGCGGATCACCAGACTCTCAAATCTCTCTACACTGGGTACGTCCGGCCTGTAATCGAGTATGGAATCAGCAGCTGGGGAACTGCAGCGCAATCCAACTTTAACAAAATTAACATAGCACAGAACCAGGGACTCAGGTTGATAACTGGAGCAATTAAATCCACTCCAACTAACAAAATGGAGACAACTAGTGGAATGCTATCCATGGAAAACAGAAGAGATGTCAAGCTCTTAAATCTGCAGACAAAAGCTAGAAGCATTCCAAGTCATCCGTTACAAAAAAGGACTACAGAAAGAAATGCAAACAGACTCAAACGTACCAGCCCACTTCACAAAATAAATAGCCTAATTTCAGAACACAATTTAACCTCTCTGCAAAATGAACAAACCAGAATAGTTAGCAACTCACCTCCATGGAATTCCCTTCTTCAACCCCAAATACACCTCACAGTTCCAGGAATCAAGCGAAAGGAGCCTCTCGAGCTTCAGCTAATGAAATCCTTATCAGTGAAAATGCTCAACGAAAGATACCCTCATACCTCATACCAGTAGACCCGAGTGTATACTGATGGATCAGCTACGGGTGCTATTGCGAATGGTGGAGCAGGGGTCCATATAGAATTTCCGAGCCGAAACACCCTAGACAAAGCCATCCCAACAGGCTTAAGATGCACAAATTTCAAAGCTGAAGAACAGGCGATCTTGGAGGGCAGCAAAATACTGAGACGGCTCAACAGAAACGCAGACTCAAAAATAGTCTTTCTGTCAGACGCAGCATCTGTACTACATGCCCTGAAGTCAAAAAGAAAACTAGGACTTCACACTCTTGTAGAAGAAATTGAAAATCTACAATTGCAGTATAGTGAAGTGGTACTGCAATGGATACCAGGGCACTGCGGTCTGTACGGAAATGAAGTAGCCGACCATCTTGCAAAGGAAGGAGCAGCACTACCACAACCAAACTGCACCCAGACCCTCCTGGAGGCGATATCAATAAATAGGGCTGCAGTGAACGCTAAATGGAATGACCTGCACCCGAATCGCGACCCAGAAGACGCCTACTACAAAATGAGTAGAAAGGAACAAGTTGTGCTCTTCAGGCTCAGAACTGGCCATAACAGGATGAGGGCACACCTCTATAAAAAGTTTGGCATCGGGGAAAGCTCCCTCTGCGGATGTAGAACCGGTGACCAGACTGCAGAGCACATCCTGCAGACGTGCCCTCAGCTAGAAGACATCAGGAAGCGGATCTGGCCAAAACCTACCGAGTTGGTGACTAAGCTCTATGGTGATCTGGAGGACCTCAAGAGGACCATTGAGTTTACATTTTTACTCTCGGACATCGCCATTTGAGGGAAGAACGAAGAAGAAGAAGAAGAATCAGCAAATATTGAAGTTGAACAAATTTGACCATCAACATCTGGAGAAAAGAGCAAAAATAATTTTTTTGATCATTTTGGAAAAATAAAAAGGGTTCACCTGTGGAGTAGTGGCTAGCATAAAAGCCTTCTATGCGGTATCTTTAATGGAAGTAAGGAATTCTTGGTTATGTCGTTCTTCGGAGGGGACATAAAATGGTGGTCCTGTCAGATACTCTTTAAAGATCCCTCTCCTAATTAAACCTGGATAGGCTAAATTGAGGAATTCCCCTGAAGCATCGTCCGATTAGCCCCATCAGCATAAATTGATGCTGAATGAACAGAATAAAGACAGAAAAAAAAAAACCACCTGAAAATGATATAAGCATGCTCCATCATCCACTCATCGAAGAATAAGACTTGAAGAACGACATAGATCTGTATTTCGGACTTTTTGTAAGATCTGGTACAGATTCGAAATAGCACGGGACAGGTTGTAAAGCGATTTGGCCGGTTAGAAAAGATTAAAATTTAATCCGCCTCGGAACAGATTTCGCCTCCAATCTACTCTTGGCCATTATTTTTTCATTTTTCCCTCCGAAATCCGTTCGTGATTTGTTGCCAATTCCCGACCCCGCCCTTTTGGAATAATTCACTTGGGGGGAGGAGGAGGGGGGGGGGAGAGTGGGCGATTACAATCAGTTCGGGGGTCAGTAAATGCCTAAGATTTATCCCCGATAGTTATTATATCCAATACGCACATATATAGAATATCTTTGTAAATATAAAAAAAAAAATATTTGAAACTGCTTCGCACGGGTACAACTTGAATGAGGTTTCATTTATATTTAAAAAAGCTGGTGCGCGCAGCACACAACTTTCACTTACCTCCGATGTTAAAATCAATTTAAGAAATATTAAATGAAGTTAGGCTTTAAAAAATGTTGAAGAATTAAATTGAGTTTTGATGAAAACACATGCTTCCATCGAAACTCAATTTAAATTAATCTGACAATATAAATTAGTATCTACAATAATCACGGAAGTCAATGACCTTTTCGTTTTTCTGCATTACGTTTTAGAGCTTTTTATCGAAGATAAAAATTTGTCTAAAATCATTAGCTTTCCAACGGTATATTATACATACATTATACAACGATATACAACTATATTACAAATATTGAGTTCAACCACTCATATTTAAAGTGATACAGCTTCTAGCTTTTGTATGAGTTTCTTTTTTTTGGCCACTAGAGTGTTCTGCTTCTTTGACAGGCCGCTAGGTGGCGACACGGTCAAAATGAATGAATATGAAAATGAATCAGAACGGGAACCCGAAAAAGTTAGTTTTATCGGCTTTTCATCACTCTTTATTACCCTTTACAATTCAGTGAATCAGATAATTTTTTTTCTAAAATCTTTAACTATAGAACGGTATATTATACATCTATATTACTATTCTTGTGTTCAAAAACACAAAAATTGCATTAAAAAAATATGTTTGCACTTTTCTCCTTTAGTTTTTTTATCAAATTCCATGAACTTTCATATTTAGCCGATCATATCTAGCCTTTCATATTTATTTATCTATGCTAATAAGATGATGTGCCTAATTTTTTGAAATATACAAAATTAAATGTACTTTAGAAGAAGGAAATTTAAAATATCGGCATTTAAGCTCGGCCAAGCTATTTCAATGAGAATAAAACCTACATGATATTAAAGCCTATTGAATTTTAAATCAATATAGCGTGTTTAATCAAAATTGTTAGAGCCGTTAATAAGAAAATCATAAAATGGTACAAAATGCATAATATAAAGTGATACTTCCGGTCAGCTGATTTTAATGAAAAAGTTTTTGTAACATCTCGGGCGTATGGTTGTCCTAAATATTTATTTTCAGTTTCATAGGGATTTTCGTTTTTGGGCTGAAGTTACCACACACAGACCTTTTTGCGGGACTTGGTTATTTGGACTCAGGGGATCCTAAAACGTTAATTTCCGTTGAAAACTGGAATTAAAAAATTTTCACGATCGCAATGCTTCCCCTTACTTATATATTTCATATATACTCGGTGACCTGGCCACCTCATTCCTGCTTTGTGAAGCTGTCATCCAGTTTCTCACTCCCACGATACCCCTTGCATCTGTGGCCACAACATCCGACCATCTAAATTTCCGTCTTCCTCTCCTTCTGATGCCGTGGATAGGTTCAGTCAAGACTGTCTTAGGGATAGCTTCACCTACCATCCTTGCCTCATGACCAGCCCACTGCAGTCTGCCAAGCTTCAAAGCCATAACGACATCTTTGTTGGTCCGCCTTCTACAATTTCTATTGAGATAAACTCCTCCAAAAATTCTTCGAAGTATTTTTCTCTCAAAGACTGGTAGTATGTAATAAATTCTTCAACAATATAATTTTATCTCTAACTGTATTTTAAAATTCTTAAATTGATTTTAACAACGGAGATAAGTAAAAGTCGTGTGTCATGTACAAGAGATTTTTCAGACATCTCGAAAACTTTTTGTGGGAGAAAAAAATTCAAAACCAGAATGAAATTGAAAACTGTTTTCGTCAGTTCATCGTATCCAGATTTTTTCAGCTGGGATAAGAAAGCTTGTGGCACATTTGCAAAAGTGCATCAACATAACGGAAATTGATGAAGATATGACTTATTTTAAATGAATATTAAAAACCTGCATTAATTTCGCATCCACCCAATACTAAATTAAATTAGTGAGAAAGGGTAGAGATACCCCTATCAAATTCTATCTCGCAGCAATTTCTCTGATGTATGCTAATAAATTCTCTGAACGAGTTTGCTCAGAAATGCTCTCTGGCGTGCGGTATATGATTTGCAAATCAAATACAAGTATCACTCGTGTCCCTGCGGTTTGGATTTGAATTCGGCACAGTTGTCTTCCTGTCGTTAAGTGCGAAAGTTATAATCTGTATCGCTGTAATGGCTTGTGTATACAGTTGGAAATTAGCATTGAAATGCATGATAATCCGTAGGGGAGAAAGGTTAAACATATGTATTGTTTGTTTGTTTATTTATTTAACGTGACTTTATGCTACTATGGCTAATCGGACGATGCTTCAGTGGGAGTCCTAAATTTGCAATTATGCCTATCTTAATTAGGAAGGGATCTTTACCGAGTACCTGACATCGCACTGACTCGAGACAACTTTTTTACGTCCCCTCTGAAGGACGGCATAACTGAGGATTTTTTACCCTAGGATGACCTATGGACATGAATCCGTGACCTTTGACATAAAAGGCTGTTATACTAACCACTGTGCAACAAGTGATCACTAAACGGTGTTATTAAAAACTCCTAATAGCCTCCGTCAGATGTGTTAAGGCCGCGCTAGACGGTGAGAGTAGGTGAAAGTAAAACATGAAAACATCATTAACATGGTTTGATATGATGGTGTGTGAATCATCATCGACCATCACATACTTTCAACTTTTTATTAAACATCTGGTGCGGGCAACACACGACTTTCACTTACCCCCGTTGTTAAAATCAATTAAAGAATTTTCAAATACAGTTAGAGATAAAAATTAGTGAAACTAAAAAAGAATTAATTAAATTGAATTTCCATAGAAACATGTGTTTTTATTAAAACATCTGGTGCGGGCAACACACGACTTTCACTTACCTCCATTTTTAAAATCAATGAAAGAATTTTCAAATACAGTTAGAAATAAAAATACGTGAAACTATTAAAGAAATAATTGAATTAAATTTATATAGAAATATGTGTTTTATTAAAAAATCTATTATATTATTATTTTTACCAACAATAAAAACAATTGATGTACTGGATTAATTTTTAGCAAATAAGTAGTGCATTGTAATGGATTTCCAATCAATGTTTTTAAAACTGAGCAGATGTATTCTATATAAATAAAGATTGATATTGTTGTAAAAAAAAAAAAAAAAAAATATATATATATATATATTATTATCTAAAACACTTACTTAGTTTTATCGGCTTTTTATCACTCTCTATTAACTTTTAAAAGCTTGTGTATGAGATAGTATTTTTTCTAAAATCTTTAGCTTTCCAATGGTGTATCATACATGTATATTACTGTTCTTATCTTCAAAAACGAAAAATTGCATTAAAAAATATTTTTTCTGTTTTCTCCTTTAGTTACGATAATATAGTTATTTTTATAGAATCAACAAAATTAAAGGTACTTTAGAAAAAGAAAATTTAAAATATCGGCATTTAAGCCCTGTCAGACCATTTTAACCCGAACGAAACCTACATGATATCAAAGCCCATTAAATTTTACATCGATATAGCGAGTTTAATCAAAATCGTCTGAACCGTTTTCGAGAAAAGGTGCAAAATGCATGGTAAGCTCATTTTGATGAAAAGGGTTTTGTAACGTCTCGGGCGTATTTTTGTCTTAAATATGAAATTTCAGTTTTATAGGACTTACCGTTTCCGCCCGGGAGTTACCACACATTCACACACACACAGACCTTTTTGCGGGACTTTTTTATTTTTACTCAGGGGACCCTAAAATGTGTATTTCCGTTGAAAAATGGAATTCGGAAATTTTCACGATCGCAACACTTTCCCTTACTATATATAGTAAGTGAAAGTAAAAATCTACTATTATTATCTAAAACAATCAGTTAGTTTTATCGGATTTTTATCACTCTCTATTAACTTGTGTATTAGATAATATTTTTTTCTAAAATCTTTAGCTTTCCAACGGTATATCACACATGTATATTACTGTTCTTATGTCCAAAAACGAAAAATTGCATTAAAAAAATATTTTTTCATTTTTATCCTTTAGCTGCTTTTCAAATTTGCTCAACTTCCATATTTAGCTGTTATTCATCAATGCTAACAAGATAATATGGCTATTTTTATAAAATATACAAAATTAAAGGTACTTTAGAAGAAAAAATATCGGCATTTAAACCCTGTCAGACTATTTTTTATCAGAATAAAACCTACATGATATTGAAGCCCATTAAATTTTACACCGATATAGCTAGTTTAATCAAAATCGTTGAAACCGTTTTCGAGAAAATCGAAAAAAGGTGCAAAATGCATGGTAACTATTAACAAGTTCTTGTTTATTAGATAATATTTTTTTCTAAAATCTTTAGCTTTCCAACGGTATATGTAAGGTTTTGAGGAGGCAATCAAAGAGACAAGAGCGAAAAGTGATAATTAGGAGGGAAGACACTAATAGCATGGAAAATATCGACTCTGTGATTAACTCGATTCTACAATCGATAACCCTAATGGTATTTACATCGTATTAGTGTGTGTAGTTTCCTTTAACATTTCTCCGTTATTGATTTATATTATTCGTTTTAGACAAATGATATATACAAATATTAAATATAAATACTGGTCTGATTTAGAAACTTTTTTGAGGTAAGTAAAAACTTTTATTACGTTTCAAATATGCCAGAATACTTGTAGTTTATGAGATATTCGAGAAAAAAAATTAGCCAACCATTTCAACCACATAGAGTACGTATTAAGGTCGGACTTAAGAAAATTAGCTGATTTTTACTTTTAGTTACTATATATAGTAAGGGAAAGTATTGCGATCGCGAAAATTTTCGAATTCCAGTTTTCAACGAAAATACACATTTTAGAGTCCTCTGAGTCCAAATAACCAAGCCCCGCAAAAAGGTCTGTGTGTGTGTGTGGTAACACCATTTTCTCCCGACTTGTCACCAACAGATTACCACCTCTTCAGGAAATTGACAACTTCGTTAAAAGAAAACTTTTTGAAAATGATGATCAAGTGAAAAGTGCGTTTTTAGATTTTGTTTCACTTCAAAGCTCAAAGTTTTTCAGTTCGGGGATAAAAACGTGGCTTTCACGTTGGAAAAAATGTGTGGAAAAAGAAGGTAAATACTTAGAATAAAATTATCTTGTTTTCATATCGTATTTTTAATAAAAATCCTATACCTTGAAAACGTACATTTTATGTGACAAAACCCAATAGATGATGGCTAAATGTAAATAATTATGGATTTGTACAAAACCATAAATGGGGAAGACCGAGGCTGAGTGGCCCACCCAAAGGTTGTGAGTTCGGATCCCCAGTCCCGGGAGGCGGTTTTGAAGCATATAATTAAATGGGGATTCACTCACAATCTTCCCCCAGGTATGTAGTCAATATAAGTATGATAAGACCCCGTCAAACAATTGGTGGCTACTCACCTTATTATTATGGCACGTTTATACTGTACGCCCTTGGCAAACTATATCGCACCGACAAGGGTCTCCCAAGGGTTGCCGCGCGTAGAGCAGCCTTATAAGGGAGTAAGTTTGGGGCACCCAGTTACAAAAAAAGACGCTAGGTACTTGTCGTTAGAGCGACAATTCTCGCAGGTTTTAGACGCTATTTTAATGGCGCGTGCAGTATAACGCTCCTAATCAATTGCTAGTAGTACGAACACTCCATAAATAATATCTATCTATTATTAATAATATCTATCTTATTTCACTCAAATTAGATTCGAAAAAAATTTAAATAATTACATTACTTTCGATGGGAAATTTCTTTTAGATTAAATAATCCAACGATATAAATTATTATCTACAACGCATAACTTACATTTCTTCGTTTTTCATCACTATTCATTTCCTTGTAGGACTAGGTATATAAGATAACATTTTTTTCCGAAATCCCTAGCTTTCCAACGATATATCATCTATCCATATTACTGATCTTATGTAAGAAAAAAAAATTGTGTTTACTCTTTTCTCCTTTAGTCAGTTATCAACTTATATATTAATGCGTTTTTTTTTATTAATTCTTTTGAATCTAAAATTAAAGGTACTTTAGAGGAGGAAAATATCGGTATTTAATCTCAGTCATACTATTTTAATCAGAATGAAACCTGATTTTTAAAGCCCACAAGTGGCATTATTCAAATAAAACTTTGATGAAAAATAAAGCCCATTTAAGTATTACACTGATATAGCGAGCTTAATAATAGGCTTACCCGAAGGTTCGATGCCGATATCACCAAATTCCGCCTACACAGACTCGTCCAATCTTCACCGTTCAAGCTCAAGCCCCCGAGATCAGCCTTAACGCAATCCTCCCATCGACGCTTCGGCCTACCTTTCGGACGTCCACCAGTCGTATCAGCGAATATCAACTTTCTCGGAATCCGTTCCTCACCGGGTCCAACAACTTTGCTCGCCCATTTGAGTCTCCGCGATGCTATCAACTCAATTATATTCACAGGATACAAGTTCCACAATTCCGTGTTGTGCAACCTTCTAAACTCCCCAGTGGCTTCATCTCTCTTCGGACCAAATATTTTACGCAGTACCTTATTTTCGAAAATCTTAAGCCGTTGCTCATCCTTCAAAGTAAGCGGCCACGTTTCACACCCGTAAATAACCGTCGGAAGAATAATTGTTTTATAAATTATAACCTTTAACTGCTGACTGAATAATAACACGCATTTCCCGTCTTTAACCGGGACTTCATTTCCTCCTGGATTTCATTTTTTCTATCTCCAAGGAAACTGAATGTATTTCATTAATCTCGTTTTGATTCTTTATTTAATAGTTCTTAAATTGATGTTAACAACCGAGGTAAGTGAAATTCGTGTGTTGCCAGCACCAAATATTTTTTAGAATGGAGGTAAGTGAAAGTTGTGCGTACCATATTTTTAATGTTAACTATATTTCTATTCATATACCTGCCAATAATCATAGTTAAATAAGCTATGAAGGAAGATCGAATATTGAATTGTGTAAAACATGTCCTTCAAAGAGGGTATTTTCATGTTTATACACCTTTAAAGAAAGTAAAAGAAACTAATTACCTAGCATTCAACTTGTTTCTCAGAAGTAATAAGAGTTCTTAAATATAAAAAATAAATAAAAACACACCATTAAACCAGAAGTTTATGATTATTTCTTCAATGAGTCAACATCAGCAAAAACTAATTATTAGAAAGAAAGAAACTTAATATTAGATTAGTAATGAAAATTCTTTTAGAAGGAAGAAACCAGAATAATTATGTTGGGTTATATTTACATCATGTTAATTGTTACAATATATCGCAGCATAAAACAATTTTATAGCACCATTAATGCTTTTCCATTCACTAGATATTAAACGTGCAGCTCTAAGAATTACGGTCTATGCTAAGATTGGTGCTTCAGTTTGATTCAGCACCCCCAAGATCAGATATGTAAAATAATTTTGTAGCTTTTTTCAATATTTCAGTTTAATCCTGTCAGCGTCTATGAAATCATGTTTTCTTGATCAATAGTGTTTACATATTCTAAAAATCTGTTGCGCGCAACACACGACTTTCACTTCACTCCGATGTTTTTTTGTTTTTTTTTTCAACGTTTATATTGATATTTACAACTGTATTTAATAAGAATACATCTAGTAAGTGTTATGGTAACATATAAAACTGTCATGAAATACAGGTACAGACACTACCCATTGGCAGCACTCTAAAAATATTCTAAACTAGAAGGTCCCGGGGCCATTCCCTTTTCAGGCGCCTCGGAGGATTATCCGGAATTGAAGAGGAAGAAAGGATTGAAACTAGTGGGTTAGAGTGAGAATGGAGTTTGTCATGAAAGGATTGATACCTGGTCCCGGCCAAATCAGTAACATAGGGAACATTAAGGTCTTTATGGATAAGTTTATTCGTGACAAAGTAAGGAGCGTTGAGGATTTTGGATTGTAAGGATTGGATGCGGGAAGAATTTGATGGTTTAGTAGAGCCCCAAATCTCTACTTCGTAAGTCCAGATTGGTCTTATAATAGTCATGTAGATGAGCCTTTTGTAGTTCAGAGGAAGGTTTGATCGTTTGTCTAGTAAGTGTTGAAGTAGCCTAAAGCGGCGAGCAATTTCTTGTCGTTTTAGTCGTGTATGTGGATTCCAAGTTAGTCGTTAGTCAAGAAGAAGTCGTAGGTATCGGATCTGTTCAACAGGAGATAGTTGAGTGTTATTAAAGGATACTGTAGGGCAGGACGTCAAAGGTTTACGACGAAGGGTAAAGGTTATTTGATGGGATTTGTTGGAATTTATTTTTATTCTCCAGTTCTGACACCATACTTCTAGGTCTTTGATGCGGGTTTGAAGGGTATTTGAGGCAACAAATTGATCTTTATGAACTCCGTTGTTAAAATCAATTTAAGAATTTTCAAATACATTTAGATATACAAATCAATTGCTAAAGAATTATATCAATCACTATTATAGAAGAGTATATTAGACTATGATCATATCAATTGGAAACAATCTCTTCTTGTTTTTGTTCATATGCATTTTTTTATTCATACTTGTCAACAACCAATCTTTACAACGTTTCGAGGCTTCACATGCCTCATCTTCAGATATTCAATGTTATCTAAAATATAATTGTACAAATATTTCAACCAATTATATACATATTAAGAATATATTATTTATAAATTAGAAATAATTTATATTTTAACTATTTACATTATGTATAAAATTTTATATATACTTACATCCATTTCCATATTTTTATTCAATATAGGTCATTAAAAAATATATTTCAATCACAATATCAAATCTTAATATTTCATCATCACATATATAAATTTGTTCTGTGTATTTGAATGTGTACTCAACTGGTCTTTATCTAATGCCTTCCTGCTCCATTCAATGTTTTCAAACAATCACAATACTACTTCTACCCAGGTCAGTTATTAAAACCCACACAACATTCATCCCCACACACATCCATACATATATACACACACAACACACATACACACAATGCACGTCCATATATACAAATTCAGATACATACATACATCATATACATAAACATATGCATCCACACATACATACACACAATGACTTATATTGAATAAATATATGGAAATGGATGTAAGTATATATAAAATTTTATACATAATGTAAATAGTTAAAATATAAATTATTTCTAATTTATAAATAATATATTCTTAATATGTATATAATTGGTTGAAATATTTGTACAATTATATTTTAGATAACATTGAGTATCTGAAGATGAGGCATGTGAAGCCTCGAAACGTTGTAAAGATTGGTTGTTGACATGTATGAATAAAAAAATGCATATGAACAAAAACAAGAAGAGATTGTTTCCAATTGATATGATCATAATTGCTAAAGAATTATTTATATTAAGTTTCAATAGAAATATGAACTTTATCGAATAATCAATTATATTATTATCTACGACAACCAGTATGTTTTATCGGCTTTTCATTGCTCGGTTAGCTTTTACAATTATTAGATATATGTAGGAATATTTTTAAATACTTATTTTTTTAAGTTTTTATTTATTTATTTAACGTCACTTTATGCTTCTATGGCTAATCGGACGATGCTACAGAGGGAGTCCTAAATTTTGCCTATCCAGGTTTTATTAGGATAGGGATCTTTAACGAGTACCTGACATCGCACAGGCTCGGGACCACCTTTTAACGTCCCCACCGAAGGACGGCGTAACTAAGGATTTTTTACTCCCATTAAAAATTCCTAGGACCACCTGCGGGATTGAACCCGTGACCTTTGGCATGGCAGGCTGTTACGCTAGCCACCCAGCTACAAGTGATCCCTAAATACTTATTAATTATTGGCAAAGAATCCAGCTTTATACGAGACGTTGATTTCCAAAAGGTATTAAAGGACATTTTATACGAAATTGATATTTTTACATATTTGTATTCTTATTATTTAGTTTTATCTTAATCTCCTATTTGAGTTTATCTAATGAACTCTCAATTCCTTTAAAAACACGATTAAGAAATGCAATTATTTTCTAAAGGTTTTAATTACGTATTTGGGTTTTGTTACAAATCATACTAAAACATTCCATTACATAATTTTAATATACTGTTATTAATAAAGTAAAAAACAAAAAAAAAATTTTGATTTTAGTTCGAAAAGAAACTAGTAAATGGGTTTAACTAGTTACTATAATGTTCTCTAGAATGGATATATGAGCTTTTGGAAATCAACGTCCCAGATGAATGTGTCGAGGTATAGTTGTTATAATGGACAAGAAAAGGTATCAGAAGGCCTCGACAATTGCATATTCATGCAAGGAAGAGAGTTAGATGGAGATGGTGCTCGCCGTGGTAGAAGCACGTACCGCAGCACCAGGTGTGAAGTTACTCTGCCAGGTAGGGGGCGAACCCGCACCTACCAATTAGCAGAGAGGACTGGTTAGGAAGGATTACACTCTGTGTGGTAGAAGCACGCCAGTAGTGTGGGTTAGGAAAGGATTCACCCTCCGTGGTAGTAGCACGACAGTAGCGTAGGATTGGCGGAGAGAAGGTAGATGAAGGAGTTAAGTAAAGATAGACCACATTATGTTACAAAGGCAGAGTTAATCTGACCTAGGGGGGGATCAGTTAGGTGATCTGAAGACCTGTGCCAGCTCTTGGGTATGTTAGTCATCTATGTCAATAATTGACAGTGAGTGCTTTGCTAGCAGACTAGGGTCTTGGTCCTAGGTCAAATTACCTTGAGTGCTTTATTTATTCTCATAAAACCATTATATAGATATAAATATTTACAATGACATTAATTAGTAACAATATACAATATTATTGGATATAGCTTCTTCTTATATTTGGCCGGTAAGCCGTATGGACGCCGCTAGTGCTATCTGTGAAAGAGCTTGTGTAGCATCCGCCACATATGAATGAATAACTTTATTTGCTTTCGGACTAACCCCCATACAAATATCGCTGGCTACATAACAAATATATAATACAAAACATATTTCAATAAAAGAGTTAACAAGATAATAATTCACTACGTTATCAGCTCCAGGTACATTGAATAGTAATAAATTACAATGAAACTTATAAAAAAAATAACGCAAAGATAATTTATGAATAATATAATAGTTTCCAATATAATAAATATATTATTTTACATATAAGTTTATTCATTTATTATAAATGATCTAATTTAGCAATATTTCCTAGTATAATATTTAATGTTTTTTAATTCCTCAATATCTTCGGTGGTAAACAGGGCGATAAAATTTGTACTGTTCATATTTAAGGCTCTAGGGATATAATAGGTTCGGAACGGTGCGTATAAGTCCTCTCTTTCGTAGAGGTTACATAGAGTGCAGTTTTCCTTGGGTTTAAATGGTAGTAAATATTGTTAAACGTTAATTTAATATTGTAGTTTCTAGAAATTTTTGATTGTGCTAATATTTTTATGACGGGAAACGGTGCGTATAATAATAGGTAAGCTTGAGGTTTATGTCTATTATTATGAATAGACGGATAAATTGGATTGTATTTACCGGAGGTGATTAACTTTTGTTTAGCTATTGTCGCCATATGATTCGTAAACAGTATCATCATTGTTTTGTGCATCTCTAAGTGAAAAAACTCTGGTGCGGGCAACACACGACTTTCACTTACCTCCATTTTTAAAATCAATGAAACAATTTTCAAATACAGTTAGAGATAAAAATACGTGAAACTATTAAAGAATTAATTAAATCGAATTTCTATAGAAACATGTGTTTTATTAAAAAATCTATTATATTATTATCTAAAACCTTTAGCTTTCCAACGGTATATCATACATGTATATTATTGCTCTTATGTTCCAAAACAAAAAATCTGGTGCGGGCAACACACGACTTTCACTTACCTCCATTTTTAAAATCAATGAAAGAATTTTCATATACAGTTAGAGATAAAAATACGTGAAATTATTAAGGAATTAATTAAATTAAATTTCTATAGAAACATGTGTTTGATTCAAAAATCTATTATATTATTATCTAAAATAAT
Source organism: Piezodorus guildinii (assembly GCA_023052935.1). NCBI lineage: Eukaryota > Metazoa > Arthropoda > Insecta > Hemiptera > Pentatomidae > Piezodorus > Piezodorus guildinii. The sequence continues at coordinate 184,115,752 of CM041293.1, read as the reverse complement.
CAGTTAGTGTTATGTTCGTTTCATCACTCTCTATTAACTTTTAAAAGCTTGTGTATGAGATGATAATATTTCTAAAATCTTTAGCTTTCCAACGGTATATCATACATGTATATTACTGCTCTTATGTTCCAAAACAAAAAATTGCATTAAAAATATATTTTTTTTCAGTTTTTTCCTTTAGTTGGGTATCGAATTCATTCTATTTATATATTTACCTGTTTTTCATCAGTGGTAACAAGATAATATAGTAATTTTTTATATAATCCACAAAATTAAATGTGCTTTAGAGAAAGAAAATTTAAAATATCAGCATTTAGCCCTGTCAGACCATTTTAATTCGAATGAAACCTAAATGATATTAAAGCCCATTAAATTTTACATGGATATAGCGAGTTTAATCAAAATCGTCGGAACCGTTTTCAAGAAAATCGAAAAAAGGTGCAAAATGCATGGTATAAAGTGCCTCTTCTGGTAAGCTCATTTTGATGAAAAAAGTTTTGTCACGTCTCGGGCGTATAGTTGTCTTAAATATGAAATTTCAGTTTCATAAGACTTTTTGTTTCCGCCCGGGAGTTACCACACACACACACACACACACAGACCTTTTTGCGGGACTTGGTTATTTGGACTCAGGGGACCCTAAAACGTGTATTTCCGTTGAAAACTGGAATTCAAATATTTTCACGATCACAATACTTCCCCTCACTATATATAGTAAGTAAAAATAAAAATAGCTGGGTCTTCTATTTTCAATATAGACTGTATGTTTATTCGACTTAATATAAAGTATAATTGGTGAAACCAGTTGTATTTTTGTTCTTTATTTGTGGGTTTATGCGTTTTCTTTAGTGTATTAAAGCATATTTTTGGAATTCACTTATCACTGAGTTTTAAAATTGTATACACCCAAGAGAGAGAAAGTTTAATATTGAGATTAGGCAATGGAGAACATTAAATTCCGACCGCATTAATAAAAAAGTTTAATGAGAATAAACGTTTATAGAAGTTAATGTTTACGCTCTCTATCCTGTCTACATATCTTAGTCCCCATATTGGCACATTATTGAAGAGGATACTCATTTCTATTGCATTATTTATTTTAATTTTGTTTTCCCGCGACCTTAGTTTAGTTTTTGCACAAAGTGCGATAGCAGAACCTATTGCAGGTTTTATTTTGGATTCGAAGTAGTGGCTTTATTTCAACGTCCCATATGTAATAAATCGTTGTTCATTTATACTGTCACTTACTATATATAGTAAGGGAAAGTATTGCGATCGTGAAAAATTTCTAATTCCAGTTTTCAACGGAAATACACGTTTTAGGGTCCCCTGAGTCCAACTAACCAAGTCCCGCAAAAAGGTCTGTGTGTTTGTGGTAAGTCCCGGGCGGAAACGGTAAGTCCTATGTAAGTCGTTTGGCATACAGGACTTATTCACAAATTAATTAAATACAACTTCCCTTCTTACCTAATTCATATTATCTATTCATATCTTGACAATAGACGATTTTATGTTCGTGTAAATAATTCGACATCCAGTATACTTCCTGTAACGGCCGGCCTTCCTCAAGGATCCTGCCTTTCGCCAACTTTATTTAATGTATATATATCCGATTTTCCAAGCCACCCGCACGTTATAAGGTCTCTTTACGCTGATGATACAGCCCTATATACATCATCCTATCGCATCGATACCATAGTTAACAGATTGCAGCTAAACTTCAAAAAAATAAATAAATATTGCAATATGTGGAAATTAAAAATAAATGCAAACAAGTCAGAAGCCATAATCTTTACTAAGCGCAGACCGAACATAAACCACCATCTTTTATTAAACTCAGTCCACATTAACTGGTCTAAATCAGTTAAATACTTAGGCATAACTTTAGACAAATCGTTAACATATACTGAACATATCAATAGAAAATCCGAAAAAACAAAAAAATGTATTTATAAAATGTTCCCATATTTTAATAAAAAATCCAGTTTAAGCACTCAGAACAAACTACTACTATATAAAACAGTCATACGTGCCCAGATCTGTTATGCATCGCCCGTCTGGAGCTCGACTTGCAATACCAATTATAAAAAAATAGAAACAATACAAAATACATGTATGCGAATAATCAATAACTACCCACGATATACTAAAATTTCAAAAATGCTCTCTGACCTAAATCTCCCAACATTAAAACAGTATATCTACACAGTAACCAAAAACTATTTTGATAAAACCACAGCTTCTGAAAACCCATTAAAACTATAAATTGGTAATTACAACAAAACATCACCAAAGCGCTACACGCACAAAAGAACCAAACATGTACTTTTAAACTAATATTGTATTTTATATTGTGTAGGTTTTTTCGTGTTACTTTTCCTACTATCTTAAATAAAATATTGTATGAAAATTAGTAAATTCAAAGGATGATTGAAACTCTGTTATCATGAAAAAAGGTCCACTGAAATCATGAAACCAAACATATTTGTATTGAGTGCACATTGTAAATATTATGTAAATAAATAAAGTTTCTTCTTCTTCTATGTAAGTGAAATTTCATATTTAAGACAAATATACGCCCGAGACGTTACAAAACCTTTTTCATCAAAATCGGCGAACCAGAAGAGCCAATTTATACAATGGATTTTTCACGTTTTTTCGATTTTCTTAAAAAAAGGATCTAACGATTTTGATTAAACTCGCCATTTCGGTGTAACATTTAATGGGCTTTAATATCGTGTAGGTTTCATTCTGATTAAAATGGTCTGACTGGGCTTAAATGCCGATATTTAAAATTTTCTTCTTCTAAAGTAACTTTATTTTGTAGATTTTATAAAAATAAATATATAAACATGCCTATATTATCTTGTTACAACTGAAGAAAAAAAGGTAAATATATAAATTCAATGAATTCGTTACCCAACTAAAGAAGAAAACAGGAAATATTTTTTTAACGCAATTTTTCGTTTTTGAACATAAGAACAGTAATATACATGTATGATATAACGTTGGAAAGCTAAAGATTTTAGAAAAAATATCTTATACACAAGCTTTTAAAAGTTAATAGAGATTGATGAAAAGCCGATAAAACTTACTGATTATTTTAGGTAATAATATAATATATTTTTTAATAAAACATGTTTCTATAGAAATTCCATTTAATTAATTTTTTTATGGTTTCACTCATTTTTATCTCTTACTGTACTTGACAATTTTTTAATCGATTTTAAAAACGGAGGTAAGTGAAAGTCGTGTGTTGCCCGCACAGATTTTTCGTTCTTAATTAGGATATATGAGTTTGTAGTTTTGTTTTTTCGGTAGTGCTATATCTAATCGAATCCACCAGTTTTTATTTTATCGAAACAGTAGGCAAAAAAAAAGTAGTCCTGCTCCACTCAAATATATATGTATATGGTAAACATATATTATTCCAACTATTATTTTACAAACTCTCATATGTTGTAGAATCAATAAATAATATTCTAAATCTACTCTATTTATCGGCAAACATTTCTTATTAATGTACTAGAATTCTGTATATTCCGTAGTTGCAATATTTCAATTTTCCACATTCATGGGTAACTGATGTGATTGAATTTCGACATGGCGTGATGGAATTCAGGATAAATGAAATTCCCTCCGCTCTACAACATTCCAGAATATTCTCATAGCATTTTACATCCGCTATCATTTCGGATATTAAAGTATGGAATGAATATATTGACAGTGATTTAAAGATATTCTTACAATACTTTTAGTATATTTTTCATAAATATTTTGTCTTTTGGGATTATCTACTCAATATTTATAGCCAAAACCTGGTTTTTAACAATAAAGAGGTCCTAGACCGCTAAAATATAATGAATAGGATCACAGGAATATAATATAAAAATCTTTTTAGTGTTATTCCATAGAGAATCAAATTATCGAAAAAAAAATAAATAAAAAGAATAATTAAAATCGGTTGAGAAATAGCAGAGATATAATTAAAGTTTGAAGGTTTTGAAATTAGCAGTTAATTAGCATGATTAGTCATTTTGCATTGATTAATTTGATGGCTTTTTATCTTAATCGAGTAACTGTAAACAGCTATATAAACTGTTAATAATTTAACATAAACATAACATAGTTATTTCGTAATACTAAATCATTTAATGATTATTTCCAGCGTTTTTACATTCATTATTAAGTCTTATTAGATCGATTATTCACTCTTTGGTTTATTTTTATGCAAAAATGTTTTCAAAAAAGTAAATAATAAAAAACAAAAAGCATCTTTGTGCAGGGTTGTGTTGTGAACCGACGAGTGAGGATCTGCTCCTTGGGATTAAAACGGGCATAGCTCGACTTGCCTGTTACAGCTAAGTCTAGATTTAAGTTTTTAATTTTACATTTTTTTGTTCTCTTTTGTTTTATTTATAACTCTAATAATATAAGCAGTACATCTTTTATTTTATATTCAGTTTATAAAAGACGCATCGCGCGGATCTCATTACCGCGTATAGGGAGCGTCCCATGGGTGGCAGATGTGGGGATGGTCGGTTGAATTTCCTCGGAAGCTCCTCCCGGCTAAGTCCGATGGACTCGCTGACCAACAATGAGAGCGGCCCTCGAGGGTGTGACGGAGGTTCGAACGCCCTGCTCACATATTTTAGTTCACAAAATACCAACAACAGTCATGGATTCCTCTAAAGTAAAACGCTCATTATCCGGAGGTAAACTAGTCCCCCGTTCGGGTCTCCGGGTGGAGACTGTTTCATGGCGGAGGGGAATCATGGCGCAAGATGAAAATTAGAGATCTAACAATAGGGACGTGGAACGTTAGAAGTTTAAATACGGCAGGTGGATTAAAGTCGGTCGCGAATGAAGTTAAGGGTACCATTTAGATATCGTTGCATTACAAGAGGTTCGCTGGCCAGGGGAGGGTTCGTTAACAGAAGGAAAGTATACTATTTGGTACGGGGGGAGCGTTAATTATTGTTTAGGTACCGGGTTTCAGATTAGAAATAGATTTCTTTTCGCACTACGAGATATACAGTTCTTTAGTGAAAGAATATCGGTTGCTATATTTCAAGGTCGTTGGTTTAAAATCGCGTTTATAAACATTCATTCTCCCACCGAAGACAGTATGATGAAGTAAAATGGGATTTTATGATAAACTAGAGTCGGTTTACGATAAGTTACCGCGAAATTAAATTAAGATAAAACTAGGCGACGCGAACGCAAAGGTTGAAAGGGAAGAAGTATATCGTCCTACAATCGGTAAAGAAAGTTTGCACGAATATAGTAATGATAATGGGACCCGACTAATAAACTTTGCCATTTCGAAAAACCTAGTAATCAAAAGTACTACGTTTAAACTAGGGGTGGGCATAATCGAATGACGATTATCGGATAATTCGATTATTTCAATCATTCGAATGAATCGATTATCGGATTAATCGGTTTGGAGAAATGAATGATCATTCGTTTAAGGTTAATCGAGGGATTTTACAATGAGCTCGGATGATCACCACCATCAGTTGCCAAACGTGAAACTATTAAAGAATTAATTAAATCGAATTTATATTGAAACATGTGTTTTATTAAAAAATCGGTTGTATTATTACTAAAATAATCAGTTAGTTTTATCGCCTTTCATCGCATATTTATTAACTTTTACAAGCTCTTGTGTATGAGATAATATTTTTTCTAAAATCTTCAGCTTTCCAACGGTATATCATACATGTATATTACTGCTCTTATGTTCAAAAACAAAAAATTGCATTATAACTTTTTTTTTCAGTTTTCTCCTTTAGTTGTTTTTAAAATACACACAACCATACTTAGCTGTTATTTATTTATTTATCAGTGCTAACAAGATAATTTGGTTATTTTTATAGAATCTACAAAATTAAAGGTACTTTAGGGGAAGAAAATATCGGCATTTAAGCCCTGCCACACCATTTTAATTAGAATGAAAACTACATGATATTAAAGCCTATTAAATTTTACATCGATATAGCGGGTTTAGTCAAAATCGGAACCGTTTGAGAAAATCAAAAAAGGTGGAAAATGCATGGTATAAAGTCTCTTCTGGTAAGCTCATTTTGATGAAAAAGGTTTTGTAATGTCTCGGGCGTATATTTGTCTTAAATATGATATTTCAGTTACCACACACGGACACACACACAGACCTTTTTGCGGGAATTGGTTATTTGGACTCAAGGGACCCTAAAATGTATTTCCGTTGAAAACTGGAATTCTAAAATTTTCACGATCGCAATACTTTCCCTTACTATATATAGTAAGTGAAAGTAAAAGTGTATGTGCCCACGCCGATTCGGTGTAGAACCTGTTTAAAATTCGGACACTTTGCTGATATGTGTACTAAAACTCGTATTTGTTTTTTCTGTGCAAAACCGGAACACGAAGGTTTACCGTGTGACTCGATAGTCCCAAAATGTGTAAATTGCGGTAACGAGCACACAAGTTTAGACCCGAAATGCCCCAGACTGCTCGAAGAAATGGAAATAAAAACGGAACAAAGATAAAATAGCTTATAACGAGGCTAAAAATAGATAAAAAGAATGCCTACTCAAATTACGCTGAAGCAGCTAAAAGAAAAAAGAAGGTATGAAAAGATATAGGAGTTGAGACGGAGCGAGTAGGTATATTTAATAGACCTGTTAAAGCAATTGGCATATTGCCTCTAATACAGAAGAGGCTTCCTTACCGACTGGGCTCTCACCTCCCTCCTCGCCCTCCGGTAGAGGTCACTATTAGGGATGGGCATAATCGAATGATCGTCATAATCGGATGATCGGATTTCGATGATTTAAATAATCGAATGATGGAATGATTAATATGCTTTCTGGGGGGCAATATGCCAAAATTCCCGTCTCTATGAGATAGCTGGCTGAGTCCAGGTGCAAATGTGGATATAATTTATGTGATGAGCAAAAAAAAAAGGTAGTTAAACGGTTCAGTTCGAATGATCATTCGTTTCTCCAAACCGATTAATCCAATAATCGATTAATTCGAATGATCCGATAACCGTCATTCGATTATGCCCACCCCTAGAGGTCACTCTCAAACCAATCGGTTCGAGGTCAGTCCCCCGCAGCCTCAGGGTAGGGAGGAAAAACCCGAAATATCTAAACCTCCGCCACAACCGCGGCGGAATTCCTTAAACAGCAATAAAAAAAAAAAAAAAAAAAAAAAAAAAAATGGAAAAAACGAAACTTATTAGAGACACGTCTACAAATAGTGACGAAATGGAAACTTAAAAAAAACTAAACATAAATAAAAATAACAACTATAAATCACGAATTACTAATTCATCAATGAAAAACATAAATAAATCTCTTGCAATAGACACATCATTCCACATTCTAAACAGTCGTATTATCTTCTACAACTTATCAATAACTACAGGGAAACCATACTTGCTCGATAATCTAATAGAACAGATTATGACCCTTCCTGTAAATATTTCGATAACAAATATTGTTGCCATATACGGTCATCTCCTTTTAAATTAAATCTCTATTCTAATGCTTACTTACTATTATCGAATTCCGGTTTTTCACGAAAATACACAATTTAGGGTCTCCTGAGTTCAAATAACCAAGTCCCGCAAGAGGTCTGTGTGTTTGTGTGTGTGTGTGTGTGGTAACTCCCGGGCAAAAACGAAAAGCCCTATGAAACTTAAATTTCATATTTAAGACAACTATACGCCCGAGATGTTACAGAATATTTGTCATCAAAATCAGCTGACCAGAAGGGCCACTTTATACCATGAATTTAGCACCTTTTTACGATTTTCTCAAAAACAGCTCTATCGATTTTGATTAAACTCTACATATCGATGTAAAATTTATTGGGCTTTAATATCATGTTAGTTTCATTCTGATTGAAATAGTCTGGTAGGGCTTAAATGGTGATATTTAAATTTCCTTCTTCAAAAGTACCTTTAATTTGGTGGATTCTATAAAAATAACTATATCATCTATTTTTTTTTTTTTATTTATGTAAAGAAATTTACAACTGTATTAAATAAATACAACAAGTAAATAGGCTTTATATATGATTAGTACACATGGTAGTCCTGAGATGAAACTATCCATTGGTAGCACTCCAATGTCTTATGTTAGGAGGTCTCTTGGCCATCTTCTTTTAAGGCGCCTCGGTGGGTTGTTGGGAATAGATATGGAGGAGAGGTCACGGATAAGCGGGTTTGAGTGGGCAGGGAGTTTGGAATGAAAAGAGATATATCTGTAACGGGCCAAGTCCTCAACTAACGGGATATTTAGGTCTTTAAGGATGATTTTATTAGTAACAAAGTAAGGAGCATTGAGGATTTTACGAAGGATTTTGGACTGCAAGGATTGGATGCGAGAAGAATTCGATGGTTTAGTAGACTCCCATAGCTCAATGCCATAGGTCCAAATAGGCCTGATAATTGTGATACAAATGAGTTTTTTGTAGTAAGTAGGAAGTTTTGAGCGTTTGTCAAGTAAGTGTCGTAGTAATCTGTATCTACGAACAGTTTCAGTCTTATCATCTATTTAGTACTGATAAAAAACAGATAAATATGTAATTTGAACGAATACTATATCTAACTAAAAGAGAAAATATCATTGGAAAGCTGATAATTTTAGAAAAATTATTATCTTATACACAAAACTGTAAAAGTTAATGGAGAATTGGTATAAGCCGATAAAACTAACTGATTTTCATAGATAATAATATAATTGATTATTTATTAAAACACATGTTTCTATTGAAATAAAATGCAATTTAGTCTTCAGCAATTTATTTTTATCTCTAAGTGTATTTAAAAATTCTAACTAAAACTATATTAATTGATTTTAATATTTTAAATTTTACCAGTTGTTACTTAAAGGATAATGAAAAACAAATATCAAATTTTAGCTTTGTTTTAGTTTTTAACTTTTTTTCTGGAAAATTTACAGTAGCATGCTAGTAGAAGAAGACATATATCTAATAACTTAGTGTATTACAGTTTCAAATCTTGCTGGTGGATTTACCTTATCTTGACCTAGGATTTTGTATAAAATAATAAAAAATGCAATGTCAAAGAGGTTACAAGCACTGGTGAACGATATTGAAGATAAAATAATTAATTACTAATTACTCCCACAAAATATTCGTGATAAAATCGTTTGAGCATGGACTGTTATTAATTTACAGTTATTATTCACTAATTATTATTACAAGCTATCATTACATTTCTTGGCTCGTTTCTTTAATTTTTAATTTTTTTCTTGTTATTTTTTGCAAAATTATAGACTTTTGCACAGGTTTGAAGGTCAGCAGAATTAGGCATGAGTGTATTTTCTATCCGCTTCATGACCTCTAAAATATGTTTATGGTTCTTTTCAAGATGCCTGAAATGTACAGCGGAGAAAAAAATATTCGTACAGGACCCAAACGATCAAAAATGAAAGGTAATATTACCAAAACGGACATTGTGCTGCTACTGCCCTTAATGAGTTTAATTTCGTCAATTTTGCAGGTTGAACCTGTTTATTACTTCCACTTACTATATGAAGTAAGGGGAAGTATTGCGATCGTGAAAATTTTCCAATTCCAGTTTTCAACGGAAATAAATACACGTTTTAGGGTCCCCTGATTCCAAATAACCAAGTCCCACAAAAAGGTCTGTGTGGGTGTGTGTATGTGTTAACTCTCGGGCGGAAATGGTAGGTCCTATGAAACTGAAATTCCATATTTAAGACAAATATACGCCCGAGACATTACAAAACCTTTTTCATCAAAATGAGCTTACCAGAAGAGCCGGTTCTGACGATTTTGATTAAACTCGCTATATCGATGTAACATTTAATAGGCTATAATATCATGTAGGTTTCATTCTGATTAAAATCGTCTGACAGGGCTTATATGCCGATATTTACAATTTTCTTCTTCTAAAGTACCTTTGATTTTGTAGATTTTATAAAAATAAATATATTATCTTGTTACTGATGAAAAACACATAAATATATAACTTGAATGAATTCGATGTCTAACTAAAGGAGAAAACTGAAAAAAATATTTGTTTAATGCAATTTTTTTTGTTTTGAACATAGCAACAGTAATATACACGGATAATAGACCGTTGGAAAGCTAAAGCTTTTAGAATAAATATTAGCTTATGCACAAACTTGTAAAAGTTAATAAAGAGTGATGAAAATCAGATAAAACTGATTATTTTAGATAATAATATTATCGATATTTTAATAAAACATCACATGTTTCTATAGAAATTTTATTTAATTAATTCTTTAATAGTTTTACGTATTTTTATCTATAACTGTATTTGAAAATTCTTTCATTGATTTTAAAAATGGAGGTGAGTGAAAGTCATGTGTTGTCCGCACCAGATTTTTTATTAGTAATTTTGGTTGTTTGAATATAGGAAGAGTAATATAGATGTATATATTATACCATTGGAAGGCTAAAGATTTTAGAAGAATATTATCTTATATCAGGATTTTTAAATAGGTAGTAAAGTGATAAAATTCGGCATAAAATTATTACTGAAGACCGAGATTCAAAAACAACCTTATTGTACATTCAGGAAATACGGATATCATTTAGGAAATTTTTTTTTTTTTTCACTTATCATTTTATTTACACCTGTAAAAAATATTACAATCAGCAAATGTGCTAAAATTTATGGAAATATGGCGTGGGTAGGCATGAGGGAGACAGCACCCAGTGGTGCATCCTCCTCACATTAAGCACAACTATATTTTCAGATCAGGAGGTCCCTCATCCAACTCCTTTTCAGCCTACGCCGAGTTATGGATGGTATGTCAGTTGTAGCCATGTGTTGTACGAGTTTGTTTATGTGTCCATTTAGTTTGTCGTGAAATCGTTTGTAAGTCGATCGAATGTGGTTTGTTGTAGTTGGAATACGTAAATCAGTATGAAGGGCATCGTTTGAAACTTATGATGGTGAGTTCCGTTGCCAGTCTTAAAAATTGCGATTGAAAGGTTTGTATTTTTCGTATGTGTGTCTTTTTAGCAGCTCCGTATATTTGGCAAGCGTAAGTCCATATTGGTTTTAATAAATAAGTGTATACGTTAAGTTTCTGTCTGATGGGTAATTTAGAATGTCTATGAAGTCGAATACAATAGTCTCAGTCGAAAATTTAGAGTTTTGCGTTTAGTCTTGACGTGTCATTTAGGAAATATACTAACTTCATAACGATAGTATTTTTTTAGACACTGCAATGACTTGAAAAGTGAGTGAAATATTAATTTATTTTATAAACATAGAATATTATTGGGTTGTGTCACATGAAATGTCCGTTTTCAAGGTAAAGGATTTTTTATTAAAAATACGATATGAAAATAAGACAATTTTATTCGAAGTATTTACCTTCTTTTTCTACACATTTTTCCCAACGTGACACCAACTTTTTTATCCCTGAACTGAAAAATTCTGGGCTTTGAAGTGAAAAAAAAATCTGAAAACGTCGTCTTTTTCAAAAAGTTTTCCTTTGACGAAATTTTCTAAATTCCTGAATTGGTGGTAATCTGTTGGAGACAAGTCGGGAGAATATGGTGGGTGCGGAAGAACTTCGTAGCCCAGTTCTTTCAATTTTTGCACGGTATGTTTTGAAACATGGGGTCTTGCAGCCGCTCAGTGAGATCATGAGGTATCCATGTATCGAGCTTTTTTACTTTCCCAATACACTTTAAATGTCTGGAAACGGTAGAGTCTTTTAACTGTTTGATAGGGGTTTCCTTCTACTGTATGTTTGAGGACATCGTTTTCTATTACGGACGGAGGTCTTCTCCTCGGAGCAAGTTTTCTAAGTCGGTATCCTCAGCTGAAAACTTAGCAAACCAACGGCGAATGGTCCGTTCATTAACACTCCCTGTTAATACGAGTTTAAACTCGTACAAAAATATTACTCGAAAATCGCGTGTTTCCATGTTCATATTTGGAGGTATACTAAAAAGTGGGTAATTGATTGGGAAGCTAATGTTTATGATACAAAGGTAGAGGATTAGTAACTGTTTACTTTAAATATGTAAACATTCGGAAGAAAACAACAGAGACCTGCAAAATCCTTTATGCATTTCAGAAACTATAAAAACGGACATTTCATGTGAAACAACCCAATATAAACCATCGTGTATTAATTTGTAGCGTTATTTCCATGGTTATCTAGACAGTAAGGAGAACATCCAGGAGAGATACCAACTTTACAACCGTAGTCGTTTTTGAGAGACTGCGATAAAAAGAAAGGTAAGTGAATATTTTTTTTATTTTTTTATAAATATAGATTGTTATAAACGATCGTGCATTGTTTCACGCGTGATTGAGGTTGAATAAGATAGAAACAATCTGATTTTGTAAAGCAGAGATATGTTTTTTATTTAAAGCTATTTGGGAGATTTCCGAAAAGAAGAATGAATATCAGCAATAAAGAACAATGAGAGGGACATCAAAAATAATGAGGTAGTGTTAGGATCAAATTGCTGATAGCTTATCTACCAGAGTCCTTTGCATTAAACCATAAAGCTCGCGGATTGTGATAATGGAATCACGGGAGTCACATTTAATTATATACGGTTATCTTACCTTTTATAATAATTCCATAACTGCTAAGGAAAAATAATGAAATAACAAACACAAAAAAGACTGACGCGGTGCCTGATTAGCTTTGTTTTTCATTAATTAATACTTATAGTAAATATGAGTGAAATACGTCTACTGAACGTCTCAGTATAGTATACGATAATATACTGAACGTCTCAGTATAGTATACGATAGTATACTGAACGTCTCAGTATAGTATACGATAGTATACTGAACGTCTCAGTATAGTATACGATAGTATACTGAACGTCTCAGTATAGTATAGGATAGTATACTGAATGTCTCAGTATAGTATTTTATTCGCCAATTTTATATATCTCAGGTAAATATTTATATTGCTCGAAATATTTAGTTATTCCAAATCATGAATTCGGTTTCAGAAAACATCATTCGACCATACGACAATGTCATCGATTAGTAGATTACACATCGAATGCTCCAGAGTCGAAAAAATATTGCCCAGGCGTTTTCCTCGATATTAGTCAAGCATTGGATAAGGTGTGGCGTGAAGGATTGCTTTCCAAATTCAAAATTTTGCTTCCTCCGACTTATTACTTAATATTACTCTCTAACTTGACAGACCGACAATTTACTGTAAACGTAGGAGTCGCATTTTCTGGAATGAAACGTGTTCAAGCAGGAGTCCTACAAGGAAGTGTACTGGGACCGTTACTATTTAATACCTACACGCTTTACTTGCCACTTTTGCAGACGACAAAGCTCTTTCCTCATTTACTTATGTTTCTAAGCTATGATTTTTTTTTTAGTCAATATTACTTTAGTTTTCTCTTATTTACTGTTATTATTAAACAAACAACTAGACTGTATCTTGTTCTTTAGCTCTGATGCAGACCCACAACGTGGATCGAAACGTTGGATATTAATTTTTTGTTTTAATTTATTTATTTTCTGTTCTCTTTGTATTTACCGCCAAACGAATTTCTCCCTTCACATTTATTAGACGGTAAAATATTCATTTAATTTTATAATGATCTTGCCTTTTAAAAATTATTCTCTTTTTAGAATAGGCGTATAGTGTTGGAAAGTGCCAGAAAAGTTAATCTGCAACTTGGTAGGTTGCTATTACTGCATGATTGAAAATAAAACGTCACATTTTGCTTTGTTTTGTTAAGGTTGACTCCCTTGAATAAATTCACGCCAGACAATCCAAACATGGCAGCTCTTAATTAATTATTAATAATAATAGGCTCAGCGAACCCGAAGGTTCGATGCCGATACCACTAAATTCCGCCTACACAGACTGGTCCAATGTTCACCATTCAAGTCCAAGCTTCCGAGATCAGCCTTAACGCAATCCTCCCATCTACGCTTCGGCCTACCTTTCGGACGCCTACCAGTCGGATCAGCAAATACCAACTTTCTCAGAATCCGCTCGTCATCGAGCCCAACAACTTTACTCGCCCATTTGAGTCTCCGCGATGCAATGAGCTCAATTATATTCACAGGACAATGTTTCGCAATTCCGCGTTGTGCAACCTTCTAAACTCCCCAGTGGACTCATCTCTCTTCGGACCAAATATTTTACGCAGTACCTTATTTTCGAAAACCTTAAGCCGTTGTTCATCCTTCAAAGTAAGCGGCCACGTTTTACATCCGTAAAGAACCGTTGGAAGAATAATAGTTTTATAAATTCTAACCTTTAAGTTTTTAGATAGAAGCCGCGAACTAAGTAACTTAGCAACTGAATAATAACACGCATTTCCCACCTTTAACCAGGGCTTTATTTCTTCCTGGATTTCATTTTTCCTTGTTATCATTGAACCTAAATACTTGAATTTCTCTACGTGTTCAAAAGTATGCCCTGATACATCAATATCGCCAATATCGCCACCGTTTCTGCTACTAATCATATATTTCGTCTTATCGGTATTTAATTCGAGTAAATTAATTTTTAAACCTATTCTATGATAATTTGGTCGGTCAGTGGGTAATAACTACAATCAAATGTAATTTATAACTTAGGAATATTGGACTAACAACTTGCTGTACTCATTTCATTAAACGAAACGCGCTTTATCTGATTAAAGGCGGTACGAAACGTTTGATCTGATTAGAAGATGCTAGTGGATGAGAGACTTCCCCTGGAGTTCGCATTCATTTATTCATGGAATTAACTCCGAGCTCAGCCAATTGAGCACGTGTCCTCTGTATGTCTGTGAGAATATCCAATCAATTCAATAGCAGCGGTACACACTAATATAATATAATCGAAATATTATATATTCGCTTATAAAATAAGTAAAATATAATTTTCTCTATATTTATAACATCATGTTTACTTTGTTAATAATGTTTACATAGCATAAAAATCTGGTGCGGGCAACACACGACTTTCACTTACCTCGATTTTTAAAATCAATGAAAGAATTTAAAAATACAGTTAGAGATAAAAATACGTGAAACTATTAAGGAATTAATCAAATTGAATTTCTATAGAAAAATGTGTTTCATTAAAAAACCTATTATATTATTATCTAAAATAATCAGTTAGTTTTATGTTTATTTCGTCACTCTCTATTAACTTTTAAAAGCTTGTGTATGAGATGATATGTTTTCTGAAATCTTTAGCTTTCCATCGGTATATCATACATGTATAATACTGCTCTTATGTTCAAAAACGAAAAATTGCGTTAAAAAAATATTGTTAGGTATCCTTTATTTGGATATCGAATTTATTCAATTTATATATTTACCTGTTTTTCATCAGCGTTAAAAAGATAATCTAGTTATTATTATTGAATCTACAAAATTAAAGGTACTTTAGGGGAAGAAAATTTAAAATATCGGCATTTAAGCCCTGTCAAACCATTTTTATCAAGTAGGAAAGCGATAAGTTTGCCAAGTCGTCAATTTTCCTACATTTTCGCCTTTTCGCAATACTTCAAAATACGCTTGGTCCTGCAAAAAAATTCTTGCTGCACCAAATTTGTTGGTAATTTCACTGTCTAAATTTTTATAAATACACCTAAAAATAAAAATAAAAATGCACCGGTAATAAACTAGAAGACAAAAACTGAAAAAAGTGCCGATTTTCGATCGTTTTTTCAAGAGAGCGGACGAAGCAAAAGGGTGGAAATGACGAAAAGTTGGATTAAGCCCTACCTAATGGTCCTAAACAATAACAAAAAATAAAATGACGCACCTTTTGTAGGCCGAACCCTCCTTTTCAACCTCTATTGACATAGTTCGGTCAATAGAGGTTTATGATGACCAAATCCAAGCATTGGTCTCAGACAACCCTCACTTTACGGCAAGGGATATCGCAGAATATAATTGATTAAAAATATTTACAAGAATCTGAAGTTATATATGTTGTGACATTGAAGGCTGATAAACTACAATTTTGCATTCTATTGTTCACTGCGGAAGGTGAGGCAGCTTTTTATTCAAGGCAGGAAGTGAAAACAATTTTATCTGTCAAAATCTATTTCCACGCGTTTTCGTTGTTCAAGAAATTAAGAGACGATTTTGTTTCGTGTAAATAATATTGGATTGTTTCACATGAAATGTCCGTTTTTATAGTTTCTGAAATACATAAAGGATTTTGCAGGTCTCTGTAGTTGTCTTCCGAATGTTTACATATTTAAAATAAACAGTTACTAATCCTCTACCTTTGTATTATAAACATTAGCTTCCCAATCAATTACCCACTTTTTAGTACACCTCCAAATATGAACATGGAAACACGCGATTTTTGAGTAATATTTTTGTACGAGTTTAAACTCGGCCATTCAGCAGCTAAGGCCGTTAGAAATATTTGCAAGGTGTTCGGGGAAGGGATTGTTAATGAACGGACCATTCGCCGTTGGTTTGCTATGTTTTCAGCTGGGGATACCGACTTGAAAAACTTGCCCCGAAGAAGACCTCCGTCCGTAATAGACAACGATGTCCTCAAACATACAGTAGAAGGAAACCCCTATCAAACAGTAAAAGGACTCTTAGCACAACTAAATGCAAGTGCATTTACCGTTTCCAGACACTTAAAGTGTTCTTAAATACTCGATACATTAGTACCTCATGATCTCACTGAGCGGCATGTTTCAAAACATACCGTGCAAAAATTGAAAGAACTGGGCTACGAAGTTCTTCCGCACCCACTATCTTCTCCCGACTTGTCTCTAACAGATTACCACCTGTTCAGGAATTTAGACAACTTCTTCAAAGGAATACTTATTGAAAATGATGATCAAGTGAAAGATGCGTTTTCAGATTTTGTTTCACTTCAAAGCTCATAGTTTTTCAGTTCGGGGATAAAAAACTGGGTGTCACCTTAGGAAAAATGTGTAGAAAAAGAAGGTAAATATTTCGAATAAAATTATCTTGTTTTCATATCGTATTTTTAATAAAAATCCTTTACCTTGGAAACGGACATTTCATGTGACACAACCCAATAATAATATTTATTGTCATAATTTCTAGAGAGCATTTTTCTACTCTCTCTTGTCAAACTATGAATTATGTTAAAAAATATTGAATATGATTTTTTCTGACATAATCTCTTAAAACATGGGCTAAGCTTTTAATTCCTACAAATACCCATCCGTTTTCCTTGACAAAAGGAAGTTCGTGAAACGAGGAAACCACCTTGGCTAAGAAAACAGCGCAGGGCCATCGGATCCAGATTAATTGGATCATAGTATACTAATCTCAAGACTTACATTATGAGATTAACATGAAATTTCTAAACCTAACTAGTTTTTCCTTTACCACCAAATTTTCAATAATGAACTTTTTAATTTATTTAACTTGGTAATTGACCCAGAACAATTCCTCAAAATTTGATGTTTCACGTTATAAGATGTGTGGAATCTTAATTTCTATATACAAATATCCGTCTGCCTGCCAATTAGTTAGAATACCTTTTGACAT
Source organism: Piezodorus guildinii (assembly GCA_023052935.1). NCBI lineage: Eukaryota > Metazoa > Arthropoda > Insecta > Hemiptera > Pentatomidae > Piezodorus > Piezodorus guildinii. The sequence goes on along the minus strand of CM041293.1, from coordinate 184,098,240 downwards.
GCTAATCATGATATTATTCCTAATAGGGTTAATACAAAAACCGAAATTCTAGAAAACCGGTTTTCGAATAGTAATTTTCCTAGATAACCGGTTTTGACCGGTTTCGAATTTTTTATTTATTTATTTGTAGTAATTTACAACTGTACTAAAGAATACAATAAGTAAATGTGTAGCATAAAAATAAAAAAGTCATGAAAATGTCTTGAGAAAGAACTACCCAGTGGTAGCACTTCACTAACTATTTTAAGACAGTAGATCCCGAGGCCACCTTCTTTTCAGTCGCCTTGGAGGGTTATCAGGGATATCTGAGGAAGATAAATTACGGAAAAGTGGGTTTGTATGTGCAGGGAGTTTATAATGGAAAGAGGAGTATCTATCACGGGCTATGTCTGCCACAAATGGGATGTTTAGGTCATTATGGAGGAGTTGAGGACTGGATGCGGGAGGAATTAGATGGTTTCGTAGAGCCCCAAAGCTCGATTCATATGTACAATAGGTCTGATAATAGTGATGTAAATGAGTCTTTTATACTGGAAGTTTTGAACGTTTGTCTAGTAAGTGTTTAGTAATCGAAATCTTCGAGCAGTTTCTTGTCGTTTCAATCTTGTGTGAGGATGGTTTCGAATTTCATTTTTTTTAATTTACTCGAAATTCTGTAATTCGAACAAACAATTTTAACAGAAAATTTAAAGTGACTGAAAGAAGTTTTTGACTAAAATTATTTACTGTTCAATTTTATTGACAGTAAACATTTTTTATGCAATTTAGTAGAACAAAGAAATAATAGTTTACCAGGATTATATGATTTTATAAACAATTATTCGTTGTTTATGCATAATTTTCACTATAAGGATGTAAATACTCAGTGAATAACTCAGCGAAGGGTTCGAATAAATAAAAACAATACTCTCTCAATTGCAACCGAACTAGGCGTAATCGTTATTAAAGTTTTTAAACCATTTGTCATTTTCAATTTCTTTTCAAGTGTTATTCATACCTTATATATTTATAACGGATTAGTGACTAACCCCACATCGGCGGTACATATAAAAAAAAAAGTTTTATTGACGTAAAACTTTTTAAACTAATTGGCGGAAAGACGGATATGTTTTTAAATCGATATTTAGATTTTACATATCTTAAGACGTGAAGGACAATCAGAGCACTTAGTGCTTGCCAAGTTAAAATTTACGGTTCCGAACGAGCAGTCCACTAACGGACGGTGGTTTCCCCTAAGGTAACCATCGCCACACACACTACCGATTTTCTTAACCGTCTGGCATAGGATTTCCCTTTTCCCAAATTGAAAATCCTTAATGAACGAAAATGAAATTTTTTTCTTACATAATGAGGAAGCAAAATACCACTTAAAGATAAGGAATCTCGGTTGAAACTGATGCATAAAGGCATCTTGACTAGTACTTTTTACTTTCACTTACTATATATAGTGAAGGGAAATATTGCGATCGTGAAAATTTTCGAATTCCAGTTTTCAACGGAAATTCACATATTAGGGTCCCCTGAGTCCAAATAACCAAGTCCCCCAAATGTGGTGTGTTTGTGTGTGTGTTGTGTGTGTATCCGGCGAACGGTAAGTCCCTTTAACTGAATTTCACATTAGAAATATACCCTGAGACGTTACAAATTTTTTTCATCAAAATTAGCTTACCAGAAGAGCCACTTTATAACGTGCATTTTGCGCCTTTTTCGATTTTCTTCGAAAACGGTTCCGACAATTTTGATTAAACTCGCATATCAATGTAAAATTAATGGGCTTTTATGATTTATTTGATTAAAATGGTCTGAAGGGCTTAAATGCCGATATTTTAAATTTTCTTTCTCTAAACTACCTTTAATTTTGTTGATTCTATAAAAGGAACTGTATTATTTTGTTACTACTGATAAAAAAACAGGTAAATATATAAATTGAATGAATTCGATACCCAACTAAAGGAGAAAACAGAAAAAAAATTTTTTAATGCAATTTTTGTTTTTAAACACAAGGGCAGTGATTACATGTATCATATGCCGTTGGAAAGCTAAAGATTTTAGAAAAAAATATTATCTTATACTCAAGCTTTTAAAAGTTAATAAAGTGATGAAAATCAAGATAAAATAACTGATTATTTTAGATAATAATATAATAGATTTTTTAATAAAACACATGTTTCTATAAAATTCGATTGATTAATTCTTTATTAGTTCTACGTATTTTTGTCTCTAAACTGTATTTGAAAATTCTTTCATTGATTTTTAAAATGGAGGTAAGTGAAAGTCGTGTGTTGCCCGCACCAGAGTTTTTAGAATATGGAAATATTTTTGACCAATAAACATGATTTTATGAACACAGAGAGGATAAATTAAAATATTAAAAAACGCTACTGCTTATTCTACTAACGCATATAGAGTAATTTGTACAATGTTACTTTACTTAACAGTTGCACCTAAAAACATTTTTAAGTAGTTAGGTAAGGAAAGTCGTGTATTGCGCGCATCAGTTTTGGTTTTGTATTTTTCTATTGGATTCTGTTGATTGCGTTATCATGCAGCTGACTTATATCTAATCGTCCTAATATCTCCTATCATACGTAATAAATACGTTTATATGGCCGAGATGGATTTATCCGTCATAAGTATCCTGTGTGAAGTTTGTTTATTTTATTTTATTTTTTATTTTTTTTTTTAAACAATATTTATTATGAAACTCACAAGCGTCTTTGTATGGCTCATATGCAGTGAGATCACTCCTTTTAGTGTCAGCAAGTATAGCAGACATGCTATCAACTGTCACAAACACTTTTATCTTGGGCGATGAGTATTAATGCTATAAGAAGTCATTCATTCGTTATGTACAGTAAATAAAATAAAAATTACAAAGAAGAATAAATATACCTGTATAAAGATAATAATAATCTTGGCCACATATATACAATATTTATATACTGCCCCTGGGAACTCTTATTCAACCCCGACGCCAGGAGATCCCAGCGCCTCTCAGTCAGTCGCTTCCCTGGTCTAATAAGCCAGTGGAGGCTGAGAGAGGGTGCTAGTGCCACAGAATCTCAGGCATGAGTGGAGACATTGGCCATTACCATGTAGTATATGGTTGCTATATACTAGCATTGCTTAGTTGTTTGTTTGTTTATTTTAACGTCACTTTATGATACTTAGGCTAGCCGGAAGACGCTACAGTGAGAGTCCTAAATTTTGCCTATCCAGGTTTTATTAGGATTTATATTAGGTTTTATAGGGATCTTTAACGAGTACCTGACATCGCACAGACTCAGGACCACCTTTTAACGTCCCCTCCGAAGGACGGCATAACTAAGGGTTTTTTACTCCCATTAAAAAATCCTAGGACCACCTGCGGGTTTGAACTAGTAACCTTTGGCACAGGAGGCTGTTATGCTAACCGCCCAGCTACAAGTGATTCACCACTTTTATCGTGTACACCTCCATCAACCGTGACAGTTGTACTATAAAGTAAAAATGGAAGTGTTATGAGCTTCCTTACTCCATTGGCCGATCAAAATAAACACTATCCAAATATCCAAAGTATAAATGGAATATTTTTATTAAGGTGTAGATTCTTTAAGGCAAAGATCAAAGTCTATAAATAAAATTTGAGGCTGATTTATATCTTCACCACTCTTTTATTAAAAATTAATGGACGACGTTTCGGCTAAAATACCATAATCAGGTGCAAAAGAACAAATTTATCTAATGTAAGTGGATGCTTACAACCAGAAGCCTCATGTTTAAATATTTATAACTACCTATTATACTATACACTAGATAAATTTGTTCCGTTGAACCTGAAGATGGCATTTTACCCGAAACGTCGTCCATTAATTTTTAATAAAAGAGTGGTGAAGATATAAATCAGCCTCAAATTTTATTCATAGACTATTTTTATGTTCCTATGCCGATGAAGGTTCTTGGGCTCAATACATATAGAGATTCGTACTGTTTCTGGGCCAACGGCAGTGCAATGAGGTGATTAGGCCTAGATCAAGCTCAGCTCAGTTCCCCCCGTTTTTTGAGTATTAATAATATAAACATTTCTATTTTTTCTCCATTTTTTTTCAGTTACTTTCTCAAATCTAAGGCATTCATCCATTTTATGCACTGTATGTATAGTGGACGAAAAAATATTAATACACCTGGTTTGTTCAATAAAAAGCGTTTATATCAAGCATAGGGCCTGAGAAAATTGATGGTCATTGTTATCAATCTCATGTTTTATTAATTTAAATATATAACAGTTTGACGGCTGCATAATGAAGTCAACAATAAATTTTAACAAATTCAGAGTCAAAAAACCTATAAATACAGTATCAATGGTCCTGATAAAAAACTTAAAAATTCATTAAGAGGTTCAGAAGATCATGTTTTGGTATAACTGTTACCCTAAAAACTGCAGAATCGGTTGCGTGAAGCAGGGGATAGATGTAGAGCGGCAGGAAAGCTATATAAATGAAACAAAGCGGGTAAAAAGTATTGCAATTTAATATTTGATAAAAATTTACTATCTGTTTGAAAAACATCATCGGAAAAACTACATTTTTCCCAAAATAAACCTAGTTGATCTCCACATCTCACATTGGGTATTATCGACTTCCGTGAGGAAATGTGATATCCAACAGTCCGGAAGGACCCATTTCGTTTGAAGTGGGGACTGCAGGGTGTGGAAGTATTTTCGTTGGGTACTTTGGGGGTAGTATTCCACAGTCGGCCGCATTCCTCAACTGTATCTTCGCGGGACTTCATCTTCCATTGAGTGGGATCTACCACAATCCTTACTTGGATATTTTCTGGAAGTCTTCTCGCATTTGGAGGTGGAGAGGCGCCACCCCACTAATACTTCTATGCCTTGGTGACACGAAGCAGTCTAAATCGATCGATTTAAGATTTAATTACGATAGTGATCTTTGACAAGTACCTGACATCGCAAAGGTTCGGAAATACCTTTTTAAGTCCCCTCATAATGGTGGCATGAAAAGGATTTATACTCCCATTAAAAACTCCCAAGGTCAACTGTCAGGTTTAAACCCGTGACCTTAGGCATAGAAGGCTGTTATTACACCACAGGTGACCCTCTAGACTTTCAGTTATTTACCATTTAGTAAAGAGGAGCATTTAGTTTTCTAGTGTATAGGCAGAGTGTCCTCTTTACTCAATGGTAAATAACAGAAAGTCAAGGGGGTCTCCTGTGGTGTAGCAATAACATTTGTAATTAAGATTATTTATATGGACATAATTTTTGTTACATTTTTAGTTTTGTTATTAATTTTTTTTTATATTATTATTAGAAGCTATCTTTTAATATATTACCATTGTTTATTTTCGTTTTTTACTTATGTTATTTTTTGTAAAGGTCTTTTTTTATATATTTTGTCATATTATTTTATAAGGACTTGTCCCAGAGTAAATAAATAATTTATTAGTGATCTTCAACGAGTACCTGACATCTGTGGCTATGGACAACTCTAGCAAGTACCCTCCAAAGGACGGTATAACCAAGTATTTTTTACTCCTAAAAACTGTCGGACCTCTACACCACAAGTGACCCTAAATATTAGGTTCTATTCTTAACGTGTATTGGCTGAAGCTCTCGTTAGGAGGCGATCGGACCGATATCACTCTATAGAGGCTGGATGCGCCCAAGGAGGGTTTTCCCATTCCAGAGTCGCTAGACCGCTAAATGACATAACAAATAATTATTCAGCCACTGCCGGGTTTGATACCCAGATATCAGTAGTCCAGTGTCCAATCCTTAAGCCACACAGTTCCAATGTAACCACAAAGTCTTGTTTATAATAAAACCGATAGCATCACCTGTTGTGTAATGGCTACCATAACAAGCTTTATGTCCGAAGTCGTGCGTTCAAACCTGTAGATAGTCCTAGGATTTTTTTAAGGGAGTAAAAACTCCTCGGTTTTACCTTCCCCGGTAGATCCTGGAGTAGTACAAAGTAAGGTACTCGTTACATATATCCTAATTAAATCTGGATATGAAAAATTTAGGACTCTTTATTTTGCATAGTCCGATTAGCCACAATACCATAAAGTGATGTTAAATGAAGAAATACGAACGTAGTGGATGCAATAAGCTAGGAGAGTTGATAGTAGGCCTCACTTAAAATGTATAGATTACATTTTCAGTCATTAAAGCAAACATTCAATGGAAATTATCACTGAGAGAATATTATAATACATTTATTAGACGATAACTGAATAAATTATCGATCTATACAATATCATAACTTGTATCCTCCTACTTGGTCTCTTTTATTATAACCAAGGCATAAATGTCTTACAGGACCGTTTTAAATAATCTTTTTTTTTTTTTTTTTTTTTTTTTTTTATTCGTATTATATTACAATTTGTCATAATAGACAATAATAATAGTGCTACAGGATCTCATTTATACAATATTTACAATATAAACAAAAGGAAAGTCAAATTACATAAAATCAAATCAAAATAAGTAAACGTATACAATAACAAAATTAAGTAGGTATCCTCTGGCACATTTAAGTTGCACATAGAAGAGGTAGGTATCCTATCCCTCCTCCATGGCTGACAATTAAGTCCCATCAGTTCTCCTTTGCTTTAAATATCAGAGATTTATTATAAAGACTAAGTTTGTTGTGGTGGATGTAGGAAATAGCTATTTCCTACATCCACTATTTTATATTACAGATGTACCCATCTTTTTTTGTATGGGGATTTTTTTTAATGAAAAAATAACGTTAATCATCCATCACTCATTTTTGGAACGGAATCCGTATTACAACCCATCATCAAGCCCAGAGTTATTACTCGGAAGCCAACTAGCACTTAGTATCTTTCATTCCATCACATTCACACTGTTTCGGTTCAAGTCTAAGACTTCAATTTCTTTGCCACATGCGATATCAACATTTCAGGTATCTTAAAACATAAACATAATCCTTACGATCCCAAGTACCTCTTGATATGATTCAGCAGCCTGCGTAAGTCGATCGAATAGTTTTTAAATTTATTCGCGATCAGTCAATCTGAGGTCACGCTGGCTTGCTCTATGATAAGTTGTAACCCTGAGTCAGTTCCAAAAATAAGGAAGGAAACATAATCTTACCCAGTATACCTATTTTTATATGTATCGTATGTGGAAGTTAAACTTTTTTTAAAAAGCTAACTTTAAATTTTTCTTAAACAGAAAAAAAACTACAAAACATTAGGTATGTTTACATATAATCTACATCTTTTCATAGTCAGGATAAAATTGAGTTAATAGAATAGAATAGAATAGAAAAATAATTTTTATTCTGGGACTGGGTTCTTAAGAAAAATATGATATGTACAATAAATATATACAATGTGTTTGTGGCCAGAAAGGATTATAATTAATTCTTATTTACTAAGCTTTAAGAAGAAAAGTAGGTTACAATAAAACAAAAGAGTAAAATAAATAAATGACTTCTGATGTTGAACAAAACTTAACATTGAAACTGATCTATATAGAAATATGAACAATAAATAATCATTTTTTTTTTAATAGATATTTTAATTGAAATATCAGGCTTGTGGAGCGTCTGTTTGAGATGACAATAGGTACTCGAACAGCTGGGACTTGAATGATGGTAGGGAAGAAGCATGGCGGGTATGAGTAGTAGAGCGGACAAGAAAGGAATGATCGTAACTTGTTGTTCTGTCTGCATGAATACAAAGGTCAGAATGGCGCGATATTGTTTGGAAGGAGCGGACTAACGATTTAAATAATCTAAGTGGATTCATCTGTAGCATAGTCGCTAACATAACAGCCTTCTATGCCCAAGGTCAGGGGTTCGAACCTCCAGGTGGCCCAAGGAGTTTTTAATGGGAGTTAAAAATCGTTAATTATGCCGTCCTTCGGAGGAGATCTAAACAGGTGGTCACGAATCTGTGCGATGTCAAGTACTCGTTTAAGATCCCTATCCCTATTAAAAATTGAAGACTTCCAATGTAATATCGTCCGATTAGCCACAGTAGTATAAAGTTACGTTAAATAAATTAACAAACAAACAAATGATCTAAGTAGCCATTTTATCTTGAACTATTACGTTTAAATGTTTCAAGAATGTGTTATATTTAAAAATATATTTTGTAACTGATAGAATGGTAGAGAGAAGTAAGATTTTAAAAGATAAAATCCTACAAAGCCTCTGAAACTCTTTCTAGAAAGTAAAGTTATCAAATAAAGATAACTAAATCGAAGGTTGGTTTAGATACCACCAATCTCTATTTTAGCCTCAGTATTTCTTCTTCTTTTCTTGAGGTAACTATATATTTTTCTCTTATGAATGACAGTATCATTTTAATTATTATTATTTTTTTCTTTTTATGAACACGAAATCAAGTTTTTCTTTATACATTTTTCTTTTTCAAGTACCATATTAAGGATATTTTAAGTTGATATTGAGGTAGGTTCGTAAATTAATTTGCATCAATTTTAATCTTTCTGCAACTTTACTTAAATGAAGATGCAAATCTTATTTCTGGATTTTTTTCAACTTGAAAAAATATCGTGTCACTGTGTGTTTTTAAGTATACTGCATACTGTTAGGTGATTAATTTTTTTTTTCTCGCGAAAATGATTTGTTTGAAGTTTTTTTGTCATCAATAAATACCAATGACACCAAATTTTCAATCCTTATCACATACTATTTTTGTATAAAAAATTTCCAAATAATTTAACAGCCTTATTACAAAAATCAGGTGCGGAAAACACACGACTTTCACTTACCTTAGCTGTCAAAAATAATTTTTTTAAAGTCACTTTATGCTACTATGGCTAATCGGACGATGCTACAGTGGGAGTCCTAAATTTTGCCTATCCAGGTTTTATTAGGAAAAGGATCTTTTTAACGAGTACCTGACATCGCACAGGCTCGGGACCACCTTTTAACGTTTCCTCCGAACGACGGCATAACTATGAATTTTTTACTCCCATTGAAAAATTATAGGACCACCTGCGGGTCAGAACCCGTAACCTTTAGCATAGGAGGCTCTTATGCTAGCCACCCAGCTACAAGTGATCCCAAATCAAAAATAATTTAACAACTATTAAAAAGACTTAAAGTTGAAAAAAGTATAAAGTTCATTTAAATAAAATGTTTACTCAGTTTCAATGGAATCATATGATTTAGATTGAAAAATACAACAATACATATTAATATCGCTATGTATAATAATCAGTAATAAGTTTAAGCACTATTTGTCAGTTAACATCACCTTTTTCAAATTTGCATTTAAGATGATGTTTTTCTAAAATATTCAGCTTCCCAACGCTATATTATACATCTTTATAACTTTTCTAATGTAAAAAAATAACAAAAAACGTTATAAAATTAAGTTAGCTCTTTTTTTTCTTTAGTTGGATATAAATACATCCATGCAAGACGAGGGACTCCACAAACTGTGTTTAAATATAAATATAGCATTTCCAAGTCAATTGTAACCTTTTCCAAGTCAAATGTAACTTTTTCCATTTCAAATGTAACCTTTTCCAAGTCAAATGTAACCCTTTCCATTTCAAATGTCACCTTTTCCAAGTCAAATGTCACCTTTTCCATTTCAAATGTTACCTTTTCCAAGTCAAATGTCACCTTTTTCTTCACTTCTAGCCTTAAATATTCCGTTTTATTTATTTATTTATTGAAAAATAATTAGTTTAATTAACATTATGACTTTTTTAATAATTTTGGCATATAATAATTGATATTTTTTTTGGGTCTCTTAGATATTTGATATCAAGTTCGGTTTTTTACTAGCTAATATTTAAAAAAATTAATTATCGTCTATTTAGTTTTAAGATAGTTGTTGATTTTGATTTTTTAGAGAGGAGGGGTAGTTTTTTGGAATAATTAATGTGTTTTCGGGTATTATAATTAAATTTTTCGAGCTGTATTTTTTATCGCTCGCGTGCATTTTAACTCGCATTAAATTTTAATGTTTTTTATTGATATAGGGATTAATTAATGTGCTTTCGGGTGGTTATGATTACGTTTTTTGAGCTGTATCTTTTATCGGTCATGCGTATTTCAACTCATATTTACTTTTAATGTTTTTTATTGATATAGGGATCAATTATTTTGCTTTCGGGTGGTTATGATAAGGTTTTTCGAGCTGTAATTTTTTCGCTCGCGCTTATTTTAACTAAAATTTACTTTTTATGTGTTTTATTGATATAGGGATTAATTAATGTGCTTTCGGGTGGTTATGATTACGTGTTTCGAGCTGTATTTTTTATCGCTCATGCGTATTTCAACTCGCATTTACTTTTAATGTTTTTTATTGATATAGGGATTAATTATTTTGCTTTCGGGTGGTTATGATTACGTTTTTCGAGTTGTATTTTTTTCGCTCGCGCTAATTTTAACTAAAATTTACTTTTTATGTGTTTTATTGATATAGGGATTAATTAATGTGCTTTCGGGTGGTTATGATTACGTTTTTCGAGCTGTATTTTTTATCGCTCATGCGTATTTTAACTCGCATTTACTTTTAATGTTTTTTATTGATATAGGGATTACTTAATGTTCTTTCGGGTGGTTATGATTACGTTTTTCGAGCTGTATTTTTTATCGCTCATGCGTATTTCAACTTCTATTTACTTTTAATCTTTTTATTTTTATAGAGATCTATCCTTGTGTTTTCGCGGGGTTATGAAAATGTTTAAAAGCTTTTTTATTATCACTCGTGCGGATTTCAACTCGCCTTTATTTTTGATATTTTTTATTGTTATAGACGTTTGTAATAATCTTTTAAAAACTTACTCAGGACGCTAAAAAAGGAACTATAACTGATCCTTTTATAAAAAAATAATAATAAAAATTTTAAATAAAAATAAATAAAAAACCTAAACGATGTATATTACAGCAACGTTATAATGAGAACCAAAAACAAAACAATCAATCCCAATATCAATAAAAAAATATCAAAAATAAAGGCGAGTTGAAATCCGCACGAGTGATAATAAAAAAGCTTTTAAACATTTTCATAACCCCGCGAAAACACAAGGATAGATCTCTATAAAAATAAAAAGATTAAAAGTAAATAGAAGTTGAAATACGCATGAGCGATAAAAAATACAGCTCGAAAAACGTAATCATAACCACCCGAAAGAACATTAAGTAATCCCTATATCAATAAAAAACATTAAAAGTAAATGCGAGTTAAAATACGCATGAGCGATAAAAAATACAGCTCGAAAAACGTAATCATAACCACCCGAAAGCACATTAATTAATCCCTATATCAATAAAACACATAAAAAGTAAATTTTAGTTAAAATTAGCGCGAGCGAAAAAAATACAACTCGAAAAACGTAATCATAACCACCCGAAAGCAAAATAATTAATCCCTATATCAATAAAAAACATTAAAAGTAAATGCGAGTTGAAATACGCATGAGCGATAAAAAATACAGCTCGAAACACGTAATCATAACCACCCGAAAGCACATTAATTAATCCCTATATCAATAAAACACATAAAAAGTAAATTTTAGTTAAAATAAGCGCGAGCGAAAAAATTACAGCTCGAAAAACCTTATCATAACCATCCGAAAGCAAAATAATTGATCCCTATATCAATAAAAAACATTAAAAGTAAATATGAGTTGAAATACGCATGACCGATAAAAGATACAGCTCAAAAAACGTAATCATAACCACCCGAAAGCACATTAATTAATCCCTATATCAATAAAAAACATTAAAATTTAATGCGAGTTAAAATGCACGCGAGCGATAAAAAATACAGCTCGAAAAATTTAATTATAATACCCGAAAACACATTAATTATTCCAAAAAACTACCCCTCCTCTCTAAAAAATCAAAATCAACAACTATCTTAAAACTAAATAGACGATAATTAATTTTTTTAAATATTAGCTAGTAAAAAACCGAACTTGATATCAAATATCTAAGAGACCCAAAAAAAAATATCAATTATTATATGCCAAAATTATTAAAAAAGTCATAATGTTAATTAAACTAATTATTTTTCAATAAATAAATAAATAAAACGGAATATTTAAGGCTAGAAGTGAAGAAAAAGGTGACATTTGACTTGGAAAAGGTAACATTTGAAATGGAAAAGGTTACATTTGACTTGGAAAAGGTGACATTTGAAATGGAAAGGGTTACATTTGACTTGGAAAAGGTGACATTTGAAATGGAAAGGGTTACATTTGACTTGGAAATGCTATATATGTGTGTGTGTGTATGATTAAAACTTTAGACAAATATTACCCTAACATAGAACACAACTAAGTTCATCATAGCCCAGGCAATATGTCGGAAGAAATTAGATACATGCTGAATTTTTGTCAGTTGTTAGAACCTTATTAGAGGAGTATTTTCTCAAAAGTCCCCACTCCTCACCCTTGTGCTCCCCCCGATAGCTCCCCTTGAACATCCGTTTCAGGAGTTTTAGATTTTATCCATAACTTGGCTATTATTCGTTCCATATTCATACGTAACGTGTCATTTTATTGATTGATCTATAAGCTTTAAACCATGTTAAATAACATTTTTGCGCACAATTTATACTTTCGCCGCAATTTCCTAAAACATGCAAAATTTCCCAATTAAAATTCATATTTTATGTGTTTTTACTTGAAATAGAATTTTTATTTGATGTTATATCCGAAAAAATGACAAATAAAAGTTGTAGCGCAGTTCCTACCCTTTTATATTATGCCCTTAACTTTATATTTTTTTTTTATTACTAGGTTTTTCGAAATGGCAAAGTTTATTAGTCGGGTCCCATTATCATTACTATATTCGTGCAAACTTTCTTCAAAAACAGATGGCAAAGTAGCATAATTAACGTGAGATCGTATCGGGGTGCAGAATGCGGTTCTGATCATGAATTAGTAATCGCGAAACTTCGACAAAAACTAAACACAAAAAAGAGAACACCGAACTATATTCGTCCCGAGAATTTTGATTTAGTTAAATTGAACAACCTCGAAATTAGAAAACAATTCGCGATAGAAGTAAAAAATCGGTTCGAAGCTTTGGAATCTTCAGACGAGGAACACAAAGATGTAAGCAAACTATGGGAAGGGATCAGGGATAATATTAAAGAGGTCGGTAATTTATGTCTTGGAAAAATTGAAAATAAAAAGAACAAACCTTGGTTCGACAGGGATTGTCAAAATATGTGCGAAAAAAGAAAAACCGCTAAACTGAATTCCTTAAATAATCCAAGCGATAATAATGTGGCTTATTTTCGGTTAGTAAAGAATGAAACTTCAAAACTCTTAAAAAATAAGAAAAGAGCGTATCTTAAAGGCAAAATAATAGAAATAGAAAAACACAGAAACGAAAATGACGTAAGAGAGATGTACAAAGGTATAAACAAATCGCGTAAAAGATTTGAACCTCTATTGAATGCGACTAAAGATGCAAATAACAATATAATTGCGGATCCTTCTGAGATATTAAATAAATTTAAACAACACTTTGACGGCATCTTAAAAACGGAAAATAATATACAATCTCCTCTCTCTGAATATCAGAGCGCTGAACCATGGATAGACGCACCGAGTAAAGAGGAAGTCGAAATGGCGATAGAAAAATTAAAACGTTATAAGGCCGCAGGAAATGATAATATCACGAGTGAATTAATCAAGGCGTGTGGAGAAGCGGGCGTTTCCAAAATACATTTTTTAGTTAAAAAGATCTGGGAAACTGAAAAAATGTCCGAGGAATGGAAAGAATCAATACTTATTCCGATTCACAAAAAAGGACCGAGGTCGGATTGTAACAACTATCGTGGGATCTCTCTTCTCCCAGTATGCTATAAAATATTCTCGTCAATTCTAACTAGTCGAATCACGGAATACGCTGAGGAAATTATCGGAGATTACCAATGTGGTTTTAGGCGGAATCGCTCGACTATTGACCAAATATTTTCCCTACGTCAAATATTAGAGAAAAAATTGGAATACAACGGTGTAGTCCATCAACTTTATATCGATTTTAAAAAGGCTTATGATTCAATAGACCGTCAGAAGCTATATAACATCATGATTGAACAGGGAATACCTAGAAAGTTAGTAAACCTAGTAGAGATGTGTTTGTCGGAAACATTCCATAAAGTTAGAATCGGTCATAATTACTCCGAGAGATTTGAGGTGCGATCGGGTTTAAAACAGGGTGACTCCCTTTCACCTGTGTTATTTAATATAGCTTTAGAATATGTCATAGAAAAGGTGATGTGTACCGAGAAAGGCTTAAATATGGGTGACAAGATTCCGGTTTTGGGGTATGCCGATGATCTGGTACTGCTAGGTGAAGACACGGAAACCATACAACTAAATACAAGTGTGTTAATAAAAACCGATAAAGAAATAGGACTCGAATTAAATACCGATAAAACGAAGTATATGATTAGTAGCAGAAACGGTGTCGATCTTGGAGATATTGATGTATCAGGTCATACTTTTGAACACGTAGAGAAATTCAAGTATTTAGGTTCAATTATAACTAGAAAAAATGAAATCCAGGAAGAAATAAAGTCCCGGTTAAAGGTGGGAAATGCGTGTTATTATTCAGTTGCTAAGTTACTTAGTTCGCGGCTTCTATCTAAAAACTTAAAGATTAGAATTTATAAAACTATTATTCTTCCAACGGTTCTTTACGGATGTGAAACGTGGCCGCTTACTTTAAAGGATGAACAGCGGCTTAAGGTTTTCGAAAATAAAGTATTGCGTAAAATATTTGGTCCAAAGAGAGATGAGGCCACTGGGGAGTTTAGAAGGTTGCATAACGCGGAATTGCGGAACTTGCATCCTGTGAATATAATTGAGCTGATTGCATCGCGGAGACTCAAATGGGCGAGTAAAGTTGTTGGGCTCGATGACGAACGGATTCCGAGAAAGTTGGTATTTGCTGATCCGACTGGTAGGCGTCCGAAAGGTAGGCCGAAGCGGAGATGGGAGGATTGCGTTAAGGCTGATCTCGGGAGCTTGGGCTTGAATGTTCAGCATTGGACGAGTCTGTGTAGGCTGAATTTGGTGGTATCGGCATCGAACCTTCGGGTTCGCTAAGCCTATTATTATTTATTATTATAACTTTATATTTTTGAGGTCGAGAACAGACAACCTCGTGTTCGGATATATATATATATATATATATATATATATATATATATATATATATATATATATAAACCTGGTGCGGGCAACACACGATTTTCACTTGCCTCCGTTTTTAAAATCGATTAACGAATTTTCAAGTACAGTAAGAGATGAAAATAATTAAAGAATTAATTAAATTGAATTTCTATAGAAACGTGTGTTTTATTAAAAAATCTATTATATTATTATCTAAAATAAAAAATAGTTTTAACTTCTTTTCATCATTGCCTATTAACTTTTAAAAGCTTGTGTATGAGATAATATTTTTTTCTAAAACCATAAGCTTTCTCGAAAACGGTTCCGACGATTTTGATTAAACTCGCTATATCGATATAAAATTTAATGGGCTTTAATATCACTGCTCTTTATATTACTGCTCTTATGTTCAAAAACACAAAATTGCACTAAATTTTTTTTTTTAGTTTTCTCCTTTAGTTGGGTATCGAATTCATTCAATTTATGTATTTACCTGTTTTTCATCAGTGGTAACAAGATAATATAGTTGTTTTTATAGAATCAACAAAATTAAAGGTACTTTAGAGAAAGAAAAATTTAAAATATCGGCATTTAAGACCATTTTAATCAGAATGAAACCTACATGATATTAAAGCCCATTAAATTGTATATCGATATGGCGAATTTAATCAAAATCGTCGGAACCGTTTTCGAGAAAATCAAAAAAAGGTGCAAAATGCATTGTATAAAGTGGCTCTTCTGGTAAGAGAAAGTAAAAATCTCATGTCACAATGTTTGTTCGCGATAAACTCTGAAATTACTGAACTGACTTTAATCGAACTTCGGAAGTATATTTTATTTGGTCCAACTTAAATGATAGGATAAATTTTATTACTATTCTAAATGGTTGAAAAATATATTTTATATAAAAAAAAAATTTGTTTAACTGTGGCAACATTGGTTCCCAGTAACCTAACCCAGAAATTCAAACATGTGATTATTAATTCAAATACAAGGTGTGTTGATAGTTTCTATGCGTTCTGATTTATAAAATACATATTCACTCCATAGTTTCCAGTTATAATAAAATATATATTAGTTGGCGACGAGGATGTGACAAAATATACATTCACTCCATAGTTTCCAGTTATAATTAAAATAATAATACTGTTCAATTATTTTTAGTTCATAAAACTAATTCAAGTGTTAATCTTTCGTTTAAAAAAACGAAACATGAAAGAGCTTATTTCTGTATCCTAAAAAAACACGTTTTTTTCTGGAGGAAGGCTTCACCCACAATTGAAGAAAATACGCATCTAACTTGCAAAGGAGTTATGGTGATAAATGTACAACGGCTATGTTTATAAGATAAAACGATGTTATTGAATAATTTGGATGTGGCTACTTGGTACTGGTATGTTATTGTAACATATAGTAAATAAAATGGTTATCTGACATGAAATAATAATCTTTTATTTATCATAAACAGAGTAGTTCATTGCAATTTATCTGTATTTCTTTTATATAACCTCATTCAACATAGTCACTATCAAAATCTTTTGTAGTTTGTAGCAATGTTAATTTAAATTAGTTTTTTTATCAAATTAAAGTCGCCAAACTGCAAACAAAGATAATGATGTGTAGTTTTTGTTCTATTTTTACTTTCACTTATACTGTACTATAATAGTATATACTTGCCATATATAGTAAGGGAAGTATTGCGATCGTGAAAATTTTCGAATTCCAATTTTCAACGGAAATATACGTTTTAGGGTCCCCTGAGTCCAAATGACCAAGTCCCGCAAAAAGGTCTGTGTACGTCTGTGAGTGGTAACTCTCGGGAGAAAACAAAAAGTCCTACGACACTGAAATTTTTTATTTAATACAACTATACCTCCGAAATGTTACAGAAACTTTTTTTTCAAAATCAGTTTAACAGAAGAGCCATTTTATACCATGCATTTTGCACCCTTTTACGATTTTGATGAAACTCTATTTATCGATGTAAAATTAAATGGGATATAATATCATGTAAGTTTCATTCTGATTGAAACAGTCTGACAGAGATTAAATTACGATATTTTAAAATTTCTTCCTCTAAACTATCTTTAATTTTGTACATTACAAATAATTAACCATATTCTCTTAATTACATTGATGAAGGACGGCTAAATATACAAGCTTGACGAATTTGATGTCCAACTGAAGGATAAAACAGCAAAATAATTTGTTTATGTAATTTTTGATATAACAGTAATATAGACGTATAATATACCGTTGGAAAGAGAAAGATTTTACAAAAATATTCTCAAAGATAATATAAAGTGACGAATAGGGAATAAACTTATTACTGATTAAAAATTTAATATAGTTATATGATTTAATCTAAATAAAATGTATTCGACGAAAATGTATACACTTTTTATTAAAACCGACATAAAATATTCGTCAAATTGAAGTATATTTAGTACTTTTTAAATTTTAACAGCAGAGGTAAGTGAAAGTCGTGTGTTGCCGGCACC
This sequence comes from Piezodorus guildinii, assembly GCA_023052935.1. Classification (NCBI taxonomy): domain Eukaryota; kingdom Metazoa; phylum Arthropoda; class Insecta; order Hemiptera; family Pentatomidae; genus Piezodorus; species Piezodorus guildinii. Next base: position 184,080,585 of record CM041293.1, on the reverse strand, counting down.
AGATTTTTTCAATGGCCTCGATATTAGAAACAAGCTATTAATAGTTATATTAGATTAATTATAGTAATAGGTTAAGTTGATGTTAAATCACTTTCCTCATCAACCATAATTGTAACTTTACTCTAATAATTTGCCATTTTATTATGTTAAATATACAAAAGCGATCCAGTAGAAGTAGGAATACCCAAAATTACTCAATATATTTTAGCTGTAAATAATCGTAGTATATAGTCACGTTGGCAACATAAATGTGATTGATATACATTGATCCAACGAATGGGGATATTTTCACATGAAAACAACTTTGATAAATGTAATTGTTAAAAATATTATAATTATATTTCTTGAAAATGTATACGTCTTATATTGGAGTAGTTGTTGACGTTTTGACTATATGGTAAAGAAGTTGGTTGAGGGTGCAGCCACCAAGAAAACACACCAGTAAGCAAAAAATAAAATAAGTTTGTTTTTATGGTAGTTTCCTTGTTACTGCTCCATCATATGCGTTTTATAGTTACTACTCATAAAAACATTTATGCAAATTTAAATAAAGACAAAACAAAATATTCAATTAAATCTTACGTCCATATGGCGAGTTTAAACAAAATCGTTAGAGTTTCTTTAAAAAAAAACCGTAAAAAGGCCAAAATTCATGTTATAAAGTGGTTATTCTGGTTAGTTGATTTTGATGAAAAAGATGAAAAAACATGTCGGACGTATAATTGTCTTTTTTTTTTTAATATTTATTTATTGGAATCTACAGTTCTAACTCTACCGAACATATGTTTTTCTTCTTTATACACATAATAAAAAACTTGATAACAAATAAAAATAATGATTGTAGAAAGAGTTTCTGAGGAATTTAGAATGACAAAAAAAAATGAAATAAGTGGCATAAACATTGGTTATTCACTTTTAAAAGCTGGGCGAGCCGCATGAGGGTTCCTTGCAGAAACATAGAACAAATATTGGGTTGTGTCACATGAAATGTCCGTTTTCAAGGTAAAGGATTTTTATTAAAAATACGATATGAAAACAAGATGATTGTATTCGAAGTATTAAACTTATTTTTCTACACATTTTTCCCAACGAGACACAAACGTTTTTATCCCCGAACTGAAAAACTATTGAGCTTTGAAGTGAAACAAAATCTGAAAACGCATTTTTCACTTGATCATCATTTTCAAAAAGTTTTCCTTTGACGAAGTTGTCTAAATTCCTGAACAGGTGGTAATCTGTTGGAGACAATTCGGGAGAATATGGTGGGTGCGGAAGAACTTCGTAGCTCAGTTCTTTCAATTTTTGCACTGTATGTTTTGAAACAAGGGTCTTGCTGCCGCTCAGTGAGATCATGAGGTACCCATTTATCGAGCTTTTTTTACTTTCCAATACACTTTAAATGTCTGGAAACGGTAGATGCACTTGCATTTAGTTGTGCTGAAAGTCCTTTAACTGTTTGGTAGTGGTTTCCTTCTACTGTATGTTTGAGGACATCGTTGTCTATTACGGACGTAGGTCTTCCTCGGGGCAAGTTTTCCAAGTCGGTACTTCCTTCTCTATACGCCTTGCAAATATTTCTAGCGGCCTCAGCTGCTGAATGTTTAAACTCGTACAAAAATATTACTTGAAAATCGCGTGTTTTCATGTTCATATTTGGAGGAATACTAAAAAGTGGGTAATTGATAGGGAAGCTAATGTTTATAATACAAAGGTAGAGGATTAGTAACGGTTTACTTTAAATATATAAACATTCGGAAGAAAACAACAGAGACCTGCAAAACCCTTTATGTATTTCAGAAACTATAAAAACGGACATTTCATGTGAAACAACCCAATATTTATCCTGAAATTGTCCATTATGTATTTACTCTTTGCTGTTGTTATACAGATAAATAAAAGTTTTTTTATTCATTTAAAGTCACTTTAAGCTACTGTGGCTAATATGACAGTGCTACGGTGGGAGTCCTAATTTTTTCATATCTAGAAATTTAATTTAATTAGGAGAGGGGTCTTTAACTAGTACCTGACATCGCTTAGGCTCTGGATGACGGTTTTATGCAAAGCCGAAGGACAACATAACCAAGAATTTTTAAACACCTTAGGGCTTGAACCCACGAGCTTAGGTATTGAAGGCTGTTGTGCTGGCCACTACAGGTGACCCCTGTACAAAGAAGTATACATACAGCCTCACCATCTGGGAGAATAATTTTTCCATTTTGTTATCAGCTCATATTTTTCGTTTATTGAGGCATGTGATAAAAAATGAAATACAATATTACAGAAATTAAGTGCAACCTGGTAAGATGACGGTATAAAACACCTGTAGGGGTCATGTATGGTGTAGTAGCTACGAGTAACAGCCTTCTAAAAACAAGGTCGCGGGTAGCCAGCGTTAAATAAATAAACTAAACTGAAAGGCAAATTATTTAAAAAGTGACATAATTAATATTGTTTCCATAATAATGAACTGAGGACATTCTTCACAGGTTTATAAATGACGGAGATCTACCTCCCAGAGACGTTGTTCATCTTCCCGAGGATTGCCGAAGATAGCCGAAGAGACTCGCCGCGAACATCGGCTACCGCTGATAGAGAAGAGTGAACTGTATATATCTGCTCGGCGAGGAGGCAGTCTGCGAGTGGGCTCAGGACCAATCAGATGTCGGGAAAGCTAAGGCAATATCTAGCCAGCACCATCAGTGAGTAAACATATACATAATAATACGTATACATGTTATGTTAAAAATATATAAGACGAGTTTTAGTTTTTCAAAATAAAAAAATAAAATAAAAAATATGAGAAATAGAAACACTAGCAAGGAGATATTTCCTTATACAAAAATCATCAGACATATAATTGTGAGCCATCTTCGAGCTGCCAACTCAACAAAACTATGTCAATTGTTAAGAATTCTGACAACGAGAATGGCGACTTGAACTTAAAATAAAAATAAAACAGTCCTTAAGATATGAAATTCGGGCATATCCATCGAAATAGTGATATTAGTCTTTTGCGGGCGTAACCCACCCCCCTACTGTAATATACAAAGTTAGAATTATGCTATTTCGGACGGATTTATACTTTATACCATGCTTTTGCACCTTTTTACGATTTTCTCAAAAACTACTTTTTTGACTAACCTTTCCCCATATCGATATAAAATTTAATAAGGTTCAATATCATATAAGTTTCATTCTGATTGAAACAGCGTGACCGGGCTTAAATGCCGATATTTTAGATTTCCTTCCTCTAAAGTACCTTTAATTTCGTAGATTCTATAAAAATAATCATATCATCTTTCTCTCCGGAAATACAATAAAGTTTTAGGTTCCTCTGAGTCCAAATGAACAAGTCCTGAAAAAAGATTATCTGCTGGATTTCTGTCTGTCCAGTCACTACACCATAGGTGACCCCTATTAATAATAGTTATTATTATTGATAACATTGTTATTAATTTATATTTATCAATCATAGTTTCAAACATATATCACCCTCTATACACTATTTTTTACGTTTATATACATTATTTTGTACGTTATATACACCATTATAGTACGTTATACACACTATACGTTTATATACACTATTATATACACTATATACGCTATTTAGATTCAAGTATTTAGGTTAAATGATAACAAGAAAAAATGAAATCCAGAAGAATATAAAGTCCCGGTTAAAGGTGGGAAATGTTAAAGGTGTTATTATTCAGTTGCTAAATTACTTAGCTCGCGGCTTCTATCTAAAAACTTAAAAGTTAGAATTTATAAAACTATTATTCTTCCAACGGTTCTTTACGGATGTGAAACGTGGCCGCTTACTTTGAAGGGTGAACAATGGCTTAAGGTTTTCGAAAATAAGGTACTGCGTAAAATATTTGGTCCGAGGAGAGATGAGGGCACTAGGAAGTTTAGAAGGTTGCACAACGCGGAATTGCGGAACTTGTATCCTGTGAATATAATTGAGTTGATAGCGTCGCGGAGACTCAAATGGGCGAGTAAAATTGTTGGGGTCGGTGAGGAACGGATTCCGAGAGAATTGGATTTGCTGATGTAGGCGTCCGAAAGGTAGGCCGAAGCGTCGATGGGAGGATTGCGTTAAGCTGATCTTGGGGGGCTTGGGCTTATTGGAGAACATTGGACGAGTCTGTGTAGGCGGAATTTGGTGGTATCGGCATCGAACCTTCGGGTTCAGTTAGCCTATTATTATTATGCACTATTTTTATTTGCATTCATTTTATTTGTTTCTTGTTTCTCATTATAATCTTGAAATATTTTTATATAAAAATTATTATTTTTTATAACTGTTTGTTTACATATAGGCGTTTGAGTGGGTTACTCACACTAAGCACTAATTTTACTATTTAGAAGGATAAGCCCGATTTTCGTATTTTAAGGACTAAATTCTAAGTTATATTCACTATTCTCGTTAAAAAGGGTTCTTAACAATTGACATACCTTTTAATTAGGATGCGATTCAAAATGTTTAAAAACTTTTAAGTACTCCGAAATTGCTTAAAATGTATGCAAGTTACAGAAAAAGGAATATTTTAGTAACGAAAACGATTAATTAAGAATTTTAAATTAAGGGGATAAGGAAAAGAATTCAAAATGTAAGAGAACCACAATTTTCTACTCGATTCTCCTTTTAAAAGGATACGAATCGAAATATTTCATTGGTATTATGTAATTAATTATCACGTTTTATGTATATACATGTTTATTTGTGTATGTTCTGTTTAAAAAATTAAAATAAAAAGGAAAAGTATTGCGATCGTGAAAGTTTTCGAATTCAAGTTTTCACCGGAAATACACGTTCTAGAGTCCTCAAGTCCAACAAAAAGGTCTGTTTTTGTGTCTGGATAGCAAGTCTAGCATGAATACAAAAAGTCAAACGAAACTCAAATTTCATATTTAAGACAACTATTTGTCAGAGAAGTTACTTGCAACTTTTGCATAAAATTCGACGAACCAGAAGAGCCACTTTATACTATGCATTTTGCACTTTCTTGTGATTTCCTCATTAACGGCTGTGAATATTTTGATTATACTAGCGGCATCGATGTTCAATTTAGTGGGCTTTAATATTATATAGATTTCATTTTGATTGAAATAGTCTAACAGAGCTGAATAGCCGATATTTTAAAATTTCTTATTCTAAATTATTCTTTATTTTGTAGATTTGATAAAATTAATCATTTCATCTATTTATAATAAAAAATGGCAAAATATACGAGTTGGAAACGAAATGGATTTATAATTAAAGGAGAAAAGAGTTGAAATATTTTTCCAGGTAATTTTGTTTTTCTCGAAAACAAGAATAGTAATATAGATGTATACTATACCGTTGGAAAGCTAAAGATTTTATAAAAATCAGGGGTGGATTCTTTAAGGTCAAATCCTATGAATAAAATTAGAGGCTAATGTAAAATTTCTCTTTTAAAATTTTAAAAACTCTTTTATTAAATATTGATGCACAACGTTTCGGCTAAAATGCATCTTTAGGTGCAAAAGAACACTTTTATCTGAGGCGAGTGTGTACTTACACCCAGAAGTCTCATCATGTCATGACATCCTATTCAGACAATTCTGAAGACAATTCTAAAAAAAAAAAAAATGATTATACTGCCAATTAAATTTATATAATAATAATAATAATAATTTATTGCTTTTAAGATTTACATCTTTTAGCAAGAGGTTTTGCCTCTATTTCATTTAGACAAAATCATTTTTTACATTTAGTAAGGAAATATTATAAATATTGAAATAAGAGTTGAGCTAACTACTTTAGAAACGAAATTATAAGAAAATATAAATAACAATTAACAAAATAACTAAGAATACAAATCTTGATTAAATAATAAACAAAGAAACATTAAATAAAAAATAAATAATAATAAACTCAAGAAAACCGAACAAAAACAGTTTAGAACAAATACGATACCTTGGACTTCATCTTGACAAACGTCTTACATGGAATCCTCATACAAGACTTAAACGACAAGAAACATGCTCGTAGATATCGACTATTAAAACACTTCTTGACAAACGATCAAAACTCTCTCCATACTTCAAAAAACTGATTTACACAACCATAATTAGACCTATCTGGACTTATGGCATAGAGCTATGGGGCTCCACTAAACCATCGAATTCCTCCCGCATCCAATCCTTGCAATCCAAAATCCTTCGACAAATCCTCGACGCTCCGTACTTTGTTACCAACAAACTCATCCATAGAGACCTGAATATCCCACTTGTTGCAGAAATTGCCCAAAAAAGATACTCCTCCTTTCATTCCAAATTACCAGCCCATACAAACCCGCTTGTCCGTATCCTCTCATCGGCATCTATTCCCGATAATCCTCCGAGGCGTCTGAAAAGACGGTGGCCTCGAGACCTGCTTACCAAACAAACTCTGAAGTGCTACCACTGGGTAGATTCTTCTCAAGACTTTTCCAAGCCAATGTTCTGTAAATAGCTCATTTACTTGTTGTACTGTGTACAGTTGTAAATACCAATAAAAGAATTTAAAAAAAAATAATAATAAATATCTTGATAACAAATTTATATAAACAAAAAGTAATGACATAACAAATACCTATAAATTTTGTACTGGTCGTTCGTAACAAAACTTCTTATCTTAAAAGCTTCTATTGAAAGCAATAATAAATCGTTCAACTTCTTATAGTTGGTAATTGTCAATAAGTCTTCTAAATTAAAATTTTTCATAACATACTTAAATAAATAGAACCTTCTGACTGGATCTAAAACTGGACACGATATTAGAAAATGTTGAATATTATCATAACCATCGGTATTACATAGAGGGCAAGTCATGTTGAGTTCAAATTTATATCATCCATTCACGATTATCCTCTGTGATTTCTCGCCTGCCAGTCTTAGTTGAGCGATTAACCTTACTTTGTTTATATTGCATCTAAGATTAAATATTCTTTTCCGAGTTGGAAGTTGGTTATATGGCGATATATTTTATTGTAAGAGGAATTTTCAATAGCTTCTATATCCCTGGAATATAAATGATTAGCCACTTTTTTAAACAGTTTGCTTTTTGAATTTTTTAAAACAGCTGGATCACTGAGAGTCCATATTTCCTCTGAACCTATAAGAATCAGTGACCTACGAACTTCTGCAGTCCAGTTAAAATGCACGAAATAAATGTATATAGCCATGTTACTTATATTAAAATTAGTCTTAATTTACGAATCCAGCCTAGATATAGATGGTGGCGCAAATTCCAAACGAATCCAGGATTGTAGTTTCCGCCATGCTTAGTAATAGATTTCCTTCAAGTTCACACTTTTCCAAAAAATTCTCTCTTCGTTAATGGGATGGTGTCCCTGCTTCCGAACCAAAGCCTTTTAACTTTAAATTCTCTTTCGCCGAACTCTTCCCGTATCTTTGTTTGCAGGAGGGAAATACATTTTGTAAAAATTTTTTCTTTCTCTTGTTGGATTCATTCTTAACAGTGGAATCTATTATCAGAGCTTCTTTTCCTTTGGCACTGAATGCCAAGATGTCCCCGAACCTTGTTGACCAATTGGTATCAAGGCAAAACACTTCTTGGAAGCATTAGTAGTTATTCCCTTCCAGAAGTTATCACTATTTCTATTTTACTTTCACTTACTATATATACTAATTGCGATCGTGAAAATTTTCCAATTTCAGTTTTCAACGGAAATACACATTTTAGGGTCTCCTGAGTTCAAATAATCAAGTCCCGGAAAAAGGTCTGTGTGTGTGTGTGGTAACTTCTGGGCGGAAACGGTAATTCCTATGAAACTGAAATTTCATATTTAAGACAAATATATGCCCGAGACGTGAAAAAAACTTTTTCATCAAAATGAGCTTACGAGAACAGCCACTTTATACCATTCATTTTGCACCTTTTTTCGATTTTTTCGAAAACAGTTCCAATGATTTTGATTAAACTCCCTATATTGATGTAACATTTAACGGGCTTTAATATCATGTAGGTTTCATTCTGATCAAAATGGTCTGACAGGGCTTGAATGCCGATATTTTAAATTTTCTTTTTCTAAAGTGCCTTTAATTTTGTTGATTCTATAAAAATAACTATATTATCTTGTTACCACTGATGAAAAACAGGTAAATACATAAATTGAATGAATTCGATACCCAACTAAAGGAGAAAACAGAAAAAATATTTTTTTAATGCAATTTTTCGTTTTTGTACATAAGAACAGTAATATACTTGTACATACCGTTGGAAAGCTAAATATTTTAGAAAAAAATATTATATCAAACACAAGTTTTTAAAAGATAATAGAGAGTGATAAAAAGCCGATAAAACTAAGTAATTGTTTTAGATAATAATATAATAGATGTTTTAATAAAACACATGTTTCTATAGAAATTCAATTAATTAATTCTTTAATAGTTTCACGTATTTTTATCTCTAACTGTATTTGAAAATTCTTACATTGATTTTAAAAATGGAGGTAAGTGAAAGTCGTGTGTTGCCCGCACCAGATTTTTTATCTAGTTGTGCCAGCTGGTAACGAGAAGCATGTTATGTGGGGACACTTACCCAATACATGTGCAGGTTTCTGACTCGCGACCGCATCTGAGTTCCAGCATCATTATTTACCTCCCATCTCGATACCGGTATAATTCAATACCGTACTTATATAATTCAATAATAGATACATGGTATTATTCGAGTAAAATTGCAGTAGTTGATATCCCAACAGTTTTACACCTTACATATGCAAAAATAAACAATAAAAAAACAAAACGAATTGAATGGAAAATATTTAAATAAGAATGTGTTTAGAAAAGAACTAAAGTTTTCGCTTTACAAAATAAAAGGAAAAAACAAAAATGACACAGCGATAAAATGTGAAAGTAAAGATTGATAAAGTTTTATCCAGATATCCAGAGCTCCTATAGTATAAATTACTTAAAACTCAAACGTTTATAATTTAATAAATAAAAATTTCTTATTTTTAAATAGTATAGTACATGTGCAAAATTAATAATATATAAATAATTAAGAAAATCTATCGCAAAACACAGCGAATAGACAATAAGACATATAATAATAAAATAAAATTATAGTAATATAGTGCTATTCGAACCCAAAACTTATTTAAAAAATGGGAGACGTCGAAATCTTTGTTTTTTTATGACAGAATATCTCATTTATGTTGACTAGATATATTTTAACGTGTGTATACGAGTATATATGTATGTATATACTCGTATACACACATGTATGTTTTTTTTTTTTTTTTTTTTTTTTTTTTTTTTTTTTTTTTTTTTAAAGAAATAATAAAATCTGCCACCTTCTGGGGCAATGAGTATTAGAGATAGAATAAATCATTCATCCCATATGTAAATTGTAAATAAAATAAAAAATTAAGATTGAACAAAGAAAAGAATATATATGTATACACAAACTTAAATAAATATTACAAAGAAAATAATTATAACAATCTTCATCACATTCATTCCGATTTACAATATTTACAAACTGCCCCTGGGTTCACTGAATCAAATTTCGAGATCCATTAGTGGATGTCGAGGCACAATGCCAGAAGATCCCAGCGCCTCTCATTCAGCCGCGTCACTGGTCTTGAGAGCCAGTGGAGGCTAGCGAGGGCGCTAGAGCCACATACACTCAGGGATGAGTGGAGAAGCCAGCCATTGCCAGCACTCCAATGGCATATTTACAAGAGATCTCTGGGCCACTGCCACTTCAACCTACGGTGAGGGTTATAGGGATGGTGAGTAAGCTTCTGATGCGGTAAAATTTAATGGACTTAAATAGCATTTGGGTTCCATTTTGATTGAAATATTCTGACAGGGCTTATATGGCGATATTTTAAATTATCTTCATCTAAAGTACCTTTAATTTTGTAGATTCTAAAAAAATGACCATATCAACTTTTTACCATTGATAAAAAACGAATAAATCTATAAGTTGAACGAATTCGACATCCAACTTAAGGAGAAAAGAGAAAAATAAATTGTTTTATTTAATTTTGTTTTTTGGACCTTATAAACAGCTGATATACCGTTTTTTTAGAAAGATTCTAGAAAACGTATTATCTTACATACAATGTTGTAAAATGTAATAAGGGCACAAACATATTAATGGTAATTATACAAAATTATTGAATATTGTTGTATTATTTAATCTAAGTCATAAGTTTCCAACGAAACTATATAAACTTTTTATTTAAATTAACTTCCAAATCAAGGTTGTATTCCGCTAACACTAAATACTGCCTGTACAGATTCGTCTAATGATCACCGTTCAAGCCCAAGCCCTGGAGATCAGACTTTACACTATCCTCCCATCGACGTTTCGGGATATGTTTCGGATGGTTCAGAGAATACTAACTTTTTCGTTCTTCACTGAGCCTGCATACTCAATTATACTCACAGAGTATTATCAGTAGCTTCATCTCTCTTTGGACCAAATATTTTACGCAGTCCCTTATTTTCGAAAACCTTAAGCAAACTTTAAGGCGTTGTTTACCCTTCAAAGTAAACGGAACGTTAAAGAACCGTCAAAAGAATAATAATTTTGTAAATTCTAAATTTTACGTTTTTAGATAGAAGCCACGAGTAAAGTAATTTCGGAACTGAATAATAACACAGAATCCTCGTTTTAACCGGGACATGTTATCACTGAACCTAAATACTTAAATTTCGCTACTTGTTCAACCATATGCCCTGATATATCATTCAATGATATCGTTATGGTTTCAGCTACTAATCATATATTTCGTCTTATCGTTATTTACTTCGAGCTCCTCTCTCTTTACCGGATTTTATTAACGTACTTTTATTTAGTTTTACAGTTTCCGTGCCATTGCCTAACAGTACCAAATCATTGGCGTACCTCAGAACCGGAATTTCGTCACCCAGATTTAAACCTTTTTCGGTACACGTCACCTTTTCTATGACATATTCTAATGATAAATTAAATAAAGAAATATCACATATAATCATATTATAATTAAACTTATTACCATTGAGGGTAAAGTTTTATTATTAGCTATATCATTTATATTTCCATTTTACCCAATATATTTCTGAGACATAACAAAAAAAAAGAAAAATGAAATCCAAGAAGAAATAAAGTCCCGGTTAAAGGTGAGAAATGGGTGTTATTATTCAGATGCTAAGTTACTTAGTTCGCGGCTTCTATCTAAAAACTTAAAGGTTAGAATTTATAAAACTATTTTCTTCCGACGGTTCTTTACTGAAGTAAAACGTGGCCGCTTACTTTGAAGGATGAACAACGGCTTAAGGTTTTCGAAAATAAGGTACTGCGTAAAATAAAAGATTTCGTTAAGGCTGATCTCGGGGGCTTGGGCTTAATAGAGAACATTGGTGGTATCGGCATCGAACCTTCGGGTTCGGTATGCCTATTGTTATTATTTCTGAGACAAATAAAGCATAAATAAGCTGTGTCTTTATGAGTTTAAATTTTGCACATAAAAAGTCTGTTGTTGCTGCTGTGCTAATCTGACCATGCAACAGTGGAATTCCTTAATATTGCCTGTCCAGGTTTAATTTAGAAAACGGATCTTTAACAAGTACCTGCCATCGCGCAGGCTCTGGACCACTATTTTCCGTGTCCTCCAAAGGCACGGCATAGCCAAGGAAGGTGTATACCGGATCTGAACCTTGGCCATTGAAAAAAAAATGTTATTTGTTAAATAACATTTATTTGCCTTGATGTAAATATAAAGTAATAAGATGCAAAAAAAAAAAAAAATCTGGTGCGGGCAACACACAACTTTCACTTACCTCCATTTTTAAAATCAATGAAAGAATTTTCAAATACAGTTAGAGATAAAAATACGTGAAACTATTAAAGATTTAATTTCTATAGAAACATGTGTTTTATTAAAAAATCTATTATATTATTATCTAAAACAATTACTTAGTTTTACCGGCTTTTTATTACTCTCTATTAACTTTTAAAAGCTTGTGTATGAGATAATATTTTTTCTAAAATCTCAAGCTTTCCAACAGTGTATCATACATGTATATTACTGTTCTTATGTTCTAGAACGAAAAGTTGCCTAAAAAATATATTTTTTCAGTTTTCTCCTTTAGTTGGGTATCGAATTCATTCAATTTATATATTTACCTGTTTTTCATTAGCGCTAACAAGATAATATAGTTATTTTTACAGAATCAACAAAATTAAAGGTACTTTAGGGGAAGAAAATTTAAAATGTCGGCATTTAAGCCCTGTCAGACCATTTTAATCCGAATGAAACCTAAATGATATTAAAGCCCATTAAATTTTACATCGATATAGGGAGTTTAAACAAAATCGTCGGTACCGTTTTCGAGAAAATCGAAAAAAGGTGCAAAATACATAGTATAAAGTTGCTCTTCTGGTAAGCACACACACAGACATTTTTACACACCGGGACTTGGTTATTTGGACTCAGGGATCCTAAAATGTGTATTTCCGTTGAAAACTGGAATTCGAAAATTTTCACGATCGCAATACTTTCCCTTACTATCTATAGTAAGTGAAAGGTAAAATTAGTATCACAAGGTACTTCACACTTGCGATTTATTATAGACTTGTGAAATTTAAAATAAATCTCAATATTTTGATTTAGTTTTCACAGTTGTGTAATGAATTATACACTAAATTATTTAGTAGCAATAGAAAAAAAAATCGACATCTCTATTTACTATTTACTAAAAATTTTATTTACTAAATTTCTCCTCCTTTCAACCAACTCAAATGTTTATCTAGAATTAAGATAAAGATTCCGTACAATAAAAAAACAAAGCGACGGCAATATATTTACAAGAGAACATTTTAGAAAAATAAAGAAGCACTAAAATGTAAAATGATGTGAAATTTTAACTCGTAATGTTTATCTTATGATTTATGTTTGCTGTGAGACGTAAGCAAATTGTATCTATCTTTTTCTCTGTAACTCACTTTTTCTGAGATAAACGTATATATGTATATATTTACATAGAGTGCCGGTCAAACGTTTGAGACCACCCATGGTTTACATCAAATTGTTTCGCGGCACTTCGGGGCTCGAATTTTCGCTCTTTTTTAAAATAAATATAATGTAATAATATTATTATTTTCCGGTCTTTTTATTTACATAGATAACTAAATATCATATTGGTTTTATTTATTTATTTAACGTCACTTTATGCTGCTGCGGCTAATCGGACGATGTTACAGTGGGAGTCCTAAATTTTTAATTAGTACCTGACATCACACATGCTCGGTGAATTTTTACTCCCATTAAAAACTCATAGGGCCACCCGCAGGTTTGAATCCGTGACCTTGGGCATAGAAAACTGTTATGCTAGCCACTATGCTACAGGTGACCCCACTTAGGTAATTAAAAACGGTCATCTAAGACATTTATGCCTTAGTTGTAATAAAAGAGATCAGGTAGGAGGGTAGAAAGAAGGACTCACTCAGAAGGTTCAAGTTCTGCTATTGTATTATAGCTTTTTTCAGTCAAATTCATAATTTTTTCAGACACTTTCATAATTTTTGTACCCATTTTATACAGTCAATTTAATGAGGTTTTGCTACCAAGAACATAACATTTTTATTAAATCTTTTTGTTGTTTATCCATTTAACGTCACTTTATGTTACTGCGCTTAATCCGAAGGTGTAGCGGGAGTCCTAAGTTTTGCCTATCCAGGTGTACTTAAAATAAGGCTCTTTTACCAGTTCCACTTTTTAAATCTTTTAAGAGACACCTGTGGTGCACAAATATGGGGCGATCTGCTGATCTTGGACTTGCAACCTTAAGTATAGAAGGATGTTATGCTAGCCACTACTACACAGGTGACCCTCAATGCATTCAACAAGGTGTTTGAATCTGCCGGGTTTGAACCTGTGACCTTGGTCATATTAATCTTTAACACCTTGCTGAATGTATCCAGGGTCACCTGTGGAGTAGTGGCTAACATAACAGCCTCTTTTAAAGGACGAAATAACCAAGGATTTTGACTAACTAAAAGCAAATATAGAGCCATCTGCCAGGTATGAACTCGCTATCTAGTGGATAGAAGGAGGTTATGCTAGCCACTGCCCCACAGGTGACCCTCGGTACATTCATCAACAAAGTGTTTGAATCTGCCCAATTCGAACCCATGACCTTGGACATATTAGTCCTTAACACCTTTTAGAATGCATAAAGGTTCACCTGTGGAGTAGTGGCTAGCCATAACAGCAAGTTCTTAAAGTCGCAAGTTCAAAACCAGCAGATGGCCCTATATTTGCTTTCTATTTGGTTATTTCGTCCTTTAAAAGAGGCTGTTATGTTAGCCACTACTCCACAGGTGACCCTGGATACATTCAGCAAGGTGTTAAAGATTAATATGACCAAGGTCACAGGTTCAAACCCGGCAGATTCAACATCTTGTTAATGCATGAGGTCTGATGTTAGCTACATCCTCTATACTGAGGTCAAGCAAACCAGCAGATCGCCCCATATTTGTGCACCACAGGTGTCTATTAAAAGATTTAAAAAGTGGAACTGGTAAAAGATCCTTATTTTAAGTACAACTGGATAGGCAAAACTTAGGAGTCCCGTTGTACCGTCGGATTAAGCACAGTAACATAAAGTGACGTTAAATGGATAAACAACTACAAGATTTAATAAAAATGTTATGTTCTTGGTAGCAAAACCTCATTAAATTGGTGTATAAAATGAGTACAAGAAATTATGAATTTGACAAAAAAAATTATGAATTTGATGAAAAAATTATGAATTTGACTGAAAAAATTATGAATTTGATTGAAAAAATTATGAATTTGACTGAAAAAAATTATGTATTTGACTGAAAAAATTATGAATTTGACTGAAAAAATTATGAATTCGATTGAAAAAATTATGAATTTGACTGAAAAAATTATGAATTTGACTGAAAAAAAGCTATTAATTAAATAAATGTAATTTAATTTTCTCATAACGATAAATCCCATTTAAAGTTTGTTAAAATAACTGAAAATCTAATCTATACCTTCCAAGTGACTCCTACTCTCAACCCGTCTAGCTTATTGCATATACAATATTTGTATTTATGAATTTAACATAACAACTTGCTACTTTGGCAAATCGGACGATGCAACAGTGGGGGTCTTAAATTTTGCCTATCCAGGTTTAATTAGGATAGGGATGTTTAACGAGTGCCCGACATCACACCTTTTTTACGCCTACTCTAAAGGATAGAATAGCTACGGATTTTTTTCTCCCACTAAAATATTCTAGGGCCATCTGCAGGTTTGAACCGATGGCCTAAATATAATATTAATATTCAATGTTTAAATTTTACGGGACCCTAAATGTGTCGTTATAACTTTCATTACATTAGTCATCTCATTTCTCCATTTAGAGATTTTTATGACGGAATATAAAGATTGAATTTTATCTGCTATAATTTCTATCGTTTATTCCGTTCCCCGCGGTATTATGGCTACCGAAATGGTTACCATTAAACGAATCAGAATGGAAGTCAATAAAGATAGTCCTTTGGTAATCTTTGGATGTGATAACAGAAACGAAAACATTAATAATCTCGGATATTAAATGAAAAGTCGTAGCTAATCAAATGACTGATATAGTCATGCATTGATTTTACGTTCAAATTAATTTTTATGACCCTAGAGACATAAACTTGGGATAAATGATAAATAGCTGGAGAATAAATTCATTTTGATAAATATATTTTCTTGAAAAAAAAAAGTGAGATATGATATATATCTTGGTTAGTTCTTTTCTATTAAAACACTCGAAAATTGAGACGTTGATTTCCAAAAGGTACTAAAGGACATTTTTTACGAAATTGATTTTTTGTCATATTTGTATTCTCATCATTTAGTTTTATGTAAATATTCTATTTGATGTTATCTAATGAATTCTCAAGTCCTTAAAAATGCGGTCATTTTCTAAAAGTACTAATTACGCATTTATTTTCGTTCCAAATCATTCTAAAAAAAATCATTTCATAACTTTAATACGATTTTATTATTATAGTAAACAAATAATTCTAAATTTTATGGCAGAAAGACCCAAATTAGCTAGTTTAATAATATAGTAATGAGAGATTTTCGCGCTTCCTGTAAAATTTCCTAGAATGGATATAGTACCTTTTGGAAATCAACGTCTCAATTATTAGAATTATTATTTTCTTTATATTATATTTTATTTATAGTAAAAATTAGCGCTAGACTACTGGGTCCTGGGTTCGAATCCCGGCTGTGGCGGAAAATTATTTATCCTGTTATTTCAGCCGGGGTGCGATCCTGGGATATGGAGACCCTCCTAGGGCACACCCAGCCTCAATCAAGTGGGTACCTGAAATTGGGGAAAAAACCTGGCGGCCGAATCACCTAATTGCACAGCCGTTGGCCTAGAAACAGTACGAATCTATACATGTACTGAGCCCAAAACTCTTCATGGGTTGTAGTGTTACAGAGTTTTTTTTATGGGGTTGTTTCACATGAAATGTCCGTTTTTATAGTTTCTGAAATACATAAAGGATTTTGCAGGTCTCTGTTGTTTTCTTCCGAATTTTTTCATAGTTAAAGTAAACATTTACTAATCCTCTACCTTTGTATTATAAACATTAGCTTCCCAATTAATTACCCATATTTTAGTATACCTCCAAATATGAACATGGAAACACCGATTTTCGAGTAATATTTTTGTGCGAGTTCAAACTCGGCCATTCAGCAGCTGAGGCCGCTAGAAATATTTGTAAGGCGTTTGGGGAAGGGAGTGTTAATGAACGGACCATTCGCCGTTGGTTTGCTAAGTTTTCAGCTGGGGATACCGACTAGGAAAACCTGCCCCGAGGAAGACCTCCGTCCGTAATAGACAACGATATCCTCAAACATACAGTAGAAGGAAACCCTACCAAACAGTTAAAGGACTCTCAGCACAACTAAATGCAAGTGCATCTACCGTTTCCAGACATTTAAACTGTATTGGGAAAGTAAAAAAGCTCGATATATGGGTACCTCATGATCTCACAACTTCGTCAAAGGAAAACTTTTTGAAAATGATGATCAAGTGAAAAGTGCCTTTCAGGTTTTGTTTCACTTCAAAGCTCAGAGTTTTTCAGTTCTGGAATAAAAAAGTTGGTGCTATCTTGGGAAAATGAAGGTAAATACTTCGAATAAAATTATCTTTTCATATCGTATTTTAATAAAAAATGCTTTACCTTGAAAACGGACATTTCATGTGACACAAATCAATATAATAAACATTACTCTAAAGCGAATTATAAACTATGTGTAATATTGTAGTTTTTATTTATTTATTTCTTACCCTTCCCTGCCTACCGGTACTTACAGCTGTGGGAAGTACCATAGATAGAACCCACAGCATGCTATTGGGAATTTCCTATTTATTGAAAATAATATTAGAATTAGAATTTTTGTGATCATCGCGGTGTCTTGATCCCAAAAACTTCTCTGTTTTTCTCTCCATCTTCAGTAATAACCGTAGGCAAGAGACCTATGGTATCTGCTATATTTACCATATAAATATTATGAATATGTATGTACAATATATATGTATATATTGTTTGATTAGTTCTCGGCTGTTGACAATTTAAGTTTTCTACTGTTCTTAGGTTTTAGTCAATAAATAAACAATTTTATATACGTTCAACGTTTCGAGTTTATTGTTCTCATAATCATGCCTTAACAGTGGAAAAACAAAAAATAGAACATTAATATTTTTATACAATAATTAATATATGATGTTATTGTTAGAGAAGAATGCTTTGAACAGTGATAGACATACAGTAGGTAAATAGATATTTCAATTAGGATTTACATTAAAGATATTATTAGAAATTTACTTACAATTTTAGATAAAATAGTGTCTTACAAGACACATGTATATTCTATAACTTTGAAAAAACACTGAAGTAAAGACGTAAAGGAATAGTTCAGGTATGAAGGATTTTCCATATTTATGACGTCACGAGTCGGGTTTTTCTCCTTTTGTTTATTTGTTTTCATTTTATTTTGTATTTATTATTCAGACGTTTTTTTAATATGTGTTTATTAAATTTAAGATTTACAATACCCTTAATGCTTATTACTCAATTTAAAAACACATATTAAAAAAAGTCTGAATAATAAAAAAAATAATATCCACCCTATTGACACATTTAAAAACTGTTTGCTTTTATTCTTCCAAGATTAAGAAGTTCCTTTGAGATAGCCCACGAGGCTGACACTCGCGAAGATTTCGCAAATCCGAGGCGCGCCGTCATATCATCATTTTAGTTTTGTTCTTTTTGTTTTTCCTTCATTTAATTCAGCGATTTGATGCCGTGACGAAACAAATCCGTCTTGTGGATTATCCAATAAATCTCTTTGTCTGGCTCATTGTCACACTTAGCAACATCTTTATATAGGATTATTAACACATTCGATCATCAATAGTTCACTGATCTCGAGGGCTATCGAAGCAGTCTATGCTTAATTGAGTGGTCGAATTAATTTATTTTTGGTCGTATTTTCCTATGAAAATACTAGACTCTAGGAGTGGTACTTGTGGTCAGAAAGAATGGTGGAATTGAGTAGTAGTACGAGTGACGTTTTGGATACTTAATTCTAGCACGGCAGGTTTTTTTTTTTTTTTTTTCTTTTCTCATTTAAGGTTGATTAAAATACATTAATCTTGAAGTTATTGTAGGTGGAATAATCAGGAATCAGTCATTTTTTGAAAATTTTTAATTTTGCCAACGTTTCGGCTCAAGCTTGTGAGCCATCATAGGGCATTACTGAGCCATGTCCAAGCATAAACTGTATTAAGCATAAAACTAATTGGTTTTTTATGCTTGGATATGGTTCAGTAATGCCCTGATGATGGCTCACAAGCTTGAGCGAAACGTTGGCAAAATTAAAAATTTTCAAAAAATGATTGATTCCTGATTATTCCACCTATAATAGTTTCTACAGTCGACTATACATCGTCAATATAATTAATCTTGAAGCTTATTTTATTTTATTATTCTCACTGCCCTGACTGTTAGGCAATGCGGGTATTGTAGCAGTAGAATGGTAAGCATAACTGCGTAACAACCCACTGCTCCTATAAAAGCGGTAGCAATGTTATCCTGTGCACACAGGTCGAATCATTTAATTATTAAGGTTGATTTTGGGCTGAATAATTCTTCCATTAATACTCATTCTTTTATTTCATGACGTTTCGGGATATTCTCCCATCTTCAGAAGTCTACAAAAATTATATTAAGCAAATTACCATCACATTAAAAATCACTATAATGAAGTGAATGGTTTAAAAAAAATTTATAAATTAGGTGTCAATTGATAACAAAAATTTTAAAACTATTAAATAACAAATTTTAAAATCATAATTAAAAGCAAAAATTTAACAATGTTACATAGTACTTAGTTAAATAAATAAATAAATATTATAAAGTTACCTCGTTATATATTCTGTAATCCCAACATTTTCACTAATCACACATTGAGCCAGGTAAAAAAGTAAAAACGAAGTCAATATCTAAATACATCAGATCTGAGCAAGAGTATTGCTCAGATCTTTGTCCTCAACTGGATTAGGGAATTAATTTTTGCTTTTAATGCCTCCTTATGATTTTAAAATTTGTTATTTAATAGTTTTAAAATTTTGATTATCAATTGACACCTAATTTATAAATTTTTTTAAACCATTCACTTCATAATAGTAATTTTTAACGTGATGGTAAATTGCTTAATATAATTTTTGTAGACTTCTGAAGATGGGTGAATATCCCGAAACGTCATACTGATGAAATAAAAAAATGAGTATTAATGGAAGAATTATTCAGCCCAAAATCAACCTTAATAATTAAATGAGCTCTTCCTTGTTTAGAATATATTGATATAATAATATGTCGAATCATTCTTCAGATCAATCACCGTCCTGCTCCGCTCCTCCTCCGTCCGGCGGCCTGTCAGGAACTGGGCCTTCCTCTCTCCTCCTCCGGTCCATGTGGGTAGGAGCTCCGCATCTTCTATCTCGCCTGTTCAGAAGTCCTCGTAGGGCGGGTCTTCGACAAATATTGAAGTGGGCTGGCCCAATAGCGGGTTTTCACCCGTACACAAAATTTTTGTAGTACGGGTAGTTATGCCTATTGACCAGCCGGGGAAAATGGTTTTCTGTGAGGGCGTAGAGGCCTGTACCCCTCGATAATTTAGCCCTTAATGAATCGAAGGCGGTGCAGTCCATGATGACGTGCTCAGCAGTTTTCGGGACGTTGCAGCTAGGGCATAGGTGTTCAATGTCTATTCTATGGTGATTAAGCTTTGAGCGGAACCCCCCATACCCTGTGAGGAATAATCTCGAAGCAGTGCTAAGTAGTAATAAGAAAATGGACCAATAGCTCTGGATCAGAATTAACATGTTCACGGCAAGGCGAATATCTACGCTTTCCCCAGTGGGGCGGGGCTGTACTGTTGCAAGTTCCCACATCTTTAAAGCGAGATCACAACAGTTCCAGGCTATATGCAAGATTGTAACAGTTTTGACATACACATTGACTTGAAGGAGTAATTATGGAAACACTTAAAAAAATAGTCTTAATATTTATTATTAAAACTGATACTTATATTATTATTATTATTATATTATATTCTTACATCATATAATGGAAATAAAAATATGAAAATAAATCACATAAAGCTAAATGAAATTCTTAAAGAAAGTAATCAACTAAAATTAACCGATAACAGTCCTTTGAGGAGGGAGGTTAAAAGTTATAAGATATTTAATAAATAAACCCTTATGCTTATAAAATAAAATAAACTTATTTTCCAAAAATAAGTGAATCTCCTGTGATGCACATCGTCCCACGGAATAGACAACGCCGTTGGGTCACCCTGGTGTGAACGTGTTAAAGAAGCCAAGAACTTTTAGTAAAATTTAAAAATTACGCCCTTATCTAAAGCCAAATTCCATCCTCTCCATTCCCTTAAAAAAATCTTCAGATCTGGAACTGACGAGTTCACAGTCGTTGGAAACAGACAATCTATTGTGCATGATCGCCAGAATGGTAGCCATACCAATTTGTATCCTAAAAAAAAAACTAATATTAAATATATTTATTTTCTTTTAAAATTCAGCTAGAAGTAACGTTTTATTTCCTTTAACAATACATTAAAAAAAAACTTGGTCCTTATCAGCGAGAGATTCAAAATATTTAAATATTTTCCTTTTTTACATTGTAATCTAAGATTATAGATCGTATTTTTTTAATCTGCAGATCAACAAAGACGCTAAGTTTTAGCTCAGAAGATGAAAATTTCGCAAGAATTAAATAAGAAATATTAAATGAACTGGATTAAATAGACGATTATTTAATACAACAATATTAAAAAATGATAGCTCAAATCGATATATATTCATTTCTCTGGCGCGACAGGCCATGTAGGCCCTTGGCCGCGTGTTATAGACTCCTGGGAGAATATAATCACGTTTCTCGATGAAATGTTTAGGGTAGGGTCATCACTCCTTACGCCTATTTTTGCGTGTTGTCACCAGTAGGCTGACGGGTCCCACTACCCGGGGGAGAGGCTGTGAGTGAGTCCCCATTTAATTATATTCTTATAAAAGTCCCGCTGGGACTGAAACTCGAACTCACAACTCTGGCGTAGGAGACTAGCGCGCTAGCCACTCAGCCACCGGCTCCCCCCGAACTGTTGAGTAGATTTTTGAAAAAAAAATGGCATGTTATGTACGAAGTTGTGCAAGAAAATCAATATCAATAATTGTAAGTGATTGTTGCAGGTAACAATATCTATTGTTTATTTTTAAAAATCTTAAACACGTGTTTCCAAAAGGAACTCAATGTAATTCTTAAGCCTTTTTTCAACTCTAACTTTATTTAAAAAGTAAAATTGATTTTAACGACGGAGGTAAATGAAATTCGTGAAATGAACTTCGTATAAGTATATATATATACTTATAGGAAGGGATAGTAGAGTGGGTTGAAGAAAGTTTGGTGTTATGAAATAATGGGATAGGTATTGTGGAGCATATGGCATATCTTAGTATCCATAATGTCCAAGTACTTCTTGTAGGTAGGCTGATTGTAGTATCTGCTCCCACAACATGACTGAAGTATACATACATACATACATATATGCATATATACTACACTCACGCATCCAGGATTCTAATGCTAGCTACTGGCAGCATACTAGCAGCCATAGCAGCGGGAGAAGATGAAAAGCAGTGCTGCATGCAACCTCTGATTGGATAACAAGACTACAAGTGGATCGGATAAGTGGTTATATCTAGCTTCGTTTCTGTCTGTCGTGTCTTCTATCTCGGGATAGCAATCGGAATGAGCTTTATATTAACGGTAAATGATAAACAACGAATCTTCGAAACTAAAAAAAAAATCTGGTGCGCGCAACACACGATTTTTAATTTTTTGTTAATATAATTTGCACTTTTTAAAATAATTATTGGTGGAATCATCAGGAATCAGCCATTTTTTTGAATTTTTTTAAATTTTGCTACTCTAGTTTATGCTTAGACATGGCCCAGTAATGCCCTGATGATGGCTCACAAGCTTGAGCCGAACCGTTGGCATAATTAACAAAATTTCAAAAAATGACTGAATCCTGATCATTCCACCAATAATAGTTTCTACAGTCAACTATACATCCTCAATACTTTTTAAAATAATATAAATTTAGAGATAAAAACAGGTCGGTGACATTACATTATATATATATATATATACTGTAGGGAAGGATGTCATAGGTTTACGACGAAGGGTAAAGGTAATTTGGTGGGATTTGTTGGAATTGATTTTGATTCTCCAATTCTGACACCATATCTCAAGCTCTCTGATGTGGGATTGAAGAGTTTGAGAGGCAATAGTAGAGTAAATAAAAAAAAGGTTAAGTTAAAAAGTGACACTTTTTTCTACAAGGCGATTTTGGTAAAGAAGTTACTCTTAATGATAGCAATAAAAATCACACACACACACACACACACACACACACACACATATATATATATATATATCTTTTTATTTATTTTTTTTTATACACTCCCCCTCAAAAGTATTAGAACATCCATAATTCTCGAGATTTTCTTGGTTTTGACTTTAATCCAGACTTTGTTTATGTTTACAGTAATAGTATTTATTAAATGAGAGATATTTGGGATTAGTCATATCATTTTTATTCACTGTTTACCAACAAACGATGGGATTTTGTTTCATTAATTTCAAATTTCCTTTCAGTCTATGTTTATCTTTCTTTCGTCTCAAGTCTGTTCTCTTTTTTTCTCTTAAATCTAGTAAAAAGAATTAATTTTATTTACAATGAATCGATGATTCGGTCAGAATCACCACTCTCTATGAAGATGGGAAATCGTTACATTGCGGATCGCCTTGGGATTCACTATTCTATCGTTTCAAGGATCATAAATAGGTACAGGGAGACGGGTAGTCATTCGAGATGACAAACGTCAGGGCGTCCCAGGGTTACTAGCCCTATAGATGACCGCTTCATTACAATAACAATATAATCACTATCAATATATAATCACAAAGCTTAATGCGCCTTCCATTGAAAACTTGGTCGCTGGTGTTTGAGAGTCAACAATCTCGGAGTCAACGGTCATTAGAAGACTCAGAGAGTCAAACCTCAAAAGGGAACAACATTCTTGGAATATGGAGAAATGGAAAAAATTGTATTCACTGATGAGAGGAGAGTGGCCCTTAACAGTCTAGATGGCCGTGAAATAGCTTGGAGAACGATATAGTCAGTGCTGCACATTATAAACTCAGCTATTTGTAGGGGTGGCATATCTTGGGAAGCGCGATTTGGGAATTTGAATGTTTTGAGGTATGTAGGAATGATTCTTCAAGATCATGTAGTGCCTTTTATGCCATTCATAGGCTCTGAATCATGTGTGATATTGATCGTCCTCACAAGGCAAGATGTTTTTTTTTAATACCTGAACACCACAAATATTCACACGATTCATTGGTCAGCAAGCAGTCCTGACCTTAACCCAATTGAGCACGTTTGGGATTATCTGAAAAGAAAGGTTTGGTCACGAGATTCACCTCCTACTATCCTTGAAATGCTAAAGACAGCTGTATTTGAAGTAATCTTGAATATTAAAAATACTTTTGGGAGAGTTTGTTATTTAGAGATAAATACACCATATATCAAAACGCTTAATGCGCTAAAAAGACGGATTAGAAAATTTTTATGATTAAAATTCTTGACATAATCTATAGTTGTGATTTCAATTAACAAAAATCAGGATTTATTTTCCGATTCGGAGCTATTATTGATTTATTTATTTAACGTCACGTTATGCTTCTATGGCTGATCAGAATATGCTATAATGGGAGTCCTAAATTGCCTGTCCATGTTTTATTAGGATAGGGATCTTTAACGAGTGCCTGACATCGCACAGGAGTGGGACCAACTTTTTACGTTCTCTCAGTAGGATGGTATAATGAAGGGAGTGAAAAATCATAGGGTCTTATTCAGGTTTGAACCTAGAACCTTAAGCATAGAAAGCTGTTATGCTAACCACTACAGTACAGATAATCCCGCAGATTTGGTCCTCTATGTTTTGCTGAATATTTATATTTGAGATGATAATCTAATAACCTTCGCCTAAACTTGGAATAGATAAAAAAGAAGCAATATCTATAAAAAAGACAATAGAAACATAATTCAGTAACTGCCGTATTGTTTGTTTATTTATTGTTTCGCGGTTCATTAATTAAACAAAGAGCCGTGACATTAAGAATTTAACCAGTATTTGACTCACAACCTTCAATAACGTCCTCATCAAAGCGTTCTGGAACTAATTCATATTTTTTTTGTGTGTTAGATTATAAAATCTAAACGTGAGATCAAAATATAATTTAATTACGTTTTTTTATTTAATTCGATACGTGTGCTTATAATAAAAAAAAAAAAGAGGACATATTGGCAAAATATCCAAATAAAAAAATATTTTCGATTAACAGATAAAATAATGACGTATGTAAAAATATCTTGCATTAAAAAAAAAAAAAAAGAAGGACATAAGTCTTACACAAGAAACAATAACTCAATCCCAGATTTCTAGATTAAATAGCAATAATATGTTGAAAACATTTAAAAAAAGAAAAAATTGCCAACGCAAATTATATAATAATAATAATAATAGGCTTAGCGAACCCGAAGGTTCGATGCCGATACCACCAAATTCCGCTTACACAGACTCGCCCAATGCTCACCATTCAAGCCCAAGCTCCCTAGATCAGCCTTAACGCAATCCTCCCATCGACGCTTCGGCCTACCTTTCGGACGCCTACCAGTCGGATCAGCAAATACCAACTTTCTCGGAATCCGCTGGTCATCGAGCCCAACAACTTTACTCGCCCATTTGAGTCTCCGCGATGCAATCAGCTCAATTATATTCACAGGATGCAAGTTCCGCAATTCCGCGTTATGCAACCTTCTAAACTCCCCAGTGGCCTCATCTCTCTTTGGACCAAAAAATATATATATATATATATATATATATATATATATATATATATAAATTTATTTATATCACATTTATTTATTACTATAATTTTATATATATATATAAATTAAACTGACAGGTCTTCAGAAGGCCTCGATAATGCCTGTCCAATTGAGGAGTGCTAAGATGGAGGTAGAGGTGCTCGCCATGGTAGAAGAACGTACCGCAGCACCTGGGATTAGGTACTCTGACAGGTAGGGGTGAGTCCGCGTCTACTAATTATCAGAGGTGAATGGTAATGACGAAAATGCCCCGTGTGGTAGAAGCACATCAGCAGCGGTTAGGAGTCCTAATAGGTGCAGATAGGCAAAAGCCATGCAACTCATCCTGTTCAGGGAAGGGATAGGAACTGGGAGGTTCGGATAAAATAATTACACACACACATATATATGCGTAACCAATTAAGAAACATCTGAATCGAATAACATTGATAAAAGAGAGATCAGGCGAGATGGGTAGAATGATGCCATGCCTACGACCCCGCTGGGTATATTTAAACTTATGGCCAATCTCAACACCGAGCGGTAACCATTTATTTACCTATCTTCCTTTCCTTTTTTTATATCCTCTCTTTTACTTTATTAATAAAAAAAATTACCATAGACATAATAAATAAAATATATTACAATTATTTACTCTTCACTTTGACACATACAAAATTAGGGGTAAGCCCGCGCCTACTAATTATCAGAGGGGACTGGTAATGACGAAAATACCCCGTGTGGTAGAAGCACATCAGCAGCGGTTAGGAGTCCTAATAGGTGCAGATAGGCAAAAGCCATGCAACTCATCCTGTTCGGGGGAGAGAAAGGAACTGGGAGGTTACCTATTACTGGCTCAGATATCTTCCTTTCCTTTTTTTATATCCCCTCTTTTACTTTATTAATAAAATAAATTACCATGGACATAATAAATAAAATATATTACAATTATTTACTCTTCACTTTGACACATACAAAATTATATCTCTTCAAGTGGAGCTGCCTGGTGAGTATCCGCTTAAATTCTCTGGGTTGGTCGCCGGTTACATATGTATATATCACATGACTGTCTCCTCTCTACTCTCATCAATTATATAAAAAGGTTTAATAATATTGAATGTTATATTAGTTTTAGTAGTAGTAAATAGTTATTCCATATATCTGTATCTATTTACTTATTTATTTTCTCTTCCTTCCCCTAGGTATGATGTCGGTGATGGTGGCCGGAGCGGCGTACAGCTGGTTCGAGCCACTCACACTGAGGCTCACAGAACCGCCGAGCTCCTTCAGCACCGAGCAGGTCTCCTGGGTAGTGTCCATCGTCGAGGTGGGCTCTATAGTGGCCCCCATGATAGCAGGGGATCTCGCCAACAGGTATGTTATATCTATCGGGTCTCAAGTATCTCAAACAGCATTAAATATGTCTAATATATCTATAATAAATACAGGTAACATTGGTGCTTAAGAAAAAAAAAACAAACATCACAATTAACAGACAACAAATAGGACTTTTGATTTTACAGGAGCTCTCATCGGACCTCTGGGTAGTACATCACGCAATTCTTTTCATTGTCCATTCTAACCAGAAGGCACAACCATCTCAACTGTTCGATTTATATGAAGTCTGAGAATATTTACGGGATATTTCGCTCGTACTATTTTCAAACTGTTGTTATTGGACCCAGGATACATCTTAATAATTGCCTCTCGAAGACATCCAGGCCTTTTTAATGTTTTTATAACCTAAGCTTTGTAGTGCGACTGATCAACATTTAATCAGATGCTTGATGGATGAAGATGCATTATTGGCAGGAACAATACAAACTTTAGGGATTACTTTTGGTGTAGTGGTTGCCATATCGAATTTTTAAGCCTAAGGTCGCGGGTTCGAATTCTTGAATTCAGATAGCTCTAGGAATTTTCAAAGATTAAAAAATTCCAGGTTGTGCCGTCCTTTAGAGGCGCCAAAAAGTGGTGCTCCTGACCCTGTGTGATACCCTTTTAAGATCTCTTAACCTGGATAGGCAAACTTTAACTCCTATTAAAGCACCGTCCGATTAGCCAAGGTAGCATCAAGCTAATAACCATTATCTCTGTCTTCTCTGCATTTGACCAAATGCAACAGCCTCTAGTTCAAACATTTCATAGATATTTTTAAAGGGTCTGGTGATAACGGCTTCATCTGCGTATGGCACTAATTGATAGCTTAATAAACATTACATTTTACTTGTCTGGAAACGTAGAACTATAACCGATGAGATTCCATACCGTACAAAAGTGAAAAATATTTTTTTTTCAGTTCTATTAAAAATGTATTTTTTCAGTAAAAAAAAAAAGTATTATTTCAGTCAAATGAATTTAATTAGTAATTTTAGTGAAATACAGGTTATTTTAATAAAAAGGCATAATGGCATTCCTGTTCAATTCAACGAGTAAATTATATTTTACTTATTTATTGGGATATATTACAATTTTTTACAAAATGAACAAATAGTAATGGTGCTATGAGACCACATTCATACAATATATACAGAAAATAATAATAATAATAATAAAATTACATAAAATATAGATATTTGTTATAATAAAAAAATATTTTATTGTAAATTATAGCATAAAATATTCCTTAGAAGCACAGATGCCTTCAGTTTAATGGCTATACTATACCGCCTATCAGTGTAATGCGGGCTATATACAACCCATAGGAAGGCGTTAAAAGAGCTCATTGTATAGTGCAGTGGTTCCCAACCAGTGGTCCGAGAGTCTTCATCTGGAAATTATTTTAAATATACGTAGACGAAAGATAAGTTTGAAGCATTAACTTGTAACAATAAAAAAAAACGTATAGGTCAAATTCAACTTTCTAAGTACACTTGTCAGTATCACTACCAGTTACCCGTCTCATGATTGGCCATACTAGACTGACTCACCTCCACCTCATCACAAAAGACACCTCTAAAATTGTAACAATATTCTGACCATAGCCCATATCTTCCAGGAATATCCATGCTACATTAATAAATTAAATTATATAGGAATACCTCAAAATATTTCAATAGCCTAAGACAATGATAGTAGCAGAGCTAATAAAATAATACTTTTTTTGACTAAAATAAATATATTAAAACACTTTAAACGATCATATAAAGATGAAGTACATGTTCTAAACTTTAAGTTTTTTCATCGCTCCAAATACCTTCTTCCACAATTCACGCGTAAGCTCCTCGTTTCGTCTCTCATTTTCATAAAGTAGCATAAAGTGACGTTAAATAAATAAACAAACAAACTGCTGCGCGTTGTACGGTGGTCACCCTGTGGTGCTTGAGAACAAGTTAAAGCGTCTCATGAATTGTTTTTTAAGATTTGTTTTGGGTACCTCGAGGCGTTTTCATGTGACCCCCCGCTATGCCGAGTTGAAGTGGCTCCTTCCCTCCATACGCAGACAGTACTTCCTTGGGTCATTTATCTACCAAACTATAAAATCCCAGCATTCATCCTATATCTACAGTCTCCTTTAATTTAAATCCTCAGTCCACTTGCTTGAAACAAGATCGCGCCATTCCGACCTTTATATGCCATCCCACAGAACTAAAGCCTTCGATCGATCCTTTCTTGCCCGTTCCATTACATTCTGGAATTCCATTCCTTCCAATATACGTAATGCTTCTTCCATATCCACATTCAAATATCGCCTTTTCCAACACCTATTATTCCAAACTGACGCTTGTTAATCTTTAATTTTAAATTAGATTTTTCATTATAATCGTTATAAGGAATGAATATCCTATGTTTACCTTCTTATTTATTTTTTATTTTATTTCATATATACATGTATATAATATTATTATTTTTCGTTTGAGTGTTCAAAATTAGTTGTTTTTTACTTTCAATTTACTATTTGTTTACTTTACTTTTTTTACGCTTTTTCTTATCTTTGGTACATAGAGATGTGTATGTACATACATTTATATAAATTTCTTTTTCTACATCTTTTATATATGTACATAATTATGTCTATGTAATGTTATCTGGCCAGATGTGCTACCTTTACTTGTAAATTTCATGTTATTCTTAAGGGACAATGTCCCAGAATAATTTTTTTTTCTATTCTATTCTATTCTAAATAATAACTAATATTTTAACTTTGTGCTCAGAGAGCAAAATGTTATGAGTCACTTTTTCTAGAAAGGTGAGTTTTCGACATTTTGGGATACCATTTGTTTGTGTTCAGAAGGTATCAAAATGTATTAAGTGTTTCTCTTAAAATTTATGAATAAACAACTATAGAACATTGTAATAAGTCAAAAGCCACAGAATTGCAAGCTGGCTAAGTGTTATAAGTTGGGTTACTACACTTTGCCAACGTCCATATTTCTCGTGCAATCCTATCAGAAAAGATTACATAACTTTGCATATTCGAGAACTTTAGCTAGAAATGTCCACCTGAAGCCCCGAAGGAGCTCTAAATTTATATTAAAATCAAACACCGGATAAACATAAAGAAAGGAAAATAAATCTGGTGCGGGCAACACACGACTTTCACTTACCTCCTCTTTAAAAGCGATTAAAGAATTTTCAAGTATAGTAATAGATAAAAATGGGTGAAACTATTAAAGAATCAATTAAATGGAATTTCTATAGAAACATGCGTTTTATCAAAAATTCTATTATATTATTATCTAAAATAAGCACTTAGTTTTATCGGCTTTTTATCACTCTCTATTACCTTTAAAAGTTTGTGTGTGAGATAATATTTTATCTAAAATCTTTAGCTTTCCAACGGTGTATCATACACGTATAACACTGCTCTTATGTCCAAAAACGAAAAATTGCATTAAAAAAATATTTTTTCTGTTTTCTCCTTTAGTTGGGTATCGAATTAATTTAATTTATATATTTACCTGTTTTTCATCAGTGGTAACAAGATTAAATTTAGAAGATAAAGTCCATTAAATTTTACATCGGCTTAGCTAGTTTAATCAAAATCGTCGGAATCGTTTTTGAGAAAATCGAAAAAAGGTGCAAAATGCACGGTATAAAATGGCTCCTCTGGTGAGCTCATTTTGAAGAAAAAGGTTTTTTTTAACGTCTCTGGCATATATTTGTCTTAAATATGAAATTTTGAGTTTCATAGGACTTTTCGTTTCCACTCCTCGACTTTTCGTTTCGGGAGTTACCACACACAAACACACAGACCTTTTTGCGGGACTTGGTTATTTGGACTCAGGGTACCCTAAAACGTGTATTTCCGTTGAAAACTGGAATTCGAAAATTTTCACGATCCCAATACTTTCCCTTACTATATATAGTAAGTGAAAGTAAAAGTGGAGAGTAAAAACAGGGAGATTTCTTTATCGTATTCAAACATTTCAAGATCCAAACAATACCAAGTATGAAGTTAGGAAAAGTCTTCTACTAATCTGGAGGACCGTGAACATTTGCCCTTGCCTTATGATGAACGCATTTCTTGGGTTGTAAAGGGATACACCTACCACCTTACAATGGACATTGCTCAAGTGACATATTTTATCATGTGGTGTGAGACAATAGGATGATTGGTTCTGGTCAAATAGCTTCAGGTATGTTTCGAAAGTTTGATTTCGCTAAACTTTTTGAAAAAGGGAACGTTTTGATAAAAAGAGTTATTAATTTATATAGAGAAAAGACAGAGTGTATGAAAATAAAATGATTGCGTTACGAATCAACATTTGGAGTGATGAAATAAGTACAACCTGAATGAAAAAACGTAAATTCAGGCCGTAGATTTCCGCTGACGTAAAATACGAAGGCCAGTGTCATTGGATTCCATATGCTGGACCACTGTCCATTAACCCTTTGAAAAAAGAAAAAGACCTTTCTTAAATTCGTTCATTTCGCGAAGACTGTCACAATTTTTATATATATAAAAAATTTAAAAAAACCTACAGACCAGTGAAAATTTTGCAGAATTTGACGAGTTTAGAGACTTTGTAATTGCTGACAAGAAATCCGTGTGGAAACGACTACACTAAACAATAAACTTTGTATTACTTAGATTAATATATATATTTTTGTAATTAGATTTATATATTTTTTTAGTTAATAATTATTTATTATAAATATTATCTTATATGTCTTACCTTTTTTCCTTCTCACCTTTACCCAAAACCCACAGTTATATTTTATTCGATTACCTATATTTTTTTTCTATTAGTAACATATTTAAAAAAAAAATAAAATGATGATAGTAAAAGTATTAATGACCTAGCTTAGCTACCTCAAACACTAAAACAACTACAATAAGATATTTATGTTCCTCCAGGATCGGTCGGAAGCTGGTGATCCTCAGCGTGGGGCCCCTGTGCCTGCTCGGCTGGTTCCTCGTCATCTTCAACAAGTCCTTCGTGTCCTTGAACCTGGTCCGCCTCATCCACGGCTTCGCCACCGGGATAGTCTTCACGGTGACTCCGATCTACACGGCCGAGATCGCTGAGCCCAAGCTGAGGGGAACGCTCTCCGGCTTCTTCCAGATCGCCTGGCACATGGGCAACCTCTACGCCTTCATCATGGGCCCCTACCTCAGCTACAACAACTTCGTCTACGCCTGCCTCCCGCTCCCAGTATTCTTCACCGTCACCTTCTTCTTCTTTCCGGAGGCTCCTTATTACCTCTTGATGAAAGGGAGGACTCAGGAGGCGAAGGAATCCCTCCTCTGGTTCAGGGACACGGACAACGTTGACGCAGAGTTCGTCGGGATGCAAGCCGCCGTGAAAGAGGAGATGAGCACCAAGTGTTCCTGGAGAACGCTCTTCTTCGACAAGTCCGAAAGGAGAGCTTTCATAATCGTGCAGATCGTCTCGGCGAGCAAGTTCATGACGGGTATGCCGGTGATAGTGAACTACGCTGCCGAAACCTTCGCTAGGGGAGAGTCCTTCCTTCCTGCTGCGGAGATGTCTATCATCTTAGGAATCCTGCTGACTTCAATCGCAGTGCTTTCCGCTTTCCTTTCCGACTGGATCGGGCGCAAGCCGCTCCTCTTAATATCCTGCTTCGGATGCTTCGTGGCCCACGGACTCACCGGAGCTTACTATTACCTCCACGAGAGTACGGTAGTAAACGCGACGCCTTACGTCTGGTTGATGTACCTCGGTATAGTCTGCTATTGCTTCTTCATCGACATCGGTCTTGGACCACTCTTGCAGACCCTGCAGGCGGAGATGTTCGGCGCGAGTACCAGAGGTTTGGCTGCCGGGATCACTGAACTCCTGGGAGCCGGGTTCAGCTTTGCGGTTTTGAAAGCGTACAATCCTGCGAACGAGGCCTTTGGTGTCTACTTCAACTTCTGGTTCTACAGTGCGGTCGGGCTGATAGGTGGCGTGCTGCTGGCGTGGTTGATGATCGAAACCGCGGGGAGGACGATCGGCCGAATGGAAGAGGCTGCTCCGAAGGAAGTTCAGTGTTGAGGTTCGATTACATTCGATGGGAATAACATCACAAAGTGTATCATGATTTCTCAGTTGGTCAAAATTTAAAAAACAACAAAAAGAAAAACCAAAGGCCTCTCCCTTAAAAAAACAAAACCATTCCCTACCTTAATTCGAGCAGTTACTCCAATATCTAGGTTGTGAGTTAAAGAATGTGCTTTCATGTTATGTCGAAGGTATCATAATAGAAGTGATATAGTGACCAAAGATTTTCTTAATGATGTGAAAAAGCTACAGACTACCACTTACTATAAGCCTCGGACATTTAAAAGGTAGTGAGAACACAAATAAAAGCGAGAAATGAAAATGGTTGATTATTGTATATAGTAATAATTTGATAATAAATATCAAAATGTTATTTTATTTTATTTTAAAGTATCCTCTGCTACAAAAATAATCGAATTCTTTACAAATTATGTAGCAGAAGGAACATAAGCATTGTATATTTTGCTCATGTATGTATATTATAATAACTTTTGTATGTCTTTCAATAAAAGTATAACAGTCATAAAGAAAATTAAAAAATATATTATACATGTTACCAGAAGTTTTTTATTAAATTAGTAGACTTAGATTTTATTTTAATAAAATTTTTCATTAACATCATGTATTATAATTATAAATATTAGTATTATAAATGTATATTTTTTAAAATTGTAAATGTACCTTTTTTTAAAATCTTGGTGTAAATGACCATAGTGGTTGCAACACCTTAAAATAAATAAATAAATAATATATATATATATATATTGTTAAGAATGTTTTAAATAATTTAATACAAAATATGTATCATATGTATAAAATAAAACTTGAAAATTAGTCACATTTGTACTCCATTTTTAGAATATCATGGTATAATGAAAAAAAGAAAGGGATAAATAAAAAAAATGAAGACTTAGCTGTCATCAATGGACTCTAGGTTCACCATCATTACATTTATATGTATGTATATACATATACATACATGTAAATTGTTCTGTTTATTTTTAAGTGTATAATTTATTTCTAGTGAATAATTTGGTTGCTAAATAAAAAATAAGAAATTCATTGTAAGAGTGTGGAGATAGGATCGATGACAGAAAGAGACCCAGATGAAAATTATAAAACACCAAATATTTATTTTCGTAATTTAATATATTTCATTTAATTAACAGACTTATTTATTGTTTTCCCTTCAAAGCTTGAAATTTTAAATTTATTTGAAATTATTATCTTATCAATTTCAAATTTAATGGGATTAATATCATGTAAGTTTCATTCTGATTTAAATAGTTTGATAGGACCTAAATGTCGAATTTTAAATTTTCTTTTTTAATGCAGTGATTCCCAACTAGAACCCCTAGGGGTCAGTAGATGATAGTAAGGGGTCTGCAATGGATAATTGGAAAATAGTTTTGAAGTCTTGGCTTTTAATAAGAATTAGACATGCTCTACACAGGCAAATTCAACATATTAAATTATATAATTGCAAGTCATCACTGAAAAGTGACTGCTACTGCACAATTGCAATCTTGAAATTAACCACTATTTGGACAATTAATACAATAATTAACAATACTTGATTGTTTATTAGTATTTTTATTAAATATTTATTTTAATTAAGTTTTTTAAAAAAATATTTTTATTGAAATTTACAACTGTATTTCGTAATACAACAAGTAAATGTGTTGGTAATGATAAAATACATGAAAAAAACATGAAGAGAAAATGTCCATTGGCATCACTCTACTAGGTAACTAAACTAGAAGGTCTCGAGGCCATCTTCTTTTCAGACGCCTCGGAGGATTGTCAGGAATTGAAGAGGAAGCAAGGATTGAAACTAGAGGATTAGAGTGGGAGTGGAGTTTGTCACGGAAGGATAGATACCTGGTTCGGGCCAAATCAGCAACATTATGAGAGTTTATTTGTGACAAAGTAAGGAGCATTGAGGATTTTTCGAAGGATTTTGGATTGTAAGGATTGAATACGTGAAGAATTTGATGGTTTCGTAGAGCCCCAAAGCTCAATTGTGTAAGTCCAGATAGGCCTTATGATGGTGATATAGATGAGCCTTTTGTAGATAAGTGGAAGATTGGAGCGTCTGTCCAGTAAGTGTTGTAGTAAGCGAAAGCGACGGGCAGTTTCTTGTTGTTTCAGTCTTTTGTGGGAATTCCATGTTAGACGTTTGTCAAGTAGAAGTCCAAGGTAGCGGATCTGTTCAACTGGAATAAGCGGAATATTATTAAAGGGCAGGATGTCATAGGTTTGCGATGAAGAGTAAAGGTAATTTGGTGGGATTTGTTGGAATTGATATTGATTATCCAATTGTGACACCATATCTCAAGCTCTCGGATGTGGGATTGAAGAGTTTGAGAGGCAATAGTAGGATCGTTATTGACTGATAACACACAAGTGTCATCAGCATAGGTAACTAAAACTAAATTTTAAGTTTAATTAAGTTTTAATTATAGTAGTTCAATATTTCACGGATTGAAGTAAGCTCTCAGAGCCTGGTTTATAATATTTTTATTTACATGTTCTTTACTTGGCTATTTCTTCTGGCATACAGGTTTTAGGTATTTCTCATGTAATGTCCATGATACCTAGAATGGTGTGTTGAGTCATGTTAGAAGGTTTGTGAAACTTTTTTCAGTTGTTAATAAAATTTATTAATATATTTAATGTAAGTTTGAATTATTATTATTTGGTTTGTGAAAAAACCCAATTAATCAAGACCATTGGTCAAGACAGAAAATTGTGTAAACCTAATACAGTATATCAAAATATTATATGGATTGTGTATTAATATCATCATTTCATCAATATAACACAGAAGAAAGGGGGAGCGTCCAGGAGTATCCTCCTTTCTTTTAGGTTTGAATTGGTTTTTTTTTACTAAAACATTTTTTTTTAGAGCATGTTATGTCTGTTTCGGGCAAATTTATTATTTTGACCCAAGAAAAAGTAAAAGGACATATAAAAAAATTGAAGAAAAATGATAAAACATACTTAATTAATAAAAGATCCAAACCTAAAAATCGATTTTACCTTAAAGCACTCCAAATGACATCCCCCTTTCTTCTGTGTACTCTTCATTTAATAACTTATGGAGAAAACTGCAGAAATATTTTTTAAGTTAAAGTTTTTTTTTGTCTAGGCCAATGGAGATAGAATGAGGTGCTTAGGCAGAGATCACACTCAGCTGTCATATTTCTTCCCACAATTATAGAGGCTGGGTGTGCCACAGGAGGGTCTCCATGCCCTAACTTCGCCCCAGGGCTGAAATAACAGAATATATAATTCTGCCACAGCCGGGGTTTGAACCCAGGGATTAGAACCTGGGACCAGGAGAACAGTAGCCTAGTGCTTTATCCATTAAGCAAGCCACTCACCATGCTTTTTTGTCAGCAGCTGATGTTCTATTAGGTTTTTATATTTCTTTGTTAGGGAATGAGATCTCTCATCCAGCACCTTTTTAGTCTCTTCCTTGTATTCGTGGCAATGTTGGCTATAGATATAGTACTTCATCATATGTCTATGTAAGTTATTTTAGAATCTTTTATAATGAATCATTAATCGTTGGTAAACTGTGGGTGTGTCATTAAGTATGTAAGATTTTGTTGTTTTTATTGATTGAATGAATGAATGAATAAATAAATGCTTTATTTTATTAATAAATTACAATATAATTGTTCACAATAAAATCATACATTGATGATGGCAGTAAATCGTCAGTCGAGTGGTCCATCTTTTCACTTTAATTTCTGTATATTGACTTTGTATGGTGTGTTGTCAATTAATATTCATCAAATGTTTTGTAATTTCTTATAATGATCAGTAATTGAAATGGTCCATGAGAAATTTCTGATATTTACATACTTTATCTAAATATATGGACAGTTTAACCCAATGCTTCCCATTTTATATAGTTAGCTATTAAGGAAACAGGGGCCCTAACATTTTGAGGTCTGCCATCTAGTGGCAGCCAGAGGAAAGGACTCCCTGCCAAAATTTGCAGGAAATGGCAAGACCCCATGTAGGTCTGCAATAGAGTCAGAGACACTAGTAGAGTGAGCACATGTGTCCCACTGTACAATAGACATCTTTCATTAGGAGAAATAGTTACTTTCTATCATGGAGTAGAACACTTGTGAGCCCGCCTGCTCATGGGCCGAGAAAGAAGAGAACAAAGGAGAAAAGGAAGAAACAATTGCCCCAGATATGTACAATAGATTACGCAATAACTAACCCTCATTAAAATATGTGACAATAGTAGAAATATATAACCATTCATTTCCAATACATTCCGCATCATTTAAAAACCAGCCCATCCATTATTTAATTTTATTATTACTAGGAGTCCCCTGGAACGTTCCAGGCCTTCCGGTAATAAACATTTGCGCTTCTGTATGATTTAATTGCTCCTTTTCCAAACATTATTTTCTGAACTCTTATAAAACTAGGGGAATTCCTAAAAAGTGTTCAGTAGGCTTAAATTGTAAATAGGAGATACAAAAACTCTATTCTTATTTAACAGTTGGTAAATAAGTCCAAGCATTTCACCTCTTGCTCTGAACATTAGGAATTTGTGGTACAAACTAAGGAAACTATTGAAAATGTAGTGCTTTGGCTGTCATTTCATTTTTAATATTCAATTCACCTTTGTTTATTAAAATCTCCGTGTCCATTGTTATAAAGAGTTCTATATTTTCCATGATATTTTATGATTTTATGATATGATATATTTTCTTTCCTAATATTATGTTAGCCAAAGAATTGGTTAATCTGTTTAGTTATTGGCTTCTTAATACTTTCCAGATATAATTTGAGATTTAAAGATATACTGAAAAGCAGGTTTGTTCGGTGGGAGGTATAACAGTCTTTATACATTATACGCCGTTATATTTATGACTAAAGCATTTGGAGTATTTAGAAGTGGTTTTTTTTTTTCTATACAAAATATTTATGATAAGTGTATTTATATGAGTTTAAGTAACTATTTATATGTATTTAGTTTCATTTTCATTTTAAAAGATTTGGAAAAAGAAAAAAAGTAAGTAGAATAGCTTAAGCCATTTGTTGAGGGTCATCCGTTTTATCTTAACACACAGGCCCTATGTCATACTTCTGTTAAGGTAAGTCCAAGATGCAGAAATTTGTTTGTTCTAGTGTAAGCTAAAAATATTTTCACAGAGCCAATATCATGTTTCTCTATTTATAATATAACTTCTACTAGTTGAGTAATTTGCACAAGTTAATAAGGCCTGTATAGGGCCTTCTGATGTTTTGTGAGAACTATAGAAAACATAAATATTATTTTTTGAAACAAATAATTTTTTATCCAACAGCAGACAGGTTTGCTGTATAAGTGTAGTGCCTGTTACATAGTAAATATGTCAACTAAAATCATGAATACTACTAACAAGTTAACTTATTAAAACATAACATTTGTTAAATCTGTCATGCTGTAATCATTGATTTTCAAGTATAATATAAAATGAGAGAAGTTAGTTCAGGGTGCAGTCAAAAGAACACACAATTAAGATATAAACTTAATAAACTGGTGCCAATGTTTCGTATATACATATTATATATATATGTATTGTATGTTGTGTGTGTGTGTGTGTGTGTGTGTGTGTTAACCATTGTACATTATATTATTGTTAAACCTTAAATAAAAGAATTTTTTTTATTTACAATTTTTTTTTTTTTTTTGTTCTCCATTGCTATATGCTATCTGCAATAAATATTGCAATAAGCAAATATGATAAATTCCGAAAGTAGGTTAAATCAAGGCATCTCTAGGCATACAGGTTGGTGTTGGATTTATTGTTTGAGCCTATGGGTTTATGTTGTAAGTCAGCCTGTCATGAAATCTTCTTGATCGTGTACTTTCCAAATCATATATAGCAAGCAATAAATAAACCAAAAATCATACAACTAAACTTATATTCTGCAATAAAACACATAGTTACAGTATTTAGAGCTGATTTTCATTAATTCAATAACATAATGATACGTACCGCAGACAATTTTTCGACAGCAGTAACACAAGTATCGCCATCACTGGCGAAAACTCGCTCGAGTGAGTGCGAAGTTAGAGCGAATGAATGCGATAGACGATCGTCATTTGTTAGTTGAGAATTGTTACTAGCCCATATTAAAGCACTATTCCAGATTCAGTTACTCTCTTATACTAGTATTCTTTTTTATTTATGTTTTTTTATCTCTATCTTACATTCTAACTCCACGTATGAACCGTTTATTTGAGTAAAATGTGTTCCATACCTTAATGGTATACTACATGAATGCTAATGAAATCATATAATAATATTAAATTGAAGTACATATTAAATTTAAACATTTGAAGTCATAATAATATAAAGAATCTGGTGCTAGCAACACACGATTTACACTCATCACGACTGTTAACAATTAATTCAAAAACTATTAACAATACTTCAATTTAAGTTGATTTAAATAAAACATGTATTCATTTTCGTTGGAAACATATGATTTAGATTAAATAATGTAACTATGTTGTTTATTCGTTTAACGTCACTTTATGCCACTGTGGCTAATTGGACGATTCTAGAGTGGGAGTCCTAAATTTTGCTAATCCAGGGTTTATTAGGAGTACCTGACATCGCACAGGCTCGGGACCACCTTTTAATGTCCCCTCCGAAGGACGGCATAACTAAGGATTTTTTACTCCCATTAAAAAATCCTAGAGCCACCAGCAGGTTTGAATCCGCGACCTTTGGCATAGAAAGCTGTTATGCTAGCAACTACGCTATGGGTGACCCCAGTTAAATAGGACTTTTTGTTTAGGCGCGGCAGTTACACACACACGCAGACCTTTTTGCGGGACTTGGTCATTTGGACTGAGGAGACCCTAAAACGTGTATTTTCGTTGGAAACTGGAATTCGAAAATTTTCATAATCGCAATACTTTCCCTTACTATGTATTTCAGAAATAGGTAAGTGAAAGTAAAAAGAAATATAACCAAACAGGATAAAAGAAACAAAATAAATACAGAACAAAACCAACAAGAATTACTTATTCTACTTTTTACAAAGTCAATGTTTTTAATAACTTTAAGAAACTATGTCTTGAAA
This sequence comes from Piezodorus guildinii, assembly GCA_023052935.1. NCBI lineage: Eukaryota > Metazoa > Arthropoda > Insecta > Hemiptera > Pentatomidae > Piezodorus > Piezodorus guildinii. Next base: position 184,040,447 of record CM041293.1, on the reverse strand, counting down.
TTTAAAAACACATTTTGTTCATTTTCAGACATTTTATAGAGTTATATAATTTTCGTTATCAAGAGTTCTATTAAATGAAATCATTGTCTGTCAAATATTTTACCTAACCATGACGTATATGCTTGAAATTTTGGATTTGTCGTTCTTTGTTGCATAAGTCTGTATAATATTGAATCCTTTTAGATAATGGTTTGTGTTTTTTTAGTGGTTCTGTTAGTTTATAATCATTACTAGGTATAGATGTGGAATTGTGTTATATAATGCGGGTATAATTTTTTGTTTACTTCAAGACTCGGTGGAGGTCCATATATATATGGACCATATATATATATATTATATATATATATGTATATATATATATATATATATATATATATATATATTCACATATAATACAATATATATATATATATATATATATATATATAATATATATAAATATATATATATATATATATATATATATATATATATATATATATATATATATAATATATATATATACATATATATATATATATATATATATATATATATATATATATATATATATATCACATATATATATATATATATATATATATATATATATATATATATAAATTAAAAATTAAAATTATTTAATATAAAACACATTTTCCCATCAAAAATCAATTAATTTTCTTTAACGTTTTTTCCTTAATGTTTAACTTTACTCGTATTCTTAAATTGGTTTTAATAACGGAGGTCAGAGAAAAATTCTGTGTTGTGCACACCAATGTTTTAATTTTTTTTAAGTGATGATGGGAGATATCTTTTATAAGATCGAATTGGAATCGATTGTTTTGAAAGTCGATTAAATTATCATCGATCAAGAAGTGAGCAGAAAGTTAAGGCCCCCTTAGGCTTCAGTGTATCTTAGCACTAAGTTAGTTGGCTTGGTCTCGACAGTTTGTTTTGCTAATGCTTGCCGCCAGGGTGCTCTGCCTAACTTGTCAAGGGCTTTGCCAAGGGAAATATTGATGCAAATAATATTATTACGTTATTATACAATGTAATAGTTTATAATACTCAATAATGAACTATTATAGTAAGAGAAGAGGTTATGCCAAATAAACTATCACTATCTTTATTTCCTAAATAGTTGCTGATTCTTCTAAAATATATTTATATACTTTCATAATAATAATTATAAGCTTAGTAAACCCCAAGGTTCGATACCGATACCAGCAAATACTGCCTACAACACAGTCCAGCCCAAGCCTCCGAGATCAGACGTAACACAATCTTCCCACCTACGCTTCGACCTAATTTTCGGTCGTCTACCAGTCGGTTCAACGCATACTAACTTTTCAGGAATTCGTTCTTTACTTAGACTTACAACTATACATTTGTGTAGCCTAGATGCTGTAGCCTGATATAAGCTCCGCGATTCCGCTTTGTTTAACCTTCTAAATATCCCATAGGCTTTATCCCCTTTTGGACCAAATATTTTACGTAGTACCTTATTTTCGAAAATGTTAAGGCCTTGTCCATCCTAAAAGAAAGCGGCCATGTCACATCCATATGGAACCTTGGGAATAATAACCATTCTATAAATTCTAAACTTTAACAATATTGACAGGAGTCCCAATCTAAGTAATTTTGCAACTGAATAATAACATGCATTTCCCACCATTTTTACTTTCAACTGCCTATATATGAAATATAAAGTAAGGGCAAGTATTGCGATCCTAAAAATTTCGATTCCATTTTTCCAACTCCTGAGTCCAAATAACTAAGTTTCGAAAAAAGGTCTGTGGATATGTGTGGTAAGTTTAACATGAAATTTATGAACAAGTCGTACGAAACTGAAATTTCACATTTAAGACAACTATAAGCCAAATGTTACAGCGACTTTCACATTAAAATCGGCTTACCAGAAGAGCCACTTTATACTTAGCAATTAGCACCTTTTTACGATTTTCTCAAAAATGTATTAATTAAATTCGGTATATCGATGTGAAATTTAATGAGATTTAATATTAATGTAGTTTTATTCTGATCGAAAAAGTCTTACATGGCTTAAATGTCGATATTTTAAATCTTCTTTTTTTTAAAGTACCTTTAAATAAATAAATAAATTCTTTATTATTCTGGGACATGTCCCTTTAGAATAAAATATACCAAAAAAAAAAAAGGGCTTTAGAGTCTTAGAGTAAATTAATTAAATATAAACAAGTTAAATTACGGTGTCTAAAGAAGTGATGATTGACTTTTTTAGACACCATCTCAGAGTCAATCCTGATGAAGGCCCACAATGTAGGCCGAAACGTCGGCACATAATTAAAATAGCTCTATGTTTTAATGTGTGTTTCTCTCTTATGACCGCACCCCCAACCATCTTCCTCATCTAATCATATGAGATATAGTAAGAGAAAGTATTGGGATCGTAACAATTTTTGAATACCAGTTGTCAATAGAAATTCATATTTGGTCCCCTGTGTCCTAATGACCAAGTCCTGTAAAAAGTTCTATGTAACCATGTGTGTGGTAAGTCTAGTTCCAAACCAATGACTCATACGAAACTGAACATTCAAATGTTACAGTTGATGTAAACATTCGTGAATTTTTTAAACCATGTTCTTGGATACTTAGGTAACGTGTTTTAAGGACTAAAAACGTAGATACTACTCTCATAAGTATTCTAGTTTTTATATAGTTCTGAAATATGCAAAATTACCGGAGTTAATAATTTTTCAGGAAAACGTTATTTTAACAGTTAAGAGAATTTTATAACTCCAAAACCATCTAAGTCTCAATCACCAAGTTTATATCACTTATATCCATCATATAGATGGGTAATCTGTATAGGTTTCATAATTTTCCCTCAGCCCCTTTTGGGTTATTCCATGCGAATTCATCCAGAAATTGTAGGATCTCAGATTTTCATGAAATTTAGCACGATTGTAGTTATGATGTTATACAAAATTTTAGTATTTTAGTGGTATGGAACATTATATTTTACGTAGCATTTACCAGCAAGATAAAAATATATTTTTTTAGAGTATTATGCATGCAAAATCTCATTATTTTTATTATTATATATTGTAGCCAGTATGATCATAAGTACTGGAAAAATTCATTGTTTTGCTTAAATAATGGCATTTAGCTCATATTATTCATTTCCTTAAATGTCCATAGTTTAAGTAAAATTTTAGTTCATTGAAAACAAATATTTTTCATTATATTAAGCAGGTAAAATCCCATCATGAAATATGAAAAAAACATAGTTATTGGAGCATCACGGATTAATTAATTATTTATTATAGGAATTACCATAGTTCTCTTCATATAATCTGAATTTTTCATGTTGTTTGATTGAAAAATAGTGATAGTACAATTTTATTTCGTTGAGTAAGCCAGCGTCTCTGGGAGCGCCGAGGTTTTGGAAACGCCAAAGTTTGGGTGGCTCTGAATTAAAAACTAGTAAAGATGGAATACTAATAATAACTACATGAAAGGATATTTCAAGCTAAATTTCATGAAAATCTGAGATCCTAAAATTTCTAATGAATTCGTATGGAATGACCCTATTGAGATAATGCCGTGTAAACATCGCGACAAACGAATTTCTGCCACTTTTGAAAATTCATATACAAAAAAGGACAATGTTCTCAAGATGGAAATTTTTACAGGAAGCAGGACTAAGCCTTATAAGAAAAAATAATCAAAGGTGAATCTCCTTCCCTTTACATAATTTTAACCCGCTAAGACTCGTTTTTAATTCATTTTCAAGAGTATTTTACACTTTCTTCATTTTTTAGGCAATGCATTTTGGGCAGAAAAAATATTAGGCATACCCTTATCTTACTGTCAATTTTTGTTTTGATTTGATATCTACAAACAAAGTTACAAGAATTAGAAAGATTTTCCCAACCATGTTTTCAGCCACGAAGCCAGCCATACAATAAGTGTTAATCAGTGAATAATAAAAATATTTTCTCTACAGTTTTTAAATCGGGAAGGGATAGAGAATAAAATGGTAAAAAAAATCATGAAAATAAAAAATGTTGAGTGTCAAATTAATCTTGAAAAATCTTTGGTTATGCAGTTTCTCGGAGGTGGAGTAAAATGGTGGTCCTGCTACTTTGCGATGTCAGTTACAAGTTAAATATCTCTATCCTAATTAAACCTAGATAGGCAGAATTTTGGACTCCCACTGTAGCATCGCCTGATTAGCAGCGGTAGCATAAAGTGACGTTAAATGAATAAACAAAACTGAATGATACACTAAATTACGTTTAATGCGCAACCTTATCTAATGTGGGTTATTATTTTGTCATAAAGATGTTTCGTTCAACAGAATTATTTCATAATCTTGATATATCCTTTTATTATGCAAATAAATTAATTTGCTGTTATTATTACCTAGACGTAATTTGATTTCTGAATGAATCCAAATAATAAGTGAGGAAATTCATTGGATTGTGTTTTTACGCTTTTATGATGATGATTAGGTAACATATAACTATTGAAATACGAAAAAAATCTGTTAACTAAGGATCAAAAATTAATCCAAATATAATTTAAGATAGATGTTCAAGGTTCAAGAAAACCATAATATTATCCTTAATATGCCACTATTAAATGTGTGACACGTACATTGCACAAGAATGTTTTATTGTTGTATATCGGGGATAAAATGAACGTTTTTAGAAATAGGAAAAAAATATCAAATACAAATAAATAAGATCGGTATTGCGATAGTGATAATTTTCGGAAATACACGTTTTAGGGTCCCCTGAGTCCAAATGACTATGTTGTGCAAAAAGGTCTCTCTGTATGTCCGTGTTTAATAAGTCTCGCTCGTAAACTATAAGTCATGTAGGGCTCAAATTTTATATTTAAGGAGTGTATAAGCCTGAGATGTTCCAGCACTCTTTTACCAAAATCGGCAGACCGAAAGTGCTACTTTGTACTTCGCAGTTTGAACATTTTACGATTTTCTCAATAGTTTTCTTCTATAACGACTTTGATTAAACTCGCTCAGTCAAAGTAAAATTAAATGGACTTTAATATCATTTAGGTTTTTATATTCTTTTACTTATAGCAGACGAAATAACAAAATCCTAGATATTTTACGTTAAAAACAAAATTAAAATCTGCTATAAATTAACAAAATTTTATAATCTCACAATTACATTGCATAATATAATCATTATTATATAAGCCTGGTCTTATTCTAAGTCAATTTGCACTGAAATAATCCCACCACGGGCTATCATAAAGTGTGGGCCGCCAGCCTCCACGTCGTTTCGCTGGACGTTCGTTTTCTGGCGGTCATTAATAAGAGTTTCTAAACCGCGAGAAATCTACTTTCCTCATTTTTGAGAAATAATAGACTAGTTACAACGAAAACTAATCGTATGTTCGATAGGCTAGTATTCGTGACATGATAGACCACTTCATCAAATTAATGAGAGTAACGCAAGAAATGCATTTTTGTAATAAGTATAGTAGAAATAAATTTTAAAAAATATTTCTAGATGTATGTTGGATGAGGTAGTGGACCATGCATCTGCCTTCTAGACTACTAGGTTAGGTCACATGTTCAAACCCGCTAGTGAGCCTAGGATTTTTTAATTTGAGAAAAAATCCTTAGTTATGCCGTCCTTATGATTTGGCATAGAAGACTTATATTATTCGAGCCACTGAACCACAGGTGATCCACAATAGAGTTAATAAGTTAAAAGTTTAATATCCCTAATATCGCGGGTTTCTACTCGGCAGATAGCCGTAGGAATTTTATGGGAGTAAAAATGCCTGGGTCGTTTTGTCCTTCGAAAGATAAAATTTGATTTTTTTGAAAAAAACTAAAGATATGCCAGCCACGAGTCAACACCGGTGACCCTTATAAGATTTAATATATTGTTAAGGATTTATACTATATTATCATGTTCACAACCGATAAAGAAATAGGACTCGAAATAAATACCGATAAGACGAAATAAATGATCAGTAGTAGAAACGGTGACGATCTTGGTGATATTGATATATCAGGACATACTTTTGAACACGTTGAGAAATTTAATTATTTAGGTTCAATGATAACAAGAAAAAATGAAATGCAGGAGGAAATAAAGTCCCGGTTAAAGGCGGGAAATGTGCGTTATTATTCAGTTGCTAAATTACTTGGCTCGCGGCTTCTGTCTAAATACTTAAAGGTTAGAATTTATAAAACTATTATTCTTCCGACGATCCTTAACGTGGCCGCTTACTTTGAAGGATGAACAGCGGCTCAAGGTTTTCGAAAAAAAAGGTACTGCGTAAAATATTTGGTCCAAAGAGAGGATAAGGCCACTGGGGAGTTTAGAAGGTTGCACAACGCGGAATTGCGGAGCTGTGCATATCATCGCGGAGACTCAAATGAGCGAGTAAAGTTGAGGTGAGGAACGGATTCCGAGAAAATTGGTATACGCTGAACCGACTGGTAGGCGTTCGAAAGGTAGTCCGAAGCGTCGGTGGGAGGATTGCGTTAAGGCTGATCTTGGGGCATGGGCTTGAACGGTGATCATTGGACGAAGCTGTGTAAGCGGAATTTGGTGGTATCGGCATCGAACCTTCGTGTTCGGTAAGCCTATTATTAACCTTGTTATCATGTTCACACCCTGCAGATAGCTTTAGAATTTATTTAAGGGAGTTAAAATCCTTAGTTATGCCGTCCTTTGGAGGGAACGTAAAAAGGTGGTCCCAAGCCAGTGAGATGTCAGGTACTCGTTAAAGTTCCCTATCCTAAATAACCTGAATAAGTAAAATTTAGGACTTTCACTTTAGCATCGTCCAATTAGCCACAGTATCATGAAGTAACAATAAATAAATAAACAAAAAGTTTTCTTATACTATATTAAAATATAATGTCATTTTTTTAATTATTTAGTTAATGTCTTTAAAAAAATTATGTTTTTAAAAGATGACGAAAAAAAGACACAGAATTACAATCTGTTTCACACGGTTGAGCAATAAAACTAACCCTGGTTTCATTTATAGCCTTTGATATCATGACAAAGTAGTAAAAATTACTGTTTATATTACGCGTCCTTCCACACTTCTCGAGGTGTCGAGCTGTAACAACTGACAGACTCCTGTAGTGACCCAGCGCCGTGAGTGTCAACATGTTTGGATTCGGCTCCTCTTTCGACCGTGGTATAGTGAGGCAGATCATTGCCAGCACCATAAGTAAGTACATACATACATCTCTATGTATATAATACAGACATTCATGTATGTACATACAGTAACTCACTTTAATCTCTTCTCTCTCTCTCTCTCCTCTCTCTCTCTCTCTCTCTCTCTCTCTCTCTCTTTCTCTTTCGTATTTTTTTTTAGTTAAAACTAGAATTGAATAATTGATTAAGAAGAGATAAAATGAACGAAAATATTTAGAAGTCAATAGTTTTCAGTATGAGAACACATCTCTAACATAAGGCGTTTGTTTTATTGTTTTTATTCGTTTGACGACACTGTAGTGGCTAATTCGAAGACGTTCATTGCTACTGTTGTTATACTGAAACCTCGATCGGTTTACAACCCTCTGAGTATTTAATTTTATGTGCGAAGTTTATATCTCAGATTTTCTTTAGAGTTACTAGTGGTTAAAAGAGTTCGACATCTATGTTTAAATAATGCTATAAGCAGGAACAAGTGTCGACAAAAGTTGTTGTTGTTTGGGGCTTTGAGGCGTAAAACCCAGGGGTCATAAACGCCTTTAGTTCTCTTTAAGTATAAATAACTAAATAAATCAAAACTAATAAACTAGGCGTATAATAATTAGATAAAATAGTAAAAAAATAAATAAATAATTAAAAAAATAAATAAAATAAAAATAAGTTAAATTAAAAGACTATATTTTATTAAATAGTAGGTGACTCTTAAGAAACCTAAACAGCGCCGGGATGTTGTTTTCATTATCAGAGAGTATGAAGGATATATTAGGTATAAGCCCAAATTTGTTTAAACCTGTCCTATAAGAAAGGCATTCTTCTAAAATGTGGCTGATCGTCAGGATATTGTTACAATGTGGGCACTTAGGAGGTGGCTGCTTGGTAATGAGATGAAGATGGGTCATGTTAGTGTGGCCAATCCTTAATCTGGCCAGGACAACTTCCTCTCTGAGCGACTTGAGCGACATGATGAGGACCTAGGCCCCACTTTTGTTTGTGTCGACGAAAGTTAAAATCTGGGTATCTAACAAAACCGAGCTTAGATCTGATGGAAAAACTGTGTTTTGTATTCTTGTAATCAACCAAAATCAAAGGGTTGTGAAAGAAAATTCAAAACAGACTCTCATTGTAAAACACATAAATAAACATTCTTCTTTGTTATGATTTAGGGTTGTTTTATATACTGTTTTTATATATATATATTTGATTACTCTCGTCTACATAGCATACCTCTATTTTTTATTTAATGCATTTCTAATCAATTCATCAAACTTCTTTGAGTGTTCTTCTAGACTGACTTATTACATGTTAGCAAATTCACAATCTAATTTACTATTGAAGGGACGAATCAGATAAATATTGGATTGATGATCAATTCTTCTTCTTCTACTGGCACAACAGACACATGTAGCTGTCCTTGGCCTGCTCAACCAGCCCTTCCCACTTGCTCTATCTTCTGCCACTGTTATTGTTATTCCTAGCTTTCGGAGGTCACCGCTTACATTGTCTCGCCATCTGGTCTTGGGTCTTCCTCTCGGTCGCACTCCATCAGGGTCATGCATATATAATCTTTTGGCTGCTCTTGAATCTTCCATCCTGAGAACATGGCCCAGCCATTTAAGACGCTGGATCTTTACAAACATGGACACTGCTAATTCCTGATATAGCCGATATACTTCCTTGTTTGTCCTAATCCTCCATCTTCCTGACTCTTGGACTGGTCCGAAGATCCGTCTAAGAACTTTTCTTTCAAATCGGTCCATTTTTTCAGAAGCAGTCTTGTTAAACGTCCATGTCTCACATCCATATGTTGTCACTGGTCTAACAAGCGTCTTGTACAGCCTAATTTAAGTGGTCCTGCTCAGCTTCTACTATCTACTTTTGAATAGCTTAATAAGAGCAAAATATGCTTTGTTCCCAGCCGCCAATCTAGCTCTTATCTCCTCATCCTCATCAGCATCTTCATTGATACGGGCCCCGAGGTAGCTAAAACTGTTAACCACTTCCAGCGTGTAATCCCTGATGATCAATTATATAATTAAATTAGTCAATGATTTAGATATATTTGTCGAGTTAAAAAAAAAAATATATAGATGTTTTATTCACGTTATCCTTATGTTTTTGTTTTTTAATTTTTAATTATATTTAAGTAATGTCATATAAGTTAAATTTAAAAATTTAATTCGCTGTAAACATTTTACTTTACCTTAATTTTAAATACTGTTATGTATTGAGAATAATGAGGGGAGTGAATTCATTATTAGAATATTTTAATATTAATAAAATAATTATTAACAAGCCTTGGTCGCCAAAAGTTCAAAGGGCGACCTGCCCCCCTTGGATTCTCCGAGGGGTCCCACCCGCGATAACCCGAGAAACTTCCTCGACCCCCAGCCTGGTGGTTCGAAGTCGAGTTCCATCTACAAGAAGAGGAGAATCGTATAGGAGAGACAGAAAAAGCAGAGATCTGAGAGAGGTCGGGGGTCTAAGAGCCTAGAAGAGACGCCTGAGACAATTTCCACCTCCGCCAGCCGACTAACTGTCAGAAGGTAACTTTTTATTGTAATATTGTTTGGCAAGGTTAACTATAAGAAATCCCTCAATATTCTCAGGCATAATTTAAGTATATTGTATATGTTTAAGTTGATTTTAAATAATAATGTCATTTATTGAAACCTGGTTTGATTTAATATTCCCCTGCATGCCACCTGTTGGGATTGAAAAACACGATATCTTTAGAAAAAAAATCCAACTGTTTCACTAAATATAATTTATATATTGACTAAAGATATCAATTAATGTAGTTTTTGAAGGTACCGCTTCCTTTCAAAAGCAGCCGGTCAAAACATAGCAATACATTGATTGTAACTTTAAAGTTATGTGCATATATATCTACGTAATGGCATTATAACTGAAACAATAATAGGGGTACTCACTACGTTTGCTATAGCATGCTATTTGTGCTATTGTGCTAAACCCATCAATTTTATACATGAAATAACTGTAGAAACTCGACGGGTTTAGCAAAATAACACAAATAGCATGCTATAGCAAACGTAGTGAATACCCCTATTATTGTTTTTTTGGATGTTTGAGCTATATATATGTATCTTCAATATCTTTCACTATTGTGCATATTTTGAAATGTTTTACAGCACGATTTTGCACTTTTCAAGCTTTTTATTTGCAGGTTTTTCGACTTTTCACTGCACGAAAATCCAGTTTCTAGTTTTACAATACTTAAATTTTGCCTAGTCTATACAGCTGATATCCCAACCAATCCTAATACTTTCCTTTCTACCATTGCCGATGACACTTGCATGCTATCAGTAATAACGATCCTACTATTGCCTCTCAAACCCTACAATCCCACATCAGAGACCTTCAGGTATGGCGTCAGAATTGGAGGATTAAAATAAATTCAGAAAAATCCCACCAAATAACCTTTACCCTCCGTCGTAAACCAATGACATCCTGTCTTTCAGTATCCTTTAATAATATTCTATCTAGGTCTCCTGTTTGACAAACGTCTCACATGGAATCCGCACACTAGACTGAAACGACAAGAAACTGCTCGCCGCTTTCGATTACTTCAACACTTACTTGACAAACGCTCCAAACTTCCACTTAACTACAAAAGACTCTTCTACATGACTATCATTAGGCCTATATGGACTTACGGAGTTGAGCTTTGGGGCTCGACTAAACCATCGAATTATTACCGTATCCAATCCTTACAATCCAAAATCCTTCGTAAAATCCACAACGCTCCTTACTTTGTCACAAATAAACTCATCTTTAAAGACTTAAATATTCCATTTGTTGTTGATTTGGCCCGAACCAGATATCACTCCTTCCATAACAAACTCTTCTCCCACTCTAACCCACTAGCTTCAATCCTTGCTTCGTCTTCCGTTCCTAACAATCCTCCGCGGCGTCTGAAAAGAAGATGGCCTCGACACCTTCTAGTTTAGAAAAGTTACAGGAGTGCTACCATTAGGTAGTTCTTCTTCAAGTCTGTATCTCGCCATTTATCTTTTGTCACATTTACTTGTTGTACTTTGAAGTACAGTTGTAAATTTTAATAAATGATGTTAGAAAAAAAAATTTGCCAATGTAGTATAGAAGCTTGTAAGTTATATTCTTCTATTCAGTGCCCAACATTTTAGGAACAATATAACAACAATATTAACTTGTACCTAAGTAATTACCATAAATGGTAAGCTGTTATATTGAGGATGTATAGTCGACTGTAGAAACTATTATAGGTGGAATAGTCAGGAATCAGTCATTTTTTGAAAAGTTTTTAATTTTGCCAACGTTTCGGCTCAAACTATGGCATGCTGATGTTTATGGTTGCATGATGATGTTTACGCTTGGACATGGCTCAGTAATGCCTGATGACGGCTCACAAGTTTGAGCCGAAACGTTGGCAAAATTAAAAACTTTTCAAAAAATGACTGATTCCTGACTATTCCACCTATAATAGTAAGCTGTTATAAATTCATAAACTAACATTGTTATTAATTATTTCAAATTTAATACTATTTCATGAAAACGGATGTTTCACTATGAACGTAATGGGATTCCTATGAATACTCAATTTAACCTTTAAGATGTTCATTTTTAATATGGAATAGTAATAAACCAAATAAAATAAGAGCCGTTGCTATTTCTGTTGTTTTTGACTATTTACAGCCGCAGCCATAGAAATTGCATCATTTGATTTTTTAAGGCGTGAATATAGATATAAAGAGAAAAAAAAATAAAACACATGTTTCTATATAATTTCAATTTAATTAATTCTTTAATTGTTTCACGTATTACTTTCACTTACTATATATATTTACTATATATAGTAAGGGGAAGTATTGCGATCGTGAAAATTTTCGAATTCCAGTTTTCAACGGAAATACACGTTTTAGGGTCCCTTGAGTCCAAATAACCAAGTCCCGCAAAAAGGTCTGTGTGTGTGTGTGTGTGTATGTGGTTATTCCCGGGCGGAAAAGGTAAGTCCTATGAAACTTAAATTTCATATTTAAGACAACTATACGCCCGACACGTGACAAAACTTTTTTCATCAAAATGAGCTTACCAGAAGAGGCACTTTATACCATGCATTTTGCACCTTTTTTCGATTTTCTCGAAAACGGTTCCGACGATTTTGATTAAACTCGCTACATCGATGTAAAATTTAATGGGCTTTAATATCATGTAGGTTTTATTTGGATAAAAATGGTCTGACAGGGCTTAAATGCCGATATTTTAAATTTACTTCCCCTAATACCTTAATTTTGTAGATTCAATAATAATAACTAGATTATCTTGTTAACGCTGATGAAAAACAGGTAAATATATAAATTGAATAAATTCGATACCCAACTAAAGGAGAAAACAGAAAAAATATTTTTTTAATGCAATTTTTCGTTTTTGAACATAAGAGCAGTAATATATATTATAGGGATGATATACCGTTGGAAAGCTAAAGATTTTAGAAAAAATATTATCTCATACACAAGCTTTTAAAAGTTAATAGAGAGTGATGAAATGGACATAAAACTAACTGGTTATTTTTGATAATAGTATAATAGGTTTTTTAATAAAACACATGTTTCTATATAATTTCAATTTAATTAATTCTTTAATTGTTTCACGTATTTTTATCTCTAACTGGATATGAAAATTCTTTCATTGATTTTAAAAATGGAAGTAAGTGAAAGTCGTGTGTTGCCCGCACCAGATGTTTGCATTATGAATATTGTATAAATGTTGTAATTCACTATTAGGACAAATCGTAATATCACTCAATAAAACTTTATTGAATTAAAAAAAAATAATCGGTTTTCATTTTGCGTTGTTGTAGTTATGAGATTGTCATTGACACGATTTCATACTACCCGTTTTAATATACACACATAAATAAACCTTGAAACCCAAATTATCATCCAACAGAGAGCTATCTGGCTGAAACTAATTAGGGCATTACACAAACCTACGGCAATAAATGTAAACCTTATCTATAAGTTAGAAGAATGCTATAATGAAAAGATCGCGAGTGTTGTGCTCTCATACTCTCTGATGCAATCTGGTTTTAAGCTTTGATTTTTAAAATAAAGCTATTAAATGCGACTGAAAACATTATAATTATAAATAATCAATATTTATAAAGGAAAGTTACCATTCACTGTGGTCATCATGTGCGAGCAACCCAGAATTTTTAAATACAGTGAAAGATTAAATATATAATGAAACATTAGTTAACAACGGAGATGAGGAAAAGTCGTGTGATACCCACACCAGATTTTTTACGTTATTAAAGGAAATATTTAAATATGGTTTAGAACGAAATCAAATCCGTGATTATTATCTTTTAGAAATAATTACTTTTCCGAAACGCATTGCTTAAGAGTTATTCATTATATAAAAAATAACAATTAAAAAAAATGGCATTTAGTACTAACGTCTCTAGTAACTATTTCTTTATAATTTTCAATAATGAACCTTTTTATTCGAGCAAAAAAAATAAGTTTTAGATCCAAGATACGTAAAACCCAAATAACAAATGCAAACAAAAACATTCTCACCTCCGTACTACATTCGCGGCTTTTCTCTGAGACTACTAAACAATTTAATGGGCTTTAATATCATAATAATAAGAACCAGACATTTGTGTAAAATGGGTACAAGACCTTGCATTTTTCAAACAAAGATATATTCAATTCTAATCTGAGCTTTGTTTTTATTAACCTTATTTATTTATTTAACTTTAAAAAAACAAAAAAGCGAAAAGTCGTTCGAAATATTTTATTTAAGCTGGCCCGAGATGTTACAAAACATTTATCAGCAAAATATATATTTTTTCTTTCTATGTTTCAAACTTGAGGAAGTTTCATTTATGTTTTTTTTTTTTTTTTAATTTTTTCATAAAAATCGTCAAATCAGAACTGCAACTTTACATTTTGCACGATTTTTCTAAAACTCGCTATCGCAATATCTCTGTTTTTGGCATATATTACTTCAAATTAATTTAAACAAAAATTGCATGTTAACTTAATTTATGTATTTGTTTATTTTTTTACTTTTGAAAATAGGAGAAAAATTACAATAAGTTATTAGCAGAATAAAATATAAGTTAAATAAAAAAGAAAAAAAAAATTGAATTAAATATAAACATATAATTTTGTTGATCAAGATATTAAAATGTTATTCCAGAGAATAAATGCTTGATTGTTCTGGTCATAATAATAATTATAATAATGTAAATAAAAGATAGACTAATTGGATATCCAATAGAGCAGTCCAAACCGCAGATAATTTGGTGCCCGCTTCACTGCACAGCTCAGACCTTAATCAGCAAAATAGAAGAAAAACATGCTTAATTAAATTTAAAAATCTGATGCGCACAAGAGGTATGATCATGGGGGGATGACGAGACATTTGTATATATATATATATATATATATATATATATATATATATATATATATACGAGAATTTAAGTAAAAATTATAAAACTTAGTCTTCCAGCTATTCTTCCTGCACATCTTCATATTTATAACTTCTCCCTTCGAAATTCCATATTCCCTTCCGCTATGAAGGTCATTGTACGTCCATCAAATAAAGTACTTTTTCATCAAAATGATCTTACCAGAAGAGCCACCATTTACCAGCCTTTATACCATGCATTTTGCACTTTTTTTCGATTTTCTCGAAAACGGTTTCGACGATATCGATGTTAAATTTAATGGGCTTTGTAGGTTTCATATGGATTTAAATGGTCTGACAGGGCTTAAATGCCGATATTTTAAATTTTCTTTCTTTAAAGTACCTTTTATTTTGTTGATTCTATAAAAATAACTATATTATCTTGTTAACACTGATGAAAAACAGGTAAATATGCAACTTGAGCGAAGAAGAAAAGCAACTAAAGGAGAAAACTGAAAAAATATTTTTTTAATGCAATTTTTCGTTTTGAACATAAGATAAATATATAGATGTATGATACACCGTTGGAAAGCTAAAGTTTTAGAAAAAATTTTATCTCATACACAAGGTTTTAAAAGGTAATAGTGAGTGATAAAAAGCAGATAAAACTAAGTAATTGTTTTAGATATAATATAATAGATTTTTTAATAAAACTTTTAGTTTCTATAGAACTTTAATTTAATTAATTCCTTAATAATTTTAATAATTTTTATCACTAACTGTATTTGAATTTTTTTTAATCGATTTATAAAACGGAGGTGAAGTGAAGTGAAGTGGTGAAGTGAAAGTCGTGAGTTGTCCGCACCAGATTTTTATTTTATATCTTTTATTTATATTTACATTAAAAATTTACTATTTGTCTAAATAATTATGTATCAAATGAAGCCAGACAAATCGGACTTCCTCTGTTCACTGTACATTATTCTTAGGGCATTCTGACAAAATGCCCCGAAGTAAAAATTATTTTTCATTCATTCATTCCTTCATTCCTAAATTGTTTTCCCAGTCAGAGAGAAATAGGGAAATCACATTTTTTCTTTTCCTCATTGGTTTGGGCCGGAAGAAAATGGCTAACTTCCATTCATGTTTCATGGTTGTTTTAACTACCTTTTTTTTCCATTCCTAATAACATCAGATTTTTGAACTATACAAGATACATTTACCTATGCAAAAGCGATTTATTCATTTTTTTCTGGTTTTCTGATGTTTTCATTTCTTATTGTTATTAAGTTCTTGTTACATAAATCTTATGGGATTCTAGGAAGACCTTCTATATTAAGAACTATGTATTTAGTTTATACATATGTATGATAAACTCAAAATCTATAATTACAGGTCAGCTCTCGGTGTTCGTGTCGGGCGCGGCTTACTGCTGGTTCGAGCCGCTGACCTTGAGGCTAAGGAGGATCCCAACTTTATGATGACTTCCGAGGAATTCCTGGCTAATCGCCTTGATCGAGTTCGGTGCCTTATCAGTCCTATAATAGCTGGCTATCTCGCTCACAGGTATTTTATTGACGGTAGATTTCATGATTAAGGATGGGGTAGTGAATGATGAATTATTAAAACGACTTAATTACAGGTACGGCAGGAAAGCCGTCCTCTTGAGCGTCGGACCATTCTGCTTCTTGGGCTTGGTCATAGCCGTCATCTGGAAGAACTTTATAGTACTTGCAGTGATGCGGCTGCTCCAAGGATTCCCCGTCGGAATGGGCTTCACGGTGGCGCCGATCTACACGGCGGAGGTAGCCGATCCAAAGCTGAGAGGCGCGCTTTCTGGCACGTTCCAGATCGCGTTCTACGCAGGCGCAATGTACGTCTTCTGCACCGGTCCCTTCCTCAGCTACGACAACTACGTCTACGCTTCCTTGCCCATACCAGTCCTCTTCAGTATCATATTCATGTTCTGCCCCGAGACGCCTTACTACTGTCTGATGGACGGGCAAGATGAAAAGGCTAAGAAGATTCTCATGTACTTCCGAGATAGCATGGACGTCGATGAAGAGATCGATCTGATGAAAGCCTCAGTCCAAGAAGAAACTTCCGATTCCAACCCCTGGAGGACGCTCTTCTTAGACAAGGGGGAGAGGAAGGCCTTCATAATCGTGAACGTGGTCTGCTTCGCAAGTTCATGACCGGGATGCCAGTCATCGCTAACTACGCCGTCGAGACCTTCTCCGATGGCTCAGCTTCCTTCCGCCGGAAGAGATGTCGATTATCTGATGGCGTTGCTCACCGGGATCGCGGTCCTGGCTTCCTTCCTCTCTGATTGGTTCGGCCGGAAGCCGCTCCTCCTCGTCTCCTGTTTTGGCTGCTTCATCGCTCACTTGTTCACGGGATTGTATTACTTCCTTTACGAGAAGACGTCCTACGATGCTCAACCGTGGATGCTTTACTTAGGGATCAGTTATGTACTGCTTCTTCTCGGACATCGGACTCGGCCCTCTGCTGCAGACGCTCCTGGGGGAGATGTTCGGAGCCAACACCAGGGGATTAGCTGGTGGTATAACAGAGGGACTTGGTGCCGCCTGGTCCTTCATCGCACTGAAGGCCTACAGTCCCGTCAACGAGACGTTCGGCGTCTACTTGAACTTCTGGTTCTTCTCCGCCATCTCCCTCATCAGCGGGGTCACC
Organism: Piezodorus guildinii; assembly: GCA_023052935.1. Classification (NCBI taxonomy): domain Eukaryota; kingdom Metazoa; phylum Arthropoda; class Insecta; order Hemiptera; family Pentatomidae; genus Piezodorus; species Piezodorus guildinii. The sequence goes on along the minus strand of CM041293.1, from coordinate 184,023,147 downwards.
CTCTGGATCCAGCTCTACGAGACCGCGGGTAAGAGGATCGGCATGAAGGAGGACAAGGTCGACAAAGGATCTTCCTGATTTCAGTGAACATATTTCTACATATACAATAATCATCAATGTTACCGTTGCAGATGAATGCAACGTTTTATATTATGGAGGGTCAAAAAACTGAGACGATCATTTCCGATACATACTTCAACCAATTCAAGACATTGTCAGGAAATCCAAAAATATCCCATTTATTTGGGCAAATAATTCGTAATACGAACTCGCCTCTTTTTTTTTTTCTTTTCTTTTACTAAATTATTAATAATAATATTAATAACAATTCGGTAATGTTTCGAAGCCTCAGAGTTTGACTAAAATTCAGTATACATTATTCTTAGAATAAACCAACCAACGATAAATAACTTAACATAGAATGATACTGGACTTATGGATATACATTAATTATGTACATTTTGACTGTTGGTTTCTTTATTATTTAATGATTAGCATGCCATACTTCTATGTCATGCTAATCATTAAACCAGGGTCGTGGGTTCGAACCCAGCAAATGGCCCTAGTATTTTTAAAGGAGTGTAAACAATCTTTGGTTATGCCAGTTACTTATTAAAATCTCTATACTAATTAAACCTGATTAAGCAAAATTTAGGATTCTGACTGTAGCAGCATCCGGTTAGCAACAATACTTTTTGTCTTTTCCTATATCATCAATTTATATATTTTTTTGTTTGTATTTATTTATTTATTATTTTATTTTAAGGAATTCACTAACCATATATATATATATATTATAAATAATGATAAGTGGATGTGAAAGTCACAAATCATCAATAATATGATTGTGTATAAACCTTAACAATATTTTATTAATGTTTCAGAGTGTTTCTTTTATTTAAATTTTATTACTTATTTCATTTAAAATTTAACAATAATACAATTTACAATGGTTAAAAATATTAAAACAGTATTTACATATTTAATAAAATTAGTTTTAAAAAAAAATCATGTAAATTAGAAAGGTTATTCCTTGTGGATTCAATGCATATATCGAAATAATAAAGTCTAATTTCTCATGAATAAATTCATATAACAACTTGTTTTTTTTATTTTGATATTATCTGTGTTGTATATAAAATTGTGTTGAAAATTATAATAAATAGGAGTATTCTCGATTTTATCACCGAAAATTCTTTTTACCCTTATTGGATTAAAATTCTATTCTTGATAAGATAGAATTTTTTTTATTATTATTTTTTAAAATTTATGTATAGGTTGTTGTTCTATGTTGTAATTTTATTACTTTCACAATCTATTGTCCTTTTTATTAATTTTCTATACAGACCTTGTTTTAATATCAGATCATTTGTAAGAAATGTTTTTGTTTTATTTTAGTTAGTTTGGTTTTTTGAAAGGTATTAACTTTTCATTTGTTGACTTGAGGAAGCTTTAAGTTTTTTTTGTTTTTTTTTTAAATATTTAAATAAGCATTTTCTAATTTTATCAACCTTCTTCATTCATAACTTTTTTCATTGACATTTCAGGGTCTAGTCCTCATTTTCAATATTGTTATGTTTATTTCCATTCTTATCCGATTTCTAGTATCTTCATGATGACTACTGGCTAACTGTTATGGCTGTTTACAGTGAGCCCATCAAGAAGCTCACATGTAGCATTAAGATAATAAAAATGAAAAAAAGAGATGTAAAAGAGTTTAAAATAAATAAATAAGGTTGGTGGAACGAGAGCATGCTTATTTAAATATATAAAAGTTATTTATTTTATCAATAGCTATTATAGTAAATAACAAAAAAAAAAAAGAAAAAAAAAACTGTAGCCCAACACCCATTAAAGGCCATGTCTTCAATACATATAGAGATCTGTACTGTTCTGTACAGCCAACGATGACATCCTCAGCAGCTTGGTTGTCACGCCCAATTTTTGGATACCCACTTTATGGAGGCTGGGTGTGCTCATAAGGGTCTGTGTTATGAAAACCTTTAGATTTGAAAATTAGGCTTTACACATCTTAATTAATGCTTTGATCAAAAAGGCTATTGCGACACATTTTAGACTAGTGGACTGATTATAATAAGATTATTGTAACACTGATATTATCACACAGATAACAGAATAATTAATATATATATATAAATTCCCTATCAAAAGTATTACTACACTTAAAAATATTTTTATTTTTCAAAAATATTCTTTTTTTTTATTATAAAGAAAGGTTTTGAGTTCAATAATAAACATATTTAAACTGGAAATAAACAATTTGAATTGAAATTAATCATAACATTTCTTCCAATAAACAAAAAAATTAAAAGACTTACTTTTTAAAATTTTCCTTTTTTACTTTTAAATTATAATTTCAATTTTTAATTTTGAGCCAGCAAAGTGTGTTCTTTGCGGGGAAGGCCACCCGGCTAGTTATAGGGGTTGTGTCGTTTACAAAAGCCTTCTTCGCCAGAGATCACAAAATTCAACTGTAAAAAGAATGGATCAGAAGATACGTCCTCAGGTACCAGAGTTGGAAAATTTGTGTGATTTTCCTGAAATTCCAAAAACTGCTAATATGATCGCTCCACAGCAGCCTGCCACACCTGCATCCAGAGTTCCCACTGAAGAAGCCAGGAAATCTCTCTCAGAAGTCACCGCTGTAAGAAAGCAACAAACTACCAGTCAGGCGCCTCCGACCTCCCAATTCAAACTCCCGTCTCCCGTCCTAAACCACAAGCTTCCCGTCAACAGACCCCTTCCCAAAATCTACCCTTACGGGTGAAACTCCCTCCTGAGCATCCTACCAAAATTCCTGAACGTCCTTATAATCCACCAAATCAGCCAAAGCCCCAACCTCTGTTATCTCAGCGGACTGAACAGCTTCATACCCCACGGCGAGTTCAGCTCCCAGCCAATAATCCAGAACCAATAAACTATCCACCCCAGGTATCTTATCCACATCAGTTTCCTAATCAAGATCCTTCCAATATATACTCCATCCTTGAGTCCTTTCTCTCTGATCTCAGAGCTACCATCCAACCACTGATCACCCTTCTCACCAGAGTCCTTTCGCAAGTTCCATTTAATCTCGAACGATGAGTGTAAAGCCCCTAGCGATTATCTTGTGGAATGCTAATGGCCTGCATAACCATCGTGACGAACTGGACTTATTTCTACTTGACAACCACATAGACATAGCACTACTTACTGAAACTCACTTCACACAACGATCAAATTTTTACATACGTGACTACATCACTTATAGATCTGACCATCCCGACAACACTTCCCATGCTGGATCATGCATCCTTATCCATAAATCCTTACCACATTCTCTTATTCCTCTACTCCAACTGATGCCATACAATCAACATCGGTAATCATTTCAACTCGTCCTTTCCATCTTACACTCTCAGCTGTATACTGTCCTCCTGGTAACTCTCTTTCCTTTAACCAACTTGAAACCCTCTTCCGATCCTTAGGACCGCGCTTCATTGCTGGAGGTGACTATAACGCTAAACACCAACGATGGGGTTGCCGAACATCCAACTCCCGTGGTAATGTCCTTTCTCGCGTCTCTAACTCCAATTGTTATACTATCCTTTCTCCTATGAGCCCAACATATTGGCCAACATCCCTCAAAAAACGTCCAGATATCCTTGATATATTTGTTTCCTCTCAGATATCTTCCTCCCAATCCACAATCAAAACCCTAAATGACCTTTCATCTGATCATAGCCCAGTTCTGCTTTCCTTGCACTCGAGCCTTGTTCCTAAACCCACCATTCCCACTCTGATTACAGGACGAGTAGACTGGGACGGATTCAGAAGTGACTTGGAAACCAAACTGGACTTAAAAATCCCACTTAAGACTACACATGATATTGATAAAGCCGTTGAACAACTGACTGACTCAATTAGCAGTAGCATACTTGACAACACTTTGACCATTAATACTACCAACTCACAGGAGACTACCCTGCCACAGCACATTCGAATCTTATTAAGGGAAAAACGCAGGGTAAGATCGAAGTGGCATAGGACTAGATATCCATCAGACAAAACTTATTATAATAAACTGACTAACAGACTGAAAACAGAAATCAGAAAAGCAAAAATTCAAAACTTACTCAACTTCACCGAAAAACTTACTATTACAGACAGATCATTATGGACGACGACAAAAAAGCTACTGAAGTTCAAAAACTGTAATCATCCACTCCTAACAGAATCCCATGTCTGGACAAGATCTGATGAAGAGAAGGCCCAGATATTCGGTGAGCACCTTTTTCGAACCTTTAATCCACATCCAGATGTCCATAATCCTGGTCACATTAAGTTTATAGAAGATGAACTAGATATCCCACTCCAAATGGCCCTTCCTCCTAAAGCGTTCCATCCGTCAGAAATATCTAACATTATTCAGAGTTTACCATCCCGCAAAGCTCCTGGGCATGATCTTATAACTTCCCATATTTTAAAAGCACTTCCTCGAAAAGCTATCCTCTATCTCACTTACATATATAATTCCGTACTTCGTTCCACCTACTTTCCTGCCTCCTGGAAATTATCCATCGTCAAAATGATACCCAAGCCTAAGAAACCGCCTGAAAATCCATCTTCTTACCGTCCCATCTCACTTCTACCAATCATGGGTAAAATATTGGAAAAACTTATCCTAAAACGCCTGTACCCCATCCTTGATACTAATTCCATAATTCCTGATCATCAGTTTGGATTCAGGACGTCCCACTCCACTATCCAGCAATGTCATCGTGTGGTGGACGTTGTCTCGTCTACATTGGAGCGTGGCTTGTATTGTACTGGAGCCTTCCTTGACGTGGAACAGGCCTTCGACCGAGTCTGGCACCCGGGATTGCTTCACAAGCTCCGCCAATTCCTTCCCCCCACATACTTCCTTATTATCCAGTCCTACCTCACTGGCAGATCCTTCAAAATCAATCATAATAATTCATTTTCGTCCATTTTTAGTCAGTCTGCTGGTGTTCCTCAAGGTAGTATCCTAGGACCCATCCTTTACACAGTTTATACAGCTGATATCCCAACCCATCCTAACACCTTCCTTTCTACCTATGCTGATGACACTTGTGTGTTATCAGTCAATACTGATCCAACTATTGCCTCTCAAACTCTCCAATCCCACCTCAGAGACCTTGAAGTATGGTGTCAGAACTGGAGAATTAAAATAAATTCCAACAAATCCAACCAAATTACATTTACCCTTCGTCGTAAACCTATGACTTCCTGCCCTACTGTCTCCTTCAATAATACTCCTCTTGTCCCGGTTGAACAGATCCGATATCTAGGACTGCACCTTGACAAACGACTCACTTGGAATCCTCATACAAGACTGAAACGACAAGAAGCTGCACGACGTTTTCGACTACTTCAACACTTACTAGACAAACGTTCTAATCTTCCACTTAACTACAAAAGACTCATCTACATGACTATCATAAGACCAATATGGACTTACGGAATTGAGCTCTGGGGCTCTACTAAACCATCGAATTCTTCTCGTATCCAATCCCTTCAGTCCAAAATCCTTCGTAAAATCCTCAATGCTCCTTACTTTGTCACCAACAAACTCATCCATAAAGACCTTAATGTCCCATATGTTGCTGATTTGGCCCGTACGAGGTATCAATCCTTCCATGACAAACTCCATCCCCACCCTAATCCTTTCGTTTCAATCCTTTCTTCCTCTTCAATTCCTGACAATCCTCCGAGGCGTCTGAAAAGGAGATGGCCCCGGGACCTTCTAGTTTAGAATATTTTTAGAGTTCTTCCATTGGGAAGCTTCTCTACATGTGTTTCATGCCTTTTTTATGTTTCATTCAAATTTACTTGTTGTATTACTTGTTATACAGTTGTAAATTCCAATAAATAAATATATAAAAAAAAAAAATAAAAAAAATTTTAATTTAAATTTAATAAGATGTATTACTCCATCTGCCTTGAGTGACTGCTTCCACCTGTTTAGCCATACTTCTAAAAAGATCTCGTAACCGAACTTTTATCTTGAAATAATCCCAAATGTGCTCGATTAGATTAAAGTCAGGACTTCTTGCTGGCCAATCAATGATGTGATTATTTGTGGTGTTGAGGTATTCAGAAACACATCTTGCCTTGTGAGAACGAGCATTATCATGTATGAACAATGATTCAGAGCCATGAATAGCATAAAAGGCACATCATGATCTTGAAGAAGCATTTCTTCATACCTCAAAGCATTCAAAGCTCCTCCTTGGATTAGCAATAGCACAGTGCACACTTCCCAAGATATACAACCCCAGAACATGATTGAACCAAATAGCTCAGTTTCTAACATGCAGCACTGATTATACCGTTCTTCAGGCCTTCTCCGAACCCTTTCACAGCCATCTGGGCTTTTAAGGGCCACTCTTGTCTCATCAGTGAACAAAACTTTTTTCCATTCCTACACAAAAGCCTGGGACGTCCTGACGTTGCTGCAGTCTCCTTGTACCTTTTTTGGTCTTTGAAATAGTAGAATAGTGAATTCCAAGGTGATTCGCAATGTAACACAATGACTTCTTCATAGAGAGTGATGATTCTGATCGAATCATCGGGACTTAAACGATTCGTTTTGAATACAACTAATTGTTTTAACTAGACTAAAGAGAAAAGAGAGAACAGACTTGAGGCAAATGAAAGATAAACATGGACTGAAATTTTTTTTTAAATGAATCAAACAAAATCCCATCGTTTGTTGAGAAACATTGAATAAAAATGATATGTTTAATCCCTAATATCTCTAATTTAAAGAAAAATACAACTATAAATATAAACAAAGTCTGGAGTATAGTCAAACCAAGAAAATCTTGAGAATTATGGGTGTTGCAATACTTTTGACGAGGAGTATATATATATATATATATATATATATATATATATATATATATATATATATATATATATATATATATACATAAGTTACAATTATGACAATGGATAATCTTAAAAAAAGAGGGAAATATATATATATATAATATATATATATACACACATCAATGGGTATATTAAAATATATTTTATATAAGTTTAATAGTAATATTAGTTAAAAAAAATTGTGAGTACTCTTTATTAATACAAAGGATTTTTTTAGAAACCACTACATCCCTCACGCTAATAACATACCAGAAAGCCTATTTTCTACAATATTAACTATTGATGATCCAATTAAAATCAAACCACTCTTATTATTATTTAGTTAGTACCTTAAAACTAAGACAATTTGTAATAAATGATCAATATTTATTAAAAATTACGAGCTACATTAGAAAATAACCAACTATTTATAAAATTAATAATACTGTACCTAGTCAATGTTTCATAATAATGCCTATGTAATAGATAATGTTTGTACTATTGCAAAGAACTATTATAATCCATAATCTGGTTTCACACAACTCTTTTAACTATATTTATATATCAGTGCTCATTTAAAATCCTAATATTTAATATTCATTCACTCCGATAATAATTTAAAATGTATTTATGTATATATATCTATATATATATATATATATACATATGTATATTATATATATATATATATATATATATATATATATATATATATATATATATATATATATATATATATATATATATTAAAAACTTGTATTTTAAAGACTATTTAAAATCTAAAATACTTTAATACTTCTATATAAGATTTTTAAAAAAATTAAATTTTTTTTTATATAAACCTGTATAAAAATAATTTGTTACCTTCTGTTTATTTTGTTTATTCTACTGTGCTGTTTAATACTTATCTATTATCCTATTGTGATTTGTTCCGTTTCATGTTTATTACTTATAATTATTATTAATTGCTGTTTGTAATGTATAGCCTGACCAGGCTCTATTTTTATGGGGAACCCCCAAAGACAAATAAACTCATTATATTATATTCTATAAAGGATTTTTTGTTGATAAATCAAAAGAATATGTTGAAATTGAAGTAATGATACAAAATATATCATTTCAAATATTAAAGGTGCCAAAAATAAAAATAATACATCAATGCAGATATTAAACAATACGATGAAATATTGATTTTGGAAAAATAAACAAAAATGTGAATCATTATTTTTGGAGTAAAAGAGGGTTGGAATTCATTATTAAGGAAAATTGCTGACCTCCTTGTCATCATTAAGAGCTCCAACAGACTTTCCAAGTTTTAGTGGACTTTTCCCAAGTCTTGTCGCGGCTCACTAATCAAAAAGTTGAGGACCAATCTTAATGAAGCAGCGTTTAGGAAATGATGGCAGGCTCTCAAAAAATAACTTGGATCTAGAGAGAAAAGAATATTTAAAAAAAAAAAAATCTAACCATTAAACATTTTTAGCAATAATTTTAAACTAAAACCATCTGGTGCAGGCAACACACGACTTTTACTTACCAATTATATTTTTATTTTCAATTACTATATACAGTAAGAGAACGTATTACGATCGTGAAATTATTTAATTCGAGTTTTCACCAGAAATAAACGTTTTAGGGTCCACTGACTCCAAATGACCAAGTCCCACAAAAGGTCTGTGTCTGTCCGTTTGTGGCGAGTCTAGCGTGAAAACAGAAAGTGGTATAAAACTTAAATTTCAAATATAAGACAACTATAAGCCCGAGATGTTACAGCGACTTGTTCATCGAAATCAGATAATAGCCACTTTGCATTTTGCACATTTTTTACAATTTTCTCTAAATTGGCTCTAACAATTTTGATTAAACTCGATATATCGATTTACATCTGAAGTACCTTTAATTTAGTAGATTTTATAAAAATATCCATGTATTCATTTAGCATTGATTAAACACGAATAATTGTTCAAATTGAACGAATTCTATATGAAACTAAAGGAGATAATATAAAACATATTTTTTTAATACAACATTTAGGTTTTTGAATATAAATAAAGTAAAATAATTGTATAATTATACAGTTAAAAAGATAAAGATTTAAAAAAAAATCTTATCTTATGTACGAAACTATAAAAGTTAACGGAGAGTGATGAAAAGCCGATAAAACTAACTGTTTGTCGTAGATAATAATATAATGGATAATACAATAAAACACGTGTTTAAATTGAAACTCAATGTAATTATTCTTTTTACTTTCACTTACCTTTATATGAAATATGTAGCAAGGGAAAGTATTGCGATCGTGAGAGTTTTCGAATTATAGTTTTCAACGGAAATACACGTTTTAGGGTCTACTGAGTCCAGATGACCAAGTCCCGCAAAAAGGTCTGTGTCTGGGTGTGTGTGTGTGGTAAGGCCAGCGCGAAAAAGAAAAGTCCTATGAAAATGAAATTTCATAATTAATACAACCATACGCTCGAGATGTTACAAACACTGTTTCAACAAAATCAGCTGACTAGAAGAGACACTTTATACCATGCATTTTACATCTTTTTACGATTTTCTTAAGAACGTCTCTAACAATTTTGATTAAACTCGCTATGTCGATGTAAAATTCAACGGGCTTTAATATCACGTAGGTTTTATTCTTATTGAAATAGTATGACTGGTCTTAAACGCCGATATTTCAAGATTTCTTCCTTTAAAGTACCTTTAATTTTGTAGATTCGAAAAAATTAACCATATCGCCTAATTAGCATTGCTAAAAAACAGGCAAATATATAAGTTGAACGAATTCGATATCAAACTAAACGAGAAAACTGCATTAATATTTTTTATTGCATTTCTTTGTTGTTGAACTTAAGGACAGTAATATACACGTACTTGTATAATATACCATAAGAATGCTAAAGATTTTAGAAAATATTATCTTATACATACTATTGTAAAAGTTAAGGGAGAGTGCTGAAAAGACGAAAAACAAACTGATTGTCGTCGATAATAATATAATAGGTTATTTAATAAAACACATGTTTCTATTGAAATACAATTTAAATAAATATTTAACAATTTATTTTCCTTTATAAATTTGTTCAAACATTTTTAAATTGATATATATAATGGAGGTCAGTGAAAGTCGTGTGTCGCGCGCACCAGATTTTTTTATAATTGTAATTAATTATTTTAAAATTGATCTTAACAACCGAGGTAAGTGAAAGTCGCGTGTTGCGCGCTTCAGACTTTTTTTCCTGTTCATAATAATAGTAAAATAGATGTATAATATACCGTTTAAAAGATAAAATTTTTAGAAAAAGTGTTATCGGAGATGTTAAGTTAAAATGTAATGGAGAGAGACTAAAGGACTAAGCTAGAAGTGAGCGTGGAGAGCACGATAGCAAAGATATGCTTCTAAAAACAAAAGAACAATTATCGTTGTGTGTGTGTGTGTCTTATATTATATATATATATATATATATATATATATATATATATATATATATATATATATATATATATATATATATTAAAAAAAAAAAAAACCTGTACCACTACAACCCATGAAGGGTCTTGGGCTTCATTTACATATAGAGATTCGTACTGTTTCTAGGCCAACGGCAGTGCAATGAGGTGATTAGGCCTTAATCACGTTCAGCCGCCAGGTTTTCCCCAATTAATTTGGGTACCCACTTTATAGAGGCTGGGTCTGCCCCAGGAGGGTCTCCATACCCTAGGGTCGCCCCCCCCCCCCCGACTGAATTAACAGAATAAATAATATTTCTGCCACAGCCGGGATTCGAACCCAGGACCCGGAGCACAGCAGACTAGTGCTCTATCCACTAGACCACGCCGCTCCTTTAGAATTGATTAAAAAAATTTCGAACATAGTAAGAGATAAAAATAAGTGAAACCATAAAAGAATTAATTAAATTGAATTTCTATAGAAACATGTGTTTTATTTAAAAAATCTATTGTATTATTATTTAAAATAATCAGTTTTATCTGCTTTTCATCACTCTTTATTAACTTTTGCAAGTATGAGCATTAGATAATATCTATTCTAAAAGCTTTAGCTTTCCAACTGTATATTATACGTGTATATTACTGTTATGTTCAAAATCAATATGTTTTCCGTTTCCTCCTTCAGTGGAATATCGAATTCGTTTAACTTATATATTTAGGTGTTTTTATCGGTGGTTAAGATAATAAAATCTATAATATTATTATCTAAAATAATCACTTAGTTTTATTGGCTTTTCATCACTCTCTATTAACTTTAACAATTATATAGGTAGTTTAGAGGAAGAAAATAAAAAATTTCGGCATTTATGCCCTGTCAGACTCTTTCAATCAGAATGAAATCTACATCGTATTAAAGCCCATTAAATTTTACATCGATATAGCTAGTTTAATCAAAATCGTCGGAACCGTTTTTGAGAAAATCGTAAAAAGGTGCAAAATGTATGGTATAAAGTAAATAGCTCTTCTGGTTAGCCGATTTTGATATAAAAATCTGGTGCACGCGACACACGATATTCACTGACCTCCATTATTTATATCAATTTACAAAACGTTTGAACAAATTTATAAACGAAAATAAATTGTTAAATATTTATTTAAATTGCATTTTAATAGAAACATGTGTTTTATTAAATAACCTATTATATTATTATCTACGACAATCAGTTTGTTTTATCGTCTTTTCATCACTCTCCATTAACTTTTACAATAGTATGTATAAGATAATATTTTTTCTAAAATCTTTAGCATTCTTATGGTATATTATACATGTACGTGTATATTACTGTCCTTAAGTTCAACAACAAAGAAATGCAATAAAAATTATTACTGCAGTTTTCTCGTTTAGTCGGATAACGAATGCGTTCAACTTATATATTTACCTGCTTTTTAGCAATGCTAATCAGACGATATGGTTAATTTTTTCGAATCTACAAAATTAAAGGTACTTTAGAGGAAGAAATCTTGAAATATCGGCATTTAAGTCCAGTCAGACTATTTCAATCAGAATAAAACCTACGTGATATTAAAGCCCGTTGAATTTTACATCGACATAGCGAGTTTAATCAAAATCGTTAAGAGCCGTTCTTAAGAAAATCGTTAGGGTCGTTTTTAAGACAATAGTAAAAAGATGTAAAATACATGGTATAAAGTGTCTCTTCTAGTCAGCTGATTTTGTTGAAAAAGTGTTTGTAACATCTCGAGGGTATGGTTGTATTCATTATGAAATTTCAGTTCCGTACAACTTTTCGTTTACACGCGGTAGTTACCACACACACACACACACTAAGACTATTTTAATCAGAAGAAAATCTACATGAAGTTTTAAGTCTCATTAAATATTACACTGTTATAGCGAGTTTATTCGAAACAGTTTGAGCCGTTCTAAAGAAAATCGTTACACATCTTATGATGTAATAAATAGCGATTTCAGATATTATTATTATTTACCTGAATCTGAAATATCCATCCTTGAATTTTGATTGAATTAACGTTAATGATCATAAATTAACAGATTTTTTTCATATTTTAATAGTTACATGTGTACCTAATTATCATAATTTGTGTAATTATCATAATAAAACCATAAAAACACAATCCGTAGAATTTTACAACAACAACAATTTTTATTGAGAAAATTTTACAATCTGTCCCAATTTGGACATTAATAGTAGTGCTGAATGATATCATACATACTACATTCATACAATATTTACACAACATAAAATTACAATAAAATATATACACAATAATGAATCAATACAAAAGTCAATAATTCACTTATACCTATATACACATACACACACTCATACATACATCACATTGAGTGGAGAATCTAGCCAGTGCTAGAACTCCAATATATTTACAAAAGGTCGCGGGGCCACTGCCGTTTCAACCTTCTAGATGGGTTGTATGGATGAGTGGAGCTGGATAGGGATTGAGCTAAAGGATTAGGATGATGAATGAGGTTCTGGTGGAATTTGGAAAATTTGGATGGAATTAGGTCTGAAATAAATGGGACATTAAGGTCGTGGTGCAAGGTATAATTGGAGACATAATAAGGAGCATTTACTATTGTACGGAGGACTTTGGATTGAAAGGATTGAATGCGTTTGATGTTAGAACGTTTAGCTGTCCCCCACAGTTCAAGTCCGTAGGTCCAGATGGGCTTTAGTATTGTCTTGTAGATTAATAATTTGTTGTCAACTGTAAGTTCAGATTTTCTGTTGAGTAGTCGGTATAACTGTCCGAATCGTCGGTTGAGTTCTTGTCTTTTAAATCTTGTATGTGGGTTCCAAGTCAATCTTTTGTCTAACAGTAAGCCAAGATACCGGACTGTATCTGAGAGAGGAATCGGTAATGAGTTGAAATAAACTGGCGGACAGGATTTCCGTCTAAGAGTAAAGGTTATGTGTTTACATTTGGCTTCGTTCACCTTTACACGCCAGTTATTACACCAGTGTTCGATAAGGAAAAGGTGTCTCTGAAGGTTTAAGGATGCTGTTTCAGGATTGGAACTGGATGATAGGATGGCGGTGTCGTCTGCAAAAGTTGCCAGAAAGGTATCAGGATGTGTAGGAATATCAGCAGTGTAAAGGATGTAGAGGATGGGTCCCAAGACGCTGCCTTGAGGAACACCGGCCTCAACGGGATAAAGGTTAGAAAATTCTTCACCACAGCGAACTCGGAAGGAACGGTTCAAGAGATAGGATCGGAGAATGAGGTATAGGGACTGGGGTAAATGGGTTCCGTAGAATTTATTTACTTATTATTTAGATTCACACCAGAAATCAAATTACATCAAATTATCTAATTAAATCTAGGTGATATTAATTGCAAATCAATGTATTTGCATAATAAAAAGATACATTAAGATTAAGAGAAAATTATGAGAAACGCAAAATTATTATGACGAAATAGTAACCAACATCTGATATGGTTGCACAGTAAACGTAATTAAGAGTTCTGATTCCTTTTTTTGTATATATATATATATATATATATATATATATATATATATATATATATGTATATATATGAATGAATGAACAAAGCCTTTATTGCAAGGATAACATTTAAATTATAATATTTACTTTTAGTTCTAATATAAGTGAAAAAAAATATATAATGCTAAGTGAAAAATAATAATAATGTATATACTTGATAAATAAAAATAAAATTATATAATTAATGTTCCTTAATTGCTTACTATATTTATAATATGTTATCCCACAGGCTTCTTACGGAGATGATGGTCTAGCTTCCCCGGTGACCAAACCTATTGAGAAGTGATATATGTATAAATTCATTTCAACAGTCATTTTAATTATTGACATATTTTTTTATAAGTCTATTATCTATTTGTCCCTACAGTTTGTTATGTATACGCGAATTAGTAGCAGAGTCAATTGTAAAACAGTCACAAGAAATACTTCTTCACTCATCATTTTCCTCCATTCACATCTGCCAGAATCTATCAGGAAATAAGCAAATTTGCTTTATAAAAAGTAAGATCAGATATGATAGCCATAGAGAAGGAAAGTGCCCAGCAACACTCCTTCCCAGGCTTTAATTTAGCAGAGGAGGTCTCACACCCAGCTTCTTTTGCTAGGCATTTTAACTATTGACATGTTTTTTTACGAATGTATATTCCTGAATTTATTAACGTAGTTACCACAAAAGTCGCTAGAAACCGCTCGTGTTACTAGGCAATTAGCTAAAAAGAAAAGCAACAAATAAACCAAATGAAAATAGCATATCACAACTGCTAATTTCAAAACGCTATACCCCTGCTAGTTCTTAACCAATTTCAATGATTATTTTTTTAATTTTGTAGGAAATTTAATTCCCTATGACGAAAAAACATAAACCAAAAGCATTTATACTAGACTTAGTTAGTATTTTTTTTTCTTTTCATTCAAATAAAATTTCCTGATTCCAGAACACCTTACATTGTTTCTCTATCAATAATAACCGAGTTATCAGGGAATCACATTTCTTTTGTGTTGTGGCTTGACCATATAACATTTTTTTTCTCTTTGTTCATCGCGGTGTCTTGATCCTGAAAATCTATTTGATTTTTCTCTATCTTCAATAATTTCTAAGTTTTGGTGGAACTACATCTATTATAAATTGTAACTTGAATGTATAAGTCACATTTTTTATTTATTTATTATTTCCTGTTTAACACGCTCTACTGTTTTTAAAACAGTTCACATATTTTTCTCTATCTTCAAAAATAACTGACTTACTATCGTTTTTATGGGCAATGTTTCAATTTTTTCATTTTCCTTGTTTTTATAATAATTCATTGTTTTTTTGTTAAACAACACAACTGATTTTTTTCTCTATTTTCAAACATAACCGAGTTATTGAAATAAATTACTTTCTATCGACCGCCATTATAAAAATAATTAGATGCCCAAGTATTTTGTGCCAAATCTAAAAAAAAATAAAGTAGAACCCAAACAACGAATAAAAACATTCCGTTTTTCCACGGTCCCGGAACTACTTGACCAATTTTTTTTTTTTTAATTCGCCAAAAAAATATTAGGTCATGCAAAGATGATCTTAACACAATGACAATGATATCAGCTTGTTATTTTTAAAATGGCGTCGGATTAAAGTGATTTAATTCAATAACTCAGTTATTTTCTAAGATAATTTTTCAACCAAAAAATCGCGTATAATTATTAAAAAAATGGAATTTTACTCTTAATTACTCACATAAATATGTTATTTTTTAAGATAAAATATTTTTAGAGTTTTAGAATCAGTAAAGCTCGATAAAGAGAAAAAAATTAAGTTGATCTGTATAATTAAGTCACAAATTATAATAATGATGGAGTTTTTGTTGACCGTTGAGAAATTAGATAAGGAAGATGGTTGGGGGTGCGGACATAAACACACAAGTAAAAATCTGGTGCGGGCAACATACGACTTTCACTTACCTCCATTTTTAAAATCAATAAAAGATTTTTCAAATACAGTTAGAGATAAAAATACGTGAAACTATTAAATAATTAATTTAATTAAATTTCTATAGAAACATGTGTTTCATTAAAAAATCTATTACATTATTATCTAAAAGAATCAGTTAGTTTTATCGGCTTTTTATCACTCTCTATTAACTTTTAGAAGCTTGTGTTTGAGATAATATTTTTTCTAAAATCTTTAGCTTTCCAATGGTATATCATGCATGTATATTACTGCTCTTATGTTCAAAAACGAAAAATTGCATTAAAAAAGTGTTTTTTCTGTTTTCTCCTTTAGTTGGGTATCGAATTTATTCAATTTATATATTTACCTGTTTTTTTTTATCAGCGTTAACAAGATAATATAGTTATTTTTATTGAATCTACAAAATTAAAGGTAATTTAGGGGAAGAAAATTTAAAATATCGGCATTTAAGCCCTGTCAGGCTATTTTAATCAGAAAAAAACCTACATGATATTAAAGCCCATTAAATTATACATCGATATAGGGAGTTTAATCAAAATCGTGGAACCGTTTTCGAGAAAATCGAAAAAAGGTGCAAAATGCATGGTATAAAGTCCCTCTTCTGGTAAGCTCATTTTGATGAAAAATGTTTTGTCACGTCACGGGCGTATAATTGTCTTAAATATGAAATTTCCGTTCCATAGGACTTACCGTTTCCGCCCGGGAGTTACCACAGACAAACACACACAGACCTTTTTGCGGGACTTGGTTATTTGGACTCAGAGGACCATAAAACGTGTATTTCCGTTAAAAACTGGAATTCGAAAATTTTCTAGATCGCAATACTTCCCCTTACTATATATAGTAAGTGAAAGTAAATATTGGACTTCTTTAGACACCGTCTCAGAGTCAACCCTGATGAAGGCCCACAATGTAGGCCGAAACGTCGGCTTATAATTAAAATAGCACTTGTTTTAAATGTGTGTTTCTATTTTATGACCGCATCCCCAACCATCTTCCTCATCTAACAAATTATAATAGATATAATAGCACCTAAACTTGGTTATTATTGAAGATAAGGAAAAATCAAAAAGATTTGCAGTTTTAACTAGCTATATAAACAGTTATAACCCTTAATACAGTTATTTGGAAATAATAATTCATTGAGTAATAATTTTCACTGTATTTGTTTTTTTCGTTATTCAAGTTTTGTATATCTTGAACATGTAGCCTTCAAGTTTTGAGGGTGAGATTAAAAGGTTCATTATTTGAAATAATAACTCAAAAATCGCTTAATGTTTTTAAAAATTATGTTTTGTATACATGACGCCAAAAAGACAAAAAAATGATGTTTTGTTTTGACACGTATCAGCAATAAAACTACCCCAGATATCATTTACAGTCTTTGCTATCACTAATAAGTGCTAAAAAAATAAGTTAATGTTACGTATTCTTCCCCCACTTCTCGAGTTGTCGATCCGCAACTACTAACAGACTCCTGTAGTGACCCAGCACTGTGAGTGTCAACATGTTTGGATTCGGATCTTCTTTCGACCGGGGTATAGTGAGGCAGATCATTGCCAGCACCATAAGTGAGTATATCATGTATGTATGTATGTATGTATGTGTATATATATATATATATATATATATATATAAACATTGTGACCAAACCCTAACCATCCTAAAAAAATGTGTCGCGAAAAACAAGACTTTTAGTTACCTCCGTTGTTTATATAAATTTTAGAATTTTTATATACATTTAGAGAAAATAAAAACAGTTAAGATATTGATAATTTTGGTTTTTAATAGAAACTTGTGTTTTATTAAATAATCTATAACATTTTTATATTTATATTCAGTAAGTGCTATCAGTTTTTCTTCACTCATTTAATTCTGTGTACAAGATAATATTTTTTTTTTCTAAAATCTCAAGCATTATAACGACATATTAAACATCTATGTTACTGTTCTAATGTTCAAATACACAAAAATCACATACTATAATATTTTTGCTCAGTTCTCCTTTATTTCCACATAGAATTCGTTCAATGTATATAATTATTCTTGTTTTATCAATGCTTTTTTATAGAAACTACAAATTTAAAGGTACTTTAGAGGAAGAAAATTTAAAATATAGACATTTAGGCAATGTCAGACTATTTAACTAACAGGAAACCTTGATGTTTTAAATTTCGTTACAGCCGTTTACTAAAAATCGGAAAAAGGTGCAAAATGCACGGAATAAAATAGATCTTCCAGGCAGCTGATTTTAAAGAAAAAGTTCCTGTAATATTTCGGAGGTATAGTTGTCTTAGATATGAAATTTCAGTATCGTATAACTTTTTTTCGCTCTAGATTTACCATATACACACAGATCTTTTTACGGAACTTGGTCATTTGGACTTTGGAGACCTTAATTTCCGTTGAAAACCCGACTTACTTTGATTACTATATACTTCATATATATATATATATATATATATATATATGTAAGTGAAAGTAAAGTAGCACTGGTTAAATGGTTTAGAGTTTATCAGCTCATCCTATCGCAATATCTTCTTAGCAAGAAAATATTATATTTCTCTTATGACCTCTATTCATCACTTATTTGTTGGCAAAATGGCTCAAGTCTAGAAATGTGATGTTTACAGGACGATTTTCAAATCTTTGGTAAAATATCTTAAAATCCTGCTGAATAATTTCTTTATTTATGAATCACTTATCGTCTTACAAGGATCTATTATTTACAGTACAATACAAACTTAAACATTTAATAAAAATGATGACTTAAGCCGAAACATCAGTGATTTAATTTTTGGCAAAAATGATAAACATAGATCATTTATCGACAACAGCCAAATTCCTTAAACTTACTCTATACATTACCTAGGACTGACACTAGATCGAAGGATGACTTGGGGCCCACATGTCAAGATGAAAAGACAGACTCTCAACCACCGACTGAAAGTGCTATACTCTCTTTTATCAAAATCACAAAAATTATAAATTAGACAGAAACTGCATACATTCGAGTACACATATCTTCTTAAGCCAATATGGACTTACGTTTCACAGATTTTCGGTTCAGCAAAAAAGACTCACATACAAAAACTGCAATCATTTCAATCCAAAATTTTAAGACTTATGACGACAGCTCCTTGGTACGTAAACAACAGAACCCTACATACGGACTCACAACAACCAACAGTTGACCAACATATACGAACACTCTATTCTCGTTTTTACAGTAAACTTAACGAACACGACAATAGACTGAAATTTTAATACGATGTAGATTTCATTCTGGTTGAAATAGTCTGACAGGGCTTAATTATCGGTGGTTTAAATTTTCTGATTTTTGTTGTTTGTTTATTTATTTAACGTCCCTTTATGATCACCTTTCAAGGTCCCCTCCGAAGAACGGCGTAACCAAGGATGTTTTACTCCCATTAAAAAATCCTAGTGCCACCTTCGGGTTTGAACCCGGGACCTTAAGCATAGGAGGCTGTTATGCTAACCACCATGCTTCAGGTAACCCCCATTTTCTAATTGTTAAAATTGTATCAAATTAAATTTTGTAGATTTAAATAAAGTAACCATATCAACCTGTTAACATTCATAAAATCGGGTAATATATAAGTATTAGAATATATAAGTTTGACGAATTTGATAATTAACTATTGAAAAAAAGAACTATAATATTTTTAATGGAATTTCAGGATATTTTCAAGATAAGAACAGAAATATACCGTTAAAAAGTACTTACTTTAGAAAAAATAGTATCCTATACACAAAGTTGTAAAATGTTATGGAGAGTTGTGAAAAGCAGATGAAACTAACTGATTGTTAAAAGGAATTAGTCCGGGTGGCGGTCGGTGAATGAAACAATTGAGTAGTTTCAACAGTTTAGTTTTTGCCAACGTTTCGACCCCCATTGCGATTTTTGATTGTAGTGCTGCGGCGGAGAGTAGGGGTTGATGCATCAATCGCGGACAGGATGCACTATCCACATCTCAACAGCAGCAGACAGCCTCATCTCTACATGCCATCACTTCTACACACCCTGGTGACTCTCACTTTTTTCATCGCCACTCAACCAGCTTAAAAAAGCCCGGATGATGACTCACAATGGGGGTCGAAACGTTGGCGAAAAATAAACCGTTGAAACTACTAAATTGTTTCATTCACCGACCGCCACCCGGACTAATTCTTTTTAGTGATTCTCAACGGTCAACTAATTATATCCACTAACTGATCGTTGTTAATAACAATTTTGTATTTTTATATTAATTTAATCTAAACCATATGTTTTCATTCAAATAGAATTCTTTAAACTTTTCTTATGAGATCTTAAATTGATTTTGACAATGGAGGTAAGTGAAAGTCGTGTGCTGCCCGCACTAGATTTTTTAATATTTTACTAGGTTTCCGTTGAACATCCCATTAGATGTAAATTACGGAAATATATGTTCACAGCTTTATTATTATTGTTCTTTTTTTCATAATATGAATTCTTATTTTGTACAGAATACATCAGCATATTTATAATATACTAGCTGTGTCACGCAGCTTTGCTCGCGAATATTGCATTTCGTATTAATTTATGTGCGTTTATGGTGAGATTGGATATAATAAATATCAACTATTAGCTACTCTTTGTTATCATTTAAAGCCCGATCTTGACTTCTTCCTGTCAAATTTACAATAGCAAACCAGTAGAAGTGGTTATACCCATAATCACTTAATATGTAAAAATAATCGTCACAAACCATTTTTAAAAAATAAATAACAATTGAATATATTTTCATAGGAACATACACTCGAAACAGATCTGAAACGCAATATGCTTAAAAGGGTCGGTCACCTGTATGTAGTGACCAGCCAGGTGCCCTTAAGATTTTTTAATGAGAGTAAAAAACAACCTTAGTTATGCCCTCCTTCGAAGGGGACGTAAAATGGTGGTCCCAAGCCTTTGCGACTCCATCCTTTGATATATTCTAAAGCGACTTCGTCTGCATCAATTTCTGTTATTATGATTGCTATTAAGAAGTTTTCAAAAGAATATATTTTAAAGTACTTCCGCGTAAATGACATTTTTAGTTTTGTTTTCTTGTGGCAGAAGAACATACTGATTTTCTCCGCAACCCGATCTCGACGTAAATCTATTCCTACGTGTTTAAATGGAAAAATATAAATTAACGGGAAATTGAATTATTTAAAAATAAAAGGTGAATCATTTGGAATCATTGGGAAGCGAGGTTTTGTTTTTCTCCCAAATTTTCCCCATTTTTCCCCAGATTATCGACTGATTCTTCGGTCCTATTGGTAGCAGCGTGATGTTATATAGCCTATAACCTTCCTCGATAAATGGACTATCCAACACAAAAAGAATTTTTCAATTAGAACCAGTAGTTTCTGAGATTAGCGTTTAAATAAACAAACAAACAAACAAACATACTCTTCAGCTTTATAATATTAGTATAGATTTACAAGAACTGCTTTACAATACGCTATTTTTTATCTAGAATTTCTTTCGTAAATAAATATTTTTTATTGTTGGTATAAATTTAAATAACCCAACCAAGAAAAGAAAAATATTGGTGCGCGCAACACACTACTTTCATTTACCTCCGTTATCGATATCAATTATAGAAACGAACATAATTTGTTAAAGAATTATTTACATTGGATTTATAACGAAACTTTATACTTAATTAAATAATCTAATATATTATAATCTAAATTAATCAGTTAGTTTTATCGGCTTTTCATAACTATTTATTAAATCTTACAAGCTTGTGCATAAGATAATATCCTTTCTAAAATATTTAGCTTTCCAACCATATATATTATATATATATATATATATATATATATATATATACATATGTTCTTATGTTCAAAAACAAAAAATTGCATTAAAAACATATTTTTGCAGTTTTCTCATTTAGTATATTCGTATACTTTAGTATATTCCTGCAGTTAATTCGTTCAACTTATATACTTACCTGTTTTTAATCTGTGGTAACAAAAGAATATGGTTATTTTAATAGATTATACTTTGAAACAGAACTTAGACTTAGAACTTAGACCTTTAGAAACAGAAACTTTAAAATATCGGCATTAACGCCGTGTCAGACTATTTCAATCAGAATGAAACCTACATGATATTAAAGCCCATTACATTTTAAATCGATATAGAGAGTTTAATCAAAATCGTTAGAGACATTTTTGAGAAAATCATATTAAAGTGCAAAATGCATAGTATAAAGTAACACTTCCAGTCAGCTGATTTTGATAAAACATCTCGGACATAGTTGTCCTAAATATGAAATTTCAGTTTCATAGGACATTTCGTTTACGCACTGGAGTTACCACACACACACACACAGACCTTTTCGCGGGACTTGGTCAATTTGACTCAGGGGACCCTAAAACGTTCATCTCCAGTGAAAACTGGAATTCGAAAATTTTCACTTTCGCAATACTTTCCCTTTCTATATATTTCATATATAGGTAAGTGAAAGTAAAAATAACAAAAATTAATGAAATTACACGATAAGGCTCAGTACTTTCGAATTTTTATGATATTATATCTTTTGTTCTCTTATGTCTATATTTTGGAGTTGATAACTTAGCATTATTACCTATTTGTTTTATGAGTGTATCGTCACGTTATTCAGTTGGCATTTTTTAAACAATATTAGCGTTTTTTGTCGTATAAGTTCTTGTATTGTTGGAATATCCAGTTCTTTGTGCATGGCAGTTATATTGGTGTACGGTGCATAATTATTAATGATTTTTATATACCAATTTGTAATTTGTTTATATGTGATTTGCTGGGAAGACTCCAGGAACGTAATTGTAGGGCTGAACGGTATTATATAACATGAAACTTGTTCTTTGCTGATAATTGAGAATGTTAATCAAAGTTGATGAACATATTATATACTAACTAGCTGACCCGGTAAACGTAGTTTTGCCATATAACTTATTTTTAGGAAATTTCTAGTGTAGAAAAAACTAACTAACTTATTTAAGTGTGTAAGGATGGGGTTCATATAACCCAAATATCAGAGATAAGTCAAATATTAGAGAAGAAGCTGGAAAGAACGGTGTAGTCCATCAACTCTATATCGATTTTAAAAAGGTTATGATTCCATAGACCGTCAGAAGCTAAATAACATAATGATTGAACAGGGAATACCTAGAAAGTTAGTAAACCTAGTAGAGATGTGTTAGTCGGAAACATTTTATAAAGTTAGAATCGGTCATAATTACTCCGAGAGATTTGAGGTGCGATCTGGTTTGAAACAGGGTGACTCCCTTTCACCTGTTTTGTTTAATATAGCTTTACAATATGTCATAGAAAAGGTGATGTGTACCGAGTAAGGCTTAAATATGGGTGACAAGATTCCGGTTTTGGGGTATGCCGATGATTTGTTACTGCTAGGTGAAGACACGGAAACCATACAACTAAATACAAGTGTGTTAATAAAAACCGGTAAACAAATAGGTCTCGAATTAAATACCGATAAGACGAAATATATGATTAGTTGCAGAAATGGTGGCGATCTTGATGATATTAATATTTCAGGGCGTACTTTTGAACACGTAGAGAAATTCAAGTATTTAGATTCAATGATAACTAGAAAAAATGAAATCCAGGAAGAAATAAAGTCCCGGTTAAAAATGGGAAATACGTGTTACTATTCAGTTGCTAAATTACTTAGCTCGCGGCTTCTGTCTAAAAATTTAAAGGTTAGAATTTATAAAACTATTATTCTTCCGACGGTTCTTTACGGATCTGAAACGTGGCCACTTACTTTGAAGGATGAACAACGGCTTAAGGTTTTCGAAAATAAGGTACTGCGTAAAATATTTGGTCCGAAGAGAGATGAGGCCACTGGGGAGTTTAGAAGCTTGCATAACGCGGAATTGCGGAGTTTGTACCCTGTGAATATAATTGAGTTGATAGCGTCGTGGAGACTCAAATGGGCGCGTAAAGTTGTTGGGCTCGGTGAGGAACGGATTCCGAGAAAGTTAGTATTCGCTGAACCGACTGGTAGGCGTCCGAAAGGTAGGCCGAAGCGTCGATGGGAGGATTACCTTAAGGCTGATCTCGGGGGCTTGGGCTTGGACGGTGATCATTGGATGGATCTGTGTAGGCAGTAATTACTGGTTTAGCAATCGGGTCTTCGTGTTCGATAGGGATAACTTACCAAGTCATAATTGATCAGTAAAAAAAATGATTAAATTACTAAAATGACTATTAAAAAATAGGAGTTGGTGATAGAAGAGTGAAAAATTTAGTCTTGTGTGTATTTTTTATTGCTACATTACAAAAAAAAAAAAAAAAATGTCCAAAAAATTAAAAATAATGTTAGGTGTGGACAACCCTTATTATCACTTAGGGTGATTAAAAATAGATAGTAGCCGGTAATGAGACCTATTGAATATGCATATAAAATTTCTCCAGGGTGACTGTTAAATATTTAACTTGTTTTGAAATGGATATTCTTACGTCATTGAGTTATATAGTTGATGGGCTTAAAACGACAGTCTGTTGACTTGTATGACTTCTTTCGCATATTGACTTTTTCATAATATTGCACTTTCTAGCGGTAAAGTCTATGTCTATTATATTTTTTTTTTTCAGAAAAACATTTTTTACGAACAGATCATAATCAATTATTAATTATCCCTTCTAAAGAAAACTTGGTTGTTATTTCGTTTACTGAATAAACCTTCAAGAAACAATTTCTTAATGTCCGTTTTTTACTTTTACTTACTTATATATGAAATATAGTAAGGCAAAGTAATGCGATTCGTCCCGAAAAAAGGTCTGTGTGTGGTAACTCCCGAGTGAAAACAAAAAGTCCTATGAAACTGAAATTTCATATTGAAGACAACAAACCTCCGATACGTTACAGAAAATTTCTCTCCTTTTCAACCACCTTCTCCTTACCTAGTCAAACAGACAATAACCTCAACTAGCAGATACAAGAAATACCAATTTCGTTATGTTTATATTACTTAAATTGTCACCAGGGATCACTTGTATCTGGGTGGCTAGCGTAACAGCCTCCCATGCTAAAGGTCACGGGTTCAAACCCGCAGGTGGTCCTAGGATTTTTTAATGGGAGTAAAAAATCCTTAGTTACGCCGTCCTTCGGAGGGGAAGTTAAAAGGTGGTACCGAGCCTGTGCGATATCAGGTACTCGTTAAAGATCCCTATTCTAATAAAATCTGGAAAGGCAAAATTTAGGACTCCCACTGTAGCATCGTCCGATTAGCCATAGTAGCATAAAGTGACGTTAAATAAATAAATAAAAATAAATTGTCACCGATGAAGTAGCTATTTCTATTTTTTCTATTTTCTCTCTAAGAGTCTGCTTGTAAATATGTACATACATTACAACCTTACTAATTATTTTTATTTTAGCAATTAGTTGCTCAAAATCATGACCACATCGTTCCGGTTATCAAACCTGTATTTTTATTTTGTTCTTAAGGGACTTTAGTCCTAGGTTAATAAAGAAGCTTTTCATTTCATTTTGGCCCTTTTATATCTCCGCAAATATTTATTTTAGCGAAAACATTTATATTATCATTTTTAAAGGTATTTTAACGTACTTTTTGTATAGAATGGTGTTTTGAATAAAGATAATTGTTGATATATTCACAAAATAATGGAAAACATTTTTTTTTTCTGATTCTTCTCCTCCACCCTATAAAACTCGACGCAAGAAACTCTGGGATTTTTTAGCACTTAATAAGGGAAGGATACAGAACAATTTTTAACAGGTTTCAGCTTTGTTTTCTGGTTGTTCGTGTTAAAACTTAATTTTACTGTACAATGACCTTAGATGTTGAGTGTGCAATAAATATATAACCTAATCTACATTTTATTAAAGTCTATAAAATTTTACATTGATATGGAGAGTTTAAGATCGCCAGAGCCGTTTTTGATAAAATCGTAAAAAGCAGTAAAATTCATGGTATAAACTAGATCTGCCGGTCAGAAATTTTTATAGAAATATTTGCTGCAACATCTCGGGCGTATAGTTGTCTTAAATACGAAATTTCAGTTTAGTACGATGTTTCGTTTTTGTGATGGACTTACCACACACAAGAAAGGACACACACTTTCACGCTTCAGTGTAAGATTTTCCAGGATATATTTCTGTTATAAACGCAGGCACAGTGACTCAGGCCAGAGCTTGCATAATTCTCTTATATACACATAACAGTTTTACAGAGATAAAGTTATATGACCCAGTTTGATGTATTACATCCCATCTTTCAGGTAATTATCACTACACACTCAAAGCGAATTTTGATAACCGTCTATACGGAAGATTTTCTTTTTCGGAAATAAAAAAAAAAATCATTGAATGACGAAAATGAATTTTTTTTCTTTTAAATTTTGAGCAAGGAAAATACCACTTAAAAATAAAGAATCTCGGTTGAAGCTAATGCATAAAAACACCATAAATACTTTTTTTTTTCAATTTTTTAAACATTATTGAGTAAGTAAACTTGATTTTATAAACACAGAGAGGATTAAATTGAATCATAACTTTATAGGCTTACAGCAACTTTATATTAACTTGTAAGATTTTTTTTTTTTTAAGTTTCTAAAATCTTGTGTTTTCCAACGGTACAAAATTATTTTTCAAGTTTTAAAGAAAAGCTAAATTGAAATGTATTTTACTTATAAACCTTCTGGAATCATTGCCCTAAATTATAGTAAAAACCGCACAAAAATGAAATTAAGTATGAAAAACTAATATTTATAAATTATAAATTAAGAAGATACGTCCATATTACTATTATTCTTAGCCGGGGAAAAAAAATTATAAATGAATTGGTTTGGGTAGCGGTCAGTAAATAAAACAATTAAATAGTTCTAACTATTTATTTTCTGGTCCACATTGTGGGTCCACATCAGTGCGAATAATAGGCAGGATCCAACAGCAACCACGTGATAACATGTCATGTTCAAATACGTGTAACAAAGTCGCGCAAAAAGGTGTGAGTGGTAAGTCTAGCGCGAAAATCAAAAACCTACGCAACTGAAATTTCACATTTAAAACAACTATACCCCTGAGATATAGGAGGGAACTTTTTCATCAAAATCAATCAGAAGAATCATTTTTATACCTTGCATTTTGCACCTTTTTACGATTTTGATCAAACTCGCTACATCGATGAATAATTTAATGGGCTTTAATATCATGTAGGTTTCATTCTGACTGAAATAGTATGACAGTTGTTAACCTCCGCTATTTTAAAGTTCATTCCTCTAAAGATCCTTTAATTTTGCTGGTTTCATAAAATTAAAGATATCATCTGATTAGCATTGCTAAAAAAAGATAAATATAAAAATTAAACTAATTTCATGACCAACTAAGAAAAAGCAAATATATTGTTCAATTCCATTTTGGTGTTTTTGAACATAAAAGCAGTAATATAGATGCATAACATACCGTTGGAAAGCTATCGATTTCTGAAAAAATATTATCCTATACACAAAGTTGTAAAATTTAACGGAGAGTGATGAAAAGCCGATAAAACAAACTGTTTATGTAGATAATAATATAATTGATTACTTAATAAAACTCATGTTTCTACTGAAACTCAATTCAAATAATTCATCAAGAATTTAATTTCATCTCTAACCTTATTTTAAAATTCTTAAACTGACTTTATCAACGGAATTAAGTGCTAGTCGTGTGTGTTGCGTGTACCAGATTTTAATAATACCTGTCCACTGCTATGTTTTTGACCGGCTGCTTTTCTAAGGCAGCGGTAGCTTCAAAAACTAGCTTACTTACTATATTTAGTCAATATATAAACTATATTTAATGATACCATGGATCTCCTTTCCAAAGGTATCATGTTTACCAATCCAATAGGTGGCATGCAGGGTAAGATTAAAGTAAACAAGATTCAATTAATACATTACTGTAATTATTAATTTACACATATAAGTTATATTAACCCATTGCCTAGAACTCTGATTGAGAATACTGAGGGACATTTTACTACCTTTGCCATACAATATTACAAATAACAATATACCTTTGAAACGCTTAACCGGCTGGCGAATGTGAAATCAGTCTTAGGTCCCCTTTCTTGGCATCATCCTCCAGCTGCTCTCAGAACCCCGACGGCCACCTCCTCTTCTTGTAGGTGGAACCCGACTCACTCCTCTTGAGGATCAAACTTGACTCCTCTTCGGTTCTTCTCTCTCATTCTCGTCACCTCGGGTGGGCCGAGATGGGAAGTGCCCCGGTTGGCGGTATAGCCTTTGTGCTATTATTCTTATCTTTACACCCATCTTAATATTCTTGTTGGCCGCCGCTGGGGGGAAACTACCAGAGGTTTCTGGTACCGCTGGGGGACCCATACCGATGAGAAATCTAGGGGGCTAGGTAAACACCTTTTGATGTTTTGCCGACAAAGGTTCGTTATCATTGATTGTTTAATATTAAAATTATTTAATTATGAACTCCCCACAGTATCCTCAATACATTACACCCCATCAAGATGAATTTTCTTTTGTTTAGTTAAAAATAAGATTACCTTCCAAATGAGTACTTGAGAGATGCATAGTGTTTGAATTATTAAAGAAAACAATGAAAGGTTTTAAGATTTATTTTCCTAAACCAATTCTTATTGCACATCTAGACTGTAGAGGCAACCTTGATTAAAAATGCCATTATTATTAGCATTGTCATCTGGTAGATAGGACGATTATCCAAAATCCTTGATATTTTATGATCCAATTCTATTTAAAAGCTCCATTTCAAGAAACAAAATATAACAAACCAGATTGCATCAGAGAGTAATATTCGCAATCTTTTCCAAGCACATAGGCGGCTTTTTTATTGCTACAGAAACTTATATATAAGGTTTACAAACATTGTCATTAGTTTGTATAATACATCAATTATTTCTCTCAGATAGCTCTCTGTTGGTTTTAGGTTTTCAAGGTTTATTAATTTGTGCATAATAAAACAAGCAATCTGAAATAGGGTCAATGACAATCCCTCAATTCCAAGCACTCCACGCCAAATGGAATGCCAATCTATTGAGATTGGAGGATCCTGGAACGATCGCTTGTTTATTGATTTAACGTCGAGTTTTGCTACTGTGGCTAATCGGACGATGCTACTGTGGGAAATAAATTTTATCTATCTAGGTTTTGTTAGGGTAGGGATCATTAACGAGTACCTGACATCGCCCAACTTTTTATGTCTCCTCCGAAAGACGACATAAGTAAAGACTTTTTAATCCCATTAGAATATCGTAGGGCCTGCGGGTTTGAGCCTGCGACCTTGGATATATATACAAGGCTTTTAGGCTTTTATGCTAGCTAATACACCAGAGGTGCCCACCAAGCGTTAATGAATGCAGATAGTACTACGTAGATATGTCAATCAAGATTCATACTTAAAAAAAAAAAAAAAAAAATGGTGCACACTGACATGTTTTCTATCAAATCCAATGTGGTCTTTAAAAAAATCAATTTAAGTCTTGGATGTTCCTTGTGGAAAGTCGATATTGAAATCTCCATTCAAGATCATGGGTAATTTATCCAAGTTCCGATTAAGCGAATCAGACACTTCTGTATAAATAAGTAAATTTTCAAGAAAGATTATGGAAAAAATATAAGAATATTAGTCTTAAGTTTTCTACCTTAAATATTTATTTTTAAATGTGGGAAAATAAAATTTATCGGAGAATTAGAGTGAGGTTAACTTTTAATTATATTATAAATAAATATATTTACCATATATGCATGCCTTATTATTTTCTCAAAAACTTCTGTAACGATTTTTACTAAACTAACTATATTCGATGTAAAATTTAATAGGATTTAATATCATGTAGATTTCATTCTGATTGAAATATTCTTACAAAGCATTAAATTTTGTAATTTCTATAAAAATAACCATATAATTTTATTAGCATTGATGAAAAATTCATAAATATGTAAGTATAACGAATTCGATATTTAACTAAAGAGAAAACACCAAAAATATTTTTTTTTTGCAATTTTTGTGTTTGATGATTTACAAAAAAAAAAAAAAAAAGTTACAGGAGAGTAGTAAAAGCCGATAAAACTAACTGATTGTCGTAAATAATAATATAATAAATTATTTAATAAGGCACATGTTTATATTGAGAGCTAGTGTAATTAATTCTTTACAATTTATTATTATTTCTAACTGTATTAAAATATTCTTTAATTGGTGTTAAGAGCGGAGTTAAGAGATAGTGGTGTGTTTTCACCAGATTTTATTGAGATATATTTAAATTTGTTCAAATATAAA
Organism: Piezodorus guildinii; assembly: GCA_023052935.1. Taxonomy (NCBI): domain Eukaryota; kingdom Metazoa; phylum Arthropoda; class Insecta; order Hemiptera; family Pentatomidae; genus Piezodorus; species Piezodorus guildinii. The sequence continues at coordinate 183,992,932 of CM041293.1, read as the reverse complement.
ATACAGCAATAATGCTATGAGACCATATTCATACAATAATTAAAAAAACAAAGTTAAGGAAAAAAAAGATGATAAAATAAATATGTACATAATAACGAAAAAAAAACCTCTATATACAAATTTCACAATTAATTTAACACAAATAAACACGTCCATATCAATTTATATTGAATTAAGATTCTTTTCAAGTCGTTTGTAAAAAATGTCTACAAGACCTTGTCTGTTACAAAGATAATTCTATTCTATTATGATAACATTGTTTTTATTTGTCTTATTTGTTTTGTTTACTTCCTTCCACGAATTCTTTTCGGGTGAACAGTTACTTAATCTAATGCTATTCTATCTGTGCCTGAGGTGGTTTAGGTTCTTGGAAAATGACTCATAGAGGAAAAGAGTTTAAGTATGTCACATAAACTTGCTTTTAGGTAAGAAGACCTATTTAAAGAGAGGTAGACGGTAGACCTATGCTTTGAGGTGAATTTGATTACATATACACATATGTTAAATATATTTAGCAAGGGAAACTACTGTAGAGCAACATTTTAAATTCGAGTTTTCAACGGAAGTACACGTTTCAGGAACACTTAGTCCAAGTGACCAAGCCGGACTTATTCAAGTAATATATTTACCCATTTTTTATCAATGGTAACAGGATAATATATAAGGATAACTAATTTATTGAAGTCTACAAAATTTAAGATAATTAAGAGGAAGAATGTTCAAACTATCGGCATTTAAGATCTGTCAGACTATTTCAATCAGAATAAAAACCTACATCGTTTTTAAGACCATTAAATTTTAATCAAAATATTTACAGCTGTTTTATAGAAAGTATTAAAAAGGTGCAAAATGCATGCTATAAAGTACCACTTTCTGTCAGCCGATTTTATTGAAAAAGTTGCTGTAACAGCTAGGGCGTATATTCGACTCAAATATAAAATTTTAGTTTCGTAAGTCGTTTTGTTTTGGCGCTAGACATACCACACACACACAGAACTTTTTGTGGGACTTGGTTATTTGGACTCAGATACGAATAAATCATTTTATGTTGTTGTTGTGGACAAATACGATAATCAACTGAAAGAGGAAAGTGGAAAAGTTTTTTTAATGTCATTTCTTTTTTTTTTTTTTCTTTTTTTTTTTGGATAAGATGTATATGTATAATGCCGTTGGAAAGCTAAAAAATTTATAAAAAATACTATATAATGCACAAAGTTGTAAAATGTAATGGAGAGTAATGAAAAGCAGATAAAATTAACTAATTGTTTTAGATAATAATATAATGTGTTATTTAATAAAACAAATGTTTATATTTAAAGTTAGTGTAATTAATTCTTTACAATTCATTTTTATTTCTAACTGTATTTAAAAATTCTTTAATTGGTTTTAACAGCGGAGGTAAGAGAGTGTGGTGCGTGGTTACTAGTGTGGTTACTAGATTTTATTGAGATATATTAAAACTTGTTTCAAAATAAACAACAGCAATAACGCTATGAGACCACATTCATACAATAATTAAAAAAAAAAAAGTTAAAGAAAAAATAAATAAATATGCACATAATAACGAAAAAATCTATAAATAAATTTTTATAATAAAATTAACTAATTGTTTTAGATAATAATATAATATCTGTGGCGGTTGTGAATAAGTGGTTGAGTCAAAATCTTTCATTTTACAGGTGAGCGACTTAAAGTTTTACGTAATACCCAAATAGAGTTATTAATTACTGCTTTCTTTAAACCTAAAATTTCTTCCACCAAGAGATTTCTTTAACCAATTTTACACGACGTAGAAGGTCTGAGGGAACTCATTTTTGATATAACTCGAGTATTCTTGTTTTTAACGACCGCTACAGATATATTATTTAATAAAACAAATGTTTCATTCGAAAATCAATTTAATTAATTCTTTAAACTACTTTCATCTGAAAGTGTTTAAAAATTCTGAAATTGATTTTAACAACGGAGGTAAGTGAAAGTCGTGTGTTACGCGTACCAGATTTTTTATTAGTGTCATCTTATTATTATTTTAATTTAATTTTATGTTTGTTTCCTTATTTTATTTTACCTAACTTATTATTACTTTTCTAATTGCATTGGTTGATATCTTGTTTCACATGGCCTTGACATTGGCCCACAATGCAGGCCGAAACGTCGGCAAACAATTATAATAAGTATTATTTGTTAATGTGTGTTTTTTTACTTTCACTTACCAATATATTCCATATATAGTGAGGGAAAGTATTGCGATCATAAAAATTTGCAAATTGCAGTTTTCAACGGAAATATAATAAAAATAATAAGTTTTAGGGTCTCTTGATTCCAAATAAGTCCCGCAAAAAGGTCTGTTAGTCCGTGTGAGTGGTAGGTCCAGCGCAAAAACTAAAAGTCCTATGAAACTGAAATTTCATATTTAAGACAACTATACACCCGAGATGTTACAACAACTTCTTCATAAAAATAAGTTGACCACAAAAGCCACTTTATACTATGCATTTTGCACCTATTTACGATTTTCTCATATACGGCTCCAACTATTTTGATTAAACTCCCTATATCCATGAAAAATTGGACAGGCTTCAATATCATGTCAGTTTTATTCTGATAAAGTACCTTAAATTTTGTAGTTTTTATGAAATTGGCCATATCATCTTGTTAGCATTGTTAAGAAACAGGTAAATATATAAGTTAAACGAATTCGATATCCAACTAAAGAAGAAAATAGCAATTTTTTTTTTTTTTTTTTTTTTATGCAGTTATTGTGTTTTTGAATTTAAAAACAGTAATATAGATGTATAACATACCGTTGGAAAGCCAAAGATTTTAGAAAAAATGTTATTTTATACACAATCTTGTAAAAGTTAATGGATAGTAATGGAAAACTGATGAACTAACTGATTATTTTAGATAATAATATAATAGATTATTTAATAAAACACACGTTTTTATTAAAATCCAAAGTAAATTATTCTTTAACAATTTCTTTTCGTACCAGATTTTTTATTTGTTTGTTTTTTTATGACCGCACCTCCAATCATCTTCCTCATTTAATATTCTCAACGGTCAACTAAACTCCATCATTAGAAATATCATTTCAGTCAAAAATTGGTTAATTGTTTTCCCTTTATAATAATAATAATAATAATGAAAATAAAAGATACGCTAATTGGCTAGCTAGTAAAGCAGTCCAAACCGCAGATAATTTGGTGTTTCGCTTCATCGCACATCTCAGGCCATCATCTTCCCTAACTAGTGTATTGTGTAATATTAATTATATCCATGGAAATTAAAGAAAATAAGCCTTTAAAAATTAGTCACGTATTTCAGTAATATTTATAATACTAATAGTACTAAATACTAAGATCATAGCAGGCGATTTTTCCGCTAAAATCGGGAAGGAACAAATCTATAAGCCAACAATAGTAATGCATAGCCTACACAATACTAATAACGAAAAAATGTGGTGCGCACAACAAACGACTGTCACCTTCGTTGTTAAAATTAATTTAAGAACTTTTAAATAAACATAAGGATAAAAAAATACCAAAGAATTATTTAAAGAAAGTTTATATAGAAACAGATGTTATTAAATAATCTATTATAGTTTTATCAACAACAATCAGTTTTATCTGATTTGTATCACTCTCCATTAACTTCCTGTGTTAGATAATAAATTTTCTAAAACCTTTAGCTTTTCAACGGTATATTAAACATCTATATTACTATTCTTATGTCCAAAAACGTGAAAATTGCATAACAAAATATTCTTTCACTTCTCCTTTAGTTAATTCGCTCAACTTACATGTTTAGCCGTTATTTATCAATGCCAACTTGATACTATGCTTAATTTTATTAAATCTACAAGATTAAAGGCAATTAAGATGAGGAAAATTTTAAATGTCGGCATTGAAGTCCTTTAATGATATAATTTATGAAATAAACATGAAAAGAAACTGCCCATTGGCAGCACTCTTGAGTAGCGAGTATAATCAAGAAGGTCTTAAGGCCATCTTCTTTTAAGACGCCTCAGAGGATTATCAGGAATTTAAGAGAAAGCAATGATTGAAACTAAAAGATCAGATTGTGAGTAAAGTTTTTCATGGAAGGAGTGATACCTGGTACGGACTAAATCAGCAACATATGGAACATTAAAGTAGATAATTTTATTCATGACTAACTAATGAGCGTTAAGGATTTTTTATTTCAAAAGACATTTCTAATGAATCTGGTTGCATATTCTTTGGAAAGGGTTAGGGTCAAAGTATTGGAATAGGTGCTCTACTTCTTGATTATTATATTTTATTTATATTAATCTTTTTTTTATTATTATTTTTTTTAACGTTCAAAATACTCACACTCCTCACATAGTGACGTTAAATGAATAAACAATAACAAGATTTAATAAAAACATTTAGTTTTTGAAAACGAAACCTCATGAAACTGACTGCACAAAATGAATTAAAGAAAGTATGATATTGATTGAACAAATATGAATTTGATTGAAGATATTATGAATTTGATTGAAAACATTATGAATTTGAATGAAAAAATTATGAATTTGGCTGGAAAACGCCAGATTTTTTCTTCTTCTTATTATTTTTTTTTTAATATTTTATTTTTCTCATAGTTTCCGGAGCAGGTGGTATTCTTTGATAAATCTCATTATTAAACTAACTGTTTCACTAGAGTCTTTCAATCTCGTACTCAGCTTCGCTTGGAAAAGGGTTACATTTGAAATGAATATGGCTACATCGGGATAGGAAAAGGTTCCTATTGACTTGGAAATGCTAAATAAGTTTAAATCTATTGCCAATTGTTATTTGTATGATCGTAGTTGATGTACTTGCCGAAGTATTTTTGATATAATGGAAAAAAAAGGTCACAGAAGGCCTCGACAATCCGTGTTTAATTTAGGAACAGGGTAAGATAGAGGTTCGTGCCCGCTGAGGCAGAAGCTCTGAGCCGCAACACCAGGATAAAGGTAACACTGTCAGATAGGGAGCGAGCCCGCGCCTACCACTCAGCAGAGGCGACTGATTAAGGAAAGAGTGCCAAATGATGTAGAAGCTCTACAGCAGCGGAAAGGACTCCTCATAAGTGCGCGTGGGTAGAAGCCATGATGCGGCCTAAGAGAGGGACAGAGAAGGTACAAAGAGAGAAGGTACAAAGAGAGAAGGTGGAGAAATGATTCGAAATTAAAATAGAGCATATTAGATATAAAACAAAGATTTACCTCCTATGACCTAGGGAGTTACCACCTGGTTGAAGCAGAACTGTAATCTGAATAGCCGAGATAATTCATAGGGTATTTAGCCCGCGATGTTAATTATTCATGGTGAGGGCTTCTCTACCAGACTAGTGTATTGGCCCTAGGTCAATATACCTCGTATTCTTTATTTATTACATGAAACACTATCATGAACAATGATATTACTTAGTAAAATTTTCAATATATTTAAAGGAAACATCATTTGTCTGTCCGTGACTTAAGTGTAGGCGCTGCTAGAGCTACCTGTGAGCTAGCGCGTGAAGCATCCCCTACATACTTATACACCATTCTAGTTTTCCCTACCGATCTACTCCAACCTCATTTCCATTACTGCTATGCGACTCTAATGTCTGTCCTAACTTTCTCCATCTTAGGTGAGGATAGGAAAGTATAAGGATACTTTAGACTTCTTATTTCCCTCACGGTGCCTGAAGATTCTGTTAGTAATTTAGTTGTGTGCCTGGTTTTTCTTGGGTGATGTTAAAGGCAATGTCAAGATTTGTTTGTGCCTATAATTGCACGATCCAGCGGCTCCTCTTTTTGATGTGATCTTCTTAAATTGTAGTTAAATCCACAGTAATCCTAGTTTTGGACAAGTGAGCTTTTGTCGCCTATGTTTAAATAAGATAATTAATGAACATTAAATTATTAAAATATTTTAAGCCTTTGATTATATAAATATTTGTATTGCAGGTCAGCTCTCGGTGTTCGTGTCGGGCGCGGCTTACTGCTGGTTCGAGCCGCTGACCTTGAGGCTAAAGGAGGATCCCAACTTTATGATGACTTCCGAGGAAGTGTCCTGGCTAATCGCCTTGATCGAGTTGGGTGCCTTCATCAGTCCTCTCCTAGCTGGCTATCTCGCTGATAGGTATTTAAGGTGGATTGTATGATTGACGGGATAATGAAGGGTTAATACTAATATCGATTTCATTACAGGTACGGCAGGAAAAGTGTCGTCTTGAGCGTCGGACCACTCTGCTTCGTGGGCTGGGTGATGGCTGTTCTATGGAAGAACATTATAGTACTTGGAGTGATGCGGCTGCTCCAAGGATTGGCCGTCGGAGTGGGCTTCACGGTGGCGCCGATCTACACGGCGGAGGTAGCCGATCCAAAACTGAGAGGCGCGCTATCTGGCACGTTCCAGATCGCACTCTACGCAGGCGCATTGTACGTCTTCTGCACCGGTCCCTTCCTAAGCTACGACAACTTCGTCTACGCTTCCTTGCCAGTACCAGTCCTTTTCACCATTATATTCAAGTTCTGTCCAGAGACGCCTTACTACTATCTGATGGACGGGCAAGATGAAAAGGCTAAGAAGATTCTCATGTACTTCCGAGATAGCATGGACGTCGACGAAGAGATCGGTCAAATGAAAGCCTCAGTCCAAGAAGAAACTTCCGATTCCAACCCCTGGAGGACGCTGTTCTTGGACAAGGGGGAGAGGAAGGCCTTCATAATTGTGAACGTGGTCTGCTTCGCTAAGTTCATGACCGGGATGCCGGTCATCGCTAACTACGCCGTCGAGACCTTCTCGATGAGCTCCAGCTTCCTTCCGCCGGAAGAGATGTCGATTATCCTCATGGCGTTACTAACCGGGATCGCTGTCTTGGCTTCCTTCCTGTCTGATTGGTTCGGTCGGAAGCCGCTCCTTCTCGTCTCCTGTTTCGGCTGTTTCATCGCTCATTTGTTCACGGGATTGTACTACTTCCTCTATGAGAAGACGTCTTACGAGGCTCAACCTTGGATGCTTTACTTCGGGATCGTCATGTACTGCTTCTTCTCGGACATCGGACTCGGCCCGCTGCTGCAGACCCTCCTGGGGGAGATGTTCGGCGCCAACACCCGTGGCCTGGCAGGTGGAATCACGGAGGGTCTTGGTTCCGCCTGGTCCTTCGTCGCCCTGAAGGCCTACAGTCCCGTCAACGAGACGTTCGGAGTCTACTTGAACTTCTGGTTCTACTCCGCTATCTCTCTCATTAGCGGGATCACCCTTTGGGTCCTGCTCTACGAGACCGCGGGCAAAACAATTGGCATGAAGGAGGACAAGGTCGACAAAGGGCCATCGTAATTTCAGGAAGTCCCAACGCAACGTCTACGTTCATTGTATACATTACGAACGTATTGTAGAATATTATATCCATATACAATATCATCATCGTTACCGTTGCAGATGATAATGCAACGTTTTAATTTATGAAGGATCAAAAAATTGAGAAGATAATTTCTACGACATCTGGAAGTACTAATACCTCTGGACTTCTCAAAACCTTTTGACTTAGTTGTTCATGCTATCCTTTTTTGCAAACTACAGTATTTATCCATTTCTGACAGCACTATTTTCTGGTTAAAATAATGTCTCTTTAATAGGACTCAAAACAACCATTCCTAGCCATCCTGTATCTTCCTTCTCTGCCCTATGCGCAGGTGTGGGATAGGACTCAAGCATCTCCTTTCATTTTTATATCCTACATCAAAGATCTTCTTAATTCTATCGATCATTACTCCAACCACTTATATGCTGATGATTTCCAGATTTACCTATCCTTCTCTCCCTCCGAGTCTTTAGGCGACATTAAGGAAGACCTGTGCTTGGGCAACACTGAGTCTAAATGCTATGCAACTCAGGCGATAGTTGTAGGTTCCAATTACCTCCTCAGATCCAATACTAGATTTTCGAGTCTAAACCTGGATGATCACCTAATCACCTTCACTTCTTCTATAAAAAAAAAAACTTGGTATTGTGATGGACCAAACCCTTTCCTGCAAACCCCACATTGCCCAAATCTTCTGACGAACAATAAGTACCTTCAAATTTTTCCATCGCTCTCGCCATCTGTTTCCACAATCCTACCCACCGTAAGCTCCTTGTATCCCACATAAATTCTCCTACTATTACTATGTGATAGACAATTGCTATGTGGTATATAATGATCTTTCAACTATGCTCGACGACAGACTAAGTCGAATTATGAACATATTTTTAAGATAAGAACATATTTTGTCCTTGGTACACCAAAGAGGTCTAATATGACCCAGTTACGAGGCGAGTTAAAGTGGCTCCTTCCTTCTACCCGTAGACAATATTTCTTAGAATCCTTCCTTTACCAAACTATTGTCTCCCAACATCCTCTCTATATCCACAATCTCCTACAATTTAAATCCGCAAATCCACAGTCTCCTACAATTTAAATCCGCATTCCTCTAACTTGAAACTAGATCGCGCCATTCAGACCTTAAGTTCCTACCCAAAGAACCAAAACTTATGATTGTTGTTCGAACATTGTGTAGAGTTATTGACTCATATGCATTAATTATGTACTTTTTAACTGTTTATTTATTGTTTAAGAGTTAGCATAACATCTAAATTATTTATTCTGATATTTCGGCCATTGAGTGACCCCGGGGTACGGAGACCCTCCTGGGGAACATCCAGCCTCTATAAAGTTAGTACCCGAAAATTGGGGGAAAACCAGGTGAATTGGTGTGATTTAGATCTATCACCCCATTGCATGGCCGTTTGGCCTAGAAACAATAAATATCTCTCTATGAAATCAAAACAAGACCCTTCATGGATTTTCTTCATGGATGCTTCTGCACCTAATGTATAGAAACAGTTTAATAATCAGATATTGTTTAAAATATATATTTTCCTATAGTACTCTAATACCAAATTTTCAGATTTCTTGTTTATAATCACATAATTATAATAATATTTCCCAATTATAAACATATACATATCTACTTAAATCCTCATTGACTTAGGCCTCACAGATTTATGGTTCAGCGATTCTCATACATGACCAATCAAAAGTATTAAGACACAACTACAACTAAATCTTACAGAAGGACTTACATCAAACAACACTTGACTAACACATACTATCTATTCGCTTATTCATATCAAACTGAAGGGACACGACAATAAGACTTATAAATGACATGTTAATAGTTAAAATGCCTGGTAGAAGAAGGATTAAAAGAAGCTGGATGAGAGACCTCCTCTGCTAAATTAAAGTCTAGGACAGAGTGTTGCTGTGCACTTTCCTTCTCCATACCTATCATGTCTGATCTCACTTTTTATTCAGCACATTTGCTTATTTTCTGATAGATTCTAACAGGGATGAACGGAGAAAGATGAAGAAGTATTTCTTGTGACTGTTTTATAGTTGACTGTGCTATTAACATTTTTGTGATATGCTTGATTCTTGTATTTTTTATTTATTTATTTTTTTTTTTAATCTGTAACTTTATTGAAATAAAAAATATGTATATTAACAATAATATGGTTTGAAAATACTGTGATATTACTATACAAATGTTTTTATTATGCTGTAATCTAGTGTTTAGTCGTTTAATACTCTTTAAGTTGTTATCAAACGAATTTGATTAAAATCTAGAATTATTTTTGTGAGAATTAATAACTTCTCTTAATAAATTACTCATATTTTTTAGGAGTATCCCTTCTACATTAGACAGCTAAGCCAAAAGGGAATACCACACAGATATATAGACAAGTTTTATTTACAAATTTAATAATTTGTTAATTGTATTATTTAAATGATTTTGGTTAATCATTAAAATCATCAATTTAGAATTTTTGTTCTAAACACTGATTGAACAATGTATTTGAAGATAGTAATGATTGTTGAAAAATATAAAAAATACCTATGTATAATAATAAAAATAAAAAGAAATAAATTAAATTAAGCAGGAGATAAATGAATAAATAAGTAAACAAATAAAATGAATGAGATTATAAAACAATTCTTATGATAATCAGTTTAATTAGTTTCAATTTAACAATAAGTGTTTAGCCTTTTGTGTATGTAACGCTTAAGGGGACATTTGTTATAATTGTCTATTTATTTTATTAGTGGGTTCAGAGAGTCTGTAATTTTTCTTATGTATGTCTTGGTATGGGATAAAACTAGGTCTTATATCCGCGAAAGTTTCAGATCTGGAATCATTGTGGATATTTTTGTGTAGGAAGGGTAATTGTTAATTATTCTAATGCACAGGTTTAAAATTCTTTCGAGCTTTTTGTAAATAGTTAGAAAGTGTAACTCCATACAAGTGAAGCATAAGTAAGTTGTGATCTGATAACTGATTTATAAACGATACCACACAATGTCACAGTTTCATTAGGAAACAATGGAAAAATAATTGATCTATTAATTTACCACCTTTCTGAAATTGACTTTCGCAAGCGCATTTGACAATTTTTTTTTTCCTTTTTATCCTCTATTATTTTCATTTTTTTTTTCTTCTCTAAATATTGTCGACTATTAATTTATTTCAAATTAAATATATATATATATATATATATATATATATATATATATATATATATATATATATATATATATATATATATATATAATATTCAGTCAAACCCATGAACCCCTTCACAAGAAACTAGATCCTGACATTCCGACCTTTACATTTCTATCCACAGAACTACAACATGAGAACGTTCCTTCCTAGCTAAATCAGTTTTTGAATTATTTTCCTTTAAACATCCGAGCAACCTCTCTCACCACTTTTAAATACCTACATTTTCAGTATTTTCTCACTTCCCATAATGAGGCTATCTGAAAATACCACTTGCACTGGTGGTACCAATTATGTTTAGTGTTCTACAATTATTTATACTTGTTATCTCAACTTTTCCTTAAGTTTCATAATCGGTGTTAAATTTTATACAATTATATTCTGCCTTAATGTTCCCTATGTTGCTGACTTCACACCAACCTTTCATGACAAACTCCATTCCCACTCTAACCCACTAGTTTCAATCCTTGCTTCCTCTAAATCCCTGATAATCCTCCAAGGTGTCTGAAAAGAAGATGGCCCCGAGATCTAGCTTAGCACAGTCTTTGGGGAGCTGCCAATGGGTAGTATCCCTACGTGTGAATCATTTCTATATATATCTTGTATCACATTTACTAAATTTTTTTTTTTTACAGTTGTAAATACCACTGAATTTGTTTTAAAAAAAATTCATACAGTCACTAACTGTATTTATTTCATATCATTGTTCTTTTTTTATTTATTTATTTTTTATTTATATTAACTCTTTTTTTTCCTCATTAATTTTCTTGGTCAGATGTAGATATTATATTATGTCAATTTTTTTGTTATTCGTAGGGAACTTATGTCTCAGAATAAGGTTTTTATATCTTCTTCTTCTTATATATTTCTTACTTACTAATGCTGTCATATTTATTTTTATTATTGATTATTCTTATTCTTATCATTTTTTAAAACTAATATTGTTGTTTATTATTTTAACTAAAATTGTAATATTGTATTGATTGTTTAAACTAATTTTATTTGTTTTCAATTGATTTTGATTTTATCTTGCACTGATGAATGAGATGTTTAGTGCCAATAAAAATAATGTCCAATCAACCAAATTCTCTTCTGCACCATGGAAGGATAGATTTTCATTATGCATTACTCTGTGAAATGAAATATGTATTTAGTGTCTTTTGGAAAGAACTAGAATTTTCAAACACTTTGTTTTGTTTTTAATAATTAAAATACAAACATGTCAAGATATCAATGCCATAAAAAAAATATTCTATATTGATTCAACATTGATTTTAAAATGGTAATCGATATTTTGACATATTTATCTTCTAATCTCTAAGTTTTATAAAAATAAAAAAAATGCAAGATCTTTATAATGTGTTTGAAAATTTCATTTTTTTCTTTTCTAAAAGTTAATAAATACTACTAATAGTTTGATTTAATTCTGATTCATATTTAAGTTAAAGTTTTCTTCTGTGATGTGAAAATAAAGTTAATTATAAAGTATAAAAATCAAACAATTCTAGACTATATTGTAAATTAATTGGTTTAAAAATCAATTAATGAGGAACTTTTGTGCTTTCAGTAAAATATCCTAAAATGAATTTGGTAATCAATGTCTCAATTTTTATTTTTATATGATTTAAACTAAAATAATTGTTTCCATTGAAACAAATAATTCTTTTACCAACTTTAATATTTTTAAAAATTCCAAAATTGATTTTAACATGTGAGGTAATTGAAGGAAGAGTGTTGTGTGTGCACCAGATTTGCTTACAAGCGCTTTAAAAAAAGAATTAGAAATAATATTATTTCCCAAAGATATTAATCACACATTTAGTTTAATTCTAAATCATACTAAAACATTTTATTTCACAAGTTTTAATATAGTGTTATTAATATAGTAAAAAATAATTCTAGATTCTAATGAAAAAAGAATTAAATAAGTTGGTCTAATAATATTGAAATGAGAAATTTTCATGCTTCCTGTAAAATTTCCTAGAATGGATATAGTACTTTTTGGAGCTTAACATCTTGATTGTGTCTATTATATTACAAATAAATTTATAAAGACTTTAATATATATATATTTTGAATTGTTTACACCTCCTTTAATTACAATCCAACTGTAATCCAACGGTAACCTTTCATCACAAGCTATTCTAGATTGTCCTCCAAGGAAGCTTATGTATGTATATATATATATATATATATATATATATATATATATATATATATATATATATATTTTGAATTGATTTTACACCTCCTTTAATTACAATCTTTTATCCAACTGTAATCCAACGGTAACCTTTCATCACAAGCTATTCTAGATTGTCCTCCAAGGAAGCTTAAAAGAAGATGAAACCTCTTAACACAGAGTTGTCAAGAAATGCAAGCAGCAATGGATAGATACATCGCAATCTACAGTCGAATTTTATTTTGTACATAAACTTTCATTATCATTCAGTACAATTATAAATTTCAATGAATGAAATTAATGTTTATATTATGTATAAGTATGTGAATTATTTTCTATATGCTTTCAATGTATGTCTAGTAATGCCCAAAAATTCATTTGTTGTCTGTCTGTGACAAGTGTGAAAAAAATATAAAATAAAATTAGTGGAATAAAATAAAATAATCTGTTTAATTTTAATTCATTTAAATAATGTATTTATTCATATACATTGTACCCATATTTATTGTCAATTGTTATTTATTAATCAGGCTAAATTATTATTTGAGAAAGACATCATTCCATGTGAAACACCATTCCCACTCTAACCCACTAGTTTTAATCCTTCTTTCCTCCTCTATTCCTGATAATCCTCCGAGGCTTCTGTATAAAAGAAGGCTCTGAGAACTTTTGATTTAGAATAATTTAAGGAGTGCTGTCAATGTATTTCTACGTAAGTATCATGCCATATTTTTAGAAGTTGTTACAGCTGTTATTTTATTTAATCTAAATTTTAAGATTGTTTTATGTATGCAATTGAATATTTATGTTAATTAGTTTCATTCTAATAACTATTTATACCAAAATCAAAAGCTCAATGTCATATTTCTATATAGAGTGTCATAAATGTCTCATCATATTTTGAGACTGATAGTAGGCCATAACTGCTACAAAAATGTTTTTATGACCCATAGTCTGATTCCCAACGGTTTGGGAGGATGGGAGGAAAATCATATTTTGAGATTTTGCTCTCAAACCGTTAAGAATTAAACTATGGATCACATAAACGTTTTTGTTCCACATGAGATTTAATATCTGCTCCCACAATATGACTATAAATTTAAGGGACAAGGTGTATATATATATATATATATATATATATATATATATATATATATATATATATATATATATATATATATATATATATATATATATATATATATATATGATAAAAAAATATGGTCTGGGTATTTTTTAAGAGCTAACTCAAAAATATCGAAACATAATAGTGTCTAATTAATTAAGTTTTATCTGACATAATGATTAAAAAAATGGCAACAATGGTGTGATTTATTAATTCATTAAACATCAGTTTATACTATACTAATTGGAGGATGCTACAGTGGGAGTCATAAATTCACTTATCGAAAATTTAATTAAACACAGTTTAACAAGTTACTTACATCACACAGGCACATTTTATGTTCCCTATGAAGGATGCATAACCAAAGCTTTATGACTCCCTTTAAAAACCCCTATTGTCATCAACCAGGATTGAACCAGCAACGATATGACCTTAAGCTGGTTAGCCACTACACTACGGTTGAGCCACAAAATGGGTTATTGTGATAAAGGTGGCATAAGTGATAATAATAGTATGTATTTAGGGATAATAAAATAGGTTATAAAGATTTGTGGTAATTGTTTTAGAATTCAAGTGATTGAAAATATTGATAACGATGGAGTTTAGTTGACCAATGAGAATATTAGATGAGGAAGATGGTTGGGAGGGTGGGGTCATAAAAAAACACACACACTAACAAGTCAAAAAAACACACACACACCACACACACACTTACAAGTAGTACTTATTTTTAATTTTGTGCTGACGCCACCTCAGCCACCCTAATATAGACAGTTAGACTTCAGTTATTTCGCACTGCTTCTTGCATCGGGAAGAGAGTTTCTATATTAAAAAGTGTCCCTTTAGTGTGGTAATCCTAGTTACCAGTGATTTATTTCGATTCGTGTCCTTTTAAAAGAAGAATTGAGTCAAAAATGGTGGTTCTCTTCCATTTTAGAACGTATCCTGGTTACAATAAATGTCAATTGTTAAGAATCCTAACAAGAAATAAAAATAAATAAACAAGATAAAAGAAATAAAATAAAATTTTGTGCTGAAGTTTCAGCCTACATTATGAAAATATTCATAATGTCTTAAGTTAATTGAATGACCCAAAGTGTGAGCTGAAAGTCCACATGCGAAGTGCTTGCAGCTATCCTTGTAATTGCCCTGTTTTTGAGAAAGTTCATCAAGTTCGATATCTTGGAATTGTTCTTGATTACCGATTAAGATAGAATGCGTATATATCTAATGTCACTGCTCAACTAAGGAAATATTTTTATGTATTACATAAGTTAAGAGGTATTTTATCAATCAATAAATTAAGATTAATTTACTTTGCATATATTCAGTCGCTGATTCAATATTGTTCATTGATTTGGGGGAATTCTTTTGCTGCACATCTCATTCAGCTTGAGATTGTGCAGAGAAGGGTTATTAAGGTGATTTTGGGTATCAATAAAAGACCCCCATCAATTAATATATTCTCGGACCTTAATGTAATGTCTGCAAAAAAATTATACGTGGTCTCAATCATGAAGAAGCTGTGTTTTAGAAGGGATGAGCTAGTCGGGAAGATTGACCATTATTTTTCTACAAGACTGAAAAATTACTTTAGTTTAGTTGTGGTAAGACCAAAACATACCTGGTCGACACACCATACTTGTTATTCCATTGCTACTGTTTACTTTAATATTCCTCCAAATTGTAAATTTTCTCACACAAATCCTCCAAAGTATTCAAATTATTACTACAATTTTAAAATATGGAAGAAATCCCTCAGTGAACAAAAAATTGCTGAATTATTGAATTCAAATTACTTAACGCTATAGAAATGTCCTCAATGCCAGCCTGCATCATTGTATTGTTTCTGTGTACTGTGTTGCTGTTTTTTATTTTACTTTTATTAAATTGCCGCAGGTGAACTCCTTTCCCACACACGGGCTCATCTTAGTGGGCTAGTGACTTCTACTTGCACTGTAAAATGTCTGTATTTTGATTTAAATAAAGAAGTTATTATTTAAAAAAAAAATCCTTTAAAACAATCACAAATGGTATAATTGGCAAGTTTTCTCCCAATAATATTTTAGTAATAACATTGGTTTAATCGGCTTTCAATAAAAGGAAAAGGTTATCAAGATATTATTCAGGATAATTAGATGAATAATTAGAGAAAAGAAGCATCCAAATAAAAGATTTTTGTTTTTTTAATGTTCGAAGCTTAAGTTTCAGCTTGTCCAGGTGGGTTGACAAACTTTTATTTAATGATATAGTTCATTTAATAATTGTTTAAATTTTATCATTTCATTTGTTAAATTCGAACCGCAGGACAGGAATACTTGACATATATTATAATAATTGAAACATCTATGTGCCAACTTTTTTATCTTCTTTTTTCTCAATAGTTACAAAAAAACTTACAATATTCGGAACATTTGTCAGCCACACTGCACTACGACGATGTTTTGCATATTGCCTATATTAGGAGTAAATATTTATTAAAGTGTTAAAGAATTGATTACCTAAAGTTTCAATAGAAACATGTGTTTTATTAAATAAACTATCATATTATTATCAACGAAAATCAATTATTTTTTTCAGCTTTTTATCATTCTTCGTCAACTATTACAATTGTGTGTATAAAACAATATTTTTACGAAGTGACAATGGTTGAGTGTTTGTATATATGAGAGAAGTTGGTTGAGGGTGCATTCAATTTAACACACAATTAAGCGTAAACTTAATTTATTGGTGCCGACGTTTCGGCCTAAATTATAGGCCTTCTTCAGGGTGGTTGTGTGAGCTGAGAAGACGTTGGGACTGACGGCACCAATAAATTAAGTTTACGCTTAATTGTGTGTTAAACTGACTGCACCCTCAACCAACTTCACTAAAAAAAAAACAACAATATTTTCTTTAAAATCATTAGCTTTCCAACAGTATATTACACATCCATATTACTCTTTTTATGTTCAAAAACGCAAACATTCTAAAAATTTTTTTTTCTCTTTTCTCTTTTAATAAGATATACAATTTATTCTACAATATATATCTTATTAAGATGATATGGTTATTTATAGGTAATGTTAAAAATTAAAGATATATTAAAAAGACATTTTCAATTTCTGCATTGAAGCACTTTCAGGCTATTTCAATCATAATGAAACTTAAATCAAATTAAAGCTCATTAAAATTTACATCCATTGATCAAAATCGTTACAGCCGTTTTTGAGAAAATCGTAAAAAGGTCCAAAATACATGGTATAAAGAGCTCTTCTGTTTCTCAGATTTTGATGAAAAAGTTGCTGAAACCTTTAGAGATTATAGTTATCTTAAATATGTAATTTCAGTTTCATACGACTTTTCGTTTTCACGCCAGACTTACCACACACACACACACTGAGCTTTTTGCGGGACTTGGTCAATTTGACTCAGGGAATCCTAAAACTTGTATTTCCGGTGAAAACTGGAATTAAAAAATAATCGCGATCGCAGTACTCTCCCTTACTATATATTTCATATATACGCAAGTGAAAGTAAAAATTTAATAAATTTTACATTTTTTTTTTATCTTTTTTATTTTAACGGCATAATAGGGTATTATTATAGGATATTTATAACATATATATTCCAATAATAATACTGCAGTACAGTACTGTTTTGCGGGTTGCCTAAGCTGTAGCTCTAGGAGTAAACACATCATCACAATTATAATATATAGCTGTAGTTATAGTGATCTTGAAACTTTATTCAAATGTTTTTTTTTTTTTTAATTAAGGCTTAATAATAATTTTGTTTATAGCATAACGTAATTGTTAAATGATTCTACTAATATGGTTTGTCAATGGTGACGTAAATAAATAATTAAAATTAAAAAAAAACTAGGTTTATGAAGTATTAAAATCATAGAAATATTTACCCAGTAGGGATCTACTGCATGAAGCCCAATAGAGCAACGTTAATCTGAAAAAAAAAGAAAAAAGTATAATAAAAATCTTTTATTATTTTTAAAAAAAATTATTATCTAATTTTTCGAATACTCTTCTTATAAAGTACCTTTAATCTTGTAGATCTAAAAAAAATAACCATATCATCTTATGCGCATTGATAAAAATATTTTTAAAAAAGAAATAATAAATATATAAGTTGAACGAATTCGATAACCAACTAATGGAAAAAAGAGCAAACATATTTTTTATGCAATATTTGTGTTTTTGAACATTAAAACAAACCTATTCTTCCTTGCACATATTATTTAGTTCTACAGTCTTTTCTTCATGACCGTTTCTTCTCTGTCCGACAGGGTTCAGAGACCTCATCAATAAAACCAATCTGTGCAGGTGTTCCCCAAGGTTCTATCCTGGCCCCACTTCTCTACCTTATATACACTTATGACTTACCAACAGACCAAAACATCCTAACTGCGACATATGCCGACGACACTGCTATTATTACGAGAAACACAGACCCAATACAGACCAGTATGACATTACAACACCACTTGGACAATGTACAAAACTGGTGTAAGAAATGGAAATTAAAAATTAACCATGACAAGTCACAACATGTTACATTTACTTTAAGACACGGAACCTGCCCTCCAGTTTATATAGACAACCACCAGATACCACAAACAAATACAGTAACGTACTTGGGACTAATCTTTGACAAAAGATTGACATGGGGCCCACACGTCAAAACAAAACGCAAAACTTTAAACTTTCGACTCAGATTATTATATTCGATACTACATAAACACTCTAAATTACGCATAAGACAGAAGCTTAACGTATATACTTATTTATTAAAACCTATATGGACTTACGCATGCCAAATTTACGGACCTGCTAAAAAGACACACATTCAAAAAATACAAACCTTTCAATCCAAATTTTTAAGACTGACAACGAACTCACCACCTTATGTTTCAAACGATACTCTTCATACCGACTTACGCATTCCGACTGCAACAAACCACATTCGAATGTCGTACAAAAGATTTTACGACAAACTACATGGACACACTAACCAATTTGTTCAAAATATGGCTACAACTGACATCCCTGACATAACTCGGCGAAGACTGAAAAGGAGTTGGATGAGGGACCTCCTAGCCTAAAATAATAGATCCTGTTTGAATGTCAGGAGGATGCACCACTGGGTGCTGTCTCCCTCATGCCTAACCATGCCATGTCTCCTTGTTTATAAAATCCCATTTGCTTATTGTAAACATTTTACAGGTGCAAATAAAATCATTAAGAAAAAAAAACAAAAAAAAAAACATTAAAACAGTAATACACATGTATAATATACATGAATTACATGTATAATATACGGATTAGAAAACTAAAGATTTTAGAAAAAAATATTATCTTATACAGAAAATTGGAAAAATTAACGGAGAGCGATGAAACGCCTATAAACCTAATTTCTGGATGAATTCGCATAGAATGGCCCATCTTTAACTTTTTATTTGATTAGGAGTGCGGTCATCAGAAAGAAACACACATTTAAACTTAGTACTTATTTTAATTTCATAAGTACTACGTTTTAATGGGGTGTTTCTTTCTGATGACCGCACCCCCAACCATCTTCCTCACCTAATATTCTCAACGGTCAACTAAACTCCATCATTAACTTTTTATTGGGTTGTAAAATAATTTCGTAGGGTTTTTTACTGGTGATTTAACTGAAAAATTCAGATACTTGTAAAATTGTTAATCAATTATATATGAGCCATTTCGATCTATTACATTTTGTCATCTCTCAGGTAATTTTTAATTCCTTCCTCCCTGAAAGTTTGCGGTGAACTCGGAATTTTGCGCAATGAACTTAACTCTGAGCGTTTTGCAGCCCTTGAGTGAATTAAAGTGTTTCCCGTTAAATGAGTTTTGAAGGGCCTGAAATAAGTGAAAACCTAATGCCGCTAGGTCTGGTGAATAGGGTGGGTGGGGAATCCAACCTCAGCCAAACTCCAATCATTTCTGCCGGGTCCGCAAAGACACGTGATATAAAACTATGCCTATGCGACTAGTCAATGCTGGACGCTATTGATCAACCGCTTTCTTTAATTGTTCAAACTGGTCACAGTATACTGGAGACTCCGGGTTGTCTGTGACAATCGCTTGAATAAGGTCTTCATCAACAGTTGAAGGACGACCCGAGCACTTTGTGACTTCAAAGTCAAAATTCCCGGTTCTGAACCGAGCAAACCACTTTCGGACTGTGCTTTCTCCTAAGGTATCATTGCCTTACACACTGCAAATTCTGCTAACCCTCTGTGCAGCGGATCATTAAACGACGAATATTTTTTACTCTATCATATTTAGCAAGCAAAATACCACTTCAAGATAAGGAATCTCGGTTAAAACTGGTGCATAAAAGCATTTAAAACTAATCCTTTTTTAGAATATGTAAACAATATTGACTAAGTAAGCATGTTTTTATGAACACAGAGATGATTAAATTGAAATATTGAATAACGCTACAAACTTATTTTGCAACTTAGTATATTCAATCCAGACGGTAGTGCGGTAGACGCATCACATTTTTTCCCTACTCCACTCACTTACTCACTTGATCCTGCTATTCCCAGGAATGGAGATAGCAATCTCCCATCAATCTTAAACCTCCTCCCTCCCTAATACCGGAGTTGATGATGATGCTGACCACAAAGACACCAAGTCCTCGAAGCTAGAACCTCAAACCGATTGTTAGTATTCTTCAGAACTCAAATCCGTGAGAGAGGTTCCTTTCAGACCGGATTTTCCTTGACGACTTATCACATTTCTATATATAGTCCTCTATTTTTATTACACTACGCTTGTTTGTCTGTTTTTGAAAAAAAAAACAATACGAACAGAGCCATAGCTAGACCTACAACATACAGTCGAACCCACCCACACACACACACAACCGCACACACACACACACACACACACACACACAGAGGCCTTTTTCGGTATTTGGTCATTTGGACTCAGGGGACCTTAAATCGTGTATTTCCGTTGACAACAAGTATTCAAAAATTTTCTCGATCGCAATACTTTTCCTTACTTTTTATTCCATATACAGGTAAGTGGAAGCAAAAAAGTGGCATTACTTTCGTTTATACTTCCTTGAAAGTCTTCCTTTCCTTTTATAATTTTCATTCCATATATTCTCAAAATAGGAAATACTTTGCCTCTCTCTCTCTCTCTCTCTCTCTCTCTCTCTCTCTCTCTCTCTATATATATATATATATATATATATATATATATATATATATATATATATATATATATAAATATATATAAATGGCAGTGTGGTCTACTGAATAGAGCGGTCAATAGTTCTTCGGGTCATGGTTCCGAATCTAGGTAGTAACAGAATCTAGGAAAATTATTCATCTTGGTATTTCAGCCATCATGGGGTGGCCATTGTTGAAACAATCTCATGGGTACACCTTGTCTCTATATAGTAGTTACCAAAAATTAAATGGTCTGTGTTTGATTGTGTATATGGTAAGACAAGAAGTCATACAAAACTAAGATTTTAAGTGTAAGATTTAAGTATGGTATTTAGTAAAAGAGACATTTTGTACCATACTTTTCGCACTTTCCAACACCGTCTCTAACGATTTTGATTAAAATCACTAAAAGGACCTGACATCAAAATCTTGCTTCATTATTTTGATAGGTTGACGAACAATTTTAGCGAGGAAAAATTAGCGATATAGTCAGGAGATGATCCGTGCGATGAGATAGTTCAGTTCTAACGGAACTTTCTTTGTCACTCCCGATCATTAGTATTGAAGAATGATAAAAGATATCATAGATAACATTACAGATGTACTGTGCCTCTCTTCACAGCAAAAATGTGATTTCTTGTAGTTTTTAGTTTATTATTTTCAATAATAAACCTTTTTAATTGATCCAAAAAAAAAGAAAAAATGACATACGTAGAACCCGAATGACAAAAATAGAATCCGTTTGTTCCCTGAAACAGCTACTGGACCATTTTTTTTAAATTTGGCACAAAATTAGCAGGTCATTCAACGATGAGCCAATTCGTTTTAAAATATTGACTGATTAAAAATGATTCAATTCAATAACTCTTATTGAACATTTTTATTAGAGTTTGCTAACTAATAAACCGCGAATAATTATTTAAAAAAAATACCGTTAAATACATCCAAATTCTGTTATTTATTAAGATAGATTGCAAATTTTAATAAGTATTAATACAATCTGCCACTATCTTGGGCTATAACTATTAGAGGTAAAAGAAGTCTTTCATTCGATATGTACAAAGTAAAATAAAAATAAAATAAAATAAGTTAACCTAAATAAAAGTTGCAAAAAAAAAAAAAAAATAAATAAAATAAAATAATTATAATCTTGGCCACATTTATACCTATACACAATATTTACATACTGCCCCTGGGAAGTAATGAGTTTTAGAATAAAGGCACTGCAACGAACAAAAAAGAGGATAAGGAAACTAAAATCTTGTCAATTAATATGCAACTCCGTTATTTTCAAATTAATACAAAGTTATTACTTATAGCGGTAATAGCTTATCTATTAAATGTTATCGGTAACAGATTATCTATAGAACTGTATACATATTTTTTTCTATCTTCAAAAATAACTGAGTTATGACCGTATTAAAGGGGTAAAAGTTTAATTTTTTCTTTTTTTCCTTTTTTTAATCACTATTCGCGTTTTAATGGTTTAAAAACACTAATAATTTTATTATCTATCTTGGATGGACGCTTGGAGTTACAAGCGTAAATACATATATAGGCCTTATTTCATTTTTTTTTTTTTGTTTATAGCTCTTAACTGATTTTAAACCTCTAGACATACTTTTCTCTGTCTTCAAAAATAACTAAGTTAAGTTAAATAACTAAATATTTATAGGTAAAATTTCAATTTTTTTCTTTTCTTTTTTTTTTTATAACCATTCGCGGTTTCTTAGGTAAAAAATCTGGTGCGGGCAACACACGACTTTCACATACATCAATTTGTAAAATCAATGAAAAAATTTTTAAATAGAGTTAGAGTTAAAAATACGTAAAACTATTAAAGAATTAAATAAATTTAATTTATATAGAAACATGTGTTTTATTAAAAACTCTTTTATTTTATTATCTAAAATCTTTAGCTTTCCAACGGTATATCATACATGTATATTACTGCTCTTATGTTCAAAAACGAAAAATTGCATTAAAAAAATATTTTTTTTCTGTTTTCTCCTTTAGTTGGGTATCGAATTTATTCAATTTATATATTTACCAGTTTTTCATCATCGTTAACAAGATAATCTAGTTATTATTATTGAACCTACAAAATTAAAGGTACTTTAGGGGAAGAACATTTAAAATATCGGTATTTAAGCCCTGTCAGACCATTTTTATCCAAATAAAACCTACATGATATTAAAGCCCATTAAATTTTACATCGATATAGCGAGTTTAATCAAAATCGTCGGAACCGTTTTCGAGAAAATCGAAAAAAGGTGCAAAATGCATGGTATAAAGTGCATCTTCTGGTAAGCTCATTTTGATGAAAAAGGATTTGAAGCGTCTCGGGCGTATAGTTGTCTTAAATATGAATTTTCAGTTTCATAGGACTTACTGTTTCCGCCCGGGAGTTACCACACACACACACACACACAACACACACACACACACACCACACACACACACACTCACACACACAGACCTTTTTGCGAGACTTGGTTGTTTGGACTCAGGGGACCCTAAAACGTGTATTTCCGTTGGAAACTGGAATTCGAAAATTTTCACGATCGCAATACTTCCCCTTACTATATATAGTAAGTGAAAGTAAAAAATCTGATACCTTTTTCTCTACCTTCAAAAATAACTGAGTTATTGAATTTATGTCTTGGTATTTTGTGATAAATTAAAAAAATATATATATATTAAAAAAAAAATAATTAAAAAAAATGCATCTAGCGGTTTCAGAGAAAAGCCTTGGAAGTGGTACGCCATACGGGGAACAGCGAGCAACTGGTCTTTTTTTTTATTTTTTATTAGGAAACAACGTACCTTGAAACGAAGCCCTAAAATCTAGGGGGGTATTTTAAAAAAAAAAAGAATGCCTGTTACAAAGGTTCATTATTGAAAATAATATATTAAAACCAAAGAATTTATCTACCGACCTGCTAAATGTTCAAGATGTACACTCCTATATTATCCAATTTTATAAATAATTGGCGATAATTCCGCTTTACTGATTAATCTTTATTTATTTTAATCTTTTGTTTTATTGTTTATTTTTTAAAATTCCTAGTCTTCTCACACCATTGTTAATAAGAATTAATTATTATGTTTTGATTAGACACAATTATATCTGAATTGTGCATATCTGTTCTTCTCAAGGGACCCTGTTTGACAAACAAAATTATTTTCTACTCTACTTCAATACTTCCAAAGTGATGGCGGCAAAAGCTAGACTGAAATGCTGGAAATTCATGATTCTATTTTAATATGCGGTTTATCAAAAGCAAAAAACATTTTTAATATTTACACGGATAAGAGTTCGGGGCTCTTCTAACCCATCAATTTTTTTTAGCATCTAATCCTTACAGTTCAAAATCCTTAAACCTCATTACTCTCTAACGAATACAACGATGGAGGCGGGGCGTTGCCTAGCCACTCAGATGACCATAGAAAAAATAATGACGAGTTCAAGTCTCGGTGCTGACGGGGCTTTTATCTCGGCATTTATCTCCCGCCCTCACCTCCTGGCCCGAAATACTCCGGTATAGCCTTCAAAGGCGAGGTAGGGGTGAAGAAAAAAAAGAAAAAAAATACACCGACCTACAAACAAAGACCTAAATGTTCCATATTTTGTTGATTTGGCACGAACCGGATAAAAAAATCCTATCATGACCAACTCCATTTCCAGTCTAACCCACTAGTTTCAATCTTTTCTTCTCCTTCAATTTTGGATAATCCTCCAGGCCGTTTGAAAAGAAGTTGACCCCTAGACCTTCTGGCTTAGGATATTTTTAGTGTTCTGCTGATGGGAAGCTTCTCTACATGTGGATCATACTTTTTTTATTTTTAGTCCTATTTACTTGTATTAATGTATAATAAATATTGTAGTTATTTATTTATTGATATTTAAAACTGTATAAGTTAATTCATCTAGTTAATAAGCTGTGAGATATAATACATGGAGAAGATATGAAGAGAAACTGCCTATTGGCAGCACTCCATTAGGTAATCTAAACTAGAAGGTCTCGATCTTCTTTTCAGACGCCTCGGAGGATCGTCAGGAATAAAAGATTAAAACTAGTGGGTTAGAATGGGTGCAGAGTTTGTCATGAAAGGATTGATACCTGGTTCGGGCCCAAATCAGCAACATATGGAACAAAGGTCTTAATAGATGAGTTTATTTGTGACAAAGTAAAGAGCGTTGAGGATTTTGGATTCTACTCAGTAAGTCGAGGTGGTGATGTGTCTAAACATAAAATTTTATTTTTGCGTCATGTAACGTAACATTAATTTGGATAGAAAACATCAATATTGAATAGTAGTAGTTGAAAGATTCGTCCTTAAAGACAATCATAGACAATTGGGATTTAGATAAGTGAAATAGATCACTCGATGAGGAATTGATTGATCTTTTTTATTGAGGAATCGACTCACTTGATAAAATCCCATTGCTCTAGGATAATAGATTGTGTTTACAGACCCAAGAGATATACGTGTTACAATAAGTGATTCTAAAACTGCAGACTGGACAGTGTGAATTGGAATGAGCGTTAATTAGCAGTAATTAACGTAATTAATTATAACGACGTTACTTAATTATCACAAAACAACCAACAAAACTACAGCCCCTTAATCTTTAAGTATTTCTGAGTAATTTTAACTCGAATACTATATTTCTGTTATTTCATTCATAGTGCGATCCCTGGGTAAGGAGACCTTCACGTTCACCCCATTTCTAGAAAATGGGTACCCAAAAACCGGAGAAAAAACCTGGAGACTTGGCATAATCACCTTCATGCATGTATATTGATCTAAATGTAAGAATCTCAAATGTAATGCACATAAGACTGTTGATGGTTAGTACTGCGTAGGATTCATTATTACTTTCACATATCTACATAGGAAATATAGAGTAAGGAAAATTATTGCGAAAATACTACATAAGTATATAACATATAAGAGAATATTATATATTATATATACTTATATATTATGAAGTGGCTCCTACCTGCTATACGGAGGAAATATTTTCTCGGATCATACCTTTACCAAATCATAAACTCCCAGCATCCTCCATACATTCACAGCATCCTTAAATTTAAATCCTCAGCCCACTCTCTCGAAACTAGATCCCGCCCTTCCGACCTTTATATTCCCACCCATCGAACTAAATCTTTTGATCACTCCTTTTATATCCGTTCTGCAACCCTCTGGAATTCTCCACCTACTCATATTCGCCATGCTTCTTCCTTTCCCTCATTCAAATCTCACCTTTTCCAACATCTTTTGGCATCCTAAATAACTGCACAACAAATGTGAATCTGCAACTGACTTATTTTAATTTTTAATTCCTTCAATCCTATTAGTAGACTTTAGGAGATTTCTTTCTTGTGTGTTTATTATCCATACTTTTTGTACATGAATGTATATAAGTCTAGGTAGTGTTTAATTTTTCTTTTTTGCACATTTGTAAATAAAAATTAATTTTATTGTTTTTTGACCAGACATATATATCTACTTTTCATTTTTGTTATTCTTAAGGGACATAGTCCCAGAATAAAGTTTTTGTATTATTATTGTTATATATACTTAGATAAACTCTCTCTCTCTATACATACATATATATATATATATATATATATATATATATATATATATATATATATATATATAGATAGATAGATAGATAGAGAGATAACTGTTTTTTTATTTTTTTTATTTCAGCATATTACAACAAAAATATAACATATAAAAAAACATTAATAGAACTATGGTCTTTTAGACCGTCTAGTTCGGAGCCGACCTGTTCAATTTTACAATTTATACAACAGTAACTATTTATACATATACAATACAATACACAATAACAGTAAAACAAACTCACTCACTGATTCAACTATATCATTATCAGGCTCAAAACAACAAAACAATAATAATAAACAATTTTATATATATATATATATTAATATATTATAATTTTTAAATATAGTTAAATTCTTTTATAAGTTTATATCTGTAGGGCCATGCTATTTTACAATATTTATATACAGCCATCCAGTTCTGTCCATTAAGATAGTTTATTACTTCATCGGTGTTTAAATAATTCTTTCCGAAACACCTTATTCTAATTCCAGAAAAATGGGACATGTGGCGAGGAAATGAAACGTATTTTCTACTTCTTTTCTATTACAAAGAAAACAAATCACATTGTCATTTGACCAAAATCTATCATAGTTGAGGTATACTAATTCACATCTAACTATAAATATATATCTATATCTATATATATATATATTGCGATGTTTTAAATTTTAATAAATTTTAAACGCTTAAAATATATGTTTGAATCAAACATCTTTCTGACTTTGTTAATATAAAATTCATGGTATAAAGTGGCTATTCTGGTTTGCCGTTTTTGATGAAAAGATTGCTGTAACATCTCAGGTATATATATACTTTCCTAAAGTTTTGATTTTATTTTATTTCTTGATGTATTATTATTTTTTATTTTTTTTGGAATTCAAACAAAATAGTTACAACCGTTTTCGATAAAATCATTTTATTGATTTCACATACCTATATATGTAATATATAGTAAGGGAAAGTATTGCGATGGTTTTAGGGTCCTTTGAGTCCAAATATCCAAGTCCCGCAGAAATGTCTGAGTGTCCATGTGTTTGAGGTAAGTCCAGCACAAAAACGAAAAGGTGCTCTAAAATGAAATTTAATATTGGAAAGTAGTAGTTTATACCACTCATTTTGTATCTTTTTGCGATTAACTCAAAAACGGCTCAAACGATTTTGATTAACCTCTCTATATCAATGTAAAATTTAATGGGCTTTAATGTGATATAAAATATATTATAATTGAAATAGTCTGACAGGGCTTAAGTGGCTTTTTTTTTTCTCTAAAGTACCTTTAATTTTGCACATCCTAAAAATTTCACCATATCGTCTTATCACCATTGACAAATAACGGCTTAATATACAAGTTGAGCGAATTTGATGACTAACTAAAGGATAAAAGATAAGAATATTTTTTAAATGTAATTTTTTTTTTTTTATATCAAAAACAGTAGCATAGACTTATAATATACTGTTGGAAAGAGAAATATTTTAGAAAAAAAACATTATCCTATATACAAAGTTGTAAAAGGTAATGTTAAGTGACGTATAGAGCATAAACTTATCACTGATTATTATACCTAAGGATTTAATATAGGTATATTATTTCATCTAAATCATATGTTTACAATAAAACTGAATAAAATTTTTATTTAAATTAACTTATTTTTTTTGTCATATGATTTAAGTTTATGTAATTGTTCTTGAACTGATTTCAACAGTCGGCATTTAAGCCCTGTCAGACCATTTCAATCAGAATTAAACCTACATCATATTAAAGCCCATCAAATTTTACATCAATATATAGAGTTTAATCAAAATCGTTAAAGCTGTCTATAAGAAAATCGTAAAAAGGTCCAAAATGCATAATATAAACTAGATCTTTCGGTCCGCTGAATTTAAGAAAAAGTTTCGGTAACGTCTCGAGCGTATAGTTGTCTCAAATATGAAATTTCAGTTTCATAGCACTTTTCG
The DNA here is from genome assembly GCA_023052935.1 of Piezodorus guildinii. Taxonomy (NCBI): domain Eukaryota; kingdom Metazoa; phylum Arthropoda; class Insecta; order Hemiptera; family Pentatomidae; genus Piezodorus; species Piezodorus guildinii. The sequence continues at coordinate 183,964,218 of CM041293.1, read as the reverse complement.
TTTTCGCCCGAGAGTTACCACACACATACAGACCTTTTCGCGGGACTTGGTTATTTGGACTCAGAGGATCTTAAAACGTGTATTTCCGTTGAAAACTGGAATTCGAAATTTTCACGATCGCAATACTTTCATAAATAGTTAAGCGAAAGTAATAAATCAATGATTTTTAAACTTCTTGTAAAATTTCTTAGAATGGTTGCGTTTGGAAAGAAGGTCTTGATCCTTCATTGAGGAAACAATAACTAAATAATTACCTTTTTTTTAGTATTCATATTACATTTCTTTCATATGCCGAATTATGTTTAATTAAAAAAATTAATCCTAATTACTCTGACGTATGTAAAGTTATTTCCATAAATATACATGCTAAATGATGTTTTTTGTATGAATTTATTATGTAAAGGATTATTGAGAAGAGAAACTCATTCCTTATTAATACAAGCCTAGCATAACAACGAAACAATATGCCTGAGATGTTACAGCAACTATTTCATCAAAATCGCCCAGTTTTAATTTTGTGAATTATAGTATAATTTTTAGATTTTTTCATTAAAATTATTTTTTTACTGTTATTTATTTAACGCCCCTTTATGCTGCTGTGGCTAATCGGACGATGCTACAGTGGGAGTCCTAAATTTCGCCTATCCAGGTTTAATTAGGGTAGGGATCTTTAAGGAGTACCTGATATCGCACAGGCGGAAACCCATAAAAAGGTGGTCCTGACCTTTTAACGTCCCTCCCGAAGGACGGCATAACTGAGGATTTTTTACTCCCATTATTCCTTAGTAAGATTGTTTTGATGTCCTAGCGCCATCAGGCGAGTTTGGACCGGCGAGCCTGGGTATAGATGGTTGCTATGCAAGGCACTAATCCATGGGTCAGAATTTTAGGGAAGACATTTTTTTAAAAGCTATTTTTCGTTATTGTGTATTAGTAAAGAATATCGTTTTGCCATGAAAAAAAAATCCACTAAATATACAAGTTGAATTAAATTGGAAATTAACTAAAGGAGGAAAGAGCAATAATATTTGTTTAAGTATTTTTTTTAAGCATAAGAATGGTAATACAGATGTATAATATACCGTTGGAAAGCTTAAGATTGAATAAAATATGTTATCTAATATACAAAGTTGTAGATGGTAATGCAAAGTGACGAATAGAGCATAAACCTAAGTGATTATTGTACATAACAATTTTATCTTATGTTATTTAATATAAAAAAAACATGTTTTCAACGAAACTGAAAATAATTCTTTTAAATTTTTTCAACAATAACAAAAAGCTAATTTAAGTCACTATTATCAGGACTATTTGGATATATATAATTAAGCTTTGGATCTCTAGTAAACCATCTTATGCCTCTCACATGCAATCCTTACAACCCAAATTCTGAATGTCCACAAATTAAATAATTCATACTGACCTTATGATCCCATATGTTGTAGATCTAGACTGGAATAGATCAAGAATAGATGGAATTATTCTGAACTCCATGACCACACAAACCCACGTGCCCGTAACGTCTCATTTCCATCTATTCTTGATAACCTTCTGAAGCGATTGAAAAGAAGGTGGCCTCAAGACCTACTCACTTAAAATAGTAAAGTGTTATCAACCGTCTGTTCTTAAATAAGCCATTTTCACGGCATTTAGTCTTACTACTCAATTACTTCTTTTATTTCTTAAGTACTGCATTCAAAGACAGGAAATGCGTGTTATTATTATTAATGTGCGGCTTCTATCAAGAAACCTAATAAAAATTATTTTTCTTAGGACGGTTCTATACGAATATGTAACGTGGTTACTTACTTTGAAGGATGAACAATACCTTAAGGTTTATGAAAATAAGGTACAGCTTAAAATATTTGGTCCAAAGAGGGACGATGCCACTCGGGAATTCAGAAGGTTGCACAACGCGGAATCGCGGAGTTCATACCCTGTGAGTATAATTGAGTTGATAGCATCGCGAAGACTCGAATGGGCGTGTAAAGTTGTTGGCCTAAGTGAAGAACGGATTCCTAAAAAGTTGGAATTCGCTGAATCGACTGTTACGAAAGCTAGGCCGAAGCGTCGATGGGAGGATTATTTGAAGTCTGTTCTCGAGGGCTTGGGATTGAATGGTGAACGTTGGACGGATATTTGTAGGCTGTATTTAGTGGTATCGGCATCCAACCTTCGGCTTCGGTAGGCCTATTATTTTATTATTAAGAACTCTTTTTAAGAAATAGATATTATGTCATGTTTGACCTCTAATCGTTTCATAGAAATGTGCAATCTTATATCAAGAGAGCACTTAAAAAAAAAAAAAAATAGTTGATCTGTATATTTCAGTCACAAATTATCATAGATGTAATTCCAACGGAGAATTCAGAAGGTAACACATCGCGGAATTGCGGAACTTGTACCCTGTCAGTATAATTGAGTTGATAGCATCGCAGAGACTCAAATGGTCGTGTAAAGTTATTGGGCTCAGTGGAGAACAATATGGTATTCGTTGAACCCATTGGTAGATTTCCGAGAGATAAGCCGAAGCGTCGATGGGAGAATTGTCTTAAGTCTGATCTCAGGGGTTTGGGCTTGGACGGTGACCATTGGATGGATCTGTGTAGGCAGTAATTAGTGGGTTCAGCATCGGGCCTTCGTTATTCGTCGCATAGTATCGTTATTTATGTAGTACAGCTGTAAATTAGATATATATATATATATATATATATATATAAAATAATTTCTTTTTTAGGATTTTGACAGATTTACAACTTCAAACGGCTATAACTGATTAAAAAATAAAATAAAAATTATCAAATGTAATACTAAAAACATTTTCATAGAATTCAGGATATATTCTGTAATGTAAATGCTAAGTTGCGTAACTTGATGTTTTGCTGCGTTCGCTTCATTGTGCGCCGTTCCCATGACATTACATATAGTTATGACAATAAATAATTATACAATTATTTGCGTTAAAGCCATATAATTTTAGTTAAGGTATTTCTAAATCAATATATTACTTCTAATTAGCGTTTATTCCAAAGCCTCATAGGGAATGAAGATACTGATGGAGTGGTGAAGTGGGATACCCCGCTAGATCGGGAGACGTCCTCCGGCCTTGACATGTCCCAGGGTGGGGACAGTTCTGCAGCCGTCCTCTTCAGTCGAGGGAGTAGAAGGCGAAGGAGAGGATGTCGAGGGGGCAGCTGAGGCAGTATGTCGTCAGCACAGTCAGTGAGTTAGTTTATATACATATACGTGTATATATATATATATATATATATATATATATAAATATATACACTAGTGAACCTTGCACGGGTGCAATTTGAATGAGGTGTCATTTGTATTTAAAAAATCTCTGTCTGACCGATTTAGAGTTTATCGCTTTGTGAGTTTTATTTTATCGTGACGAAAAGAAAAAAAGGTTTATTTTATTTTATAAATTAAGACATGAGCAGATTTGAACAAAATAAAATAAAATTATTTAACGATGACGAAAAATTTGATTGCTACTAATTTGATTAGAAAACTACATAAATAATAACGGTTCCTATTTTATTCGGTTTTTTATTATTTCATATTTCAAATGAACAATTGAAATTACATTCTAAAAGTTAAATTAATTTTTAATTAGAATATTTAGTTTACAGTGAAACATCCATTATCATGAAATAGTATTAAATTTAAAATAATATAACAAGATGCCAATTATACTAAGGACTTAGTTACAATGCGGTACGTAATATTGTTTCTAAAGATGTTGGGCACTAAAAGGAAGAATATAACTTGGACGATCCTCTACATTTCATTATTATAACCTTCCTCTTTACTAATAACATATGTATATAACTTCATTTCCATCCAACAATTTATATTAGCTTGTGGGATTTCTTTGATTGCATATTACCTTCTTTAAAATCTTGTGCTTTCCAAGGGTACATTAAAGGTCTATGGTACTACTTATTTTTAGAAATAATGTTTTGATCACTTGGTTACAGAAAGTTTATTTTTCCCGCGCGAAAAAACGGTAAATTGCGATGTATTTTACTTATAAACCTCTGCGAAAGAATGACCGAAATGATGGAGAAAACCGTATCAAAATATATATACATATGTATGTTTATATATTATAGGCAACACATCGTATTTTTAGGTAAGACCGTTATATAATTAAAGTTTACCTTAGTTGAATCATCTTTCAAAATGTTCGTTTTTACTTCCCCTTACTATACATGAAATATATAGTAAGGGAAAGTATTGCGATCGTGAAAATTTCCGAAATCGAGTTTTCACCGGAAATACACGTTTTAGGGTCCCCTGGGTCCAAATGACTAAGTCCTCCAAAAAGGTATGTTTGTCTGTGTGTGTGTGTTGGTGTGTTAAATCTAGCTCCATTAACTTTTTCATCAAAATCAGCTAACTAGAAGAACCACTATATACTATTCATTTTGCACCTTTTTACGATTTTCTCATAAAGATTTTAATTTAATTCGCTATATAGAAGAAATATTTAATGGGATTTAATATCATGTGGGTTTTATTTTAATTGAAATAGTCTAAAAGGACTTAAATGCCGATATGTTGAATTTTTCTAAAAGAATGTCTTAGAATTAGCTACTGTAGTAATTAATTCGAAAGTGACGTTAAACGAATAAAAACAATCAAGCTCTTATGTTGGACACGTGTTGACTCACGGAAAACTGCTTGCTTCTAACCCAATCATTTGATTATAGGTTTAACCAGAGAAAAATCATAATTTAAAAAAAAAAATATTGGTATATCTTTTATATTATAGTGTTAAATGGTATCAATAGATTATATAAAAAACAAAAAAAAAAAACAATTTAGACGTCGATTTCTAAAAGGTACTTAAGTACATTTTTAAATACATTGATATTATGTCATATTTAAGCTCTAATCGTTTCATCGTAAAACGCAATCCGATATTATGTAGAGAGCACTTCAAAAAAACTACTCGTAAAAGCCCATCAAATATGAAATTATTTGCAAAACGTATTATATATTACATTTGATATTGTTAACAAAACAAATTACAGGTTCGGACAATTTTGATATTAAAATTTTATAATCGAATTTAACTAAAAAATTGAAAAAAAAATCCAATTTTATGCGAAGTTCAATTCAGCCCCAAAAGAGCAAAACATGTAATTCCGTATATTATAACATTGTAATATACTATTTCCTGATAAATGAATTGGATAGCTGTCTAGGTTTGAAGCTGTCACATTCAAGCAAATAGGAAAAGTTATGTCCATAGTAAATTATATGTCATTAAAATTTATAAAAAAAAAAACAGTCAGAACCACCGATCATAACCAACACATTCTTTGGTCCTTAATGGATTAGAGCTGTCCTATTTATTGTAGTAATGTATACACTAATACATTATTAAACCTAGGTCAATAAAGCATAGTTTATAATTTTAATTTTTTTATTGCATCTGCATATATATTATCTTATGCTAATGCAGTAGTGTATATATTTTTGGAATTACGATTATTTAGTTTTCTTCAGGTAGTGAAATTGTTAGAGGTTCCTCCAACGTATATTTTGTTACAGTCTGTGCAGTTTATTTTACAAATAACTTATCTAACATAGTATGTTAGATATATATATATATATATATATATATATATATATATATATATTATATATATATATATATATTATATACGCCTGTGGATGAAAACTTCACGCTTTCTGGATTATTCATAATAAAATAGTAAAACCTAAACACAATCAAGAACAGATTTTTACAAAAACAAAAATAAAAGAACAATAATGGATAATAATAACGATTCAATAGATATAGAGATGATAGCTGAAAGTAATAAAAAAAAATCTGGTGCGCGCAACACACGACTTTCACTTATCTACGTTGTTAAAATAAATTTTAGAAGTTTTTAAATACATTTAGAGATTGAAATAAATTGTTAAAGAAATAACTAATTAAGTTTAAATATAAACATGTGTTTTATTAAATAATCAATTAAATTATTATCTACGACAATCAGTTAGTTTTGTGATTTTAAAAATCTGATAAAAAACAGGTTAATATATACGCTTGACGAATCTGATATCCAACTAAAAGTGAAAACAACAAAAACATTTTCGTAATGCAATATTTTTTTTTAAACATAAGAACAGTAATATACATGTATGTAACTGTTGGAAAGCTAAAACTTTTAGAAAAAAAAAACATTTTCTTATACACAAGCTTGTAAAATTTAATGGAGAGTGATTGTTTTAGTTAATAATGTAATAGACCAGTTAATAGTCAGAGTTAAAACTCATTGTAATTAGCTCTTTATCCTCCCTCCTGCTTACTTCCTCATTATTCAATCTTACCTCTCTGACAGATCCTTCAAAATAAATCACAATAGTTCCCACTCATACCTTTTTACTCAGTCTGCTGGTGTTCCTCAAGGCAGTATTCTGGGACCTATTCTTTACACAGTCTTTACAGCTGATATCCTAACCCATCCCAACACTTTCCTTTCTACCTATGCTGATGACACATGCGTGTTATCAGTTCATAATGATCCATTTATCGCCTCTCAACCTCTTCAAGCGCACATCAAAGACCTCGAAGTATGGTGTCAGAACTGTTGAATTTAAATAAATTCTAACAAATCCAACCAAATTACCTTTACCCTTCGTCGTAAACCTATGACATCCTGCCCTACTGTCTCCTTCAATAATACTCCTCTACTCCCGGTTGAACAGATCCGATATCTAGGACTGCACCTTGACAAACGACTAACTTGGAACCCTCATACAAGACTAAAACGACAAGAAACTGCACGACGTTTTAGACTATTTCAACACTTACTAGACAAACGTTCTAATCTTCCACTCAACTACAAAAGACTCATCTACATGACTATTATAAGACCTATCTGGACTTACGGAATTGAGCTATGGGGCTCCACCAAACCATCCAATTCCTCTCGTATCCAATCCTTCCAGTCCAAAATCCTTCGTAAAATCCTCAACGCTCCTTACTTTGTCACTAATAAGCTCATCCATAAAGATCTTGATGTTCCCTATGTTACTGTCTTAGCCCGAACCAGGTATGAATCTTACCATGCAAAACTCAATTCCCACTCTAACCCACTAGTTTCTACCCTAGCTTCCTCTTCGATCCCTGATAACCCTCCGAGGCGCCTGAAAAGAAGATGGCCTCGAGACCTTCTAATTTAGATTGACTACTAGAGTGCTGCCAATGGGCAGTCTCTCTTCATGTTTTTTCATGTATTTTATCTTTACCAGCATATTTACTAGTTGTATTACAAAATACAGTTGTAAATTTCAATACAAATATTTAAAATAAAAAAAATTAGCTCTTTAACAATTTATTTTCATCTATAAATGTATTTAGAACTTCTTATCTAGATTTTAGCAGCGAATGAAAGTGAAAGACGTGTGTTGCGTGCACTTGATTTTTATATTATTACGAGAAATCTTCTATCCTATATAATTAATGAGAGTACATTATTAATAATTGGCGTTGATGACCTTGAGGTTTTACGCCTTAAAGCCCAAACAATTATTAATAATTATAAATTAATTAATATTATGTATATTAACGGATTACAGTTTAAGAAAAAATATATAGCGTTTGCTTCTCATATAAACTGGAAAAAAAAAAATCTCGTGAGAACAAGTGATGGAATAAAAATAACGTAAATAAAAAGTAACCTTATTACCCCTCTCCACCCTGCAACTTCAGTATAATAATTGCATTTTTAAGACTTTTAATCTAAGTTTTATAGTTATTAATAGTTAGACAAAGGATTTTCGTGCAGTTAAAAGCTGAAAAATGTGCAGAAAAAACTTGCTAATACGTGCATATGTGTTTAAAGTTAAAGCCGATGTATTAAAATTAACTTTTTTATTTTACAGCTTTAAATTTAAATTAACCTCAATCTACAGGCAAGAGGAACTTAACGGAAAGGAACCTATAAAAGTTGTTTTCATGGAGAATTAATTACTTATATTTAAGAATTAAAAAAAACAACAACACACGAATCACGTGAATAAAACATCAATATTTTTATAACCGAATAAATTTATCTAAATCATTGACTAATTCAATCGTATAATCGATCATAAATTAAATATTTATCTGTCTCGTCCTTCAAGAGTTAATTAGAATGTGAATTTACAACATGTAATAAGTCAATCTAGAAGAACTCACTGAAAACAGTTTGAAAAACTGATCGGAAATGCTTGAAAGGAATTAATTAAACATATATAATTCTAATTTTATATAATATTCAGAGGTAATTGACTGTTTATTTTTGTACTCGTGGGGAGCCCGTGGCTGAGTGGCTAGCGCGCTAGTCTCTCGTGCTAATGTTGTGAGTTCGAATCCCAGTCACGACGAGGCTTTTATAAGGATGTAATTAAATGGGGATTCACTCAGAGCCTCTACCCCGGGTATGTGAGACCCGTCAGCCAAATGGTGGCCACTCACAAATGAGGCGTAGCAGGTGATGACCCTATCCTACGAATTGCATAGAGAAACGCGAGTGTAATCTCTCAGGAGATTACACCACGAGGCACAGGGCCTGCACGGCCTGTCGCGCCACTGAAAGAAAGAAAGAAGAATTTTTGTACAGGCCTATTATTTTTTTTTTATTCTTCAAAATTTGCAGGTGTCGAGCTAACCAAATTATTTATAAGTTTTATAAATTACAATCAGAATCATACCAAGGAGGTTAAAATAAATTTTAGAAGTTTTTAAATATATTTAGAGATTGAAATAAATTGTCAAAGAAATAACTAATTAAGTTAGAATAAAAACATGTGTTTTATTAAATAATCAATTATATTATTATCTACGACAATCAGTTTGTTTTATTAGTTTTTCATCTCCCTCCGTTAACTCTTTGAATTTTTTGTATATTATAACATCTTTTCTGAAATCTCTAGCTTTCCAACGGTATATCATACATCTATATTTCTGTTGTAATTTAATAAAAACAAAATCGCATACAATTTTTTTTTTTTACACTTTTCTCCTTTAGTTGTTTATCAAATTCGCTCAACCTGTTACATGTTTAACAATTAGCGTCTTTCAGGGATTTTCTTTTACATCCAATTGAGAGGCTGATTTCCAAAAAGTACTGAAGGACATATTTTACGACATTGATATTTTTACATATTTGTATTCTTAACATTTAGTGTTATCTAAATTTTCTATTTGATTTTATTTAATTAACAATCAAGCCCTTTAAAAAATCGATTTAGAAATTCAATTAATTTCTAAATGTACTAATTACTCATTTAGTTTGGTTCCAAATCACTTTAAAACATCTTATTCCATGAGTTATTTATAAAGTAAAAAATAATTCTAAATTATTATGGGAAAAGAATCAAATAAGTTGGTTTAAAAATATAGTGATGAGAGATTTTTGCGCTGCCTGTAAAAGGTTTTTTAAAGGGCGTGAAAGGTTTGTGAAGAAACTACCCAGCGGTAGAACTTTATTTAAGTAAGTAGATCCCGAGGTCATCTTCTTTTCAATCGCCTCGGAGGGTTGTCAGGAATATGTGAGGTTGATAGGTTGCGGACAAGAGGGTTTATATGGGCTGGGAGTTTGGAATTAAAAGTGGTATATATGGTACGAGAAAGGTCTGCCACAAATGGGATATTAAGGTCGTTATGGATGATTTTCTTTGTGACGAAATAAGGAGCCTTTAGGTTTTTGAGAAGGATTTTGGATTGTAAGGATTGGATACGGGAGGAATTAGATGGCTTAGTAGAGCCCCAAAGCTCGATTCCATATGTCCAGATGGGTCTGATGACGGTAACGTAAATGAGCTTTTTGTAATGAATTGGAAGTTTTGAACGTTTGTCGAGTAAGTGTTGTAGTAATCGGTATCTACGGGGAGTCTCTTGTCGTTTTAATCTCGTGTGAGGATTGAATGGAAATAACATCTCAATTGTGTCTTTAATATTACAAATAAAGTTCTCAATTCATAAAGAGTTTTATATTTAATTTATTACAATTAGATAAACCTCCTTTAATTACAATTTATCTCAAATAAAACTTCTTAACACAGAGTTGTCTAGAAATGCAAGCAACAATAGATAGCTACTTCACAATCTACAGTCGATTTTTATTTTGTACATAAACTTTCATTATCATTCAGTACAATTGTAAATTTCAATAAATTTTTCTATTATATATAAGTATGCGTATTATTTTTTATATGCTTTCTATGTATGCCTAGTAATGCCAAAAAATTCATCTGCTGTCTGTCTGTAGCAAGTGTGAAAACAATATAAAAAAATCTGGTGCGAGCAAATTTTCAAATACAGTTAGAGATAAAAATATGTGAAACTATTAAATAATTATTTAGATCGAATTTATATAGAAACGTGTGTTTTATTAAAAAATCTATTATATTATTATTTAAAATAATCAGTTAGTTTCATCTTCTTTTCATCACTCTCTATTAACTTTTAAAAGCTTGAGTATGAGATAATATTTTTTCTAAAATCTTTAGCTTTCCAACGGTAAATCATACCCTAAAAGGTTTCTTTCCGTTGAAAACTGGAATTCGAAAATTTTCACGATCGCAATACTTATCCTTACTATATATAGTATGTGAAAGTAATAAAATTAGTGGTATAAAATAAAATAATCTGTTTAATTTCATTTAATTAAATAATTTATTTTTTTATTTTTATTATATCCATGTTTATTGTCGAATGTTATATATTATCCAGGTTAGTTTTTAAATATATTTATTTTTTTATAATATATAAATATATTTAAAAACAGGTCGATTTAGAAATACAATTAATTTCTAAAGGTACTAATTACACAATTAGTTTCGTTCCTGGTCATACTAAATTTTTAATTTCATAACTTTAAAATAGTGTTATTAATATACAATAGTAAAAATAAACAATTCTAGATTAGAATGCGAAATTATCAAATAAGTTGGTTGAATAACATAGTGATGAGAGATTTTTTCTAACTTATGGAAATCAACGTTATGGACTACAAAACACAGGTTTCCTATCAATCTAAGCACGGAGTAATTAGATATCCAGATCTTAATTTTTGATGAGGCAGTTGTTCCTACTTTCGGCATTATTTGAACATTGATATTTAAATTTTTTAACCAATAAATATTCTGAAGAATATCTGAGATTTGAAATCGCACTTAAAACTAAATAGTGAAGTGAGAATGGTTGACTGTGTAAGTAAGGGAGAGAAGTTAGTTCAGAGGGCAGTCAATAGAACACACGATTAGGATATAATAAACTGGTGCCGACGTTTCGGCCTAAATTATATGCCTTCTTTAGGGCGTTTGAAGAAGGCCTATAATTTAGGTCGAAAAATCGGCACCAGTTTATTATATTTATATCCTAATCGTGTGTTCTTTTAACTGCACCTTGAACCAACTTTTCCCATTAAAACTAAATACTCAGGGAGAATACTAAAGGGTTGTTAACAGAGGACTCAGACCCATAACAAAGAACGTCTTAGGATTAGCTACTGTAGTAATTAATTCGAAAGTGGCGTTAAACAAATAAAAACAATGAAGCTCTTATAATGTTAGACACGTGTTAACTCACGGAAAACTGCTTGCTGCTAAACCAATTATTTAATTGAAGATTTAACCAGAGATAAATCATAATTTAAAAAAAATTGGTATATCTTTTATATTAAAGTGTTAAATAGTATCAATACATTATATAAAAAAACAAAATACAATTTAGACGTCGATTTCTATAAGGTATTTAAGTACATTTTCAAATACATTGATATTATGTCATATTTGAGCTCTAATCGTTTCATCGTAAAACGCAATCCGATATTATGTAGAGAGCACTTCAAAAAAACTACTCGAAAAAGTCCTTCAAATATGAAATTATTTGCAAAACGTATTATATATTACATTTGATATCGTTAACAAAACAAATTACAGGTTCGGACAATTTTGATATTAAAATTTAATAACCGAATTTAACTCAAAATTAAAAAAAAAAAAATCCAATTTTATGCAACGTGCGATTCAACCCAAAAAGAGCTTAACATGTAATTTCGTACATTACCTCTAACAATATCACTACCAGAAAAAAACTACATAATCGTCATTCCAAAAATATATACACTACTGCATTAGCATAACATAATATATATGCAGATGCAATGAAAAAATTAAAATTATAAACCATGCTTTATTGACCTAGGTTTAATAATGTATTAGTGTATACATTACTACAATAAAGAGGACAGCTCTAATCCATTAAGGGCCAAAGAATGTGTTGGTTATAATCGGTGGTTCTGACTGTTTTTTTTTTATAAATTTTAATGACATATAATTTACTATGTACAAAACTTTTCCAATTTGTTTGCTTGTGTCAGCTTCAAACCTAGACAACTATCCAATTCATTTATCAGGAAATAATATATTACAATGTTATAATTACACGTTTTGCTCTTTTGGGGCTGAATTGCACGTTGCATGAAATTGTTTTTTTTTTTTCAATGTTTGAGTTAAATTTCATTATTAAATTTTAATATCAAAATTTTTCGAACCTGTAATTTGTTTTGTTAACGATATCAAATGTAATATATAATAGGTTTTGCAAATAATTTCATATTTGAAGGACTTTTTTCGAGTAGTTTTTTTGAAGTGCTCTCTACATAATATCGGATTGCGTTTTACGATGAAACGATTAGAGCTCAAATATGAAATAATATCAATATATTTAAAAATGTACTTAAGTACCTTTTAGAAATCGACGTCTTAATTTTATTTTTGGTTTTTTATATAATCTATTGATACTATTTAACACTATAATATAAAAAAAATATACCAATATTTTTTTTTTTTAATTATGATTTTTAATAATATATTTTATGTACGCCTATAATATATTTAATATATATAACCTATAATATATATAAATATTATTTTCTGGACAACCAAATATATGAAAGTAAATGCTATAATTATTGGTGGTAAAACTGATACAATGACTCGGAGATTAAGAGTCGTAATTTCCCTTAATTTTCACTAGTTTATGACTCTATATTAATCTAATAACATAATCCTGAGTGTTTAAGTTTGGTAGTCGTAATTTTAAATGTGTGGTCTGTGAAAGCTTTGTTTGAAGGAGGCGAATATAATGAAGTAATTGTTGGAGAGCCGTGGTTAAAGTGAAGGCCGTCCACACACGCTCAGTATCCTACCTTCTTACTTAGCTCATTACATCACGAAACTCAGTCATTTTATTTCTATTTTCACTTTCACTTACCTGTATATGAAATATATAGTAAGGGAAAGTATTGCGGTCGCGAAAATTTTCTAATTCCAGTTTTCAACGGAACTGCACGTTTTAGGATCCCCTTAGTCCAAATAAAAAGATCTGTGTGTGTCCGTGTGTGGTAACTCTAGCGCGTGAACGAAAAATTCTATGAAATTGAAATTTCACACTTAAGACAAATATACGACCGAGACGTTACAAAACCTTTTTCATCAAATTCAGCTGACCGAAAGAGCCACTTTATACTATGCATTTTGCACCTTTTTACGATTTTCTCGAAAACGGCCACAACGATTTTTATTAAACTTGCTATATCGGTGTAAAATTTAATGGGTTTTAATATCGTACAGGTTTCATTCTGTTTGAAATAGTGTGACCGGGCTTAAATTCCGATATTTTAAATTTTCTTCTCTTAAACTACCTTTAATTTTGAACATTCCAAAATATTAACCATATCATGTTAATGGGAATGATGGAGGACGGCTAAATACCCAAGTTGGACGAACTTGATGACCAACTAAAGGATAAAACAGCAAAACTATTTTTTAATGTAATTTTTGTTTTTTTAATAATAAGAACACTTATATATATAATATATATATATATATATATATATATATATATATATATATATATATAATACCTTTGGAAGGAGAAATTTTTATAAAAACATTATGTTATACACAAAGTTGTTAAAAGTGACGAATAGGGAATAAACTTATTACTGATTAATTAAATAATTTGGTTATATTATTTAATATAAATCATTTGTTTCCTATGAAAATGAATATATGACTTATTAACATCAACTGAAAATATTTTTTCAAATTGAAGCATAGTAAATTATTTTTAAATTGATTTTAACAGTCGAGATAAGTGAAAGTCGTGTGTTGCACGCACCAGATTTTTTTTAAATTGGCTTCTTTCGCAGCAGTTATACTTATTATATATTTAAGAATAGTGTCAAAAATATAGGATCAAATTCATTTTAAAAAAATCTCAAGAGATCACTTCTAGCATAGACTATATCGAAATAAGTTACTCTGTTCCCCGGCGAACATCCCCAAGACTATGTTAACTTGAAATCTTCACACGCGACTGACACGACAAAGAACTGCTCCAAGATTAAGACACTAGAACACTTACTTGACAAACATTCCAATATTATAATCTAAGCGATAAAAGCACTGTCCTAAACCTGTTTTATATTCAAACATTATTGACCAATTAAGCATGATTTTATGAAGACAGAGAGGATTAAATGGAATATTCAAAACGCAATGAATTTATTTTACAAACATAAAAATCTAGGAAATTTGATAGAATATTAAACTCTTATGATTCACTCTTAAATTCGAGATCCTGCCTATTTGTAGCTATCCAAAATACCAAATCAGAAGATCGCGGGGACAACTTCTTTTAGACTCCTCGGAGGAATATCAGGAATCGGAAAGGTAGCTAGGACTGAAAATAATGGGTTAGAGTGGAAATGGAGTCTGTCGTGGAAAGAGTGGTAACTAGTTTAGGACAAATCAGCAACATATGGGAAGTTTATTTCTTTATGGATGTATTTATTCGTGAAAAAGTAAGGAGTGTTAAGGATTCCTGGAAGGTTTTGGACTGCAAGGATTGGATACGGGAAGAATTTCATGGTTTAGGAGCCCTTCCCTTGACCAAAATATAAAATGAAATCATTGAGACCCACAAAAAAAACTTGACCTTCAAAATTTCAATTATTTCCAAGAAGTATTATATTCGGTTACAAATTATAATTTGGCATTGTATCGTATATACTTAAGTAGTATTAAATTTATGTAATCTAAAATAATATAATATGATTCCCACGATATTATTTTTTTTCTTATTTATTTTTAGTTATATTTTAACCTCATAATACATCTGTTTGTAACACCGAATTACATTAAATATTACCAGCTCTGAAATTTATAAACAGTTGAGATAATAATACAATTTTAATATTAACTGATTTAATATTGCTTGAGCTTATTAATATCAATTAAAAATAATAGTAATAATATAATATATAAAAATCTGGTGCGGGCAACACACGACTTTCACTTACCTCCGTTTTAAAAATCGATTAAAGAATTTTCAAATACAGTTAGAGATAAAATTTAGTGAAACTATTAAAGAATTAATTAAATTGAATTTCTATAGAAACATGTATTTTATTATTAATAAATTAAGTATATTATCATATAAAATAATCAAATAGTTTTATCGGCTTTTTATCGCTCATTATTAACTTTTACAAGCTTGTGTATCAGATATATTTTTTTTTTAATCATTAGCTTTCCAACGGTATATTACACATGTATATTACTGTTCTTATGTTAAAAAAAAAAAATTGCATTAAAAAATATTATTTCAGTTTTTTCCTTTAGTTGGGTATCAATTTCATTCAATATGTATTTATTGAGCAGTTAATTATCAATTCTAACAAGATAATATAGTTATTTTTATAGAATCAACAAAATTAAAGGTAATTTAGAAAAATAAAATTTAAAATATCGGCATTTAAGCCCTGTCAGACCATTTTAATCAGAATGAAAACTACATGACGTTTAAGCCTATTAAATTTTACATCGATATAGCGAGTTTAATCAAAATCGTCGGAACCGTTTTTGAGAAAATCATAAAAAGGTGCAAAATGCATGGTATAAAGTGGCTCTTCTGGTAAGCTGATTTGAATGAAAAAGATTTTGTAGCACTTCGGGCGAATAGTTGTCTTAAATATGAAAATTCAGTTTCATAGGACTTTTCGTTTCCGCGCTGGACTTACCACACATACACTCAGATATTTTTGCGGGACTTGGTTATTAGGAGTCAGGGGACCTTAAATCGCGTATATCCGTTGAAATCTGGAATTCGAAAATTTTCACGACCGCAATACTTTCCCTCACTATATCTAGTAAGTGAAAGTATTAACATTTTAGCCCATGTGCTAGAGGAGCACTCCTCAGCAACAGCGACAAAAAACAAATACTATTAATTTAGATCAAGACACATGTAGACACAAGTACTCCGACTATTTCTATATGATTAATAAAGATTTATTAACTAAGTAGTCAGAACATTATGAGGAGTCCGCCACAGGAAGATTATATAAATCGAATATACAACGGATCCTGGGTAAGCCGTGGTTTTATGACATGTACCTATCAAAAGACATCTCAAAAAACGTCTCCCGACTCAGATCAAACCACGGTGTGTGCAATGTGTACCTGCACCACATCGGGGTCCTTACCTCCTTCAACTTAGATAAGAACGAGACTGCGGCACATAATTCTAGATTGCCTAGCTTACAGGAATGCGAGAAAGAAATTTCTTGAGTTTTTTAAACTCCTAAAATGAATTAAATAGCTATGGAAATTTATTGACGTCAAGAAAATCTGATAAAATCGTAGTCGTTAAACATCCCTTACTAAACTTTGATGGGCAATTGATAAAAGTATCACAGTCCAATTAATTACAGTATCGTAATGAGACGTTAAATAAAAAAATAAAAAAAAAATCCTGTGCCACTACAACCCATGAAGAGTCTTGGGCATAATACATATAGAGATTCGTACTGTTTCAAGACCAACGATTCGGCCAATGAGGTGATTTGGCCGAGATCATGCTCATCCGCCAGGATTATTCCCCATTTATGGGTACCCACTTTAAAGAGGCTGGGTCTTCCTCAGGAAGGTCTCTATACCCCAGCATCGCCCCCCGGCTGAAATAACAGAATAAATAATATTTCGTCACAACCGGGATTCGAACCCAGGACCCGGAGCACAGTAGACTAGCACTCTACCCACTAGACCACGCCGTTCCCTTAAATGAATAAACTAACTTTAAAAAGAAAGAAATGAAAATTTAGAGGTTGATTTCCAAAAGTTATGAAAGGACATTGATGTTTTGTCATATTTATGTTCTAATAGTTCAGTTTTATCGAATATCCACTGTTAGGATCCATTTAAAAAGCTTTCTATCCGTATGGTCAGTGGTCCGGACCCAGATGGTATTAGAATACAGTTAATTAGGACACTTTTTTAAGAAATTAATAACATCATCTTTCATCATATTCCATCAAAAAAACGCAATCCGATATTATCTAAAGAACACTTCAAGAAAAAGACTTAATACACTTAACCTATTATATACACACTTGATATTATTTTAACGTAAATGTAGTAGATACACACTTGATTTCGTTTACAAAACAAATTACCGTATGTCCTTATTTAAGAATGTTATCTTTAAAAAAAATCTTAAAATAAATGAAGTAGATTTTGAGTCACTTGTAGTATAATGGACTTCTATGCCGAAGGTTCTAATTTAAAACTTGCAGGTGGCTTCCGGATTTTTTTAATGGGAGTAGCAAATTCTTTGTTATACCGCCCTTCAGAGGGGAAGTAAAAAGGTGTTCCCTAGCCTATTCAATCTCGGGTACTCAATAAATATCACTATCCTAATTAAACTTGAATTGGCAATATTACGATTCCTACTATAGCATCTGTAGCATAGAGATTTTTTCGAGTCGTATGTTTTTACTATTCGGAGACCCCCTGTGGTGTAGTGGCTAGCATAATGGCTTTATATGCCCGAGAAAATATATTATAGTATTAACTAGTATCATTAGTTAATTAAAAAAAATAACAATTCAGAAAATGTATGCCATATTTGAGCTCTAATCGTTTCATCGAAATATGCAATCCAGTATTATCTAAAGAACTCTTAAAAAAGAAAGAAAAAGAATCAAAGATAAGGAATCACGGTTAAAACTGATGCATAAACGCACCTTAACTAATCCTTTTTTTTTTTCAATAATTAAATAATGTTGACTAAGTAAACGTGATTTTATAAACACATCATCTGCTTATAGAGTCTGGTCCAGTTGTATCTCTCCTGCACCAACTCTGCTCTCCTGTCCCAATTTATTCCGCGTTTCCTGCGGGCTTCCTTTACACTATCCTCCCAGGAGATGCGCGACCTTCCTCTAGGTCTTTTTCCTTCCGTGCGGGTTTCGTAGGTCTTCCCGGCACTTCTGTCTGGATCCTAAGAAGATGTCCAAACCACCTCAGTTTTTGCTCCTCCAGTTTGGTCTCCGCCGGTTTGACGTCGAGATTATCCCGTATGGTGGCGTTCCTTATTTTATCTCTTCTTGTCTTCCTCTCTATTTTTCGTAGATACCTCATTTCCATCGCTTGTATCTGACTCCTGTGTTTTGTGGTGAGGGTCCACGATTCTGAGGAGTACGAAAGGATAGAAAGGAATGTCGATTTATAGACTGCTAGTCTATTTTTTATAAACACAGGGAGGATTAAATTAAAATATTGAAAAACGTCACGAACATATTGTACAAGGTCGCCATGATAGTTTCTGATCCTAAAAATACGTGGATTCAAGTAGGAACGGATTTCGTCATGGAAAAAATGTTATGTGGCTCTGAAAATCAGCAATATAAGGAACATTAAGCTCGTTATGGATAAATATTCGTGAGTATATAAGTAGTGTTGAGGATTTTAAGATGAATTTCGAAATTTGAGGATTGCATAGGAATAAATCGCTGATTCAATTTCATAAGTCTAGATTTGCCGTATAATAGTCATGTAAATGAATGTTTTGTAGTTAAATGGAAAGTTAGAGCGTCGGTCTATTAGGTGTGGAAGTAGTTGAAAAAACTAGCATTATTTAAATTTAGTAAATAATGAAGCTGCAGGAGGCGGTGATTGAAAGGCGTGAAGAACTTCGACGTAAAGGAATGCAAACAAATACCAGAAAAAGCGAAAGGCAGATTGAAGATGTTCGGATACACTGCGATGGAGAAGAATTCAAATTGTTCACCTACCTAACGACAGCGATAGAAAAATCTGAAGAAGTTGAATTAGAAGTTTCCAACATAACCTTTCTCTCTGGCACGACAGGCCGTGTAGGCACTTGGCCGTTTGTGGCAAACTCCTGGGAGAATATTCACACCACGCATCTCGATGGAATTTTATAGGGTAAGCTCCTCACACCCTACGCCTATTTTTGTGAGTGGCCACCAATAGGATGACGGGTCTCACATACCCGAGGGAGAGGCAGTGAGTGGATCCCCATTTAATTTATGCATATAAAAGTCCCACCGGGACTAGGATTCGAACTCACAACCTTAGGCGTGCGAGACTATCCATCCAGCCACATGCTTCCCTCTCCCCAACTTAATAAACAAAGCAAATGTAAGGATGTCAAGCTTACCGACGATATATTTAAATCAGTGTACCTGTCAATACTTCTTAACGGCGCCGGAAGCTGGATATTGACAGAAAAACAAGAAAACAGAGTCAATGCTGCTGAGATCGAATTTCAGAGATGAATAGCAGGTAAGACTAGAAGAGATAGCGTTCGCAATGAAAGTATTAGGCAGGAGTCAGGAGTCGGCGCATTGAAGGACATCTTGAAGATCCGCCTTGGAAAAGACATCTTGAAGGGGAAAAGAAAAGGTCACCGTAGGGCCAGTTACCTAAGCGCAGAACAGAAGACTGTGTAATCAGTGAATGTGCATTCACTTAGAGGCGCAAAATAAGAAGAAATTTATAAAATTGCTGACGTTCGTTGAGTTTTTGGGAAATCTAGGAATCAAACTTAATTCACATTTCTAATAAATTTTATGGAGAGCCCGTGGCTGAGTGACTAGCGGGCTAGTCTCTCATTTTACAGGTTCTGAGTTCGAATCCCAGTCCCGGCGGGGCTTTTATAAGGATGTAAAAAAATGGGGATTCACTCACGGCCTCTCCTCCGGGTATGTGAGACCCGTCAGCCAAAGGGTGGCCACTCACAAAATTAGTCGTAGGGAGTGATGACCCTACACTAAAAATAGCATCGTGAAACATGAGCGTAACCCCGCAGGAGCTTACACCGCGAGGCCCAGGGCCTTCACGGCCTGCCGCGCCACTGAAAGATAGAAGAAGAATAAATTTTAAAAGTCTGGAAATGATCATACAACATATGCCAAGAGCTAAATGTTTTATTCGAAAGTCTTTTATGATTTAAACTAGTGCGTTAGAATATGAATGGAGTTAATCATGAAATGAAAAGTATCTAGTTGAGGCCAAATTAGCAAGATATGGAACATTAAGTTCTATCTTTATGATTTTATTTCTGAGATTTTACGGAGCATTACAAAAAATAGTATTATGTAATACCAAACATAGTATTAAATGACTTTGACATATTCCATATATTAAAAACCAAAACACATAAAAAAAACTTTAAGGTCGAATGGTAAGTGTTAATCCTCAGCTAATGACAGGCATTTACCAAACCTCAACTTGGAAATTACCTTCTCGTAGCGTGCAATTAGTACTGTATATTTAGCGTTTAGTGGTTACTTGAATCTGGGCTCTGTAATCTGTATTCAGTGAGTTTTTTATCAGCCCAGGATTATTAAGGTTTATTTATTGTGATTATATGTAGCTAATCTGGATTTTTTACAATTATATTTAAATAACAGTGATTTTTTTACATTTTTAAATATATCAATAACCAACAGACCACACATTTCTTTTTACTAAAAGATACAGAAAGAAACAATGATTTTTCCCGCAAAAATGACGATTCTTGAGTTTAGTACGTTGAGGTATAATCCTTGGGTAATATGCCGGGTTTGGACCCGCTACTTAAGGCATAAGAGGCTGTTAAATTAGCCAGAACAAATCGAAAGAACATAAATGTATTGTTTTTTTATTTTAACGGATTTATTGCTATTTACAACTGTATAATGATATACATCTAGTAAATGAGATACAAGATACAAATGTCATGGATTCACATGTGGGGATACTACCCATTGGCAGCTCTCCAAAGACTATGTAAAGCTAGAAGGTCTCGGGGACATCTTCTTTTCAGACGCCTCGGAGGATTATCAGGGATTGTAGAGGAATCAAGGATTAAAACAAGTGGATTAGAGTGGGAATAGAGTTTGTTATGAAAGGAGTGGTACCTGGTTCGCGCCAAGTCAGCAACATAGGGAACGTTAAGGTCTTTATTGATGAGTTTATTTGTGACAAAATAAGGAGCATTGAGGATTTTTGATTGCAAGGATTGGAGACGGGAAGAGAAATGTTTTTAGTTCATTATTTTCAATAATGAACATTTTTAATCAACCAAAAAAAAAATTATCCTCCCCAAAAATTTGAGGGCTTACGTTTCAAGATGCCTAGAATCCGAATGACGAATTTAAGAAAAACTTTTTTCCTAATTCATAAAATATTCATTGAAGTTGGTTCAGAACTAGCAGAGATATAGCGTTTTGAGATTAGCTCTGATGATACACCATTTTTTTTTAATTTTTTTTCATATTAGTTAATTGCTTATATGAACTTATACATCTACCCAAACAGTTATACCCTTATATAGTTATTTGGAAATCATAAACCATTGTGTAATAATTTGCTACGATTTTCTATACTGTAAAATAATGAATTTTGAAGATACATTAAGCAGTCCATGTTGTCTAATGATTATCATTTAAGAATAAATTAATTATAATTTTCTATTTCTTACATAAACATTAACTTTCACTATCATGAGATGTGACAATGAGCTAAATGACTAATGATTATGTGAAAGTAATGGTGTATAGTAAGCAAATGATTAATTATTCGCGGGTTGCAGAAACAGACGATTTGTGATGAAATGATAAAGCAGAATTTTGGATTAAATCAAGGAACCCTAAAACGTGTTATGATTTTCCTCTCCAGAATTTAATCTGCTTCCAGTAACTCTTAAGTAAACCTGGGTAGGCAAAACATAGGGATCTTTTACGAGTTCCACTTATTAAATCTTTTAAGAGTCATCTGTGGTGCACAAATATAGGACGATCTGCTGGTTTTAGACTTGCGACCTTACGCATAGAAGGCTGTTATGCTAGCCACTACTCCACAGGTGATCCTAAATGCATTCAACAAGGTGTTTGAATCTGCCTGGTTTAAACACGTGACTTTGGACATATTAATCTTTAACTCCTTGCTGAATACATCCAGGGTCACCTGTGGAGTAGTGGCTAGCATAACAGCCTCTTTTAAAGGACGAAATAATTAAGAATTTTTACCCCCTAAAAGCAAATATAGGGCCATCTAATAGGTATGAACTAGTGATCTAGTGGATATAAGGATGCTATGCTAGCCACTGCACCACAGGTGACCCTCGATGCATTCAACAAAGTGTTTGAATCTACCGGGTTTGAACCCGTGACCTTATACATATTAATCCTTAACACCTTTTTGAATGCATAAAGGGTCACCTGTGGAGTAGTGGCTAGCATAACATCCTTATATCCACAGTTCATACCTATCAGATGGCCCTATATTTGCTTTTAGGGAGTAAAAATCCTTGGTTATTTCGTCCTTTAAAAGAGGCTATTATGCTAGCCACTACTCCACAGGTGACCCTGGATGTATTCAGCAAGGAGTTAAAGATTAATATGTCCAAAGTCACGTGTTTAAACCCGGCAGATTCAAACACCGCATTTAGGGTCACCTGTGGAGTAGTGGCTAGCATAACAGCCTTCTATGCGTAAGGTCGCAAGTCTAAAACCAGCAGATCGTCCTATATTTGTGCACCACTGATGACTCTTAAAAGATTTAATAAGAGGAACTCGTAAAAGATCCCTATGTTTTGCCAACCCAGGTTTACTTAAGAGTAAACCTGGGTAGGCAAAACTTAGGACTCCCGCTGCACCATCGGATTAAGCACAGTAACATGAAGTGACGATACATGGATAAACAACAACAAAATTTAATAAAAATGTTAAGTTCTTGATAGCTAAACCTCATTAAATTAACTTTATAAAATGGGTACAAGAAATTATGAAATTGACTGAAAAAATTATGAATTTGATTGAAAAAATTATGAATTTGAATGAAAAAATTATGAATTTGACTGAAAAAAGCTATATAGTGGACCCCCCATAGCTCAATGTTATATGTTCAAATAGGTCTAATAATCGTTGTTTAAATGAGTCTTTTAAAGTAAAGAGGAAGTTTTGATCGTTTGTCAAATAAGTGATTTAATAGTCGATATCATAAAAAAATAAGATCATTGAGCCAGTTAAGAATTTCGAGCCCAGAACGTACCACACTTTATGGAAAAACCAAACTGTTCATCTTCAAAGCACAAGAAACCTGCACTTTCTGTGGTCAGTTTATCTTGAACAGCCTGTTTCACGTCCTTCTCTACTGTGAAAAGCTCCTAAAGAGATAGAGAGATATTTACAACCATTTTTATCAGGATCCAGTGATGACCAATATATTCAAAAAATTCTTCAAATAGACAATATTGAAAAACTGAACAACATTTTCTGGTTCAATAAGTCAGCATGTAATACCCTGGATACCTTGAACTGTAGAGACCCACACACCCATTAAGTGTCTAGTTATCTGAGGTTAACTGTTTATCATTTTTCATTCTACGGCGAATGTTTTCAGTTTGTTTTTCAAGTTGTTAATTGTTTTTGTTTGTTTTATTTCAGTGTCGTTTTTCTATTATATATCGATAAAATGTATTATTTAAATAGTTCACTATTATTATTTTTCAAGTTTTTCTCAAGAGCCGAATAAATGGACATTTATTATTAACTAGACTCATGTTGGCAATTGAAGAGATTTATAATTTGAATTGATTTGTACATGAATGTAAATCTTAAACAAATAAAATTCTATTCTAGCACACAGGTGTCAACAGCGTAAGTAGAGAGGACTGTGCTTGGATATTGTTTTATTTAAAGTCACTTTATGCTACTATGTCCGATCGGACCTAAATTTTTCAATCCAGGTTTCATTAGGATAGGGATCTTTAACGAGTAACTGACATCGCACGAACCAGGGATTACCATTTTACGCTCCCTCTGAAGGACGGCATAATATTACTTGCTTTAAAAAAATATTTAGGCCCACATCATTAGGTTTAAACCCGCGACCTTGGACATAGACGGCTATTATGCTAACCACTACATCGCTTCTGACCCTTAACAATTTCATTCCCTGGTAGTATTTTACTGTACCTTTAATTTTGTTATTTCAAACTAATTGAGCATCACGAACTTCTTAGGACTAACAAATACAGCTGTGCTCATAGAAATTCACATCAACTGTGCTTTAATTTTTTATATTAACGGATTTGATCCAATCGAATATTTTTGTTTTTGCATAATTATTTATATCATACTAATAATAACAGGCTTACCGAACCCGAAGGTTCGATGCCGATACCACCAAACTTCAACACTTACTAGACAGATGCTCTAACCTTCCACTTAACTACAAAATACTCATCTACATAACCATCATAAGACCTATCTAGATTTACGTAGTAAACTATCAAATTCTTCTCGTCTTCAATCCTTACAATCCATAATCCTTCGAAAAATCCTCAACGCTCCTTACTTCATAATAAGCTCATCCATAAAGACCTTAATATTCCTTATGTAGCTGATTCGGCCTGAACCAGGTAACAAACTCCACTCCCACTCTAATCCACTAGTTTCAATCCTAGCTCCTATTCCTGATAATCCTCCAAAGCGCCTGAAAATAAGATGGCCTAGAGTGCCGTTAAACGGGTAGTGTCTCTACATGTATTTCATGACATTTCCTTAATGTTCATCACATTTACTTGATGTATATCCTTGTACAGTTGTAAATAAATGAATAATTAAAAAAAAAACACACTTTTTGCGTCGTAAAGATACAACTTGGATCACAATATGTAGGTTACTAACTCTCTTCAATAGTAAAAGAACTTTGAAAAAAAAATACATATATGATCGCAACGTTGAATGAGATGGAACACATCAATAAACTAATGACCAGGAACACGAAGTGCTAAAATACATTTGTTTGCCTGATTTCGTTTGCTTTATGATATCTATAAATTTAGCGATCGAATGAACGATTTCATTTCATAACAAACGTTATCAACGACGAGAGATAACTCCTTATCAGGACAATCGTTCATAATGTCTGATGGTATCGCATGAAATTAGATATGATGTTTTCGTCTTATCCGTGACAAGTTTTAAATTACAATGCCAAATCAATTTTACTCACCATCAGTAATTCACATAAAATTTTATTTTTTAATCAAACAGATATTATGCCATAGTTGAGCTCTAATCTTTTCATCAAAACATGCAATCGGATAATATCTGAAGAGCACTTAAAATAAAAATAAAAAATACTCAAAAAAGTCATTCAAACATCAAATTATCAAACGTCTTATATACACACTTGATTTCGATTGCAAAATAAATTACAGCTTGTCCTTATTTAATTATGTTATCTTGAAAAATATCTAAAAATTAATAAAGTAGATACATGCGATATTTTTAACACATACATCGGTATTGTTTCTTGATGATGTTCCATCTGAAAAACAATATATTTTTCTTAAAATAAACCAAGTTGTTATCGGGTAAAAGGCCATCGTTTTTTTTTTTTCGATTTGTTTCATTGTTAAAGACTTGATATATACATATTATAACAACGAAGATGAAAAATTAGCAGTGCTGAAAGTGACTTTGTTTGTTTGTTTATTTATTTAACGTCTCTTTTATGCTACTATGGCTAATCGGACGATGCTACAGTAGGAGTCTTAAATTTTGCCAATCCAGGTTTTATTAGGATAGGGATCACTAACGAGTACCTGACATCGCCCAGGCTCGGGACCACCTTTTAACGTCCCCTCCGAAGGACGGCATAACAAAGGATTTGAGGACCACTTGTGGGCCCGTGGCCTTTGGCATAAGAGGCTGTTATGCGAGCCACCCAGCTATAGAAATTGACTTAGTACATGACAACAAAACTGTACTAGACTCTGTTAAAAATGTACGCACACATGATCAGTTGAGTCACCAAATTAGGAAAAACCTGTTATATCTTAAGCAGATAAAAATTCTTAGTTCAGAAATATTATCATCATTCTCCAAGGTAAAAGAATGCCTGAATTTCACTACATAGATCAAGAAGCATCAGGGTATCCAACTTGACAAGACCAGTAGTGTATAGTGAGAGGAAATCATACAAACTGGAGAGGGAAGAAAATCGCACTGCTTGCAATCTATAAAAATCCTATATCACTTTTTAATAGAATGCCCAATATAAACAAATTAGGAATAACTATATTCAATAAATATATTAATAAACATAATAATTAAATTTTGGGAAATCTGCTAACAATTATGCTAAGAATTTACATTAAAGATATTATGAAAAATTGACTTACAATTTTAGATAAAATAGTATCTTACATAGACATATAGTGTATACTATAAACTTTGAAAGAACACTGAAGTAAAGATGCAAAGATATAGTTCAGGTGGAGAGAATTTTACATATTTAGGACGTCAGGAGTCTGGGGTTTTCT
Source organism: Piezodorus guildinii (assembly GCA_023052935.1). Classification (NCBI taxonomy): domain Eukaryota; kingdom Metazoa; phylum Arthropoda; class Insecta; order Hemiptera; family Pentatomidae; genus Piezodorus; species Piezodorus guildinii. The sequence goes on along the minus strand of CM041293.1, from coordinate 183,937,505 downwards.
CCTTTTGTTTATAATTTATTATTATAATTATTCAGTCGTTTTATGTATATAATGATTTAAATACTATATGTCTATACATTTTATAATGTATTCTTTTCTGTATCTCTAACAATAACATCATATATTAATTATTGCATACAAATATTAACGTTCTATCTTTTGTTTTTCCACTGTTAAGGCATGATTATGAGAACAATAAATTCTCGAAACGTTGCATAAATAAAATAGTGAGCCAGCTCAGGGTAGCCAACTTGACAAGACCAGTCGTGAAGAGTTAGGGAAAATCATACAAACTTGAGGGGAAAAAAATTAAATTGTTTGCAATCTATAAAAATAGGAAAACCTATATCACTTTTTAATAGAATGTCCAATGTATAAAGAACTTAGGAATAATTATATTCATAAATATATTAATAAATATAATAATTGAACTTTGGGTAATCTGCTAACTATTGATAATGTGTCTTAAAATAATGATAATGTGAAACTAAATGATATATTTTACTACACATTGGGCAGTCTAAAAATCAGATAATTTATAATTAACGAATCAAACATAGATTTTCCAATTGATGTATCAATAATTTTCATAAAAAAGTGAAGTTTGTTTAACATTTTTGTTTGTAATTTCAAAAAATATGTTTTTTTTTTTTGTTTTTTTATATTCATGTTGTCTTTAAAAAGCCTTCTGTTGTTTTTATTTTGTATTTTTTGTGATATTGTTAATATATTCAATATATGAACTGTAATGACCAACTTCTTTTGTATATTTATTACACATACATCGGTATTGTTTCTCGATGATGTTCCATTTGAAAAATATCATCTGAAAAACAATACATTTTTCTTAAAATAAACCGGGTTGTTTACTTTCTATCGGGTAAAAGGCCATAGTTTTTTTTCCCGATTTGTTTCATTGTTAAGGATTTTATACATACATATTATAACAACGAAGATGAAAAATTAGCAGTGCTGAAGTGACTTAGTTTGTTTGTTTGTTTATTTATTTAACGTCACTTTATGCTACTATGGCTAATCGGATGATGCTACAATTGGGAGTCCTAGATTTTGCGTATCCAGGTTTTATTAGGATAGGAATCTTTAACGAGTATCTGATATCGCACAGGCTCAGGACCACCTTTTAAAGTCCCCTCTGAAGGACGGCATAACTAAGGATTTTTTACTCCCATTGAAAAATCCTAGGACCACCTGCGGGTATATATATAAAAAAATAAATAAAAAATGGTACATGATGTAATCAAATGAAGGTCCTTATGTGGAGTTACCCTGGGAAGAAAAGATATATGTATATATATCCACGAATTGCAAATTTTAATCCTAATTTTAGGAAAATTAGTAGCTTAAATATGGGAGAATATTATTTGAAAATAAAGGGACCTATGAAGAAACATAGATTGATTAGTCAACTTAGACTATGTCAACCCAATAAACTGAAAGTTACCAGTTACGGATTCCAAAATGGTTATTCAGAAAGTAGCGTTGTGCCTTAGTCAACAATAATTGAATTTGTTAAACTATTTATGATTAATTTATTTGTTTGATATTTATACAGTTACAATTTATTTTGCCTTTTATTATGTATTTGTTTTAGTTAAGGAAGCGTATTTTGTTCAGTACAGTTGTAATAGATTTCTTTGATTTATGTTTGACTGTTGTACAACTCAACTCCATTTGAGCTAGCCCGAAAACAAATAAAAATATTTATTTACTATTTTATATTTATATCCATGAATTGAGATGGGCCTTGTTATGGTACTGATGAATGACTCCACGAAAACATTTTTTTGGAAACCATTGATATAAAATATATTTACTACACACCTAACTGTTATCAATGGATCGAACTCCCCTCTCTATCTCCATTCATAATTTGTTTCATTGAGGTTACCCCCTGATACACGAGGTATGTTTTGTCATTCTAGTCTAAACACAAAGAAAGCGGACGGCTGAAGAAAAATAGCCACTCGATTGATCTTGGGAAGGTTGCCAACTTAAATGAGTGAAAATACTTCGCATCGTCTAACATCTATTCAGGATATTATACCGAGGTTGATATTCATCTGAATAAAGAATTTAAGATGGAACAAGTTTAAAATGCCCGATATATACATCGATGCAGCAAATTATTACACAATGGTTTATTACTTCCAAATAACGACATTAGGGCATGACTGTTTATAAAGCTATTTATAAACAGTTAAAAAATAAAAAGCAGTAAAAAACATACAATATGATAAGCAATAAGAAAATAGTCACTGCTAACTTAAAACTATTTCTCTATATTTCTGAATCGATTTTATCGTAACTTTAGCAAGCATTTCAACGTAAAGCCGTAAGCCTTCCTTCCGCCGTAAGTACATCCTAGCATCCTTCCTCTACCAGGTTATCCGATCCCAGTCTTACATCTCTGATATCCTTAAATTCAGATCTGTATATAACGTCCCATCGATCCACAGCTGTCGATAGATCATTCTCAATCCGATCCGCATCCTCATGGAACTCTATTCCTTCTAATATCCGGAACTCCTAAACTCTCTTAACATTTAAATCCCGTCTATTTATCCATTTCCTATGAATGCAATTCCCAAACAATCCCAGGTAAATGCGAATTTCAGGGAAGATCAAGTGATAAAGCAGACAGATACATTTATTTATTAAATTTTCATTTTCACGTTTCCATTAACAGCAAATAATTTTTTTTTTTACAACTTTACATCTTTATTCACACATGTCAATAGTACAATAAACAATCAGTGAATTTGCTATAATATAATACACATGACATGATAGGCATGAGGGACCCAGCGGCACCCACTCCTGGCATGAGTTCAGCGAGAATTATTAAAGGAGAAGGTCTCTCATCCAACTCCTTTTTAGTCTTCTGTGGGCATTGTCTGGCTTAAGTGTTGTCGCCATACTGTTGGTGAATGTGTTCGGATGTCCTTGTAGTGTGTCCGTATGTGCTCATTGACGGTTGGATGTGAAGGTCAGTATGTAAAGTTATGTTGCTAACATACCATGGTGCTTTTGTTATTGTTCTGAAAGTTTTAGCTTGAAAGATTTGAAGTTTGTTTTTTCTTAGCTGACCCGTATATCTGTGATGCGTATGTCCAAATAGGTTTTAGTAAGTAAGTGTATGTTCTTAATTTTTGTCTAAGTTTCAGTTTTGAGTGCTTTTTAAAGAGTAGTAAAGAAGTCTCAGTCTTTAGTTGAGGGTTATTTTTTTCTTTTTAATATGTGGACCCCAAGTCATTCTACGGTCAAATGTCAGACCAAGGTAGTGTACTGTGTCTGTTTGTGGGATTTGTGTGTTGTTTAAGAAAACTGGAGGACACGTCTCATGTCGTAGAGTAAAGGTGATGTGATGTGATTTTTCATCATTTAGTCTGATTTTCCAGAGTTTGAACCAGTCGTGTAGTTTGATTAAATAATGTTGTAGGGTCTGTGAGGCTTATGTTGGGTTTTTATTACATGTTAAGATTGCCATGTCGTCTGCGTATGTCGCTGTTAGAATGTTACAGGTGCAAGGTATGTCATGAGTGTATATAGAATAGAGTAGTGGGGCAAGCACTGCACCTTGGGGTACTCCTGCTGCGATAGATCGAATAAAAAAAAGTTCCGACCCCTGCCTGACGGAGAAAAATCTGTCAGTAAGAAATGAGAGAATAATAAGGTAGTAAATAGGTGGAAGTAGAGTAAATTATAATATTTAAAGTTTTTTTTTTTAAATCTTTTTAAAGAAGTAACATAAAATTATATATTATTTTATAAACACTCAGAAGAGTTGTAGTTTCTTTTCTTTTTTTATTTAATTTAAAAATGCAAACATATTTTTTTTTTCTTATGTTAATACATTGAAGATATGTTAATTTCTTTCCTTCTTATATTTCTTTTTAAAACTGTATATATAAATAATTCTTTTGTTCTTTTTAAATCTTATTATATCTTTTTTTGTTCTTATGTTAGCATACATTGAAGAATTGTAATTTCTTTTCTTTGTATATTTTATTTTAATATATAAAAATAAATCAATTTTTTTTATTGTTCTCATGTTAAAATACAATTATTTTTATTAGAATTAATCTTTTATGTTCTCTTCTTTGTTCAGGTTATTAGTTCAATTCTATTGTTTTCAATTATTGTATTATACTCTAAGACTATAGTCTTAAGTCCACTTTATGTTTCCTGCTGTATTATTCTAAAGGGACTTGTCCCAGAATAAATAAAGAATTATTATTATTAAAGAACTTCAGCCAAACGGATTATTTTTATTCGTTTTTTCGGGTTCTACGCCCTCAAATTTTAAGAGGGGGTTATTTTTTTTGTTCTATTACAATATTCATCATTGAAAATAATATTCCAAAAGCATTTATACTTGGCTTTTTTACAATTTATTTTTCTTCCTTTTTATGTTCATTCAAATAATTCAAACACAATTCCCTAATTCAATAACATTGTTACATTGTTTCTCTACATTAATAATAACCGAGATATCAGGGAATCACATCTATTTTAAGCTTGACCAAATTAGATTAATTTTTATGAAGCGACAATGGTTGACTGTGTGTATATATGAGAGAAGTTGGTTGAGGGTGCAGTCAATTTTACACACAATTAAGCATGAACTTCATTCATTGGTGCCGACGTTTCGGCCTAAATTATAGGTCTTCTTCAAGGTGGTTGTGTGAGCTGAGAAGGCGTCAGTCAACAACAATCACACAACCACCCTGAAGAAGGCACCAATAAATGAAGTTTACGCTTAATTGTGTGTAAAATTGACTGCACCCTAAACCAACTTCTCTCATAGATTAATTTTTAATTAAAAAAAAAGTAATTAATCGTGTTATTGTTGTTAAAGTTCCAGTAATTTTTTTCTCTATGTTCAAAAATAACTGAGTTATTGAATTAAATCACTTTTTAAAACTAATCGGCTAATATCAGCGTCTAGGTGTTTGGATCATCGTTGCTTTCGTGTTCTATTATCTTGAAACTTAAGACCTTAAATTTTTAGAGAGGAAGGATTTTTTTTTTTTTATTATAAAGGTTCAATTCAATATTTCAAAGTTCTGCAAATATTTAAAAACTTATTATTAATTAACAATTAATAATTATATGTTTAGATCATTATCTAAGCTTGTTTAGTCCCAATCACTTATTTAAAAAAAATAAATAAAATAAAACCTAGTTATCTGTTTTAAAGACATTTCTTACGAAATCGATATTTTTAATTATTCTTATTCTAATTGTTCAGTTTATTCAAATTATTTATCACTATTCATCAAAATAACGTTTAATTATTTTTAATCGTACGTTGATGACACGGCTATCCTATCCTCTCACTTAGATCCCGAAATTGCATCTTTAGGCCTCCGAACGCACCTTTCTCAAATTGAAGACTGGTGCAACAACTGGAGAATCAAAGTTAATCAATCCAAATGCAAACATGTCACCTTTACCCTCCAGTTCTCTTTAACTCCGTTCCGCTTCCTTTCTCCGACACAGTCCGGTATCTTGGATTCCTTCTGGACAAAAGACTAACTTGGAACCCGCATACTAGAGTTAAACGACAAGAACTTAATCGACGATTTGGACAATTATACAGACTACTGAACGGAAATTCTAAATTATCTATCGAGAACAAACTGCTAATATACAAGACAGTACTGAAACCTATCTGGACCTACGGACTTGAACTGTGGGGGACAGCCAAATTTTCTAACATCAAACGCATTCAATCCTTCCAATCAAAAGTCCTCCGAACAATAGTTAATGCTCCTTATTATGTATCCAACCATACCTTACACCGCGACCTAAATATTCCATTTATTGTAGACCTTATACCATTAAAATTCTCTAAATTCCATCAGAACCTTATCCATCACCCTAATCTCCTAGCTCAATCCTTATCCAGCTCCACACATCCTTACCAATCCTCCTAGAAGGTTGAAACTGCAGTGGCCTCGAGACCTCTTGTAAAATGTATATTGGAGTTCTAGCATTGGCTGGATTCTCCACTCACGTGCTGTATGCTTGTGAATTGTATATAGGTATGAGTGACTTTTGTATATATTTTTATTGATTTTGTTTTGTATATATTTATATTGTATTACTATTATATAAATTTATTGTTTTGTATATATCGTGTGAATGCAGTATGAATCTTGTACTTTATCCCTATTAAAAATGTCCTAAGTTGGACAGATTGTAATATTGCTCAATAAAGAATTGTTTCTACAAAAAAATTATTTTTAACAAGCGTGTTTAAAAAATGCATTTATTTCCAAAAGGTACAAATTAAAACTTAAATCTCGTTGAAAATCATACTTACATCTTCTTCCTTTTCTAATAATTGCTAGTTTTTAAAAATTAATTTTTATTTAATTTAGTTAAACAAATTTTAATTGGTATTATTGTTGTGCTTCTGGAATACAATATTACGTATACAATATCACGTATAATACAGGTATTGTTGAGTGAGAACAGAACTGAAACCTGACACGTTAGAGATCATTTCAAACGCTAAAAATACCAACACGAATCTTCGATAGTCGTCAGCATTTCCTCAGGGGAAATGCTCAGTACTCCTTCATAATATCTATTTAATGTTAATTTACATCATCATAAACATGATAATGTATTGTATTTATTCATTTATATATATGTATATATATATATATATATATATATATATATATATATATATATATATATATAAAATTGAAACGTAATACGATATTTTATAAACCTACTACCTTCACCTACCTAGGTACGAAATATAAAAACAAAAATAAAATAAAAAAATCTGGTGCGCACAACACACGACTTTCACTAATCTCCGTTGTTAAAATCAAATTAAGAATTTTTAAATGCATTTAAAGATACAAATTAATTGTTAAAGAATTAATTATTTTGAATTTCAATAGAAACATGTGTTTTATCAAAGAGGATCGGTTACCGAAAATATGTTTAAACATTTAAAAAAAAATATTCCTTAAACCAGAGGGTCGATGTGAGGTACAATGAGGCAACTTACTAATAAATTGTTAATCATAGACGCGGCTGACATATTAAATATCAAAAGTAAAGCCTTATTTGAAAGAGAATTAAATAACGCTGTTGAAAAATTCAATAATCATAATCTTTCCCTGAATATTCAGGCTATTTTGCATTCAAAGTTTAATCCTAATTTTAGGAAAATTAGTAGCTTAAATATGGGGGAATATTATTTGAATATAAAGGGACCTATGAAGAAACATAGATTGATCATTCAACTAAGACTATGTCAACCCAATAAACTGAAAGTTACCAGTTACGGATTCCAAAATGGTTATTCAGAAAGTAGCGTTGTGCCTTAACCAACAATAATTGAATTTGTTAAACTATTTATGATTAATTTATTTGTTTAATATTTCTACAGTTACAATTTATTTTGTCTTTTATTATGTATTTGTTTTAGTTAAGGAAGTGTATTTTGTTTAGTGCAGTTGTAATAGATTTGTTTGATTTATGTTTAACTGTTTTGTACAACTCAACTCCATTTGTATGGGCTATCCCGAAAACAAATAAAGAGATTTATTATTATAACATGTGTTTTATTAAATAATTTATTATATTTTTATCTACAACAATCAGTTAGTTTTTTTAGGCTATTCATCTCTCTCCATTAACCTTTAAAATTCCGTGTATTAGATAATATTTTTTCTAAAATCTTTAGCTATCCAACGGTATATTATACCTCTATATTACTATTCTTGTGTTCAAAAAACACAGAAATAGTTTTCGTTTTTTGGTAATTATAGTCCATTAGCCTAAATGACTAACATATGATAAAATTAAATTGAGGTTATATTATGATATTAGGAAAAAATATACAAAAAAACTACACATATGCATGAATTATATATCAAAGGAAAGTATTGGGATCGAAACAATTATAGAAATCGGATTTTCAACGGAAATATCTATTTTTGGAACTAATGAGTCTGAACTGAGAGCAAATTCCGTTTAAAGATGTGAAAAGTTTTGGAATATCCAAAACAATAAGATCCATATTTTGGAAACGCAAAATGCCGAAAATGTTACGTTAACTCTTTCATCAAAATAAATAAACAGGTACTGTGGTGATGGCAGTAAAATTATTCTTTATTTGCCTGCAGCTAATAGTAAAATAATATAACAGTAATAAATGAAATTAATAGCGGTGAGACAAACCAAATGAGGAGCGTGCATCAAACAATAATCAACAGAGTAACAATAAAAGACAGCTGGCGGAAGGTTACAATGGATTTGCCACTGTAAAATAAAATATTCTTCTTACCATATTAAAATACAGAAAATAAAATATGAAATAAAATACTGCTTCAATTAAATATAAAGAGAACAAAAATAAAATATGTTTGAAGCAGTGACAAATCCATTTCACATAACCTCTTTGCTCCCACCAGCTGTGTCTTTGTAACCTCCCTCCATCACACACATCAGGCCCGTCTGTACTTTTTCATGATATAATCAAAAACGGCGTTAACAATTTTGATTAAACTAGGTCTATCGAGGTAAAATTTAATGAACTTTAATAGCATGCATGTTTAATTCTGATTGAAATAGTCTGAAAGTGCTTAAATAACGATTTTTTGTATTTCTTTTCCTCTAAAGTACCTTTAATTTTGTGGATTCCAACGAATTAATCATATCACATCATTATATTAAGGCTATGAATCCAAGTTGAAAGGATTCGATATCAAACTAAATGAAAAAGAGGAAAAACAAATTTTTGATGCAATTTTTATGTTTTTGATCATGAGAACATTAATGTAGACGAATCATATACCATTGGAAAGACATATTTTTTTAGAAAATATATTATCTAATACAAAAAATTGTAAAAGGTAATGTGAAGTGACTAATAGGCAATAAACTTATATTAATAATAATTGGTTAATGGATAGTGATGAAAAGCCGATAGAACTGATATTTGTAAAATTGAATTGAAACACATTTATCCTTTTTACTTTCACATAGTTAGATATTTCATCTCTATTTGTATTCAAATAATCTTAAATTGTTTTTAACAACGGAGGTAAGTAAATATCCTATATAGCGCTCACCAGATTTTTTTATTAAAGTTTAATTCTATTTTTTTTTGTCTTAATCAAATAAACTATTTAAAATTAATTAGTTAGATAATATGATTGTATTTATATTAGTATGAGTTTTTGTAATATTCTAAAACCATCTGTAAATGAATGATTAACATATTTTATTCGCTGAACATTTGTATCTTTCGAATACTGAAAATGTATATTAATTGTTTGTTTTTTTCTTCATACACGTATTTCTCCATTCACAGCTGTCAGAAGCACAAGACGACAATAATTAATTGTTAGATTTTAAATGGAAGGTACCTCTTTTAACTTTAGTAAATACTTGTTGAAATCAAATGACCTTAAACTTTTGCTTTTGTCGATTAAAAAAAAAACAAAAACAAAAATCTGGTGCGCGCAACACACGACTTTCACTTACCTCCATATTTAAAATCAATGAAAGAATTTTCATACAGTTAGAGATAAAAATACGTAAAACTATTAAGGAATTAATTAAATGGAATTTATATAGAAACATGTGTTTCTTTAAAAAATCCATTATATGTTCATTTCATCACTCTCTATTAACTTTTAAAAGCTTGTGTATGAGATATTATTTTTTTCTAAAATCTTTAGCTTTCCAACGGTGTATCATACATGTATATTACTGCTCTTATGTTCAAAAACGAAAAATTGCATTGAAAAAATATTTTTTCTGTTTTCTCCTTTAGTTGGGTATCGAATTTATTCAATTTATATATTCACCTGTTTTTCATCAGCCTTAACAAGATAATGTAGTTATTTTTATTGAATCTACAAAATTAAAGGTACTTTAGAGGAGGAAAATTTAAAATATCGGATTTTAAGCCTTGTCAAACCATTTTAATCGGAAGAAAGCCTACATGATATTAAAGCACATTAAATTTCACATCGATATAGCGAGTTTAATCAAAATCGTCGGAACCGTTTTTGAGAAAATCAAAAAAAGGTGCAAAATGCATGGTATAAAGTGACTCTTCTGTTAAGCTCATTTTGATGAAAAAAGTTTTGTTTCGTCTAGATCGTATAGTTGTCTTAAATATCAGTTTCATAGTACTTACCGTTTGCGCCCGGGAGTTACCACACACACACACACACAAACCTTTTTGCGGGACTTGGTTATTTGGGCTCAGGGGACCCTAAAACGTGTATTTCCTTTGAAAACTGGAATTCGAAAATTTTCACGATCACAATGTGTTTTATTAAATAATCAATTATATTATTATCTACGAAAAATCAGTTTGTTTTATTAGCTTTCCATCACCCTCCATTACATTTTAGAATTTTGTGAACGTAATAGTATTCATTCTAAAATCTTTAGCTTTCCAACGGTATATTATACATATACATTTCTGTTATGATGTTCCAATTAACCAAAATCGCGAAAAAAAAATATGTTTGCACTTTTCTCCTTCAGATGTTTATCAAATTTGCTCAACTTGCATATTTAGCCGTTATTTATCAATTCTAATAAGATGATGTGTCTTTTTTAATTTTTAAATCTACAAAATTAGAGATACTACTTTATAGGAAGACAATTTAAAATATCAGCATTAAAGCCCTATCAGACTATTCCAATTAGAAATAAACCTACAAAATATTAAAGCCCATCTAATTTAACATCGATATAGCGAGTTTAATCAAAATCGTTGGAGCCATTTTTCAGAAAATCGTAAAAAGGTGCAAAATGTGTGGTATAAAGTGGCTCTTTTGGTTAACCCGATTTTGATGAAAAAGTTTATGTAACATCTCGGGGGTATAGTCATCTTAAATATGTAGTTTCCAGTTTTCAATTTTCGTTTTCGCGCTGGACTTATCACAAACGTACGGCCACACAGACCTTTTTGCGAGGCTTGGTCATTTTGACTCAGGGACCCTAAAACGTGTTACTCACGAACAGAGCTATTTTTACGATTTAGAAGGATTCTGAATATCGATAAATATATTTGTTTGATATCTCCGTCACAAGAGAGTTCAAACACGGCGATGAGGAGCCCAGCGCTACCTCACCTTACTATCCTACATCCCATTACTTCCTATACTTATGTTATCCTCTTTTGATGAAGACTGTTGTGCCCCACTAGGCCAGCTCTCCGTGCTGCTGACGGGGGCCGCGTACTGTTGGTTCGAGCCCATCACCCTCCGCCTGGTCCAGGACCCTCAGCTCAACATGACTTCCGATGACGTCTCCTGGCTCATCTCCATCATCGAGCTGGGCTCGCTCGTCAGTCCCATCTGCGCTGGCTACATGTCAGACAGGTAATAAAAATCACTTTCCTTAACTAGTCTTTAGTGTATAGACCTCTAGAAGATCCAGTTGCGAAGGAAACATAAAGTGTGTAGAATTCCTTAATACTTTCCCTAATTAAATATACTCTTTATTTACCACTAATACTCGCCCACTGACTACAAAATCACTTGATGTTCACATACGACAAAACACTTGCCCACCAATTTTTATTCGACAACAACCAAATTCCTCAGACCAACTCTGTACATTACCTAGGACTGACACTACGATGACTTGGGGCCCAATGTCAAGATGAAAAGACAGATTCTTAACCACCGACTGAAAGTACTATACTCACTTTTATCTAAATCTTCAAATTAAAAAATTAGACAGAAAACTAAATACATACACATACCTTCTTATCCAATATGACTTACGCTTCAAATTTTTGGTTCAGCAGAAAAGACTCACATACAAAAACTGCAATCATTACAATCCAAAATTTTAAGACTGATAACGACAGCTCCTTGGTACGTAAACAACAGAACCCTACATACGGACTTACAACAACCAACAGTTGACCAACATATACGAACACTCTATACTCGTTTTCATAGTAAACTTAACGGACACCACAATAGACTGATTAACGACATGTCAATATTTGAAATGCCAATCAGAAGAAGGCTAAAGAGAAGCTGGATGAGGGACCTCCTCGGATAAAATAAAGCCATGGAAGGGGTGCTGCTGGGCATTTTCCTTCTTCATGCCTACCATGTCTGATCTCAATTTGTACAGCACATTTGCTGATTTCAGATACATTCTGACAGGCGTGAATATAGATATGAAGAGCAAAAAAAAAAAATCTATCTAACTGTGATTATATTAAGTTATGGAAAAATAATCTAGCAACATTAAGGGCTCAAATACAAAAAGATATTTAAGGTCAAAATATTATGAAAGTTAGAAATTCCAAAACTTCCCCCTTTTATCGTCATCTAGCCACAGTAAATTACATTACTGACAAATGTTCTCTGGAGTTGATTAGATAGATAATTAAAATCAGGAGTGATGTTTTAAACCTTAACTATAAACAATTTCATGCAAACAAATAATATATGTAGTTTGTGCAATACAAATGAACTAGAAGATCTTTTTAACTTGTTGGCTTCCTGTCCGATACTTACAGAGCTTAGAAAAAAATATTTTAATTCTGAAAATTTAACTTGCGATCATATTTTAGAATTAATAAATAGAAAAAATTGGCTGGCGTTAGTTACTCCAGATCAGCTTTGCCTTATAGAATTTTGTTAACGAAAGAATTTAACTATTAATAAATTTGATTTTAGTACATAAAGAACATCCGAAGTTTTGATATATTATTTTTTATTAGTTATTTATATTAATAAATTAAAGGTTAATTTTGTCAATAAACACTGACGGTCAATAGACCATGTAGTGTGTCTGATTTTTTATTTTTAAATTTGTAAATTTTTTATTTTCTGTAATTTTGAAAAATAAACATACTTTTCTATCTATCTCTCTTGAAAGAAGAAAGATAGTCGGAGGCAGCTACTCCACGCTTAGCTGTACACAGAAGAAGTGTTTTTTGCACACAAACATTCCTATTTTTTTTACGCGCCTCCTAGGAAGCGTTGGCCCTTATTTTCTGTAAAGTATAATGGTTTAATGCCTAGTTATACCTGAAATTGGTGAGACGAATTTGGGATCCTCTCGTTGTAAGTATTACACCTGATTCTATCACAGCCAGTTTTCTAACTCAATAAATAATTCAGCAATCAAGTAGTTTATGAATATTTTCATTGTTTTATTTGACCACCACATTGATTATTTTCCGGTCAAATCTTAAATTATAACTAACTATTGTTATACATTATTTGCTCTATAGGGTGACCTAACACGTTGGTTGCAGGTTCGGCCGGAAGAGGGTGATGTTGAGCGTCGGGCCGATGTGCCTCGTTGGGTGGCTCCTGGTGCCGATCTCGATGTCGGTGCTCTGCCTCACTGTATCGCGGTTGTTGCAGGGAATAGCGATCGGGGTGGCCTACACAGTCCAGCCGATCTACACCGCCGAGATCGCTGAGCCCAAGCTACGAGGACGTCTCTCAGGGACCTTCCAGACAGCTTTGTACGTCGGAACGCTTTTCGTATTCTCCATAGGACCCTACCTCTCCTACGAGAACTACGCCTACGCTTGCATACCCCTCCCTTTCATCTTCACCATCGCCTTATCGTACTGCCCAGAGACACCTTACTACCTCTTGATGAAGGGAAAAGAGGAAGAAGCTAGGAAAGTACTCCGGTATTTCAGGGATACTCCAGACGTAGAAGACGAACTGGCCAAGATGAAAGTGTCCGTCAAAGAGGAAATGTCAGATCCGAACGCTTGGAGGACACTCTTCTTCAACAAGAACGAGCGGAAGGCTTTCATCATCGTGCAGATCGTCTGCGTTGCCAAGTTTATGACCGGGATGGCTGTGATTGTCAACTACGCTGTGGAAACCTTCTCCAAGAGCGAGTCTTTCTTGCCCCCTGAAGAGATGTCCATCATACTTGCAGGTACAGCATACAGTTAAACGCTCTAAAGGTCTTAGGTATGTAGAGAGAAATGCTTCATTTATTTGGCAATGCTGTCCAAATACATCGGGTCGCTTATAAAATACAGCATACTTTTACATTATAATATTTTATTTCTCTCTAAGACTCTATTGTAAATTTAGACCTTTGGTGCGTACATTACATAATCAAAACATAATCATATTCACTATTTAATTGCCATACAGGTGATGGTGGATAATCCCCAGGGAGTCCAAAATCACTTTTTCTGCTAACACCGCTGTATCTCCTATATCCACACCCAGGTTTTCCAAAATCTCCTTGTGCTTCCAGGGATCGCTCCGCGAGACCTAAACCATAGACATCTAACGTAGAACTGTCGATCACCAAATGTCTCGCGGAACTTTTCTTTTAGGAAAGGGATGCATTTCTCGTAGATGGCTCTTTTCTCCCTTTCCACTACACCTGCTTGATCGAGGTCATTAGTCTAGGTCATAAAACTCCAAGAGACATGCAAATTTATTAACAGATCTAACTCATACGAACTCTTGATCTAAGCCATGACAACATGAAGCCATTCCCAATCAATACGTGCTGCAAGTTACTTCCATATCTTAAAGATGTCACGTACCACATTGATAAACACCGAGAACAACGGTCGGGATATTACTTCAAAATAAATATTTAACTTTGTTTATGTAGAATTGTTTTATTTTACATACTTAGCCATATGTACCTACCTGCACCTCTACGACCCATGAAGGGTCTTAGGCTCAGTATATATGGATAGCTCTAGGTCAACGGCCTTGCAAGGTGCTGATTAGGTTTTGACTACGCTCTGCCGCCAGGTTTTTTTCCAATTCGGGTAACCACATTAAAGAGGCTGGGTATTCCCCAGGAGGGTCTCTATACCCTAAGGTCGCCCCAACGGCTGAATAAACAGAACAAATAATATTATATCTTAGCGGGGACTCGAACCCAAGATCTGGAGAACAGTAGACCAATGATGTATTCACTATAACACGCCGCTCCCTTGGCCAGATATACATCATATTACCTTTTTTTTTCGTTACGGCTAATTAGGAACCACTCTACTACTGTTTTCTTTTGACCCAGTATTGTCTCATCCGTTCTGCATGTCCGCGTTTTAGATCTTTAGCCCACCTCTTGCTCGTTATTTCTGGAAACTTTGGAGTCCTTGAAGTTTCTTCGTAAGATGATCACGCTTTTGAATACTTTTTTATGTGGTTGCCACCTCCTGAATATCCTTTCCTATCTCCGTGAATTCACGGATTCAAAATTCTTTTTGTCAACATTGCTTGGTTAATGCGGGCCATAAACTATAGATCTATATTATAGATCCTATAGTTTGTCAAGTCTCATACTATTCTTAAGGCGCGGCAACACTAGAAGGGGACGTCCGGAGAGAAAAGGAAAGACGATTTTTTGAGGTGGCCGAAGTATTGCGGTGAGGAAAGGAAATTCCTCTCCTCTCCTCTAAATCAAGGAGGAAAGGTTAACTGATGTTTGTGATGGTTGTATTGTTCATTTTGAACGACCAAGCGTGTATTCACCACATTCCTTTTTTTATTGTTTAATAAATTACAAGGAGTAGCAGTAATTCAGAAGAAGTTTTGCTCATACAGCTCCAGGTTTATGCAGCTTCTTATGTTTTTCAACTGTTAAAATAATTTCTTCTTCTATCTCGGAACAGTCTAAAAAACGTGACAACAATAGTAACGAAGGAAAAGGAAAAATATCAGATGAAGGCACGTACTGGGATGCAGGGGGGACCGATCACCATCCGAGTCGACCCTCCGTTTCTCTGGCCGAACTCAGCGATGTGGACTGGCAAGGAAAGGCAATCGAATTCTCTTACCTACAATTGCCCTTTCCGCTATACCGAGTGTGACCAATCTTCGGCATTTCTAATGGGATTCATATGTAAATTACGTCATTTGGATTCGATCGGAAAGTTCGTGTTTCATTTTCTCGCCTTTAGGTGACTTATTCCTAAAATAAAGATTTTTTTTCTTCTTTACATAACAATATAAACTAATTTTAGACTTCCTTTCAGTTCTGCTGACCGGAATAGCCGTCCTCTCAGCCTTCCTGTCGGACTGGATCGGCCGGAAGCCCCTGCTCCTGGTTTCCTGCTTCGGCTGTTTCGCGGCTCACTTCCTCACAGGACTCTATTACTACCTCCATGAGAAGACTTCCGTCGACACCAAACCCTACGTCTGGATGCTCTACCTCGGCCTATCGCTTTACTGCTTCTTCTCCGACATCGGCTTGGGACCACTCTTGCAGACTCTTTGTTCGGAGATGTTCGGCGCTAGTACCAGAGGTTTGGCAGGCGGGATAACAGAAGCAATGGGAGCAGTCTATTGCTTCGTGACCCTCAAAGCTTACACTTCCATTAACGAGAACATCGGAGTATTCGCGAACTTCTGGTTGTACAGCGCCATGGGGTTGATTAACGGCCTGCTTCTCGTCTGGCTGATGTACGAAACGGCAGGAAAGACTATCGGACATATGGAGAAGACAAAGGAAGTGAAAGTACATCCAGAGGAAGGTGTGAGGCTAGGAGACTTCACGTCCCAATAGACTTTAAAACTGAAAAATCTGGAGTTCAGCTCGTTAGAAAGCACTCCAATAACAAGGAAGAAGTGAATAAGTTGTGAAACGTATATTAAGAGGTACGACCTTGATCCGAAATCAAATAGAAGGGAAAAAAAAACTTCTATGACCAAGTGTTGAACTCTTTAAAGTTTTCATAGGTAGATATAATTGGGAGTAAGTAGTGTGAAAAATATTTTAACTTTGTCGACGTTTCGGCTCAAACATGTGAGCGAGCATCAGGGCTAAAAAAATCATATCAACAAAAGAGATGCATGTCAATTCAATATGACAATAAAAAATTATGAAGGTATTGACAATGGAATTAAAAGGTTATATGTATGCTAAAATATTACAAATACAAATAACAAATAAGAATGAAGATAATGAAATCAAATTAACAAAATAAATTTTTACTTCTAATTTTTCATATGTGGAAGTAAAATTTTCAGTTTTCAAAGCAACCCTTTGTGCCAAACCTTGTCGAAAGAATGACTAATGTCAAGGAAAATGTCTGGACTATATTTTAATGGAATTTAAACAGTCACAGTTTTTTTTTTTTTTTTGGTTTTAGCACTATGATAACTTCTGAATATTTCTACAAGCCTGCAAAATACGTGATTTTGAAAATGGAATTATAAATATGTACTGATATGTATCTGTTTTGTTTTTCTGATGCTTGCAAACATTTATCGCCGCAAAAATTAAAATCATTTTGAACGACTGAATCCTGATTATTTCTACCTATAATTTCAACATTCGACCGTCCATCCTCAATATATTTAAAGTTATAATTATACTTTTTTACAGTATTCAAGATTTCATAGTAGTGAATCAATAAGACAATAATGGTACATGACATACTATGATTGTATACCGAAAGGTTTATATTTTTGTATAAATAAAGATATTATTTTGGCTAGTCAATCCTCTATACTCTGCACTCCGTCACATCTTACAAGAAAGAATCCCAAATGTGCTTCATAGATTGTGAGGATTTTTTTTTTTACTACGAAGTAAAAAATTATCATCGGCAAAATGTTAGGGCCAATGCTCCCCATGAGTCACGTAAAACACGAAAGTTAGTTCGCGAAAAACACATTTCATATCTCTATTTCTTGTGAAGGTAGAAAATTATTTACTTTATTATTACTTATTACTTTATTTCAAAGCGAAATAATGAAAAAAATATAAGCTATTAAAATATTCAAGTTTTATGCTTAGCTATAATATTAATATAAATCATACAATTAAATTAAATTAAAAAAAAACGAACAAACTTTTTTTAGGAATAAGGAATCCTAATCTGAGCACAACTTTTAAGAAATCTTATTAAAAGTAATGTTTTGACGAGATTATTTATATTTTTAGGGTTATAACCAAGCGTAATATTGGGTTGTTTCACATGAAATGTCCGTTTTTATAGTTTCTGAAATACATAAAGGATTTTGCAGGTCTCTATTGTTTTCTTCCGAATGTTTACATATTTAAAGTAAACAGTTACTAGTCCTCTACATTTGTATTATAAACATTAGCTTCCCAATCTAATAGTACCTCCAAATATGAACATGGAAACACGCGATTTTCGAGTAATATCTTTGTACGAGTTTAAACTCGGCCATTCAGCAGCTGAGGCCGCTAGAAATATTTGCAAGGCGTTTGGGGAAGGGAGTGTTAATGAACGGACCATTCGCCGTTGGTTTGCTAAGTTTTCAGCTACCCGCAAAAAGGTCTGTGTGTGGTGACTACCGGGCGGAAACGGTAAGTCCTACGAAACTTAAATTACATTATTAAGACAACTATACGTCCGAGACGTTACAAAATCTTTTTCATCAAAATCATCTTACCAGAAGAGCCACTTTATACCATGCATTTTGCACCTTTTTTCGATTTTCTCGAAAACGGTTGTGACGATTTTATTTAAACTCGCTATGTCGATGTAAAATTTAATGGGCTTTAATATCATTTAGGTTTCATTCGGATTACAATGGTGTGACAAGGCTTAAATGACGATATTTTAAATTTTCTTTCTCTAAAGTACCTTAAATTTTTTAGTTTGGGGAAAATTTAAAATTAAAATAAAGGCGTTTGGGGAAGAGAGTGTTAATGAACAGACCATTAGGTTTGATAAGTTTTCAGCTGGGGATACCGACTTGGAAAACTTTCCCCAAGGAATACCTCTGTTCGTAATAGACGATGTCCTCAAACTTACAGTAGAAGGAAACCCCTACCAAACAGTTAAAGGACTCTCAGCACAACTAAATGCAAGTGCATCTACCGTTTCCAGACATTTAAAGTGTATTGGGAATGTAAAAAAAAGCTCGATTCATGGGTACCTCATGATCTCACTGAGCGGCAGCAAGACCCCATATTTCAAAACATACCGTGCAAAAATTGAAAGAACTGGGCTACGAAGTTCATCCGCACCCACCATATTCTCCCGACTTGTCTCCAACAGATTACGACCTGTTCAAGAATTCAGACGATGATCAAGTGAAAAGTGCGTTTTCAGATTTTTTTTCACTTCATAGCTCAGAGTTTTTCAGTTCGGGGATAAAAAAGTTGGTGTCACGTTGGGAAAAATGTGTAGAAAAAGAAGGTAAATACTTAGAATAAAATTATCTTGTTTTCATATCGTATTTTTAATAAAAATCCTTTACCTTGAAGACGGACATTTCATGTGACACAACCCAATAATGATAATAATAGCTTCATTTCGTCCTTAATAGAACAATAAGCCTCTCCCTTGGGAGGTACAAGTCTGGTATTAGAATTAAAATAAAAAATTTAACAAAATGTTGTCTTCTTAGTTCATGTTGCTATTAACAATATTTACATTTCTGAACTTAAATATACACACAATAAAACATGTCTTGCCTTGTTCTAACTATAATTTATAACCATTTATTTAATGATTGATTTTTTGTAACATTACTCCACATTTGCCTATTTCTGGCCACTGTAGCCCAACAATTAGAGTTATTACCAAGAGTATAACTCTGATATTTTAAAGGTTTTCTTTTTTCATTATTCCGCTTTGAAATAAGGTAATTCCAACTTCACTAGAGTCAGAGATATGAAATAAAACCTGTATTCACATGGAAACTTTCCGGTTTTTTAAGCGACTCCTGGGAAGCGTTGGCCCTTAAAATTTTGCAGTCTAATGGTTTTATGTATATTTTCTCCAATTGGTGAGATCCTTTTGTTATCATCTCCTTGTTAATGTTTCTTTTGGCTATTAATTAAAGAAAGTCCCAATGCTTTCAGAAAAAAAGTAGCCGTAAAATGGCAAAATACCTTCCAAAGTTAATTAATTAACTGACTTTTGTTAATCGTTCACTTGTCATTGAGTCATGAAGGTTGATTTCATTATAAGTGACTTTCTTACGAAGGTAGGTAATTTTAAAATAATTACTGTTTTGATATTCATGGCTCCTTCCTTACAATGGTTTTTTGAAATTTCAAATTTTAAGAGAAATACAAGAAGAAATTGAGTTTATTAATGTATTATAGTTGCTAAGTCAATTACTTATATTTTATTATGATTCATCAAATAACATTGTATATTAATTCTTTGAATATTCAGCTTTAGTATTACACAGTTATGGCAAAATTAAGATTGATACTAAATAAGACAACAAAATAATATTTTTTTTAACCTATTTTATTGTTATACAGTTAATGTGATGAACATTAAGGAAATGTCATGAAATACATGTAGAGACACTACCCGTTTAACGGCACTTTAAGAGTCTAAACTAGAAGGTCTTGGGCCATCTTATTTTCAGACGCCTTGGAGGATTATCAGCAATCGAAGAGGAAGCAAGGATTGAAACTAGAGGGTTAGAGTGGGAATGAAATTAGTCACGGAAGGAATAGTACGTGGTTCGGGCTAAGTCAGCAACATATGGAATATTAAGGTCTTAATGGATGAGTTTATTCGTGACAAAGTAAGGAGCATTGAGGATTTTCCGAAGGATTTTGGATTGTAAGGATTGGATACGAGATGAGTTTGATGGTTTAGTAGAACCCCACAGATCTACTCCGTCTGTCCATATCGGTCTCATGATGGTCATATAAATTAGTCTTTTGTAGTTGAGCGGCAGATTTGAATGTTTGTCTAGTAAGTTTTGAAGTAGTCAAAAACGTCGGCAGTTTCTTGTCGTTTTAGTCTTGTATGAGGGTTCCAAGTTTGTCGAGATGAAGTCCTAGGTATCGGATCTGTTCAACAGGAACTAGCGAAGTGTCATTAAAGGATGCTATAGGACAGGAAGTCATAGGTTTACGACGAAGGGTAAAGGAGTTATTTGGTGAGATATTATTTCAAGGTTTCGGGGTGGGAGTGTGAGAGGAGATAACTGGAACTTTATCTACTGATAATACGCAGGTGTCATCAGCATAGGTAGAAAGGAAAGTATTAGGATGGGTTGGGATATCAACTGTATAGACTGTGTAAAGAATGGGTCCTAGGATGGTGCCTTGAGGAACACTAGCCGACTGAGAAAAATCTGGTGCTGGCAACACACGACTTTCACTTACCTCCATTTTTAAAATCAATGAAAGAATTTTCAAATACACATAAAGATAAAAACACATGAAACTATTAAAGAATCCATTTAATTGAATTCATACATAAACACGTGTTTTGTTATGAAATCTATTGTATTATTATCTAAAATAATTAGTTCTATATGCTTTTCATCACTCTTCATCAACTTTTACAAGCTCCTGTGTATGAGGTAATATTTTTTTCTAAAAACTTTAGCTTTCCAACGGTATATTATAAGTGTATATTACTGTTGCTATGTTCAAAATCAAAAATTGCATTAAAAAAATATTTATTCAGTTTTCTCCTTTATTTGTTTTTTAAATTCGCACAACTTACATATTTGGTTGTTATTTATAAATTTTTACGATCGCAATACTTTCCCTTACTATATATAGTAAGTGAAAGTAAAAAGGGAAGAATAGGAACCATGATGATTTACTTTACAGGATATATCCGTGAGGTAGGACTGGATAATGAGGAAATATGTTGCAGGGAGAAATTGTCGGAGCTTCTAAAGCAACCCAAATTGATAAAAATAAAAGTCCATCCATCAAAAATCATTTAATTTTTTTTAACAATTTAAATATATGAACGTTTCGGTTGAAGGTCAATTATTAAAATTATTGATTTTTTCTACTTCTTATTTTA
Source organism: Piezodorus guildinii (assembly GCA_023052935.1). Lineage (NCBI taxonomy): Eukaryota > Metazoa > Arthropoda > Insecta > Hemiptera > Pentatomidae > Piezodorus > Piezodorus guildinii. The sequence goes on along the minus strand of CM041293.1, from coordinate 183,915,742 downwards.
TTATCAAAAAGTTCTGTAAATTAATATTACAACTTTAGTCTTATACTAATATTATATCAACTATTATCTTTATTAACTTGTTAATTCACCTACCTTAATATATGTTGCACGAATGTAAAATACGTCTTTGATGAACAAGTTATTTACCTGAAAAATACAACAAAAAACATTATTAATATTTTAAAAAAACAAAAAACAACCAATAAATATTTACTTTATAAGTACGTGAACATTTTACGCAATTCCGGAGCTAGAGTTCTTTACATACTGACTATTACCAGTGAGACAGCCTGAGCTAGCCTAATGTGTGAGGCACGTGGGAATTTGGCTATTAGTCAGCTGAGGCGCTATTCTCCAGCATCGACGTGTGATAGTGCACAATTTCATCGACAATTGTGATATTTTCTTTTTAATTTTTTGGTTTTTCTTCCAACAAATGTTTTATTTTTTGTTTTGAACATAATTTTAAATATTAATAAAACTAATTTAATAATTTTCACACATTATTAGTAATTTTGTTTTTGAATCACATTAAATAATTTTAATAAAATGTCACAATTTCATGCTTGGGACTGATGAAGATTACTGCCTTCTCTGAAATAAGTGAGACTGACCCTCAATATCTTAAAAGACGAACCCTACAGAAAAGGCAAAGGAACATAATACCTGGCTCGCCTAGCAAGTCACCCCAAAAGAAAATAAATCTGCTAGACCAGCTCAAGTTTCACCCCCTCAATCCCGATGCCTACATTAAACAAGGAAAATAGAAATGAATACATCTTCTTCTACCATTCCTAAAAGTAACGAATTCGAAAACTTAAGTAACCTTCCTACCGAAGATTCGGTGAATCATACATTTAACCAACGCTAACCACCATCAAAATTTGTTTCCAATATTCTTGACTGCATGTCGTTCAGTCCATAAATCTCAAACTTGATTGGACAAACGAACGTTAAATGTTTCTCAAGTGTGAAAGAGCACTAATTGCAAAGGAAATTATAAAAAAACTTGTCAGTTACTTGACTTACAAAAACTATGATTTTTATCGTTCAATTATCAAAGAAGAAAAGTCCTATAGGGAAGTCCTGAGAGAATTCCATAGCATGAACCACAAGGAGGCAATGAAGGTAGATCTCGAAGAATTGGGACACAATGAGAAGAACATTTCCTATGTGCTGCATCCGCGTGAAACATTTATTTAATTTTTTTGCATAACAAATGACCCTTAAGATTCGGTCACAAATCATATTTGGTCAGAGTACAATTGAAATAAGATATAAGAACACGAACAGAGCTATTGACAGCACTTACTTAAATTTTTATTTTAATAAAGACATTTCCATCTTCTTATCTATTTCTTTATTTATTTAAAGAAATTTACAACTGTATTAAATAAATACAACAAGTAAATAGGCTTTATATGTGATTAGAACACATGGTAGTCCTGAGAAGAAACTACCCATTGGTAGCAATCCAATGTCTTATGTTAGGAGGTCTCTTGGCCATCTTCTTTTAAGGCGCCTCGGTGGGTTGTCGGGAATAGATATGGAGGAGAGGTCACGGATAAGCGGGTTTGAGTGGGCAGGGAGTTTGGAACGAGAAGAGATATATCTGTAACGGGCCAAGTCTTTAACTAACGGGATATTTAGGTCTTTATGGATGATTTTATTAGTAACAAAGTAAGGAGCATTGAGGATTTTACGAAGGATTTTGGACTGCAAGGATTGGATGCGAGAGGAATTCGATGGTTTAGTAGATCCCCATAGCTCAATGCCATAGGTCCAATTATGCCTGATAATTGTATAATTATATATAAATGAGTTTTTTGTCGTAAGTAGGAAGTTTTTAGCGTTTGTCAAGTAAGTGTTCTAGTAATCTGTATCTACGAGCAGTTTCCTGTCGTTTCAGTCTAGTATGAGGATTCCATGTTAGGCGTTTGTCGAGGTGGTGTCCTAAGTACCGAATCTGTTCAACAGGAGTAAGTAGGATATTGTTAAAGGATACGGTGGGGCAGGAAGTCATAGGTTTACGACGTAGAGTGAAGGTGGTTTGATGGGATTTATAAGGATTTATTTCGATTCTCCAGTTTTGACACCATTCTTCAATGGCTGATAGTACTAAAATACAAAATCTTAAATCATCTACTCACTGAACCCCAGATCTAGACAAGAACCGATGAAGACAAATCACGAATCTTTGGCGAACACCTATCTAAAACTTTTAATCCTCATCCCGATATCAATAATCCAATCCATAACGAACACGTTGAGGCAGAACTAACTGTTCCACTCCAAATCCTCCTCCTAAAACCATTCATCCATCAGAAATCATCAACATCCTCAATAAATTACCTCATAAAAAATCTCCTGATCATGATATTATTACAACCAGCATCCTAAAAAAGGTTCCACGAAAGGCCATCCTTTTCATCATTTATATCTACAATGCCACTCTCCGTTCTACGTTTTTTCCTGACCATTGAAAACATTCCATTATAAAAATTATTCCTATGCCCAAAAAGCCACTCGAAAACCCATCCTCTTCCCATCCTATATCCCAATTGCTCACTATACTCTTACACAAGGCCAGACCTCGTAGTTCTTTAACAATTTATTTTCATCTCTTAATGAATTTAAATATCCTTAAATTCATTTTAACCACAGAGGTAAGTGAAAGTCAAGTGTTCCGCATACTAGATCTTCTTTAGAGTCAAATTTCTGCAATCGAATGAAAAAATATTTTTAGTGAGTAGCTACATGCTGAGAAATATTAAACACAAGTTGGAATGCTGCAATTATCAGCTCATTTCTCTTTTAATGTTTTCCGTTGAAGATCATTAAGTCGGTTCTGAGAAATACGAGGAAAAACTGTATGAAACTTTTTCCTCGTTTCTTCAAATCATTCGAGAATCATAAAACATAAGTATTATTTCCGTTGAAAAAATTCTTTTTCAGGCCGGTTACAAAATCAAATTAGAAGATAAAGTCTTTGAATAATTTCTGATTAGTCGTATTTGCTTATAGCCGCTGCAAAAAGAAATTAATAAAGAGAATATTAAAAAACTAAATCCGGACAACTTCATTAATAAAATAGAAACAAAATTCCGAGGAGATATGATATCTGTAGCCGGCATTAGTCAATTCCACAAGTTATATCCAAAACTGGATCCGGAAAATGCAACTTATTACATCCACCACAACAAACGTGGTCTCTCCAGCAAGTTTAAGATTTGATGAGACTAAATAGTCAGCCATGGAGGAGGGATAGGGTACCTTCCTGTCTGTGCAACGTACCAGAGAATACCTACCGCTTTTTGGCAATATGGTCTGTCTTAAAGAAATTTATGATGAAATATTAAGGAAATGATTAGCTAACTACAGAAGCATTAATAAATAGATTAAATGGGCTCGTTTGGGTGAAACTTGCTACATACTTAAATATATTTTTCAAATACAGACATTTTTTGGTCCAGCATTGTAATTATTAAACTATATGATCTATTGTTACAATCGATAACAATAGATCATATCAACAATAGGTAATGTTAATAAAATTCAAATTTAATCCATCAAAATTGTAAAAAATTAAAAACCCGACACATGCTTTGATATATACAAAAAATAATAAATAATTATGTAGATATTATATTGGGTTGTTTCACATGAAATGTTCGTTTTTATAGTTTCTAAAATACATAAAGGATTTTGCAGGTCTCTGTTGTTTTCTTCCGAATGTTTACATATTTGAAGTAAACAGTTACTAATCCTCTACCTTTGTATCGTAAACATTAGCTTCCCAATCGATTACCCACTTTTTATTATACCTCCAAATATGAACATGGAAACGCGCAATTTTCGAGTAATATTTTTGTACGAGTTTAAGCTCGGCCATTCAGCAGCTGAGGCCGCTAGAAATATTTGCAAGGCTTTGGGGAAGAGAGTGTTAATGAACGGACCATTCGCGTTGGTTTGCTAAGTTTTCAGCTCTGGATATCGACTTGGAAAACTTGCCCCGAGGAAGACCTCCGTCCATAATAGACAACGATCTCCTCAAACATACAGTAGGAAACCACTACCAAACAGTTAAAGGACTCTCAGCACAACTCTATTGTTTCCAGACATTTAAAGTGTATTGGGAAGTAAAAAAGCTCGATATATGTACCTCATGATCTCACTGAGCGGCATGTTTCAAAACATACCATGCAAAAATTGTAAGAACTGGGCTACACAGTTCTTCCGCACCCACCATATTCTCCCGACTTGTCTCCAACAGATTACCACCTGTTCAGGAATTTAGACAACTTTGTCAAAAGAAAACTTTTTGAAAATGATGATCGAGGGAAAAGTGCGTTTTCAGATTTTGTTTTACTTCAAAGCTCAGAATTTTTCAGTTAAGGGATGAAAAAGTTGGTGTCACGTTGGGAAAAATGTGTAGAAAAAGAAGGTAAATACTTCGAATAAAATTATCTTGTTTTCATGAACCTTGAAAACGGATATTTCATGTGACACAACCCAATATATAGAACATTGTTTCTCCACCATTAATAATATCAGGGAATCATGTCTCTTATAAGTTGTGGCTTGACCATATAGGATTATTTTTCTTTAAAATAATTATTCAGAGTTTCTTGGTTAAAAAAATGCAGTAATTTTTTTCTACCTAAAAAAATAACTGAGTTATTGAAATAAATCACTTTTTAAAACTAATCGCTGCTATTGAAAAAAAATAGGCTAATAATAAGTCTATGTGTTGGGTCCATCGTTGGATGCTTTGGTATTTTTGTGCCAAATTTAAAAAAAAAAAAATTGGTCCAATAGTCTTAGAGAAAATCCGGACATACGGATTTTTTTATTCGATTTTTATTTATTTGTCCTGTTACAAATGTTTATTATTGAAATTAGTAAACCAAAAATATAGATAATAGGTGAAATTTACCAAACCTTGTCTATGCGTTTGTTTTTTTGTGTTTGCCAGCTCATGGAAAATAATTAATTAACTGCTTCGAGATATGCTGAGTAAGAACTGCTGAGTCACACATCTCCACAAGCTGCTCAGCAAATCGCAAACCGAGATTTAATGTCCTTTGCAATCTCTATAAAAGAAAATAATAAAAAACATGGTGCGACTTTCACTTACCTTGGTTGTTAAAATCGATTGAGGAATTTTTAAATACCGTTAGAGATATAAAAGATAAAAGCATTTAAAACTTTGAGTTCATTAGAACATCACATGCGTTATATTAAATAAAAAAATTATTTAACTACAACAATCAGTTAGTTTTATCCACTTTTTATCACCCTCTATTAAATGTTTCAACTTTTTGTACAAGATAATTTTTTTTAAGAAAAACCTTTGCTTACCAACGGTATATTATACATCTATATTACTATTCTTATGTCAAAAAAACGCGAAAATTGCATTAAAAGATATTTTTTCTCTTTTCTCCGTTAGTTGATTAATAAATTCGTTAACTTGATTGCAGTTTTTTTTTCTTTTTTTTCAATTCTAATCGGAGGATGTCTTTTTCTTTCTTTTTTTTCGAATAAATAAAATTTAGGCTACTTAGGGGGAAGAAAATTTAAACTATCGGCATTTAAGCTATGTCAGACTGTTTAAATAAGAATGAAACCTACATCATATTAAAGCCCATCAAATTTTACATTGATATAGCAAGTAGGGGTGGGCATAATCGAATGTTAGCCATAGTCGGATGATTGGACTTCGATGATTTAAATAATCGAATGATTTCATAACCGAATGACCGAATGATTAATATGCATTCTGAGAGACAATATGCCACAATTCTCGTCTCTATGATCGCTGAGAAATTTTGAGCCAAAATGTTGGCAAGAATAAAATTTTCCAAAAAAAACGACTGACTCCCGATTATTTCAACAGTCAACTATACATTCTCAATAAGTAAATTATTCCAGAAAATTTATTATAGAAAATACTTATATATTACAGATATTATAGAGATATCTGACATCCTTAAAATGCATAAATGCAGAAAAAGGATAAAATTCAAAAACTAAGGTTTTACGAAGAGCAAAAGGGGCTACGAAAAAAAAAAAAAAAAATAGGTGTTTTCACATATACAAAACATGAAATAAAATCTCTCTCTCTCTCTCTCTCTCCTCTCTCTCACTCCTCTCACTCTCTCTCTCTCTCTCTCTCTCTCTCTCTCTCTCACTCTCTCTCTTTATGTATATATATATATATATATATATATATACAAACACATATTAATGCGATTTGGGTTTCCGCGAACTCCTTCTAAACCATAAGACGGATTTTGATACGGTTTTAACCGTATAGACGTAATAAAATCAACATATTTTCTTGCTGATTGTGCTTTTTTCACGATCAATAAAACTCCCAAAGCGATAAACTCTAATCCGGTCAAACTAAAGATGCTTTTTATTTTAAATATAATGGACATTTCCTTCAAATCGTGCAAAGTGAGGTCTAGTTTTGAATATGATATATCTGCGAAAGATGTACTTACTTTTGTATTTGGGTACCAGAGAAAAAGTAAGCAGTTCCTTTTTATATGATGAAACTATATTATCACATTTATATACTAATAAAAAAAAAAAAATCTGATGAGCACAACACACCTTTTTACTTACCTCTGTTGTTAGAACCTATCAAAGAACTTTTAAATAGACTAATAGTTGAAACAAGGTTACATTGAACAAAGCACTTAAATAGAGTTTTGATGGAAACACGTGTTTCAGATTAAATAATCTATTATATTATTATCTATAACAATAAGTTACTTTTAACCGCTTTCCATTAACTTGTACAACTTGAGTATAATATACATATTTTTTCTTCTTCAAATACATAATACGTATATTATCTTTTATCTTATCTATTAATAGTTATATACGTATATCTTTATCATATCTATCCTATATCTTTATCTTTTTGTATATTCTATGATATATTTAGTATATTATGTGTATATCATATAATGTATAAGTCTATATTAAAAATAATTACCTAAACACTAATGTTTTCTCTTTAGTTCGCTATCAAATTAGTTCCACTTGTTTTTTGTTTTTTATCAATCCTATCAAGATGATGTTGTAAATTTTCGAATCTACTAAATTAAAGATACTTAGGAAGAAGACAAATGAAACATCGGCATTCAAGCCCTATTCGACTATTTTCATCAGAATAAAACATATTTGGTATTAAATTCTATTAAATTTTACATCGATATGGCGAGTTTTATCAAAATCGCTAGAGCCATTTTAGAAAAAATCGTAAAAAATGCAAACTTTGAAAAATTCTACTTGACCAAGAAAAATACTAACACAATACATTCACTCTCTGACATGAAACCTGCTTTCTTGTATATCTTGGCATCCATTTCACAGACAAACGCAATTAGATATCTTGATTTTACATTCGACAGAAGAATGATACGAGGTACTCTTCGACATGACACGAGTCCTCCCGTTTTCTTAGACAACACACAAATTCCACAGACGGACACTGTACATTATCTTGGTTTGACGTTTGACAGAAGAATGACTTGGGGCCCGCATATTAACCAAAAAAAGAAAACCCTTAACCAAAGACTGAGACTTCTTTACTCACTCTTTTCAAAACACTCGAAACTAAAACTTCGACAGAAATTAAACACCTATACTTACCTACTGAAACCTATTTGGACTTACGCATCACAGCTATATGGGACAGCTAAAAAGACTCACATTAACAAACTTCAAATCTTTCAGGCTAAAACGTTTAGAACAATTACAAAAGCACCGTGGTACGTTAGCAACATAACTTTACATACTGACCTTAAGATGCCAACCGTCAATGAGCACATACGGACACACTACAAACGTTTCCACGACAAACTACAAGGTCACCCTAACACACTAATCAATGACATGGCCACAACACTCATGCCAGGAAATGCCTACAGAAGGCTGAAGAGGAGTTGGATGAGAGACCTTCTCCTTTAGTAATATACACTAATTTCATGCCAGGAGTAGGTACCGCTGGGTGCTGCTCTCTCTCATGCCTATCACGCCATGTTTCTTAAAATTGACCGCACATTCACTGATTGTTCATTGTATTATTTACAGGTGTGAATAAAGATTTAAAGTTAAAAAAAAAAAAATAAAAAAATTGGTAAAATCGTCTCAAAACGATAACTATTTATCTCCCAGTAATCTTTAATAACATCCTAGTTAGTTCTGTAGGACACATCCAATGCCTAAGACTCCACTTGAAAAGTTCCTTACTTGGAATCCTCATACTTGATTGAAACGAAGAGAAACTGCTCGAAGATACCGATTACTCCAACACTTACTAGACAAACGTTCAAAACTTCTGGTCTATTACAAAAAACTCATTTGCATCACTACTATCTGACCTACTTGGACATATGGAATCATGCTTTGGGGCTCTACTAATCCCGCATCCAATCCTTACAGTCCAAAATCCTTTGCATAACCCTGAATGCCGCTTATTTTGTTCCAATTCAACTCATCCACAATGACTCCAACATCCCATTTGTAGCAGTCCTAGCCCGTAATGGATATACCTCTTTTCATTAAAAATCCCTGCGAACCAAAACCCACTTGTCCGTAGTCATTCTTCCTTGGATATTCCCGATAACCCTCCGAGGCGATTAAAAAGGAGGTGGCCTCGGGACCTACTGCCTTAAAATACTGAAGACTACCATTGGGTAGTTCTTTCTCAAGACATTTTCATGACTTTTATTTATCTTGAATATTTACTTCATGTGTTTGTATAATCCAGTTGTAAATTACAATAAATTAATAAAAACAATTATCACTATAAAACAGTATCCTGACAACGCTTATAGCGCCTGCAGACCCGCATTACAGTTCAGTACAGCCAATTACATACCATTTGAATGAAGGGGCACGACATGACAACTTTTACTTTCATCTACCTATATATGAAATATATAGTAATGGAATATATTGTTATCGTTTTAGGGTCTCCTGACTCCAAATGACCAAGTCTCGAAAAAAGTTCAGTGTGTTTGTATGTGTGGGGAAAGTCTAGGGGTTTTGTAAGTCTAACGCTAAGACTAAAAGCCGTACGAAACTGAAACTTCACATATAAGACTATACGCCCGAGATGTTTCAGCAGCTTTTACATCAAAATCAGCTAACCAGAAGAGCCACTTAATACCATGCATTTTCCACCTTTTTACGTCTTTCTCAAAACGACTCTAACGATTTTAATTAACCTCGTTATATGGATGAAAAATTTAATGGGCTCTAATATGATGTTGGTATCATTCTTATTCTTAAGTACCTTTAGTATTGTGGATATAAAAAAATAATAATCACATCATCTTATTAGCAATGATAACTAACGGCTAACTAATCCAAGTAGTGCGAATTTCATAAACAACTAAAGGAGAAGAGTGCAAAAATATTTTTTTATGCAATTTTTGTGTTTTTAAACACAATAACAGTAATATATATGTATAATATACCGTTTGCTAGCTAAAGATTTTAGAAATAGTATCTAATACACGGAATTGAAAAGGTTAATGGAGAGTGATGAAAAGTCGATAAAAATAACTCATTGTAGTAAAAAACATATAATAAATTTAAATTTCATATTTAAAAAAACTATAAGCCCGAGATGTTTCTGCAACTTTTTCAACAAAGACAGTACCGCTTAAAACCATGCATTTTCACATTTTTATGTCTTTCTCAAAACGACTCGTTATATGAATGAAAATTTTAACTGGCTCTAATATGATGTCGGTATCATTCTTATTCTTAAGTAACTTTAATATTATGGATATAAAAAAAATTAGGCACATCATCTTATCAGCAATGATAACTAACGACTAACTAATCCAAATAGTGCGAATTTGTCAAAAACTATAGGAGAAAAGTGCAAAAATATTTTTTTATGCAATTTTTGTGTTTTTAAACACAATAACAGTAATATATATGTGTATAATATACCGTTTGCTAGCTAAATATTTTAGACATATTATCTAATACACGGAAATGAAAAGGTTAATAGAGAGTGATGAAAAGTCGATAAAAATAACTGATTGTAGTAAAAAATATATAATAAATTTAAATTTCATATTTAAAAAAACTATAAGCCCGAGATGTTACAGCAACTTTTTTTATCAAAATTGGCTAACCAGAAGGGTCACTTTATACCATGCACTTTGCATCTTTTACGATTTTTTTTTTTAAATTAGTATATTAAATTTAGTTCTGTAGATGATGCTTCACGCGCTCGCTCACAGGTAGCGCTAGAGGCGGCTACTTGGGTCACCACCAGAATATGTGAAGGCGTACTATTTAATAATATTGTATATCTAAACTTGTTAATACTTTTGTTAATTTCAAGAGAATAAATAAACCATACGAGGTGATTTGACCTAGGGCCAAGACACTAGTCTAGTAGAGAAGCTCTTCAGATCATCTACCAGGTGATATCTCCCTAGGTCAGAGTGTTTCTGCCTTTGTAATCTGGTATTTAATTATTATCCTTCAGTAATTTTTTTTTTTTTTTTTTATTTATTTATTTTTTTTTTTTTTATGTCACACTCAACGACACATCAATTACACAGAGTTACTGACTTCATTGCAGGAGCACTAGAAAAAAAGCAATACGCAACTGGGGTATTTTTGGATGTTGCCCAAGCGTTTGATAAAGTCTGGCACGAGGGGCTTCTCTTTAAACTTAAGAACGTACTACCTTACACGTACTATCTTATTATACACTCTTTCCTCTTCGATAGGTTTTTATCTGTTCGTCAGGGCTCAGAAACTTCTTCACCCGACCTGTCTTGGCAGGAGTACCGCAAGGATCGATACTTGCTCCTCTCCTATACATTGTATACACACATGACATACCAACTCACCCCACCACATTGATTGCTACTTACGCGACGATACTGCAATTCTAACATCAAACGGCGATCCCATACTGGCCTCACTGACTCTACAAAACCATTTAATGCTACTACAAAATTGGTACAATCTTTGGAAAATTCGTATAAATCACGACAAATCAAAACACGTAACGTTTACACTACGACAAAACACTTGCCCACCAATTTTTATCGACAAAAACCAAATTTCCTCAGACAAACTCTGTACATTACCTAGGACTGACACTCGATCGAAGGATGACTTGGGGCCCACATGTCAAGATGAAAAGACAGACTCTCAACCACCGACTGAAAATACTATACTCTCTTTTTTCAAAATCATCAAAATTAAAAATTAGACAGAAACTGAATACATACACATACCTTCTTAAGCCAATATGGTCTTACGCTTCACAGATTTTCGGTTCAGTAAAAAAGACTCACATACAAAAACTGCAATCATTTCAATCCAAAATTTTAAGACTCATAACGACAGCTCCTTGGTACGTAAAGAACAGAACCCTACATACGGAATTACAAAAACCAACAGTTGACCAACATATACGAACACTCTATTCTCGATTTCACATTAAACTTAACGGACACGACAATAGACTGATTAAGGACATGTCATTAGCTGAAATGCCGGTCAGAAGAAGGCTAAAACGAAGCTGGATGAGGGACCTCCTCAGCTAGATTAAAGCCTTGGAAGGGGTGCTGCTGGGCACATTACTTCCCCATGCCTATCATGTCTAATCTCATTTTGTCCAACACATTTGCTGATTGTCAGGCATCTTCTGACAGGTGTAAATAAAGATATAAAGAAAAAAAAATATGTTTCAAACGAAAATGAATACACGTTTTATTAAAATCAACTCAAAATATTTTTAGAATTGAGGTATATTGGAGAACCACGAAAAAAATAAAAACTATCTTTTCTTTTCTATTTTTTTTTTTAATCTTTCAGGAAGTTTTTCCTAATATTACACACTTTAATAAGCACACCTTAACTTCATTTTGTTATATATTTATTTTATTTCATAATTTTTTACACCGTTTATCAACAATTCGGGGTTCTTTCCCCATTCTCAAGACTGAAATATTTTTTTTTTTTATGTTTGATTAGTGACTGAAAATACATTATTTAAATATTTGTCTTTGAAATATCATATTATTTAGCTTTTTTGAAAAGACTTTTACATATATAATTCATTATTTCACTTGATAGCTTACTGCTATTCCCCTACATGGGTGTTCATTGGCTAACTGTTTCTATTATTTTCCAATTTTACACTTTGTACCTTTCCAGTATTCCTATGTAATCCTTGTGCTCTGTATTTATTTTTATTTCTATTAGTTATATGCTCTAATTATGGATTTTGGGCTATTGTTGTATTTATTTTAAAATTTTACCTTATTTATGATGTCTGTGTAATGTGTTCCTAGGTTTTTTTGTATCTGTTTTAAAATTTATTGTCCTGCTATTATTTTTCGTAATGTGTATCGCTTCTAGTAATTTTCTATTTCTATTATTTTGAGATTTATCTAAAATTTATATTTTATATTTGAAAATTTATATTTTCAAAGTTAAATTTATGTTGCTTTGTTATACTATGTGATGATAATGCTGTTGTATTGGTGTTATTTTATATTTTTACAATTGGATATATGTGGGGATATTCTTGTTTTTAATTTTTTAGATATTTCTCCTATATCTATGCCTTCACAATTTTTACAGTCTATTTTGTATATTGCATTTTGTTTATCCATCTTTTTATTTTATCTTTCATTTTACTTAATAATTCTAATTTGTTACTATTGTATAGACCAAATGATATGTTTAGGTGTTTCATATTTTTTAAAAGTACTTTTTATTGTTTCTGTTAATTTTGGGATATATGTTATTTGTGATATTTCTTGAAATTGTTGTTGATATGTTGTTTATTGTTTTTATTTCTGAGTATCTATCATCTTATCATCTTTGCAAAAATAGTTATAAATTTTTTTTTTTTTTTTTTTTATTGTTTAGATCTGTTTCATGATTTTAAAATTTTCTTTTTGATTAATATTTTTTATATTAATTTTCGTTTTTGTTGTTGTTCTTCTTTTTAATAATTGTACCATAATTTGTTAATAAGTTATTTTAGGATAAAAGTTCATCTGTGTTTAATTGCTCTATGTAAATAATTTATGGATAGAAACTATCGATATGTACGGTGAACCAGACATGGTGATATTTATTAAGAATGCAAGAATACGGCGGCTTGGCCAGGTAGAAAGAATGCCAGAGTATCGCCTAAATAAAAGACTCTTATACCAATTGCCAGAAGGAAAGCCAACACAAGGAAGACCACGACTGGGCGGACCTGCGCCTGGTTGGCGTCAGGGAGAAGGGAGGAGACATGCGGCTGACGAGGCGATTGGTAGAGGATAATGTCAGAGGCGTAAGTCCTACAGGGGCTGTAGCGCCAAAGTATAGAATGATCACAGACAGATAGATTAAAGACAGATAATTAACGAAGATAGATAACTAGCTGACCCAGCAAACGTTGTTTTGCCATATAAATTATTTTTCCACCTTTTTACAATTTTATCAAAAACAATGTACAATTTACATGGTCTTTCATAAAATATAGTTTCATCCTGATTAAAATAGCCTGACTAACTTATAAAGTACCTTCAATTTTGTACATTCTAAAAAAATAACCATATCATGTTGTCAGCCTTAATATAAAACGAGTAAATATTTTAACTAAAAGTAAAAAGAGCAAAATATATTTTTCTATGTTTTTGAACATATGAACGGTGATATAAATGAATAATATACCGTTGGAAAGCTAAATATTTGAGAAAAAAAATTATCTTATATACAATTCGTAAAAGGTAATTTAAAGTGACGAAATTACCCGACTTCAAAATTTGAGTGCTTACATTTCAAGATGGTTAGAACCCGAACAACAAATAAAAAAAAATACGTTTCTCCTAATTTTTTTTTCTCTGGCGCGACAGGCCGTGTAGGCCCTTGGCCGCGTGGTATAGACTCCTGGGAGAATATCCTCACGTTTCTCGATGAAATGTTTAGGGTAGGGTCATCACTTCTTACGCCTATTTTTGCGAGTTGCCACCAGTAGGCTGACGGGTCTCATTACCCGAGGGAGAGGATGTGAGTGAGTCCCCATTTAATTATATTCTTATAAAAGTCCCGCTGGGACTGGGACTCGAACTCACAACCCAGCGTGGGAGACTAGCGCGCTAGCTACTCAGCCACCGATCCCCGCTTTTTCCTAATTACTAATAATAAAATATTGCTATATCTGGCTATTTCATAGAGAATTGAAGTTTTTACAAAATGAAAAAAGAATCATTTAAATTGGTTAAGGACTAGCAGAGATATAGCGTTTTGAAATTAGCAGTGGTGATATGCTATTTTCCTTTGAATTATTTAATTGGTTTTCATATTACTTAATTTCCCATCTACAGCTTTATGAACAGTTATACGCTAATATTTTTATTTGCAAGTAATAAACCATTGTGTAATAATTTGCAGCGTTTTTATTTATTTTTTTAATTAGTTAGGATTTTATAAAATCATTTTCTCCTGAATTACCGAACGGTATAAAATATAATTCAGGAACTATTCTTATACCTTGTATTATAAATATACATAAAAATCTGGTGCGGGCAACACGCGACTTTCACTTACCTCGACAGTTAAAATCAATTTAAAAACTATTACTTCAGTTTGAAAAATATTCTAAATTGATTTTAATAAAACGTGAATTAATTTTCTTTGGAAACATATGATTTAGATTACATATTACTTTCACTATTCGACATAGCACCTGCCGGCCAGTATATCTTGACAACATCCAAATTCCACAAACATATACAATAAAATATCTGGGCTTGACATTCGACAGAAGAATGACACGGGGCCCACACATCAAGAACAAACAGATAACGCTATACAAAAGACTAAAACATTTATACTCACTACTCTCAAGACGTTCAAAATTAAAACTTAAAAATAAACTAAACACTTACACTTACCTACTGAAGCCCATTTGGACTTACGCCTCACAGATATACGGGACTGCCAAAAAGACACACATACGCAAAATTCAAAATTTTCAATCCAAATCACAAAATTACCATGGTACGTTAGGAACACTGCTTTACATATAGACCTTCACATGCCAACGTCCACGAACAGATTCGGACCCTCTACAAACGTTTTCACAACTTACACGAACATATTGGGTTGTTTCACATGAAATGTCCGTTTTTATAGTTTCAGAAATACATAGAGGATTTTGCAAGTCTCTGTTGTTTTCTTCCGGATGTTTACATATTTAAAGTAAAAAGGTACTAATCCTCTACCTTTTTATTATAAACATTAGCTTCCTAATCAATTACCCACTTTTTAGTATACCTCCAAATATGAACACGCGATTTTCGAGTTTAAACTCGGCCATTCAGCAGCTGAGGCCGCTAGAAATATTTGCAATGTGTTAATGAACGGACCATTCACGAATTTAGACAACTTTGTCAAAGGAAAACGTTTTGAAAATGATGATCAAGTGAAAAGTGCGTTTTCAGATTTTGTTTAACTCCAAAGCTCAGAGTTTTTCAGTTCGGGGATAAAAAAGTTGTCAAGTTGGAAAAAATATGTAGGAAAAGAAGGTAAATACTTCGAATAAAATTATCTTGTTTTCATATCGTCTTTTTAATAAAAATGCTTTGAGTTGAAAACGGACATTTTATGTGACACAACCCAATACTAAAAATCTAATACGAAGCATTGCCACTAGTAGCAATACTCGCAGAAGATTGAAAAGAAGTTGGATGAGGGGCCTTCTATGCTAAATCCGTAATAGGAAGCACGCCAGGAAGAGGTGGCGCTGGGCATCTTCTCTCCATCATGCCTACCACGCCAAATATCATTCCTTTATCACATTCGCTGATTGTCAACATTTATTGACAGGTGTAAATAAAAAAAGTAGAATATAAAAAAAAAAAGATTAAATAATATAAAAACATAAAAATGTTAATCAGTAATAAGTTTATTCCACATTCGTCACTTTATATTACCTTTTACAACTTTGTGTATCAGATAATATTTTTTCTAAAATCTTTCTCTTTTCAACGGTATATTATACGTCTATATTAATCTTTTTAATATAACCAAAATTACATTAAAAAAAAGTTTAATCTTTCATCCTTTAGTTGGCCATCAAAGTCGTCCAACATGTATATTTAGTCGTCCTTCAACAATGTCATTAAGATGATATGGTTAATCTTTTGGAATGTACAAATTTAAAGGTACTTTAAAGAAAAAAAAAATTAAAATATCGGCATTTAAGACCTGTCAGACTATTTCAATCAGAATGAGACCTACATGATATTGAAGCCCATTAGGTTTTATATCAATAAAACGTGTTTAATCAAAATCGGTAGAGCCTAAAAAGGTGCAAAATGCATTGTATAAAGTGGCTCTTCTGGTTAGCCGATTTTTAAGAAAAAGTATCTGTAACTTCTCGGCTGTATAGTTGCCTGAAATATGAAATTTCAGATCCGTACGACTTTTGTTTTTGAGCTAGAATTACCACACACGCACACACATACAGACCTTTTAGCGGGACTTGGTCATTTAGACTCAGGGGACCCTAAAACGTGTATTTCCGTTGAAAACTGGAATACGAAAATTTTCACGATCGCAATACTTTCCCTTACTATATATTTCATATGTAGGTAAATGAAAATAAAAAAAAAATCATAAAAATCGGTAGAGCCTTTTCGGAGGAGTACGACTTTATTACATAAATAGGTAAGTGAAAGTAATTATTCAGAATACGTTACCTGAAAGGTGTTTACTGAACATCATAATCTGGTAGGCTTTGAGATAATATTAATGTTTATTGTTGTTTATTCGTTTAACGTCACTTTTATGCTGCTATGGCTTTCAAATGGGTTTCTGCTTGGGGTTCAAAATTTTGCCTATTAGGATAGGGATCTTTAACGAGTACCTGACATTGCACAGGCTCGGGACCACCTTTTAAGTTCACCTCCGAAGGACGGCATAACTAAGGATTTTTTACTCCCATTAAAAAATCCTAGGGCCATCCGCGGGTTAGAACCCGCGACCTTTGGCATAGAAAGCTGTTATGCTAACCACTACGCTATGGGTGGCTCCCATAATATTAATAAATACAGATAGTGTGGGGATATATCCAGTGATGCTCCATGTGGCGCGGTACTCTATGAGTACCTCCTTGACCCTGAAGTGGACCCGAACCTAGAGCGTGCTGCATGGGAGGGGATACCCTGCTGTCTGCCAGTAAGTGCCTCGCGCTGGCGGAGTCAGCATGAAGTCGGGCCAGCTCAGGCAATATGTCGTCAGCACCATCAGTGAGTGTCGCTCTCTCTCTCTCTCTCTCTCTCTCTCTCTATATATATATATATATATATATATATATATATATATATTTATATTTATATTTATAATATAGATATATATTTATTTATCATAATATACTTATTATAAAAAAAATATTTTTTTTTAAGAAAAAAATAATTTAATTTAAAAATAAAATTCATTTTACTCTCATAGGGTATTTATGGGTTCTTGACAATCAGGTACAATATTTTATTTACTTTTTAATCATAATTAAAACTTACAAAACAATTCTTCTTCAGCAGCAGCTCCTCCTTTCAAGTCGAAACCCCAACTCCCTATGACCTAGGGTTTGTACCTGCTAGGGTTTTATAACCTAATAGGTAGGGGTAACCTATGTTTGGAAATAACCCTCCAGTTGGAGTTGTTAATTTCAATTTTAATTACATTATATACAAAAATTATTACGCTGATAAATATATCAAAAATAAAAAAAAAAAATAAATAACACATCAAAAATCATAACTAAATAAAATACCTAAAATAGTAAAAAACAGATATGTTAATTATATAATTCAAGATTTAAATAAAAGAAAAATAAAATAAATTAAGCACAAAAAAAAAAAAAAAAAAAAAAAAAAAAAATACACAACCTCAACTGCCTTCCTGCAATCTATATTGAATTCTATTTTTTTGTTATCAAATATATTTTAAATGTTTTCATCAGTCTCTGTTTTTTTTTGTTTTGTTTTTTAATCAAAGTCTCGTGTTCTTAACGTTCTATATCAGTTATGCTCGAATGTTGTCTAATTGTTTACAGTAGTATAGGCATTTGTCGTCTTGTAGTATGTTAAAGGGTTTTAAGTATTGTTTTGTTTGTCTAAGTTCAGTCAGAAATTGTGTCGCCTTACAGTATATTTTTCTATTATATATATTTCTGAACCAGTTCATTCCCTCCCACAGAACTGCTTCCATCAAGAGATCTTTTGTTATTCGAGCTACTTTATTTTGGAATTCCTTACCCATGCCCATTCGTACATCCCAATCCTTAACTTCCTTCAAGCATAAACTATTTATTGATCTCCTTGAATATCAGTCTACCGCGCCTTTATAAGTTTTGACTAGTTGCACTCTTTATTTATTTAATTTAATTTTTTTTAATTATTCAAGGTTTTAGTTAATTTATTAATTATAATTTTATTAAGTGTATGTATGCATTTTTTGATTCATAATATGCATTTTAATTTGTTATATGATGTATATTTTGTAGACGTAATATCCAGAAGATTAATACTTGAATGTACATTTAAATGATTCTAAGGGGACTAGCTGTCCCAGAATAAAAATTATTTTTTCATTTCATTTCTTTTTTTGTTTTTAGATATTTGATATCAAGAGCTGATTTAACGAGTTAAAAGAAAAAAAACAAAAAAACAATCGTTTTCTATTTAGTTTTAAGATAATTATTGTTTTTTAATTTTTTTAGGGGGAGGGGTAGTTATAGGGATTACTAAATGTGCTTTCGGGAGGTTTTGATTACGTTTTTGGAGCTGGATTTCCTTTGCTAGTGCGCATTTCAACTAGCCTTTAATTTGTATGTTTCTATTAATAAAGGGATTAATTAATGTGTTTCCGGAGGTTATAATTACGTTTTTTGAGCTTTATTTTATATCGCATTTCAACTCATCTTTAATTTTAATATTTTTTATTGCTGTAGGTATTGATTTTTTTTTTTCGGGGAGTCACGATTCCTTTTTCTCAGCTAAATTTTATTTTACTCGTTCGGATTTTAACTCACCTTTACGTTTAGTGTTTTTATTGTTAGAGGGATCTAAACTTGTGTTTTAGGGGGATATAAAACGTTTTTGGAGCTCGTACGCATTTTATCTTGCCTGTACTTACAAAACAATTTAATGAAGGGATTAGATCTTGTGTTTTTCAGGTTTTATAATTACGTTTTTGTACTGTTTTTTTTTTATAGCGTATGCACGTTTCAACTTCGTGTTGATATTATTTAATAATTTGATTGTTCATTAAGACATTATTTAGCTTGCCGCAAGCCACCCCGTCCTACTTAATACATTTAGAAACCAAAATAGTCCCAATGTTTATAGAAACCTTAAAAATACAGCATAGTTATATTATCGAAGTTAAAAACCTGACAAAAAATAGGCTACCATATTTATTAAATAATGAAGTTGTTAAACAAAAGGTATACTGGATAAAGGATTTAAGAGAAATAGCTGAAAAACATAATATTAAAATAGACATTAAACTTGACAATCAAAATAAATGGGATTTAATCCTACAGGAATTTAGAGTATCGTTAACAGAAATTTACAGATTAAAATATGTACAAGAGGCTTCAGTTTCGGAAAAAATGTATCTGTATAAAAACTTAAATTATGATTATGGATCGCATTACCTTGATGATGATAAAATAAAATTTAATGGGGTTAAATGGATATTCAAAGTTAGATGTGAACTTCTTTTTCTCAACTACAACAGATTTTATTCAAATAGTAGTGTGATGTGTTCTTTGTGCAATAAAAAAGAAACAGAAAATACATTTCCTGGCTGCATGTCCGATTTTGTCTGAAATTAAAAAAAAAATTGTTTCAGAAAGAGTTCTCTAAAAGTTGATGATGTGATATAATGTCTCAATGGTGATAACTGGGTGTCTGTATACAATGTTTGTAAAATTGCATGGCCTTATAGATATAGGCTTGTTAAGGAATTTAATTATAATAAAAAAAATCGAATGCGTAATATTATTGATATGATTGATTATTGTTATTTTTTCACTGTTGTTTTATTTATAAGTTAATACTGTTAGAAGGTGAATAGAATAAGATCATCAAATTTTAGAGAACTCTTTCCGAAACAATTTTTTTTTTTAATTTCAGACAGAATCGGACATGCAGCCAGGAAATAAAATGTATTTTCTGTTTCTTTTTTACTTGCACAAAGAACCCATCACACTACTATTTGAATAAAATCTGTTGTAGTTGAGATAAAGAAGTTCACATCTAACTTTGAATATTCATTCAACCCCATTAAAGTTTATTTTATTATCATCAAGGTAATGTGATCCATAATCATAATTTAAGTTTTTATACAGATACATTTTTTCCGAAACTGAAGCCTTTTGTACATATTTTAATCTTTTAATCTGTTTGACTATTATATAATTTTGTAAAACTTTACAGAGTGGCTCCGGGCTGACGGTCTAAAAGACCATAGTTCTACAAATCTTTTTATATTTGTAATATTTGTTTTTGTTGTTGTAATATGTTTAAAGAAATAAAAAACAGTTATCTATCTATCTATCTAATAATTTGATTGAGTGGTCTTTTTTTTTTAAGTGTGTTCTGATTACGTATTTCGAACTTTATTCTTTTATGGGCTCAGGAATTTCTACTTGCTGTTGATATTATCTGATTACTTTTTTTTTTTTTTTTTTAAATCGTTACATCACGATTACGCATTCTTTGAGATCTCTTTTTATTTAAGTTGAAATGCACACTATATAAAAAAATGTCATAAACGCGATTGGTATTCCCAATAACAATATAACCGATCCATTTATCGAATTTTTATATAACAGCAACAGTAAGTTAAAATGGGCGATAACAAATAAGGTTCGAAAAATGCTATCAAAACCGGAAACTGAATCATAATATCAAAAAAAAAAAAAAATTCAATCACTACAGCAATACAAAATATTAAAAGTAAAAGGGAGTTAAAACGTAATAATAAGACCCGAAATTATTAACCCCAATAATTATGATAACATTTAAAGTAAATACGAGTTGAAACGAGCACGAGCGATAAAAAAACAAAAAAAAAACAGCTCGAAAAACTTAGTCATAAACCCCCGAAAAAACATTAATTAATACATACATTAATAACAAATATTAAAAGTAAAGACGTGTTGAAATGCGCATGAGCAAAGTTAGCTCTAAAACGAAATAAAACACCCCGAAAGCAAAATAATTGATCCCTATAACTACCACTTCCTTGTAAAAAATCAACAAAAATAATTATCTTAAAACTAAATAAACAATAAATTATTTTATTTTTATTTTAGCTCGTTAAAATTAGCACTCAACATAAAATATCTAAATAACTAAAAAAAAACATGTCGATAGGATATGCCTAAATTATTATAAAAAAACATAATTTTAATTAAACTAATTATTTTTCAATAATAAAACATAATATTTAAGGCTAGAAGTGAAAAAAATCTGGTGCTCGCAACACACGACTTTCACTTACCTTAAAATAAATTGAAGAATTGTTAAATATCGTTAGAGATAAAAGAAGGTACAAAAATTAATTATATTGATTTTCCATAGAAATATGAATTTTATTGAATAATCTATTATATTATTATCTAAACAAATCTGGTGCGGGCAACACAAGACTTTCACTTACTTCCGTTTTTAAAATCGACTAAGGAATTTTCAAATATAGTTAGAGATAAAATTGACTGAAACTATTTCAGTCAACTTATATATTTACCTGTTTTTTTTATCAATGATAACAAGATAATATGATTATTTTTATATAATCTACAAAATTAAAGGTACTTTAGAGCATGAAAAAATAAAAAATCTGGTGTTGCCGACTTTCACTTACCTCCATTTTTAAAATCAATGAAAGGATTTTCTAATACAGTTAGAGATTAAAATACGTGTAACCATTAAAGAAATAATTGATTTGAATTTTTATAGAAACATGTGTTTTATTAAAAAATTGATTATATTATTAACTAAAATAATCATATTTATCGGTTCTTCATCACTCTTTATTAACTTTTACAAGTTTGTTCATTAGATAATATTTATTCAAAAAGCCTTAGCTTTCCCACGGTATATTATACGTGTATATTACTGTTGCTATGTTCAAAATAAAAAAATTATATTAAAGAAATATTTTTTCAGTTTTCTCCTTTAGTTAGATATTGAATTCGTTCAACTTATATATTTATGTGTTTTTCATCGGTGGTAACAAGATAATATATTTATTTTTTACAAAATCTACAAAATTAAAGGTACTTTACCGGAAAAAATGTAAAATATCGGCATTTAAGCCCTGTCAGACCATTTTAATCAGAAAAAACTACATGATATTAAAGCCCATTGAATTCCACATTGATATAGCGAGTTTAATCAAAATCGTCGCAACCGTTTCCGAGAAAATCGAAAAAAGATGCAAAATGCATGGTATAAAGTGGATCTTCTGGTAAGCTCATATTAATGAAAAAGGTTTTGTAACGTCTCGGGCGCATATTTGTCAAGTATGAAATTTCATTCTCTTAGGACTTACCGTTTCCGCCTGGGAGTTACCACACACACACAGACCTTTTTGCGGGACTTGGTTATTTGGACTCAGGAGACCATAAAACGTGTATTTCCGTTGAAAACTGTAATTCGAAAATTTTCACGATCGCAATACTTCCCCTTACTGTATATAGTAAGTGAAAGTAAAAATCCGCATTGAAGCCCTGTCAGGTTATTTTAATCATAATTAAATCTACATGATATTACGGTAAAGAGTTACCACAAACACGCGCGCGTGCACACACACACAAAGACCTTTTTGCGGGACTCATTTGGACTTATGGGACCCTAAAACTTGTATTTTCGGTGAAAACTGGAATTAGAAAATTTTACGATCGCAATACTTTTCCTTACTATATACTTCGTATATTGGTAAGTTATAGAAAAAGACACAGCCTTACTAAAATCTTACTCTTTTCTACGGTTATTATAAGTCTATATTACTATTCATGTTTCAGAAATAATTCTTGATGAGATGTTTACAGAAAATTTATTTTTGTCGTTTAAAGAAAAACTGAATTGCAACGCATTTTACTAATAAACCTTCAGGAAAAAATGCTCTAGCTGATGGTCGTGTTATCATTCTATCAAATCAAAATACTGTTATCATTTTATATATTAGATAATATTTATATATTATATACTGCAATAAAGACAAAAAATAAATATCCAATATATATAACTACGAATTATAAAAATTTAACGGAGTTTAGAAATTTTTGTTTTGGAAAATTAGAAATTTAAGTCCCATTTGTAAAATTTCAATTTAAATAAAACCTACATGTTTAATCTTACGAGTTTTCGATAAAATTGTAAATAAAGAAGTAGAATGAAGTTGATGTGTAGGAGCTGTTGGACTGGTCGGTGTACAGTCTCTGCTTCTGATATTGGCACAACTAGCACGTGGCTCTAAACATATCACTTTCGTTTGCTAATAATAAGTTTCATTCAATTCAGTTTTTTACGTTCACTGATAGTATTGCAATTAATGAACTGACTGAAATATTTTCGATAATTACAGTTAGTTAAGATACAGTTATCTTATTATCATTTTTCATTTTAAGTTTGCAGTAAGCTTAAAGACAGTTCACATACGATTCACTGATAGTATTGCAATTAATGAACTGACTGAAAATCTAACAATGTTCGCCTTTCATTATTTTTGTATGAGGAAGCATTGTTCATAGCGCATTGTCCCGAGCACAGAGTTCGTGTTCATTATGTCGGATGGCCTTGCAAATTCTTAGAGCCACCTCACTGACAAACAAGGTTGTACAAACAGACGTTAAAATAGATCAATATCACACTTTTATGTTTAATTAGAGCACGAAATCGCATTTTAATATTTTTTATAGCCTAATTCCAATTATTGTTTTATTAATTTTGAAGGTCCCAAGAAACAAGCGCCTGCCTCTTAACAATCGACTATGACTTTGACCTGAGGACCTTGAATTTAAACAACGCTTAACTATTGCATAAATCCTCTAGTATAATTAATCATGAATATAGAATATAATTAATAGAATAGAATAGAATTTTATTGCAATCAGGGAAGTCTCCATGCAGTAGGAGTGTGTAAGTCATATTTTTATAAACAATTTTCTACTTTCTGGTGTAACATACAAACTGAATATAAAAATTATAATACATTTTTTTTCCCATATTATCCACTCCTTTACCTCAATAGCATCCCTATACACTTCCACACCTCAGTAAGAAACCTTGGAGTCATTATTGATCAGAACCTTCTTCTTCTTCTTCGTTCTTTCCTCAAATGGCGATATCCAAATGATCAGAACCTATCTTGGAGTAATCATAATTCTCAAATCACCCGACAATCCATCGCTATCCTAAAACAATTTCTCAGATTTCGTGATTCTATCTCACCTAAAACCCGTATGCTACTCGTCTCTTCACTCATTTTCCCCCAGTTTGACTACGGTTGCCTCGTATATGGCGGGCTGTCTGGGAAATTCGATATGAGACTCAAAAGACTTATGAATTGTTTCATTAGATTCACATGTGGAATCCCCAGACGCTCCCATGTTTCTAGAAGGTATACCGAGTTGAATTGGCTTTATTCCTCTTTCCGTAGGCAGCAGTACCTTGGTGTCTGTCTCTTCCGATTTTTCAATACAAAAAACCTCCTTATATTCTTGACATGCTTACCACTTGCTCCTCTGTCCATTCAGTAAACACTAGACACTGGACAACCTATAAACTTGTATATACCTTCTCACAGATCTGCTTCCTTCAAAAAATCCTTTATTATTCGTGCTCACCTATTCTGGAATTCTTTGCCTGTATCCATTCGTAAAGCCTTATCATTATCCACTTTTAAACACCAACTATTTCTCCATTTCCTAAAGTATCAATCTTTCCAACATATGATATATTTAAAAGCTATAGATGATAAGAATTCATTGTCACAAAAAATTGTTTTAATTGTTAATCTGTTGTTAAACGACCAGACAATTATTATTTATATTGTACTTTTCTTGTTATTCTTAGGGGACAACTCGTCCCACAATAAAATTACTTTTCTTTTCATTTTCAAAAATATATGTACAATGTCATATACCAGTACAATAAAAAAAAAATAGCCACAAAAAAAAAAAAAAATAATTATAATTAGAAAAAAATATATATATCCATTTCGTATGGCTTCAAAAAATAACAAAATCGTAATAAATAAATTAAGGTAAAATTTTTAAGTCATTGATCTATCACAAAACTTCTTAAATTAAGATTTAATCTGGTGTAAAAGTACAGCTTTTGTATTTTCAGACGTTATATTTTTGAGAAATAGTCAGAAATTTGAAGGTGTTAATTGTAGGGGTGGGCATAATCGATGATTTAGGGGACTTCGATGATTTAAATAATCGAATGATTTGATAATCGAATGATCGGATGATTAGTAGACGATTTCTGTGATGAGCAAAAAAAAAAAAAAATGTCGTTCGATTATCCGAGCTCCTTATAATCCTTCGATTATCGTCAAACAATTCCGTTCGAATGATGATTCGCTTATCCAAACCGATTAATCCGATAATTTATTAATCCGAATGATTTTAATAATCGAATGATCCGATAATCGTCATTCGATTATGCCCACCACCAGTTAACTGGGCTATGGCTGGTATGATGGTTGAGCGGTAGGGGGAGTAGGCTGGGCATGATGTGAAGGTATGGTGAATATTGTCAGCTTCTTTCTTATTGCAGATGGTGCAGTTTTCTATTGAATTGAATCTGTGCGTTATGGTTTTTATTGTAATTAGCTGAAAGTTTTTTATGCGTAAAGGGCAGATCGGCTGTGAGGTAGATTTGAGTTATTTGGGTTCCATTAAACATTTCTATATAATTCGGACATTTCCATTTTGGTTAATGATGAATAATTAATTATTATTAGATATTTGAAAGAAAAACATGTTTTAATGTAATAACTCACGCTTGTAACTTTTACTTACACTTACATATATATGAAATATATAGTAAGGGAAATTGTTGCGGTCGTAAAAATATTCGAATTCGAGTTTTTACGGGAAATACACGTTTTAGGATCTCCTGAGTCATCCTCATTCTGTTCAAAATCCTGAGATTTTCATTAAAATCAGCGAACCTCAAGATTTTCTTCTTAATAGTTATATCTGGAGTTCTTTCAAAATCTGTGGTGTTATATTTTTTTTTTGTTCAATGAAAGTGATGAAATACCAGCTTATCGAACCCAATCCAAAGGTTCTATTTTGGCATATGTATATATACATATATTTTATTTTTTATTCATTGTAATTTACAACTGTATTATACAACGCAATAATTAAATATGCAGAGTGATGAAACGTGTTTCAAATGTCTTGAGAAAAACTACCCAGTGGTGGCACTTCCATAAGTATTTAAGGAAGTAGGTTCCGAGGCCACATTCTTTTCAATCGCATCGGAGGGTTATGAGGAATATCAACGAAGATAGGTTACGGACAAGTGGGTTTATGTGGGCAGGGAGTTTGGCATGAAAAGAGGTATATCTGTCACGGGCTAGGTCTGCAACAAATGGAATGTTGAGGTCATTCTTGAGGAGTCGGTTTTTAAGAAAATAAGGAGTATTCAGGATTTTACGAAAGATTTTGGATTATAAGGATTGGATGTGGGAGGAATTAGATGGTTTAGTAGAGCCCAATAAGTCTGATAATAGTTGTTTGAGCCTGAACATTATATATTTTTTTTACCTGTATATTTTGTTTGGAATTTAAAAATTAAATTAAATTAAATTAAAAATAGTTTTTTTTTTAAATAAGGAAAATATTTTTAGTTTTGTCAGTTTACATCGTCTAGTGTTTCTATTCAATAGTGTAGGGATTAGCCAGATAAGAGTGCCCCCTTTGCCCTCAAGCCAGTGCCGTTAGCACTAGTAATCTGAGAGTGGAACTGAAGAATTTATGGACAGTTAACTACCCTTAATTACTTTTTCTCATTATATTTGTTCATTTTTTTTTTTTTTTTGTACCATCCTTAATATTTCTAGCCCACTAATTCAATTTTTTAAACTTATTTTTTACAGTTTGGTTAATCGAAGAATATTTTATAAATCAAAGGATTTTTATTTTGTTGTAAATTTTCCTCATGTTTTTTATTAAATTTTATTTATTTTGTTTCCTTTCAATTTTATCTTTTTATTTACTGACACCTATTTTTTTTATTTTAAAGTTAAGCACTCAAGACCAGCTCTTTTCGAAACGGGGTCGAGTCTATGTTAGCCCATCTTTGTTTATTTTGTTTTAACGACACTCATCCCAACAATAGTGATGTACCATAAATTAATTTATTTTTTTATAAAAAACTGAATGTTTTGAAAGCTTGTTTGCTAATCAGTATCTTCGACCAGCTTCGTGTCATTTCAGTCTTGTGAGAGGATTCGAAGTAAGGCCCGTGTCAAGATTGAGTCCTAGGTAACGGATATATTCTTCAGGAGAAAGTGTGATGTTAAAGGCTGCAGAAGGGCCGGAAGTCATCAGTTTGCGACGAAGGGTATAGGTATAGTAGGTATAGGGTATAGGTTTTACCAGTGAGGTAGGGACGGATTAATTTAGTAAAGCAGTCCCTGATGCCAGACTCGATCATATTCTTATACTAGGTATTTTGAAATCTAAAAATTATTTTCATGTGAGAATTTGATTAGAATAAATGAATAAATAACTTGAATTGCTTTCGGACTAATTCCCATAAAAATAGAGCTGGCTACATAACAAATATATAATACAAAACCATATTTCAATAAAAGAGTTAACAATATACTAATTCACTACGTTATCAGCTCTAGGTACAATGAATAGTAATAAATTACAATGAAACTTATAACAAAATAATGAAGAGACAATTTATTAAAAATATAATCGTTTCCAATATAGTAAATATATAAATATATTATTTAACATAACACGGCGAAACACGATAAATAATATATTAAAGTTGACAAATAATTTTATTCATTTATTATAAATGATTTAATTTGACAACATTGCCTGGTATAATAATAAATGTTTTTCAATTCCTCAATATCTTCGGTGGTAAACAGGACGATAAAATTTGTACTGTTCATATTTAAGGCTCTAGGGATGTAATGGGTTCGGTACGGTACGTATGTGGGACATCGAATGAAAGTGTGGAATAAGCCTTCTCTTTCGTCTAGATTACATAGAGTGCAGTTTTCCTTGGATTTAAAATGGTAATATTTATTGTTAAATGTTGATTTGAAATTGTAGATTCCAGAAAGTCTTGATTGCGCAAATATTTTTATGACAGGAAACGGTGCGTTTAATGATAGGTAAGCTTGGTGTTTATGTCTATTGTTATGAATGGATGGATAGAGTGGGTTGTATTTACCGGGGGTGATTAACTTCTGTTTATCAATTACCTCCATATGATTTGTAAACAGTATCTTTGTTTTGTCCATCACTAAGTGAAAAGTAGATGTGACTTCTATTTCTAATATAGACTTTGTTTACTCGACTTAATATACAATATAATTGGTGAAACCAGTTGTATTTTTGTTCTTTATTTGTGGGATTATGCGTTTTTTTTTAGTGTATTGAAGCATATTTTAAGGAGTCGGTTATCAATGAGTTTTAAAATTTTATGCACCCAAGAATTTGATTAGATAATTTAAATAAACAATGCACGTTTTCCTTAAGCATAATAATAATGAGTGTGGGAATATTTTCGATAATTACAGTTAATTCAACAGTTATCTTATTATCATTTTTCATTTTAAGTTTGCAGTAAGCTTTAAGACAGTTCACATACGATTCTGACTATAAAGAAAATAAAAAAACTATGCCATATAATAAATAATAATAATAATAGGCCTAATTAATTAAAACTTGGATGGCTATACCACTAAATACAGCCTACAAAGATTCGCCCAATGATCACCGTTCAAGCCCAAGCCCCTGAGATCAGCCTTAACACAATCCTCCCATCGACGCTTCGGCCTTACTTTCGGACTCCAACCAGGTGTTTCAGTGAAAACCAGCTTTTTTGGAATTTGTTCTTTACTGAACCTAACAACTTTTCACGCCCATTTGTGTCCCCGCGTTGCTCTCATCTCAATTACAATCACAGGGCACAAGCTCCGCATTTGATCTCATCTCTCTTTGTACCACATATTTTACGCAGTATCTTATT
Organism: Piezodorus guildinii; assembly: GCA_023052935.1. NCBI lineage: Eukaryota > Metazoa > Arthropoda > Insecta > Hemiptera > Pentatomidae > Piezodorus > Piezodorus guildinii. Next base: position 183,886,415 of record CM041293.1, on the reverse strand, counting down.
TTCGAACACCTTAAGACGTTCTTCCTTCAAACTAAGCAACCACGTTCAACATTCGTAAAATCCGTTGGAAGAATAATAATTTTATAAATTCTAACCTTTAGGTTTTTATACAAAAGCCATGAACTATTTCGCAACATACATATCGCCTTTAGTGACTTTATTTCCTTTTGGATTTCATTTTTTTCTCTTGGATTCATTTAATTTTATTTTAAAAAATACCATTAACAGTCATGGATTCCTCTGAGGAAACAATTAAATTAAAACAAATTAAAAAAAACATTAGTATTTCCATTATTAGTATATCAGGGCATACATTTGAACACGTAGAGAACTTCAAGTATTTAGGTTCAATAATAACAAGAAAAAATGAAATCCAGGAAGAAATAAAGTCCCGGTTAAAGGTGGGAAAGCGTGTTATTATTCAGTTGCTAAGTTACTTAGCTCGCGGCTTCTGTCTAAAAACTTAAAGGTTAGAATTTATAAAACTATTATTCTGCCAATGGTTCATTACGGGTGTGAAACGTGGCCGATTCCTTTGAAGGACGAACAACGGCTTAAGGTTTTCCAAAATAAGGTACTGTGTAAAATATTTGGTCCGAAGAGAGATGAGGCCACTGGGGAGTTTAGAAGGTTGCAAAACGCGGAATTGCGGAACTTGTATCCTGTGAATATAATTGAGTTGATAGCGTCGAGAAGACTCAAATGGGCGAGTAAAATTGTTGGGCTCGGTGAGAAACGGATTCCGAGAAAGTTGGTATTTGCTGATCCGACTGGTAGGCCGAAGCGTCGATGGGAGGATTGCGTTAAGGTTGATCTTGGGGGCTTGGGCTTGAACGGAGAGCATTGGACGAGTCTGTGTAGACGGAATATGGTGGTGTCGGCCTCGAACCTTCGGGTTCGGTAAGCCTAATATTATTATTAGTATTTCAAAATCCATTGGACTTACTCCTCACAGATTTATATTTCAACAAAAAGTACTCACATACGAAAACTGTAATCCTTTCAATCAAAAATTTTAACCCGTAACATTCCCTTGGTACGTAAATAACACAACTCTACATACGGACTTAAAACAACCAACAGTTGCTGAACACATACGAACTCTCTGTTCGCGTTTTCATGACATACTACATGGACAAAACAATAGACTTATAAAGGACATGTAATTACTGAAATCTCAGTTAGAAAAAGGCTGGATGAAAGACCTCCTCTGCTAAATTGAAGCCTAGGAAGGCTTGTTGCTGGGCAGTTATCTTTCCCATGCATATCATGACCGCTGCTTATGTTTATATAGAAAATTTGATTATTGTCACTTATTGCTTTTGACAGGTGCGAATAACAAATATGAAGAAAAAAATAAAAATATATTTTCAAAAAATGACTATCAGTGTTCTCTCTAGAGTAAGTCTCTCTAGGTCTTGAAAGTATTTTGGGCGGATTGTATGGCTTTGTGAAAGTCATATGTAGTACTAAACAATATTTAACTATAAAGACTGATAAATAAATAACTTTTATTTCGGTCTTTTACCTTTAAAAAAAAAAAAAAAAAATTCTATTAGGTTAGATCAAGGACGGTTTTTCTTCTCATATTTAGCAAGGTCAGGGAATTCTAATTCCAACCATTTTTTGAATAAAATACCATTATTCTTTTATAATGTAAGTTTCTTAAGATTATCATATCAAATTTATGTGGCTGCAAGAAAAAAAATATGAAAAATCTTAATTTAATTGGGAACCTACGAGAACCGAAGCGAGGCAATTAAGTTGTTTTAAACAGACTAAAAACTGATTATTAGGTTAAAAGTTTTATAGGTGGAATAGTCAGGAATCAGTCATTTTTAAAAAGTTTTTAATTTTGCCAACGTTTCGGCTCAAGCTTGTGAGCCATCATCAGGGCTACAAACATCAGAACAAAAGAGATACATATTAATATGATAATGAAAATTTTCTTCTGAATGTAGTGACAATGATAACATTTGAAATAAAACAGAAAATATACCAACATACTTACATATTATAGATACAAATAATGATAATGATACATAATCTGATGATGATAAGCATAACAAATTTTACAGAACTTTAGACTTTAATATAAAAGTAAAAAAACATATATATATAAACGTACCATTACTGAGCCATGTCCAAGCATAAACTGAGGAAAACCATAAACATAGGTAGTATGGGGAGGGGTTCGTGTAAAAACCCTGAAGGTTTTCCCCTCTAAGTGTAAATACTACAGCTTATCTTTGTTTTTAAAAAGTTTTACAAAATTATATAATGGAAAAAACAAAATAATATATCCGTATGTACAATAAGGTTGAACATTTTTAACAGAAAATTATAAACACTAGAATCTGAGGTATTTAAAAGATCATGAGGTATATAATAAAAAACAAAATAAAATAAATAAATAACAAAAACAAGAACCAGAGGTGTTGTAAACAAAAAGATAAATATACAGTAAATAAATAAAATATACATTACACAAGCAATTTGTACAATAAAGTGATAGAGTTATAATTTAAGGAGACGGAAGATGTTAGCATACGAGGGAGAAATTATCTCTTTGTCAGTTTTATGATTTACGGGAACTCGATCTTTTTCCATATGGATATATATAGCTTCGGAGAGGAGTCGCTTTTTGTAGTTAGGTACGGTGGCTAGGATTTCAGGATTATCAAAATCAAAATGATGGTCAAGGGATATAGCGTGCTCGGATAATTTTGAGGAAAATGGGTTACGGGTAGATATTGTGTATTTGTGCTGATAAATTCTTTTTTTGAGATAGTTTTTGGTCTCGCCTATGTAACATGAATTACAATTTGGGGAAGAGCAGGGAATACGATAAACTAAATTTGATTTTTGTAGGAAAGGGATGGGATCTTTTAGTTTTGAATATAGATTCTTTAATTTGTTACTATGTTTTAAAACTAAGCGGAGATGGGGAAAGCTAGAGGATAAGACTTTTTTAATTTTTTGAGATAGAGATGGGATGTATGGAATGGATCTGTACTGGGGAACTATGGCGGTTTGTGGAGAGTGTGCGGGGATGGAGTGAGGGTTTGAAGAAGTTTTAATGAGGTTCTTGATTAATTGGTCAGGAAAATTATTAGATTTTAGGATTTTTGTTAGTCGGGTTAAATTATCTTGGTGAAATTTTGTATCGGAAAGTGTTAAGGAACGGTGTATGAGGTTTTTGGCTACACTGATTTTCTGGTGATGTGGGTGTAAGGAAAAATAATTAAGGAGACGGCCAGAATAAGTAGGTTTGGTGTACCAGTTAGTGGATAGTGAATTATCGGAATTTCTTATGATAAGGAGGTCGAGGAACGGAAGTGAGTTATTGTTTTCTGTTTCAATGGTAAATTGGAGTCGAGGATGGTATGAGTTGAAAGAAGTCAAGATATTAGGGATGGCTTTGGGGTTGAGGATCAGGAAAAGGTCATCAACATATTTTTTAATGAAAAAAATATCTGCGGAAAAGTTAGGTATAACGGTGTCAAGAAGGTGATTGAGGACGATGTTGGAGAGATCAGGAGCAAGACAGTTTCCCATGGCTAAACCCGAAATTTGTTTATAAAATTTCTCTTGGAAGCATAGGTAGCCAGAGTTACAGCACAGAGAGAGGGATTCAAGGTATGAGGATTGGTTGAGGGAGGTATGTGGTTCTAAGGTCAGCCAATTTTCATCGATTATTTTAAGAGCACGGTCAGTAGGGATGTTGGTAAAAAGGTTTACAGCATCTAGGGAGGCTAAAATGAAATTTTGAGGAATAGTTAGGGATTTCAGTTCTTCAAGGAGTTGCTGTGAATTTTGGATGTCATATGGGTTATTTTGGCTGAGTTTTTGTAAGGGAGAAAGAAGGAATGAACTGAGTTTTGAGGATGGTGAGTTGATATTTGAAATTATGGGACGTAATGGGTTTCCTGGTTTATGGATTTTAGGTAAGCGGTAACATCGGGGAGCAACTGAATTATAGGAGATGAGGTTTTTGTAGGTAGAGAGAGTGATCTGTTTGGATTCGTGGAGATATTTTAAATGCTGGTTAAAGTTAGTGGTGAGAGAGGATGTAGGATCGCGTTTGGTAGGAAGGTATGTGGTTTTGTCAGAAAGAAGGAAATTTAGTTTTTCATCGTATTCTGCCCGGTCCATGATAACGGTTTTGTTTCCTTTATCTGCACGGGTGACTATTATATGGTTATTGGTTTTGAGAAAGGATCGGGTAGAGGATAGGTCCTTAGTAAATTGAGGTGAAAATGGAGAAGGGTTAGACGGAGGGTTTTGTAAGTAATTGGTAATAATATTAGAGGTTCGGGTACGGGAAATCATTCGTTTTTCATCGTCAGGAATCAAAAGAGTGTCCTGATGGATGAACTCAAGGTCGGTTATAAGAGATGGTATTAGTTTTTTTGAATTTGTAAAAGGGATATTGAAGTTTGGACCTAAGCTGAGAATATTATTGACATGTTGAGGGAGTTTAACGGAGGAGATGTTGTGAACCCAATCAGGATCCCCGGAAGGATATATCTTATTCGCGTTAAAGTTTTCTTTAAGTTGTTTAAATTTATTTGCTAATATACTTTTTTTCTTTGATTTATGAGAAATATAGATATTATTAATGCAAGAGTTTAGTGAGGAAATATCGTCAGTAGAGAGAATGGAATAAAAGGAGTTAAATAAATAATTAATTTTCTTTTTTACTGCTTGAAACTTCAATATCCCTTTTACAAATTCAAAAAAACTAATACCATCTCTTATAACCGACCTTGAGTTCATCCATCAGGACACTCTTTTGATTCCTGACGATGAAAAACGAATGATTTCCCGTACCCGAACCTCTAATATTATTACCAATTACTTACAAAACCCTCCGTCTAACCCTTCTCCATTTTCACCTCAATTTACTAAGGACCTATCCTCTACCCGATCCTTTCTCAAAACCAATAACCATATAATAGTCACCCGTGCAGATAAAGGAAACAAAACCGTTATCATGGACCGGGCAGAATACGATGAAAAACTAAATTTCCTTCTTTCTGACAAAACCACATACCTTCCTACCAAACGCGATCCTACATCCTCTCTCACCACTAACTTTAACCAGCATTTAAAATATCTCCACGAATCCAAACAGATCACTCTCTCTACCTACAAAAACCTCATCTCCTATAATTCAGTTGCTCCCCGATGTTACGGCTTACCTAAAATCCATAAACCAGGAAACCCATTACGTCCCATAATTTCAAATATCAACTCACCATCCTCAAAACTCAGTTCATTCCTTCTTTCTCCCTTACAAAAACTCAGCCAAAATAACCCATATGACATCCAAAATTCACAGCAACTCCTTGAAGAACTGAAATCCCTAACTATTCCTCAAAATTTCATTTTAGCCTCCCTAGATGCTGTAAACCTTTTTACCAACATCCCTACTGACCGTGCTCTTAAAATAATCGATGAAAATTGGCTGACCTTAGAACCACATACCTCCCTCAACCAATCCTCATACCTTGAATCCCTCTCTCTGTGCTGTAACTCTGGCTACCTATGCTTCCAAGAGAAATTTTATAAACAAATTTCGGGTTTAGCCATGGGAAACTGTCTTGCTCCTGATCTCTCCAACATCGTCCTCAATCACCTTCTTGACACCGTTATACCTAACTTTTCCGCAGATATTTTTTTCATTAAAAAATATGTTGATGACCTTTTCCTGATCCTCAACCCCAAAGCCATCCCTAATATCTTGACTTCTTTCAACTCATACCATCCTCGACTCCAATTTACCATTGAAACAGAAAACAATAACTCACTTCCGTTCCTCGACCTCCTTATCATAAGAAATTCCGATAATTCACTATCCACTAACTGGTACACCAAACCTACTTATTCTGGCCGTCTCCTTAATTATTTTTCCTTACACCCACATCACCAGAAAATCAGTGTAGCCAAAAACCTCATACACCGTTCCTTAACACTTTCCGATACAAAATTTCACCAAGATAATTTAACCCGACTAACAAAAATCCTAAAATCTAATAATTTTCCTGACCAATTAATCAAGAACCTCATTAAAACTTCTTCAAACCCTCACTCCATCCCCGCACACTCTCCACAAACCGCCATAGTTCCCCAGTACAGATCCATTCCATACATCCCATCTCTATCTCAAAAAATTAAAAAAGTCTTATCCTCTAGCTTTCCCCATCTCCGCTTAGTTTTAAAACATAGTAACAAATTAAAGAATCTATATTCAAAACTAAAAGATCCCATCCCTTTCCTACAAAAATCAAATTTAGTTTATCGTATTCCCTGCTCTTCCCCAAATTGTAATTCATGTTACATAGGCGAGACCAAAAACTATCTCAAAAAAAGAATTTATCAGCACAAATACACAATATCTACCCGTAACCCATTTTCCTCAAAATTATCCGAGCACGCTATATCCCTTGACCATCATTTTGATTTTGATAATCCTGAAATCCTAGCCACCGTACCTAACTACAAAAAGCGACTCCTCTCCGAAGCTATATATATCCATATGGAAAAAGATCGAGTTCCCGTAAATCATAAAACTGACAAAGAGATAATTTCTCCCTCGTATGCTAACATCTTCCGTCTCCTTAAATTATAACTCTATCACTTTATTGTACAAATTGCTTGTGTAATGTATATTTTATTTATTTACTGTATATTTATCTTTTTGTTTACAACACCTCTGGTTCTTGTTTTTGTTATTTATTTATTTTATTTTGTTTTTTATTATATACCTCATGATCTTTTAAATACCTCAGATTCTAGTGTTTATAATTTTCTGTTAAAAATGTTCAACCTTATTGTACATACGGATATATTATTTTGTTTTTTCCATTATATAATTTTGTAAAACTTTTTAAAAACAAAGATAAGCTGTAGTATTTACACTTAGAGGGGAAAACCTTCAGGGTTTTTACACGAACCCCTCCCCATACTACCTATGTTTATGGTTTTCCTCAGTTTATGCTTGGACATGGCTCAGTAATGGTACGTTTATATATATATGTTTTTTTACTTTTATATTAAAGTCTAAAGTTCTGTAAAATTTGTTATGCTTATCATCATCAGATTATGTATCATATTATCATTATTTGTATCTATAATATGTAAGTATGTTGGTATATTTTCTGTTTTATTTCAAATGTTATCATTGTCACTACATTCAGAAGAAAATTTTCATTATCATATTAATATGTATCTCTTTTGTTCTGATGTTTGTAGCCCTGATGATGGCTCACAAGCTTGAGCCGAAACGTTGGCAAAATTAAAAACTTTTTAAAAATGACTGATTCCTGACTATTCCACCTATAATAGTTTCTACAGTCGACTATACACCCTCAATATAAGTTAAAAGTTTTGTTCAAAATAATAGTAGTGATTCAAGAAGTAATAAATGAACCAATACAAGTTCCCAAAAGGAAGAAAACAATAAATTAATGGTGATATATCACGGGTTAGGTGCTTCTGCCGTATATTTGGAAATATAGTACCTTTTGGTATGATAGGAAGTGAGGATTTAGTACCTTTTGGAATAGAATAGAGTTTTCAAATACGTTTTTTTTCAGGATTTTTATGTTTTTAGATAAAATCTGATGACAGATTTAGATAAAACTAAACCGTTACAATACAAATATGCCAAAATATCAATTTAGAAAAAAATGTCCTTTAGTACCTTTTGGAGATCAACATCTCAATTAACCTAAGTATATTCGATTGAAAAGTTTTGATAATTATGATTTGACTTTTTTTTTGTTCCCCTTAAGTCAATATCCTATTTCTAAATTGGTATTATTATTACTGCGTAAACTGTTAGTTTATTTGTCAATGATAATTTTGAACGTTTGTCTGTAGTCTCGAAAAAGGGCAATATTTTTGTCAATATTACTTCTTTTAGTTTTCGCTTGAGGAGGCTTGTCTATGTCGGTCATTTCCTAATTTCACTTACCTATATATAAAATATATATATAGTAAGGGATAGTATTCGGATCGTGAACATTTTCGAAACCTAGTCCCGCAAAAATGTCTGTGTGTCTGTGTGTGGTTATTCCCGCGCGTAAACAAAAAGTCCTATGAAACTGAAATTTCATATTTAAGGCAATTATACGCCCGAGGTGTTAGAAAAACGTTTTTACCAAAATCAGCTCACCAGAAGAGCTTTTTTATAACATGCATTTAGCACCTTTTTACGATTTTTTCAAAAACGGCGTTTTTTATTAAACTCTCTCTCTCTCTCTCTCTCTCTCTATATATATATATATATATATATATATATATATATAATGATTAAAATAGTATGACAGGGCTTAAATGCCAATATTTTAAATTTTCTTGTTCTAAAGTACATTTAATTTTGTTGAGACTAAAAAAATAACAATACAATCTTGTTACCAAGGATGAAAAACAGGTAAATATATAAGTTGGAGTTCGATATATAACTAAACAAGAAAATTGTAAAAAATATTTTTTTAATGCGACTTAAGAATAATAATAATAACATGTATAATATACCGTTGTAATGCTAGAGATTATAGACAAAAAAAAATATATCTTATAAATACTATTGTAAAAGTTAACGAAGAGTTATGAAAAGCCGATAAAACAAACTGATCGTCGTAGGTAATAATATAATAGATTATTTAATAAAACACATGTTTCTCCAATTTAAATAATTATTTAAGAATTTATTTTCGTTTATAAATTTGTTTAAAAATAATTGAATTTATATAAATAATGGAGGTAAGAGAAAGTCGTGTGTTGCGCGCACCAGATTTTTTTAGGCAAAGATCTAAATGACAAACGGTATAGGAAAAAAAATATGTTTACTTCTTCAATCTATAAATGGTATTGTGTAGAGTACACGGCGAGGAGTGCAAGGAGGTAATTATGGTCACATCACAACAGCTCTCAGGTTTTAATGAGGTGTAATCAGTGCCATAAAAACGGTTATTCTTTCATTTCATAAAATAAAAAGCATCATATAAGTAAGAAGAAATTAAAAAGATCAATTTGACAAGGCAAGGAGATTAAAATAGCACGCCGTGTAAAGGACCTTGAAGATACAATAGGCTTGCAACAAGACAGCAGTTTAAGGAAGCATAGCACTTAGCAAAGCTTTACAAGTCCTCATAAATAGTAAATCAGACGCATGGGTCACAAAAAAATCTAGTGCGGACAACACACACGACCTTCACTTACCTCGACTGTTAAAATAAATTTAAAAGCTATTAAATATACTTCAAAATATTTGAAGTTAATTTTAATAAAACGTGTATTTATTTACGTTAGAAACCTACGATTTAGATTAAATAATATAACTGTATTAAATTGTTAATCATTAATAAGTTGATTCCCCATTAGTCACTTTATATTACCTTTTAAAACTTTTTGTATCAGATAATATTTTTTCTAAAATCTTTTTCTCTCTCTGTAACCCTTTTCATTTCAAATGTAACCATTTCCATTTCAAATGTCACCTTTTCTATTTCAAATGTTACCTATTCTAAAGCAATTGTCCCCTTTTTCTTCACTTCTAGCCTTAAATATTCCGTTTTATTTATGTATTGAAAAATAATTAGTTTAATTAAAATTATGACTTTTTAAAATAATTTTGGCATATCCTAACGCTATTTTAATATGTTATAATTTGATGTAAAAATTATTGATGATGTTTTTGCAGGTTCTGATAACGTTTTTGAATTGGACGTTACATCGCGACTGTGCATTCTTCTGGATCACTTTTTATTTAAGTTAAAATGTGCTATAAAAAAATGTCATAAACTCTGTTAGTATTCCCAATAACACTATAAACGATCCCTCTATCGAATATTTATAAAATAGGAACAGTAACTTAAAATGAGCAACAGCGATAACAAATAACGTTCAAATAATAGTATAAGAACACCCAAAAATAGAATAAACGATTCCTCAATTATTTATATAATATTTAGTTGAAAAAACTTACTCAGGACACTAAAGAAGGAACTATAACTAATCCTTTTTTAAAAAATAATAATAATAAAAAATCAATAAATATAAAAAAGCTAAACGATGTATATTCCAGCAACGTTATAATGAGAACCGAAAACAAAATAATCAATCCCACTATCAATAAAAATACATCAAAAATAAAGGTGAGTTGAAATCCGCATGAGCGATAAAAAATACAGCTCGAAAAACGTAATCATGACCACCCGAAAGCACAATAATTAATCCCTATATCAATAAAAAACATTAAAAGTAAATGCGAGTTGAAATACGCATGAGCGATAAAAGATACAGCTCGGAAAACTTAATCATAACCACCCGAAAGCACATCAAGTCATCCCTATAATGTGAAACATGTTTTTAAAATTAAATTTTATTTTTCTTGTTTGTTTTTATCAAACGCAATTAAATTATTACTTTAATTTTCGATTTACAAAAACTTGGTGCTGGCAACACACGACTTTCACTTGCCTCGGTATTGGAAGTCAAATAACTATTTAATAAACTTTGAGTGAAATATTATTAATATCAATAATATTTAAAAAAATTTAAATTAACTTGAACTATAGCTTTATATAACAGTTCTTAAATTGATAGTAACAGCCTGTGTAAGTAAAATCTGTTGCTCACCAGGTTTTTTAATTTTTACATTTAAATTTAGTTATAATATTTTTTTTTTAATTCATTTATTGAAATTTACAACTGTATGTTCATACATCAAGTAAATAGGCTACAATGATAATACACATGAAAAAAAAAAAAAAACATGAAGAGAAACTGCCCATTGGCAGCACTCTAAATAATTCTTAAATTGGTTTTCGTAGCCGATGTATGTGAATATTTAGTGTTGCCCGCACTAGAGTTTTTAAAATATGTAAACATTAATGACCAAATAGAAAGGATTACATCCGACTATTAAAAAACGCTACGGACTTATTTCACAACCAAATACCTTTATAATATACCAGTTAGAAAGGACGGATTCTGCAAATACGATATATAAATAGGATTTTGCTTATTTAAACAGTTAAAAATTGCGATATCACCAGATAACATAATCTTATATAATTATATGACACGCTTATCTAAAAGTTAATTACAATGTGGTTTCTTATTAGCACGTCACTAGACTGTTATAAAAATTGTGTGTCCACACAAGAAAGATTTTATGTAATTAAAATATTCATATCAAAAGATTTACTTCGACGCGTATGTAACTTTTTGATTCCAGCACTAAAAACGCTGCGAATAATTACACAATGATTTTATTATTTCCATTGTCCATATTAGGACATAAACAATTTACAAAGCTATTTATAGACAGGTAACCTATGTGAAAATCAATAAATAATTAAAAGGAAACTGGCCTAAAATTGTCTATCAACCCAATAGAAACTTGAAAACGATTAGAAGATGGACTAATCGGCTGACATCAACGTCTAGTTATTAGTTATATCATCGTTATATGCACTAATATTTGTGTGCCAAATTTCGATAAACTTGGTCCAGCACTTTCAGAATCTACGTATCTTGAAACATAAGCCTTCAAAATTTGAGAGGGGTCAGTTTTTACTTTCACTTACTATATATAGTAAGGGGAAGTATTGCGATCGTGAAAATTTTCGAATTCCAGTTTTCAACGGAAATACACTTTTTAGGGTCCCCTGAGTCCAAATAACCAAGTCCCGCAAAAAGGTCTGTGTGTGTGTGTGTCTGTGTATGGTAACTCCCGGGCGGAAACGGTAAGTCCTATGAAACTGAAATTTTATATTTAAGACAACTATACACCCGAGACGTGACAAAACTTTTTTAATCAAAATGCGCCTACCAGAAGAGGCACTTTATACCATGCATTTTGCACCTTTTTTCAATTTTCTCGAAAACGGTTCCGACGATTTTGATTAAACTCGCTATGATCTATGTAAAAATTAATGGGCTTTAATATCATGTAGGTTTTATTTGGATAAAAATGGTCTGACAGGGCTTAAATGCCGATATTTTAAATTGTCTTCCCTTAAAGTACCTAATTTGGTGATTCAATTTAATAATTAAACTAGTATTATCTTTTAATCGAGATAAAAACCGGTTTTAATTATAATGAATAAATTCGAACCCACTAAGGAGAAACAGAAAATATTTTTTAAATTGATTTTTTCGTTTTTGAGCATAAATCATAATATCAGTGATTTAACATAACGTTGGAAAGCTAAAGATTTTAGAAAAAATATCATCCATTACAAAAGAATTTACAAGTTAATAGAGTGATGAATGAATCATCACACTCTAACTGATTATTTTAGATAAAAAATTTTAATAATTTTTAATGAACACATGTTTTATAAAATTTAATTAATTATTCCTTAATAGTTTCACGTAATTTATCTTTGAACTGTTTGAAAACTCTTTCACTTCGATTTTAAAAATGGAGGTATAAATTCGTATGTGCCCCCACTAAGATCTTTCTTTTTGTGTTAAATTTGTTTATTAAGTTTAATTCTTTTAAATTATTTATTGTGAATATTAGATTAATCTTATTGTATTATATTATTTGCTTGGTTTATATGAACAGTTATAGTTGCCATACATTAATAGTGATAATTATTAATATAATATTTTTTTTAGTAGTACATATATTTGAATAAATTTAGAAGAAAACAGATTGAAATCTAAAAACAAAATGGTTAACAATAGAAAATAACTTTAGGAAACAAATCATATAAAGGAAAAAAAGATCTAAGATTAAACAATTTGAAACGGAAAAAAAGATAAGAATAAAAAAATTAATCTTATTTTATTATAATTGCATGCTCTAAACCATGTAAAATCAAAAAATAATGCCCGATTAAGGTAAAAACTAAGTAAGCTGTTTTATTACACCTAATTAGTTGGTATCACTTTGTTAATAAAGAAATAAATATAATAGATGGAAGTAAAAGACATATTTGCAGAATTGATAAAGATTACCGTAATTCGCAGGCATGTTATTTAATATAGTCCTGAGTGCAACAACAAAGTTAATGCTTTGTGTAACTTATGATTACAGATATCGAAGGAAAACAAACATCGATTTCTTATTTAAAGATTGTAATAACTATATTAAGTAAAACTTTATTGTGTGAACAAAATATTTCTATATTGATCTAAATTTATTATTTTAACTAAAAATAACGTTTTTTCTGTATTGAATTAATAAATTTTTTAATAGAATATAATCTAAAATATAATTATCAATATATGATTATTACTTTATATAATACATTTATATCACTTTCCTTTATTAAGAATACAACAAAAAAATAAATACCAAATTTGTAAATTAAAAGTTATAACATAAATAAACTAATATGAAGCAATTTTTAAGAATGTTAGTATAATTCATTACAAATAAAAATATAATTGAATCGATTACACACTGTCTACCCATAACATCACATGTAATCATGAATTTTTTAGCCAACATTTACCATTCCAAAATTGAAAGAAAAATAATATTTAAATGTTATCACAGCTACCAAAAACTAAAGTTGGACTCACAACCCCGCTCTGATGAAATCAGGCCGATCTTTTATTAAAAAGTACTAAATTAAGGAGGTTACAATCGGATTGATGGTGTATGGTAATGTAACATAATCAATTTCAGTGTTTATTTATAAGTTGGTTTTCGATTTATAATGAATATGAACCGTAGGGTAATTTAATCTTTACATTTATATTTTTGTTTGTGGAGTACAAAAACTTTCATAATGTGATTTATTTATAAATATTAATTGTAACCTTTTAGTACAATTACCTGGTTTAAAAATTAAAGAAGTTTCAAGTCTAAAATGGTTTTACTCCCCCCTCCTCTGAGCTAGCACTTATTTTAATAAATAATTATATAACGTAAATAGAGACGTTACAATGTTTCCAATAATAAATTTTATGAATTTTTACTTTCACTTACCTACATATATCTGTGGCGGTCGCGAAAACTGGATAACTCGAGTTATATCAAGATGAGTTAACTTCACGTATCGCTCCTAAAGACCGTCTCCCACGTCGTGTTAAATTGGTTAAAGTAATTTCTTGGTGGAAGAAATTTCAGGTGGAAAGAAAGCTCTATGGTATTACTCTATTTTTGGTATTACGTAAAGTTTAAGTCGCTCACATGTAAAATGAAAGATTTTAACTTAACCACTTTTTCACGACCGCCACATATATAATATATAGTAAGAAAAAGTATTGCAATCCTGAAAATTTTCAAATTCCGGTTTCCAAAGGAAATAGACGCTTTAGGGTCCCCTAATTCCATATAATCATGTCTCACAAAAAAGATCTGAGTGTCTGTGTGTGTAGTAAGTCTGGTGAAAAAAACGATAAGTAATATTAAATTGAAATTTCATTTTCATTTTATTTATAATGAAGGAACCTAAACCACGAAACCATGGCACAAATGTATGGCGCACGAGACTAGGTCAAGGAAAAATTTAAGTTAAGTGTCATTTATTAATTGTTAGTGGTTATATTTTGTTTAAAGAAATATAATATTACGATGATGGAAGTAAAAGACAATATTTGCAGAATTGATAAGGATTGCCTTAATTCGCAAGGCATGTTATTTAATATAGTCCCGAGTGCAACAACAAAGTTAATGCTTTGTGTAACTTATGATTACAGATGTCGAAGGAAAACAAACATCGATTTCTTTATTTATTTAAAGATTGTAATAACTATATTAAGTAAAACTTTATTGTGTGAACAAAATATTTCTATATTGATTAAATTTATTATTTTAACTAAAAATAACGTTTTATTAACTTGTATTGTAATGTGAATGTAAATTGTTTTAATAGAATTATAATCTCAAAATATAATGTATCAAAATTATGATTGTATTTACTTTTTATTTAATAATTAGGATTTTTTTTTGTTGATAAGAATAAATACAATAAATAGATTTTGATAATATGAGCGCTAATATTTTGTATAAGTTAGGTAAAGTTTTTGAGAAAGAAAAAAATCGTAGAAACTAGTACAATTTTTCACAGGTTCAACTGATAAGTCCAAAGTAATTCCAACAAAACAAAACCATATAATTGAATTATTTACAAAGTGGCCAACCAATAACAACAACATTAATCATTTTGAAGTTTTGCTCCCTTTCATCCCACTGTTACCATTTCACGGTTTATATAAACGAATACGTAAAATTTAATAAAAATTGTACCTCTACAGCCCATTTAGTGCTTCGAGCTCAGCACTTATAGAGATTCGTACTGTTTACAGCTAACGGCCGTGCAAGGATACCTAGATCACGCTTGGCCACCAGGTTCATCCCTATTTTCGAGTACCCAATTTATAGAGGGTATTTCTGCGCCCGGAGGGTCTCCATACCCCAGGTTCGCTCGACGCCTGGAATAACAAAATAAACAATTTCGCCCCAGCCGGTATTCAAACACTTCTATCCACCAGGGTTCTCCGTTCCCTAAATGTTATGAAGAACTTAATCAATCCCCTTTTCTATATGGCTTGATGGCCAAGAAAAAATATTACAAAGATAATAGCTCAAACCCGTCTATCTGGTAAATATAATATTAAGTTTACCCACAGACATTTCATCAGCATCAACCCAAAAGAAATCTGGTTTTTAAAACATGTAAATATTATTCACCAAGTAAACATGTTTGTATATATATTGAGAGGATTAAATTGAAATATTGAAAAACACTGCGAAGTTATTTTACTACGCAACAAATAGTAAATGGCTATAGTTGAATGAAAGTGAACATTGTGCTAACCTACTTTCGCGAGCCTCAGCGAACCTACTTACGTAACACATCGGAACCGTTTGCGGCAAACCTTGGCAAAACTCCATCACTTGATAAAGATATTCTCATTGACTCAAATTGGCACCAGCTACACTTTCGGAAGTTATAGGTTTAGTCTCTCATTATTATTGTATTAATCACATAAATATGTTTATATTCATAATATTTTTTTTATTCATTAAATCCACCTAATTTGTTTATTTTTGCAAGGTATTGTGTTCGACTAGCGGAAAAAAATATAAAAATCTGGTGCGTCCAACAAACGACTTTTACTTACCACCCTTGTTAAAATAAATTTCAGAATTTTTAAATACCGTTAGAGATGAAATTAGTTTAAAGAGTTAATTAAATTGATTTTCGATAGAAACATGTGTTTTATTAAATAATCTATATGTTATTATTTAAAACAATTAGTTAAATTTATCCGTTTTTCATTACTCTCCATTACATGTTACAACTTTGTGCATAAAATAATATTTTTTCTCAATTTTTTAACTTTCCAACGGTATACTATACATATATAATACGGTAGTTATCTTTTAAAAAAACAAATATTACATTACAACATACTTTTGCACTTTTCTCTTTATGATCAAATTCATTCAGCTTATACATTTAGCGGTTTTTAATCAATGCTAACTACATGAAAATATTAATTTTTTCGAATATACAAAATTAAAGATACTTTAGAAGAAGAAAATTTAAACTAAAGGCATTTAAGCCCTGTCAGACTATTTCAATGAGAATGAAATCTACATCAAATTAAAGTTCATTAAATTTTACATCCAATCCAACATCAGAGACCTTGAAGTATGGTGTCAGAATTGGAGAATTAAAATAAATTCCAACAAATCCCACCAAATTACCTTCACTCTATGTCGTAAACCTATGACATCCTGCCCTACAGTATCCTTTAATAACATTTCGCTCGTTCCAGTTGAACAGATCCGCTAACTAGGGCTTCTACTTGACAAACGTTTAACATGGAATCCGCACACTAGACTGAAACGACAAGAAACTGCTCGCCGCTTTCGGTTACTTCAACACTTACTAGACAAACGCTCTAAACTTTCACTTAACTACATAAGACTCATCTACATGACCATCATAAGACCTATCTGGACTTACAGAGTTGAGCTATGGGGCTCCACTAAACCATCAAATTCTTCCCGTATCCAATCCTTACAATCCAAAATCCTTCGAAAAATCCTAAACGCTCCTTATTTTGTCACGAATAAGCTTATCCATAAAGACCTTGATATTCCCTTTGTAGCTGATTTGAACCAAACCAGGTATCAATCCTTCCACGACAAACTCCAGTCCCACTCTAACCCACTAGTTCCAATCCTTGCTTCATCATCAGTTCCCGACAATCCTCCGAGGCGTGTGAAAAGAAGATGGCCTCGAGACCTTCTTGTTCAGATTAATTACTAGAGTGCTGCCAATGAGCAGTTTCTCTTCAGGTTTTTCATGTACACTATCTTTAATCAGCACATTTACTTGATGTAATCCTGTACAGTTGTAAATTTCAATAAAATATAATAAAAAAAAATAAAATTTTACATCGATATAGCAAAATTAATCAAAATCGTTAGAGCCGTTTTTGAGAAAATCGTAAAAAACGAGCAAAATGCATGGTGTACAGTGGCTCTTCTCGTTTGCTGATTTAGATGAAAATGTTTCTGTAACATTTCGGGCGTATAGTTGTCTTAATTATGAAATTTCAGTTTCATATGACTTTAAGTTTTCGCCCGGGAGTTACCACACACAAGTTTTTTGCTGTAATGTAATATAACAGATAATGTTCTGTCTTATCGGACAGCGATAAAAGAAGGATACATTTTATTCCATAAATATTGATCATTTGATCCCGAACTATAGATCTATCAGGACCACCATTTTACGCCCCCTCCATATAGCTGCAAAACCGGGGATTTTCACTTTCTTTTAAAAATCCTAGAGACAACTCTTAATAAATTAATATATTATGTGAAGTAAATAACATCGTGGTCCCAAGTTACTCTAATGTATAATCTGATCCCCAGGTCAGCTCTCCGTTCTGGTGGTGGGAGCGTCGTTCTGTTGGTTCGAGCCCATCACCCTCCGCCTCGTCCAGGATCCGGAACTCAACATGACCTCCGATGATGTCTCCTGGCTAATCTCCATCATGGAAATAGGCTGTTTGGTCAGTCCTATGATCTCGGGCTACTTGTCTGACAGGTATGTGGAAAAATATTTTAGCAATAAAGTATAACAAATGTTAATTCTGTCATACAAATAAGCAAAAATTAAACACTATAAACTACTAAGGGTCACGGATCATGTACTTAATAAGGTCTGCAATATTTCTACGGCCTGAAACATATATGTCGAGTGGTCCATAAGGAAAATCTGCCGAACCCAATTAGAATCCCAAGATAGGTACGTATACCTGTGTAACGGATTTTAAATTAGGGCAGCCAAACATGCAGAAAGTCACAGACCAAACATAAACAGGCTTTCTATTTAGTAATATTCGGTATTATAAAGTAGTACTATTTTAAATATCTTTGTTTATGCTACTGTTTTATGATAATAAATAAACCATTCTATGTATGTTGGCCGAAGGCCAAGACACTAGTCTGGTAGAGAAGCTCTCACTATCAATAATAAACATTGCGGTATTACTACCCCAAGAATTAGAACTTAATTAATTAGAATTAGAACGTCTCGGCGCATTCCATCTTGACGCCAGTCGTCTGTGCTATTTAGCTGAGTACCCTTGGGCGAAGTCTATAACAGCTCGTGGCCCCGAGGCTGGTGTAACGACGGAGCTTCTACCTCGTCCTGCACCGACCTCCTTACTCTCTACTGGATTCAATGCGTATTGTCGAAGTCTTCTGTGATCCTCTCTATATAATCACAATCAAACCACGAGATTTTTTATGGAATTCTCTTTCGGAATTAGGTATATATTTTTGTTTGTCTTATATTTATTTTCTAGGAGACCGCACCCCTAACCAACTACTAAATCATTAAATAGTGAAATACATAAATAAAAATGTTTTATTAAAAACGTTTCTTCCTTAGGTTTGGACGCAAGTGGGTGCTGATGAGCGTTGGACCAATGTGCCTCGGGGCCTGGCTTCTGGTCCTGGGTTCGATGTCGGTCGTGTGGCTAGACCTGGCGCGGATATTGCAGGGGTTGGCGGTAGGGGTAGCCTACACCGTCCAACCAATCTACACAGCCGAGATCGCCGAACCCAAGTTGCGAGGACGTCTCTCAGGGACCTTCCAGACAGCTTTGTACGCCGGCACGCTGATCGTCTTCTCCATCGGACCGTATCTATCCTATGCCAACTACGCCATCGCCTGTTTGCCCATACCTTTCATCTTCATCGCCCTCTTCACCTTCTGCCCTGAGACTCCATACTACCACCTCATGAAGGGAAGAGAAGAGGAAGCTAGGAATTCACTCCGGTATTTCAGGGACACTCCAGACGTAGAAGAGGAACTGGCCAATATGAGAGTGGCAGTGAAAGGGGAAATGTCAGAAACAAACTCCTGGAGGACCCTCTTCTTCGACAAGAACGAGCGAAAGTCGTTCATCATCGTGCAGATCGTCTGTCTTGCCAAGTTCATGACCGGGATGCCTGTGATAATTAACTACGCCGTAGAGACCTTCGCAAAGAGCGAGTCTTTCTTGCCACCGGCAGAGATGTCCATCATACTTGCAGGTACAGTATGATATTGAAAACTTAACTAACATTGCTTTAATATTATCTAAGGCTTCTAACAGAAAGGTCAAGTTCTTTTTATCTCCTATCTGACCTCAAGTTTGAATGGTGTTTCCGATATCTATAACGTAGTGCGCTTTCATATGCTCTGCAGCCAATAAAATACATTTATTTAACATCCAGTCAAACATCTACTTTTTTCCGCGTGAGGCGGGCCTGTGTTAGCTGCCTATGTTTCGTGGGGCGAGGCGATACTGTTCAAAGTTTCAATATGTTTAATGCCAGATCACAGCAGTTCCAGGCTGAATGCGAGATTGTAACACTCTTGATATACACATATTACTTAAAGGAATAATTATGGAATTAAAAAAAAAAATCTTATATTTATTATTAAAAATTATTCTAATATTATTATTATTATTATATATTATATTCTTATATCATATTATGGGAATAAAAATAAGAACAAAATCACGCACAGCTATATAAAATTCTTAATGAGAGTAATCACGTGATATTAACCGATAAGAGTCCTTTGTGGGGGGAGATGTTGAAAGTTATAAAAGATTTAACAAATAAACCCTTATACTTGTTGAGAAAATATAAAATAAACTTATTTTATAAAAACAAGTGACTCACCTGTGATGCACGTCCTCCCAAGGAATAGCTTAGCGTGACCGCCCTAAGGAACAAACAAGGCTCACCCCGGCTCGAACGCGTTAAACTTTTTCTTCTTATTGTACACATATTACAGATTTTAGGCCCGACAAGGAACTTGACTACTCAAAAAACAGGTGTAAGGACTGGTCACCCTATATGTATGAACCATGTTTCCATTTGTCTGCATATTTCCGACGGTTTAATTCTTCTGGTCCAGCCTATCCAGACCATCTCAGTCCTCGTCTGCTTCCTCGTAGTTTTCTTCTTTATCAATCTCCCCATGCTTTGGCCGTTTATTTCAAATAAATGTTTATTTATTAATAAGTGGCGGTAGTAGAATTGAAAAAATGTCTACTTCCAAAACTTTATACCATACATTTTGCACCTTTTTATGATTTTCTCAATAACAGTTCCGACGATTTTGTTTAAACTCGCTATATCGATGTAAAATTTAATGGGTTTTAATATAATTTAGGTATTATTCGGATTAAGATGGTCTGGCAGGTCTTAAATGCCGATATTATAAATTTTCTTCCCCTAAAGTACCATTAATTTTGTTGATTCTATAAAAATAACTATATTATCTTGTTACCACTGACGAAAAACAGGTAAATATATAAATTGAATGAATTTGATACCCAACGAAAGGAGAAAACATAAACAATATTTTTTAAATTCAATTTTTCGTTTTAAAATCCTAGAACGGCTCCTCCTTAAACGACTATACCCTATCCTAGAATCATATCATATAATCCCAGACCACCAGTTCGGATTCCGAACTTCCCACTCCACCATCCAGCAATGTCACCGTGTGGTGGATGTTGTCTCTTCTGCATTGGAGCGCGGATTGTACTGCACTGGAGCCTTTCTCGACGTTGAACAGGCCTTTGACCGAGTCTGGCACCCGGGACTGTTGTACAAACTCCGTAAATTCCTTCCTCCTACATACTTCCTAATCATCCAGTCCTACCTCTCTGAAAGATCCTTCAAAATAAACCACAATAGTTCCTATTCATCTCTCTTCACCCAGTCTGCTGGGGTTCCTCAAGGCAGTATCCTAGGACCCATTCTTTACACAGTATATACAGCTGATATCCCAACCCATCCTAATACATTCCTTTCTACCTATGCCGATGACACTTGCGTGTTATCGGTTAATAACGATCCTACAATAGCCTCTCAAACTCTCCAATCCCACATCAGAGACCTTGAGGTATGGTGTCAGAATTGGAGAATTAAAATCAATTCCAATAAATCCCAACAAATTACCTTTACCCTTCGTCGGAAACCTATGACATCCTGCCCTACAGTGTCCTTTAATGATATTCCGCTTGTCCCGGTTGAACAGATCCGATATTTAGGACTCCTGCTTGACAAACGACTTACATGGAATCCGCATACAAGATCGAAGAGACAAGAAACTGCACGAAGATTTCGGCTACTCCAACACTTACTAGACAGACGCTCTAACCTTTCACTTAACTACAAAAGACTCATTTGCATGACCATGATAAGGCCTATCTGGACCTACGGAGTAGAGCTTTGGGGCTCTACTAAACCATCAAACTCTTCCCGTATCCAATCCTTACAATCCAAAATCCTTCGCAAAATCCTTAACGCTCCTTAGTTTGCCACGAATAAAATCATCCACAATGATCTTAATGTTCCATATGTTGCTGATTTGGCCCGTACCAGGTATCACACCTTCCATGAAAAACTCCACTCCCACTCTAATCCATTAGTTTCAATCTTTGCTTCCTCTTCCATTCCCGATAATCCTCCGAGGCGTCTGAAAAGAAGATGGCCTCGAGACCTTCTTGTTTAGACTCACTACCAAAGAGTGCTGTCAATGGGCAGTTTCTCTTCATGTTCATTCCATGTGTTATAACATTACAGCATATTTACTTGATGTATTTTTTGTACAGTTGTAAATTTCAATAAAAAAAAAAAAAAAAATTTCGTTTTTGAACATAAGAGCAGTAATATACATGTATAATATATCGTTGGAAAGCTAAAGATTTTAGAAAAAATATTATCTCATACATAAGCTTTTAAAAGTTAATAGAGAGTGATGAAAAGCTGATAAAACTACTTGATTATTTTAGATAATATTATAATAGATTTTTTAATAAAACATATGTTTCTATAGAAATTCCATTTAATTAATTCTTTACGGTTTCAAACATTTTTATCTTTTACTGAATTTGAAAATTCTGTAATCGATTTTAAAAATGGAGGTAAGTGAATGTCGTGTGTTGCCCGCACCAGATTTTTTTATATGGTCCATCGCTAAGTGGATCTTATGGGTATTCGCTCTCTCGACAAATTTCGAAGTTGGCTTAGTATTCCTTTTTCTGAGATAGAATTGGCATCCTTCGAAAATATGAGAAATTGTCAATATGCTGGTTCTTAGGCACAATTCCTTTGGTACCAAATGACCACGCGTTAACTTTGTTAACAAATCCTTGAACCATGCGGATTAGGAATACTTCTTTGCTTTCTCGACAATGATTTGTTGATGTGAAACGAGGTTTTACAAGGAAAGTCAATGTCTCTATGGCACAATCTCATCAGCCATTCTCATGGAGCAATCTTGATTTTCTGGAGCAGTTATTCTCAACAAGTAGTCCGATATATAAGGCGTCCGCAATGGGGAAATCATTTTATATTATCTTAACGTAAAATGTTTGTGAAGCCTCAGTTGTAATTTTCAGCATCAGAATCATTTTCTATACTAACAAATTTAATAACAAGATACGATTGCTAACGGACAATTAAAAATAACTGCTACTACAAAAATCTGGTGCGGGCAACTCACCACATTCACTTACCTTCGTTTTTAAAATCGATTAAAGAATTTTCAAGTACAATAACAGATAAAAATAAGTGAAACCGTTTAAGAATTAATTAAATGGAATTTCTATAGAAAACTGTGTTTTATTAAAAAATCGATTATATTATTATCTAAAATAATCAGTTTGTTTTATCGACTTTACATCACCCTCTATTAACTTTTGCAAGCTTGTGTATAAGATTTTTTCTAAAATCTTTCTCTTTCCAACGGTTAATTATCAATGGTTACAAGATAATATAGTTATTTTTATAGAATCTACAAAATTAAAGGTACTTTAGAGGGAAAAAAATTAAAATATCGGCATTTAAGCCCTGTCAGACCATTTTAATCCGAATAAAACCTAAATTATATTAAAGCTCTTTAAATTTTCATCGATATAGCGAGTTTAATCAAAATCGTCGGAACCGTTTCTGAGAAAATCGAAAAAAGGTGCAAAATGCATAGTATAAAGTGGCTCTTCTGGTATGCTCATTTTGATGAAAAAGGTTATGTAACGTCTCGGGTGTATACTTGTCTTAAATATGAAATTTCAGTTTCATAGGACTTACCGTTTACACCCGGGAGTTACCACACACACACACACACACACACACACACACAGACCTTTTTGTGAGATTTGGTTATTTGTACTCAGGGGACCCTAAAATGTGTATTTCCGTTGAAAACTGGAATTCGAAAATTTTCACGATTGCAATACTTTTCCTTACTATATATAATAAGTGAAAGTAAAATCACAAAAATGATCGTTTCCTAATATTAAAAATAATAAGCTTAAAGAACATATGAAACAGCCAAAGTTAATGAACAAAGTAGGAAAGAGTGGGGTAAACATGTTATTGATTGATTCCCACTACATATAATTAAAATGGATCATTTCACATTGTATTCAGAGTTAATTAGCAGTTAATATTGAACTTGGTTTCAGCTATTCTGACCGGAATCGCAGTGATATCCGCCTTCCTGTCGGACTGGATCGGCCGGAAGCCTCTGCTCCTGGTTTCCTGCTTCGGCTGCTTCGCGGCTCACTTCCTCACAGGACTCTATTACTACCTCCACGAGAAGACTTCCGTCGACACCAAACCCTACGTCTGGATGCTCTACCTCGGCCTCACGCTGTACTGCTTCTTCTCCGACATCGGCTTGGGACCGCTCTTGCAGACTTTGCAGTCGGAGATGTTCGGCGCTAGCACCAGAGGTTTGGCAGGCGGGATCACGGAAGCATTGGCAGCTGTCTATTGTTTCTCGACGCTCAAGGCGTACACTCCTGTAAACGAGAGTATCGGAGTCTTCGCTAACTTCTGGTTGTACAGCGCCATGGCTCTCATAAGCGGTCTGCTTCTTGTCTGGCTGATGTTCGAAACGGCAGGCAAGACGATAGGGCAGATGGAGAAGACCAAAGAGAAGAAAATCCATCCGGAGGAAGGTGTCAGACTTCGAGATTTAACGTCTGAGTAGACGCTGATACTCAATTTTCAAAGGGTATAAATTTTTAGGAAGCGTTCTCGACGATATTACGATATCAATATACACAAAGCGCTTCTCATATCACATACACGAGATGAATGGAGGAGTGGGAAAATGGAAAATGTAATTAAAAGTACAAATACTAGAAAAATAAATTGAGAGGAGTTCTTGTTTGGTAGTCGTCCTGGTGAATGCCTGAAATTTAGGCCGAAACGTGGACGCACAAATACAATTAGTTTATTTATTAAGTATTACTTTTGTTATTATCGCTTATCTTCCATTCCTTCTACCACTGGCCTCCCAACATATAATCTACGTTATGATTCTGTCCTCACCTGAATTGTCGCACTTCGATGACTTCAGCGATATGCTTTGTTTCATCCATTTTCTCTCTTTAAACATGTATTTTCTTACCGTTTTAACCATCGAAAACCTTCCTTTTTTTCTTCGGAAAATCCATTTCTAAAGCTAGAATTTGTTTCCCTATTGCTTTGCTAACGGGCTATGCCTCCGATCAGTATAGATATACACTCTCTACCGATGATTTGTAAATATGTCATTGTTTTCGTTCAGTATTACATAACATGGTCAAAGCTTTCTTGCCTCTTTCATTTTTAATTATAAAATAAAAATATCTAATACATAACTAAAAAAAAATATAATCACTACAGAAAACATAAATATTAAATTTTTTATGAGCAAGGAGATGATGAAAATTTTCCTACAAATTAATTATTCTAGATGTTATTAACTAATTAAGTGAGACTGTAAGGTACTTAGTGTGCTGGTAATGTAATGATAGAATAAACTGTAAACCTAAAATAAAAAAAATAAAAGTGGGGTAAAGAATAATTATTGTCTGGTGTTAACAGTATAAATGAAATTGTCTTTAATGTGTGAAAAATAAAATGTAATGAATACAAAAATAACTTCAAATCGATAAACAAAATAAATGACTTGAGCTAAAAAAAAATACTAAATTCAAAGTAAAAAATCTGGTGCGGGCAACACACGACTTTCACTTCCCTTAATTTTAAAAATCAATGAAAGAATTTTCAAATACGTTAGAGATAAAAATACGTTTGTTAATTAAATTGAATTTATACAGAAACATGTGTTTTTTAAAAAATCTTCTTCCAGTGGCGCGACAGGCCTTGTAGGCCCTGGGCCTCGCGGTGTAAACTCTTACGAGTTTACTTACACTCACGTTTCACGATACAATTTTTAGTGTAGGGTCATCACTCCCTACGACTAATTTTGTGAGTGGCCACCGTTTGGCTGACGGGTCTCACATGCCCGGGGGAGAGGTTGTGAGTGAATCCCAATTTTTTTACATCCTTATAAAAGCCCAGCTGGGGATTCGAATTCAGAACCTGTAGCATGAGAGACTAGCGCGCTAGCCACTCAGACACGGGCTCCCCCCATTAAAAAATCTATTATATTATTATCTAAAATAATCAGGTAATTTTATCTTCTTTTGATCACTCTCTATTAACTTTTAAAAACTTGAGTATACGATAATATTTTTTCTAAAATCTTTAGCTTACCAACGGTATATCATACATGTATATTACTGCTCTTATGTTCAAAAACAAAAAATTGCATTAAAAAAATATTTATTCTGTTTTCTCCTTTATTTGGGTATCGAATTCATTCAATTTATATATTTACCTGTTTTTCCTCAGTGGTAACAATATAATATAGGTATTTAGATATAATCAACAAAATTAAAGGTACTCTAGGGGAAGAAAATTTAAAATATCTTTTTTAAGCCCTTTCACACCATTTTAATCCGGATGAAACCTAAATGATGTTAAAGCCTATCAAATTTTACATCGAAATAGCGAGTTTCATCAAAATTGTCGGAACCGTTTTAAAGAAAATCGAAAAAAGGTGCTTCTGGTTAGCCGAATTCGATGAAAACGTTTTTTTAACGTCTCGGATGTATATTTGTCTTAAATATGAAATTTCAGTTTCATAGGACTTACCGTTTACACCCGGGAGTTACCACACATACAGACCTTTTTGCGAGACTTGGTTATTTGGACTCAGGAGACCCTAAAATGCGTATATCCGTTGAAAACTGGAATTCGAAAATTATCACGATCGCAATACTTTCCCTTACTATACATAGTAAGTTAAAGCAAAAAGCAAAAGTCTATACATGAAAAAAATAATATAAACTAAGTAATGTACTATAGTGTGTAATACAAAGAAATTAAATTACAATGAACACTTACTAAAACTAAAATTAAATTATTAACTACTAAAAATAAGAAAGTAAAAAGATCATCAACACTAGATTTTCCTTTCGCATTTTCATCATAAATAAGTGGTGAAATTGAATTGCTTTTTCAGGAATGATATCACATGAGTTTTTTTAAGAACTAGGTAATTCTGAAGTCACGCATGGTCATTAAAAGTGTTCGTATTTCACTCGGTTTTAAATTATTTTTCCTGTTTTACCCACTATTAATATAGGAAGGACGATAGACAGTAGCTCAAGGCGAAAAAAAAAAAAAAAATTGATAATAGTTTGTTGTGCAATCAGTCTGGTCAACATGTGAACAAGTTTCTACTATATCGTTCTTCTGTGTACATTGTTCGTGGTCCAAGAGTTGTGGCCGAAAAATGCTTATTATAAGAAGAATGATTTCAATGTAATTTTCACATTTTAGCCCTATCATTACATCATTTTGTTTTGGTCTGCGACCTCTAACTGATCGGAATCAAAATGGTGGCCATCCAGAACGGTTTTTATTTTTTTACAACAATATCAATTTTTATTTGTATAGAATACATCTGCACAGTTTAAAAACATTGATTGGAAATCCATTACAATGCATACTTATTTGCTAAAATTTATTTTGTACATTAATTGTTTTTATTGTTGGTAAAAATTAAACTAATTCAAAACGGTCCAAATCCAGGAATTAACCTCATTTTAACATTATAAACGTAAATATTACAGAAACCAAGCATTGTACGGAAATACTCATTATA
This sequence comes from Piezodorus guildinii, assembly GCA_023052935.1. Taxonomy (NCBI): domain Eukaryota; kingdom Metazoa; phylum Arthropoda; class Insecta; order Hemiptera; family Pentatomidae; genus Piezodorus; species Piezodorus guildinii. The sequence continues at coordinate 183,858,891 of CM041293.1, read as the reverse complement.
AAATAAATTAATGGACATTAAATAAGCTTTTTAACTACGAACATTGATCTAATTTTAACGTTATGAAGGTAAATATTACATAAACCAAGCATTATATGAAAATACTCATTATAATGTAAATTAATGGTCATTATAATGCAAACCTGATAGACGTCTATAAGTCTTATAGGTGCCAAGATATCTTTGCAGATGTAATACATTGTTACCGAGGAATTGATTTACTTTTAACAGTGTTCAGCCCGGTATCATAGAAACCGCTAATTTTAATAAACTAATTATAATAATAAAAAAAATACCAAGCGTCTAATAATAATATATATGAAAGGCGACAGGTGGTTGTAGGTCTTATAGGTGCCGAGAAGTCCTTGTCCATGTAATACATTGGGTCCCAAATAGAGGAATTGAACTCATTCTAACTTTATAAAAGTAAGTGTTACAGAAACCACGCATTATACGAAAATACTCATTATAATTCACATTGAATAAGACTTCACGACACTAAGACGTCAATACCAGGTACTATTAATAAAAAACCTCGACAATATACCAACAACCTTGCGTATTTACGTCGCCAGTGCTATTTATTTTTTTTTTATTCTTCAATTAAATTTTAAAAAGGTTCTATGCTTTTTATGTGATAAAAATAACGTAATGTGCAGTTAACACCGGGTCGTTTATTACGGGAAATTCTATAGTTTACAAAAAATAAACTTAAAGAATTTTAGAGTAAATAAAAACCTTGGTTTTGGAATTTTGATTCCAAAAGAAAAAGAAAAATCGATCTTGGCTGGTGATAAACCTTTATCGATATTGAAAAGCAGCCATCAGCAAGCAGAGGAGTCAAACACACGGTATTCTAGCGGCAATGTGGCGAGGTTCTCTCGATCAGTAGGGGGAACTTAGTTTCGAATTAAATGAGCGATTATCCAAAATCGAGAGCCACCTTGAGGGAGAGACCAAATATATTGAAGAGCTAACTACGGAAAATATCTTGAGGTCTGCCTCAATGAGGCCGAAAAGGTTCTACTTAGTAGGTTTTTGGAAATCCGAAGTATCCCGGTCTCCTCGGGTAAAACCCTGGCAATCCTGGTGACCAGCATAGCGGCTGTTTAAGCCCATCTTTTATTATGATAACAAGTTTATTTTTATATAAGAGACTTTTGTTTTGAGTGTTGTGTTTTTGTATAATACTGTGTATATAAGCGGTAGAATTAGCGTCGTTCGTTATTATTTAATATCTTTTAATCTTTACCTCGTCACTATTTCTTACATCTTCCCCTTTATAGTCATACTTATATATTTTTTGCTTCCTATTTTTCTCTCTTTTTTTTTACTAATTCTGCTTTTTTTTAAATCTCAGTCCGCTATTTTATATTATTAATATGTATTTTAAAAAAATCATTAGCCAATCCTTTAATTTGTTTTCTTTAACAAACAATCGAATCAGTAAACATAACTTAGCCTCTTGGAAAAGCTCTAACGAACATTCTAGTTCTCATATTTTCCGTTCCACGCAATGAGCGTTTTTTAAACTGGAAAACATTACTCCTTTAGGCACCGTCTCAGAGTCAAGTATGTATCTTTTTTCTTATTAATTAGGATCTCTTTTCATGGCCTATTTATTTCTCCCTCTTTCCATACTCATATCTTTCTCCGTTATATATCCTGACATATAATTGTTAGTTTAATATTACATTATTTTAAAATTTAAAATTATTTTTTTATTCATACTGTTTCTCTTTTGTAATGACTATGTTCTTTTTATATATTACCTATACTCTTAACTATGTTTTTAATATATTACCATCATATATCACTTCAAATTTGTTCATATTTAAAATTTTAATTGTTCACATATTTTTCCTTTGTCATTTGTTACATTTGCTTAGTCTCTCTTTATATATTCTTATTACAATATTATCATCTCAATTATGTTTACTTCCATACTTTATAACTATCATCTTAATTTTGTTTATTTCCTAACTTTATAACTGTCATCTTATTATCATTTTACATTTAATTTTATTTATGTTCTCATATTATATTACTGTCATATTATTATTATATACCTAACGCATTATTAAGTCTATAATTACATTGTTTGTTATCTTGTTTCTTTTAGTCCTGATGACATTGTAGGCCGAAACGTCGGCACATAATTAAAATAGCACTTATTTTAAATGTGTGTTTCTAATTTATGACCGCACCCCCAACCATCTTCCTCATCTATTTTATTATATTAAAAGTGTATAACAATAATTTTTTTTTCTTTTAATCACTTTAATTATAAGTAAACTTATAACCAATTTTTGAACCAGCATCTATTATAGGGAAGAAGGATAGTTGTAAATATTTTAACACCGCCTCTTCCCCTACAACGGCCGACCTAGGCATGAAGATCTTTCTGGATTACCTGGACATGTGGGAACGCGAAGATCAAAACCTGGTGACCCAAGGCCGCCTCCTGTCTTTGCCCACTTTGTCACCCAGATAGCCAGGGACGAGCTCCCTCCTTTTCCTCTTCTGTTTCCTCAGCCGACTATTCCTTTTTTATACGCCACGACGTTTTTTAATACGTCTATAATAACCTTAAATTCCCTATTCTTGAAGTCTTAACAACATATTGAGTTCCTTATTATTGTAATTACTTCTACCACCCATCATCTTCTATTTGCTGTAGTGGACCGCCCTCCTCTCGTTTCTTTTGATGCTCCTATTGAAAATAACCTTTACAACTACATTCTTCTCTCTAATAACATTATAATCTCAGGCGACCTTAATACCAATATCCTTTCCACCTCCAATGATAAACAGTATCTCGAAAATCTCTTCTTTTCCCTCAATCTTTTCATTGTACCTTTCTCTTCCACCTATCATACCCATTGTTCCGATACCTGGTTAGAACTTTATGTAATCAATTCAGAAGGTTCTGTTCTTTCTTCATCATAATTGATAGTCCCATTCCTCTCCTCCCATTACTTAATTAAAATATTTTACAATACTGAAACTCCAATACCTCGCGCGGATCTCATTACCGCGTATGGGGAGCGTCCCACGGGTGGCGGATGTGGGGATGGTCGGTGGAATTTCCTCGGAAGCTCCTCCCGGCTAAGTCCGATGGACTCGCTGACCAACAATGAGAGCGGCCCCCCCAGGCTTGCTGGAGGGTGTGACGTAGGTTCGAACGCCCTACTCACATATTTTAGTTCACAAAATATCACCAAAAGTCATGGATTCCTCTAAGGTAAAACGCTCATTATCTAGAGGTAAACTAGTCCCCCGTTCGGGTCTCCGGGTGGGGACTGCTTCAGGGGAATCATGGCGCAAGATGAAAATTAGAGACCTAACAATAGGGACGTGGAACGTTAGAAGTTTAAATACGGCAGGTGGGTTAAAGTCGGTCGCGAATGGAGTTAAGGGGTACCATTTAGATATCGTTGCATTACAAGAGGTTCGCTAGCCAGGGGAGGGTTCGTTAACAGAAGGAAAGTATACTATTTGGTACGGGGGGAGCGTTAATTATTGTCTAGGTACCGGGTTTCTGATTAGGAATAGATTTCTTTCCGCATTACGGGACGTACAGTTCATTAGTGAAAGAATATCGGTTGCTATATTTCAAGGGCGTTGGTTTAAAATCGCGTTTATAAACATTCATTCTCCCACCGAAGACAGTGATGATGAAGTAAAATGCGAATTTTATAATAAACTAGAGTCGGTTTACGATAAGTTACTCCAAGAAACTCCAATAATCCTTTCTAAAACCATAAGTTCCCTAACATTAATGCCCTCACCCGTGAAAACTTAATACCTGACCTTGAAATCCTAAATTGGACCAACATATATTCATGTTCCTCCATAGGATCAATGGTCGATATCCTCACTTCCGACCTCAGCAATATCTTTGACAAACATGCTCTGCTCAAAACCTGCAAAACTGTGAGGCTGTCCGCAGACTCTTCAGGCGTGCAAGACTTGCAGATAATTATGAAGCGTTAAGGGTACTGCGTAACTTGACACAAACAACAGTTATGTGTGTGAAATCCAACTATACCCATGAAGCTCTGTCCTTCTCTGATTCTAAAACCAAATGGAAACTCCTTCATAAACTTTCCCTTTGTAAATCCTTTACCCCATCAAGTTACTTAGTATCGCCTGACGAAATAAATTCATACTTTTCATTCGATTCCTCCTATATTACACCAGCCTCGTATGTCTACTTTTTCCTTAGACAATCATTTAACTGTGATAATTTTTATTTCTCAAGTATTTTTCCCACAGACCTTATTTCTTCCGTAATGAAATCACAATACCACTTCTCTCGGTTCTGATTGAATACCTGTCATAATGTTAAAATCATGCCTACTTGAAATCCTACCAGTTCTTTTTTCATTTACAAGTTCTCCCTTCAGAACTCTGTATTCCCTACTTTGTAGAAAAAAGGCTTAGTCCATCCTATCAATAAAATGTCTAAACCAACATCACCTTAAGATTATCGTTATCCTGTATAATCTCTCTAAACCTCTTGAACGAATTGCACAATCCCAAGAGTCCAATTTTCTTGAAGAGGTCAATTAACTTGACCCTCTCTAATCCAGCTTCCGATCTAACTTCTTCACGCCATCAGCCCTTACCAAAATCACTAGTGATATCCACACCGCAATGGATGAAAAAAAATTAACAGTCCTAATACTCCTAGACTTCTCTAAGGCCTTTGCCTCTCTGAACCATTTGGTCATTCTCGACAGTGCTTGAGGGCAGATTGAAACGAGCCATGAACTTTTTGTTAAGATTTGTCTTTGTTACCTCTTCGCCTTCGTTGTGGTCACATGAATCCCACCTCTATGATGAGTCGAATTGGCTATTTCCCTCGATTCGAAAGCATATTTCCTTGTTTCCTTACTCTATCAAGTCATCCATTCCCATCGCCCATCTTACGTCTATAGTCTCCTTTTAAATCAACAATTCATACCCAGGAAACCAAATTCCTCGGTTGAATGTTCCTTCTTAGCCCGGTCCACTTTCTGGAATACTCTCGTATTAAACATCCACCATGCTCCTTCCCAATCTTCATTTAACTCCATCCTTTTTCAACACATCCTTGCTTCCCAACGAGATGCCAACTAATTTGGGGATAACTATTAAATTGAGGTGGAAAATATCTAAACTTTATAACATAAATGATAGTAAAGTTGATTTTTATTTTTAATTTTTCTAATGTCTTTTGGTTTATTAATTCTAATTTCTAATTTAGATATGATTGTAATATTTTTATTTTTTTTTAATTTTATTTTTTTTATATATTTCTCTTTTTATCAATTAAAATAATTGCATATATTTATTTTAATCATTAATGTTATTAGGTTGTTTTTTTTGTTTGTGTTCTTTGACCAGTTATAATTCTTATTTTTCATGTAAATGTTTGTTATTCTTAAGAGACCTAGTCCCATATAAAGTTATTTTTTCACCCTATCATTCATTAATGATTTTCATTTTCATTTTTTCACGTTTTCATTTTGAATATCGTATTTTCTGATTTTCTTTTTTAGTTGGACCCAAAAATGTTAAAATAAATTCAACAAAAATGACTGAAGAAAGGTTTAAAAAAAATTTTCTGCAACCCATATGAATAAATGACGTATGTATGCCCAGTTTAATAGCATTGTTTGTGTTGATAATTTAATTAATTTGCCATTTTTCTCCTAATTTTGTTCATGAATCCAATGTTATCAGCCTCCTTAAAAAAAAAAAAAAAAAAAAAAAAAAAAAAATGAAATGAATCCGGCTTCGGTTGCAAAAACAGATGTTGGAAACAATCAGTTTATTCTCTGATTGACATGTCTGATGAAAGGCTATTTCCGGGCTTCTTTTACCACGTGTTTCTTTTAATTTTTTTATCATCATATAGAATATGCGGTGAATATTGCAATGGAATTATAATACTGCATTTACTCAGATAAGGTTTCTCATTGCCCAGCGTCCCTATAATGTGTTGTATAAAGACTCATAAGAATGTCTTAACTAATTTTAAAATTTTAAGCGGGAGAAGATAGTTCAGGTTGCAGTCAAAAGAACACACAATGGATTATAGACTTAATTTACTGGTGTCGACGTTTCAGCCTAAATTATAGGCTTTCTCAAGGGCGATTAAAGGAGAGAGAACCACAACAATGAAGCAATTAAGTTATTAAGGGGTCCGGGGAGAGGAAATAATGAACTAAACTTGCATTACAATTTTATAATTTAAAAAATATTAAAATCACTTATTTCTAGTTCAATGTGATATTATTGATAAGTTTTTTTTATTATTGTAATAATTACAATGTGTTGTAAACATACATGATTTGCATAAGTTAGAATTTAAATAAATATTTTAAAAATTAATTTATTTTGTTCTTAATGCTCCACATACTTTAGCTACGCATAACACTTAATTATAAGGAAAATGAAATAATAATTTAAAAATACTTATAATAATAATAATAATAATAATAATAGGCTTAGCGAACCCGAAGGTTCGATGCCGATACCACCAAATTCCGCCTACACAGACTCGTCCAATGTTCACCATTCAAGCCCAAGCTCTCGAGATCAGCCTTAACGCAATCCTCCCATCTCCGCTTCGGCCTACCTTTTGGACGCCTACCAGTCGGATCAGCAAATACCAACTTTCTCGGAATCCGCTCGTCATCGAGCCCAACAACTTTACTCGCCCATTTGAGTCTCCGCGATGCAATCAGCTCAATTATATTCACAGGATGCAAGTTCCGCAATTCCGCGTTGTGCAACCTTCTAAACTCCCCAGTGGCCTCATCTCTCTTTGGACCAAATATTTTACGCAATACCTTATTTTCGAAAACCTTAAGCCGTTGTTCATCCTTCAAAGTAAGCGGCCACGTTTCACATCCGTAAAGAACCGTTGGAAGAATAATAGTTTTATAAATTCTAATCTTTAAGTTTTTAGATAGAAGTCGCGAACTAAGTAACTTAGCAACTGAATAATAACACGCATTTCCCACCTTTAACCGGGACTTTATTTCTTCCTGGATTTCATTTTTTCTAGTTATAATTGAACCTAAATACTTGAATTTCTCTACGTGTTCAAAAGTATGCCCTGATACATCAATATCACAGAGATCGCCACCGTTTCTGCTACTAATCATATACTTCGTCTTATCGGTATTTAATTCGAGTCCTATTTCTTTACCGGTTTTTATTAACACACTTGTATTTAGTTGTATGGTTTCCGTGTCTTCACCTAGCAGCACCAGATCATCGGCATACCCCAAAACCGGAATCTTATCACCCATATTTAAGCCTTTCTCGGTACACATCACCTTTTCTATGACATATTCTAAAGCTATATTAAATAACACAGGTGAAAGGGAGTCACCCTGTTTCAAACCCGATCGCACCTCAAATCTCTCGGAGTAATTATGACCGATTCTAACTTTATGAAATGTTTCCGACAAACACATCTCTACTAGATTTACTAACTTTCTAGGTATCCCCTGTTCAATCATGATGTTATATAGCTTCTGACGGTCTATTGAATCATAAGCCTTTTTAAAATCGATATATAGTTGATGGACTACACCGTTGTATTCCAATTTTTTCTCTAATATTTGACGTAAGGAAAATATTTGGTCAATAGTCGAGCGATTCCGCCTAAAACCACATTGGTAATCTCCGATAATTTCCTCAGCGTATTCCGTAATTCGACTAGTTAGAATTGCCGAGAATATTTTATAGCATACTGGGAGAAGAGAGATCCCACGATAGTTGTTACAATCCGATCTCGTTCCTTTTTTGTGAATCGGAATAAGTATTGATTCTTTCCATTCTTCGGGCATTTTTTCAGTTTCCCAGATCTTTTTAACTAAAAAATGTATTTTGGAAACGCCCGCATCTCCACACGCCTTGATTAATTCACTCGTGATGTTATCATTTCCTGCAGCCTTATAACGTTTTAATTTTCCTATCGCCATTTCGACTTCCTCTTTACTCGGTGCGTCTATCCATGGTTCAGCGCTCTGATATTCAGAGAGAGGGGATTGATTATTATTTTCCGAATTTAAGATGTCGTCAAAGTGTTGTTTAAATTTATTTAATATCTCAGAAGGATCCGCAATTATATTGTTATTTGCATCTTTAACCGCATTCAATAAAGGTTCAAATCTTTTACGCGATTTGTTTATACCTTTGTACATCTCTCTTACGTTATTTTCGTTTCTGTGTTTTTCTATTTCTATTATTTTGCCTTTAAGATACTCTCTTTTCTTATTTTTTAAGAGTTTTGAAGTTTCATTCTTTACTAACCGAAAATAAGCCACATTATTATCGCTTGGATTATTTAAGGAATTCAGTTTAGCGGTTTTTCTTTTTTCGCACATATTTTGACAATCCCTGTCGAACCAAGGTTTGTTCTTTTTATTTTCGATTTTTCCAAGACATAAATTACCGACCTCTTTAATATTATCCCTGATCCCTTCCCATAATTTGTTTACATCTTTGTGTTCCTCGTCTGTGGATTCCAAAGCTTCGAACCGATTTTTTACTTCTATCGCGAATTGTTTTCTAATTTCGGGGTTGTTCAATTTAACTAAATCAAAATTCTCGGGACGAATATAGTTCGGTGTTCTCTTTTTTGTATTTAGTTTTTGTCGAAGTTTCGCGATTACTAATTCATGATCAGAACCGCATTCTGCACCCCGATACGATCTCACGTTAATTATGCTACTTTGCCATCTGTTTTGTACTAAAACATGATCGATTTGATTCCGTGTTTTTCCATCCGGCGATGTCCACGTATACTTATGAATATCCTTATGTTTAAATGTAGTACTTTTGATTACTAGGTTTTTCGAAATGGCAAAGTTTATTAGTCGGGTCCCATTATCATTACTATATTCGTGCAAACTTTCTTTACCGATTGTAGGACGATATACTTCTTCCCTTCCAACCTTTGCGTTCGCGTCGCCTAGTATTATCTTAATGTAATTTCGCGGTAACTTATCGTAAACCGACTCTAGTTTATCATAAAATTCGCATTTTACTTCATCATCACTGTCTTCGGTGGGAGAATGAATGTTTATAAACGCGATTTTAAACCAACGCCCTTGAAATATAGCAACCGATATTCTTTCACTAATGAACTGTACGTCCCGTAATGCGGAAAGAAATCTATTCCTAATCAGAAACCCGGTACCTAGACAATAATTAACGCTCCCCCCGTACCAAATTGTATACTTTCCTTCTGTTAACGAACCCTCCCCTGGCCAGCGAACCTCTTGTAATGCAACGATATCTAAATGGTACCCCTTAACTTCATTCGCGACCGACTTTAACCCACCTGCCGTATTTAAACTTCTAACGTTCCACGTCCCTATTGTTAGATCTCTAATTTTCATCTTGCGCCATGATTCCCCTGAAGCAGTCCCCACCCGGAGACCCGAACGGGGGACTAGTTTACCTCCGGATAATGAGCGTTTTACCTCAGAGGAATCCATGACTTTTGGTGATATTTTGTGAACTAAGATATGTGAGTAGGGCGTTCGAACCTACGTCACACCCTCCAGCAAGCCTGGGGGGCCGCTCTCATTGTTGGTCAGCGAGTCCATCGGACTTAGCCGGGAGGAGCTTCCGAGGAAATTCCACCGACCATCCCCACATCCGCCACCCGTGGGACGCTCCCCATACGCGGTAATGAGATCCGCGCGAGGTAATTTAAAAATACACATCCAGAAAATCAAAACAAGTTTAAATCGACACGAAGTTGTTTTTCTTTAGCTGTTTGAATACTAATATTAAATATTTGAATAATGATATTGAATATTAAATCTTCAAAACATATCTCATGCTAAATGTGTATTTTGCTATGTAAGCAACGTAAGAGATACATCCTTCAATACTTTATTAGTTAAGACAGATAGAAATTTCACTATATAGTACAAAAACCCTTTCAAATGGATCTGAAAATCAATAATATATTGGGTTGTTTCACATGAAATGTCCGTTTTTATAGTTCCTGAAATACATAAAGGATTTTGCAGGTCTCTGTTGTTTTCTTCCGAATTGAAAGGTGCTTGGGGAAGAGAGTGTTAATGAACGGGCCATTCGCCGTTGGTTTGCTAAGTTTTCAGCTGGGGATACCGACTTGGAAAACTTGCCCCGAGGAAGACCTCCGTCCGTAATAGACAACGAAGTCCTCAAACATACAGTAGAAGGAAACCCCTACCAAACAGTTGAAGGACTCTCAGCACAACTCAATGCAAGTGCATCTACCGTTTCCGGACATTTAAAGTGTATTGGGAAAGTAAAAAAGCTCGATACATGGGTACCTCATGTTCTAACTGAGCGGAAGCAAGACCCCATGTTTCAAAACATACCGTGCGAAAATTGAAAGAGCTGGGCTACGAAGTTCTTCCACACCCACCATATTCTCCCGACATGCCTCCAACAGATTACCACCTGTTCAGGAATTTAGACAACTTTGTCAAAGGAAAACTTTTTAAAAATGATGATCAAGTGAAAAGTGCGTTTTCAGATTTTGTTTTACTTCAAAGCTCGGAGTTTTTCAGTTTGGGGATAAAAGAGTTGGTGTCACGTTAGGAAAAATGTGTAGAAAAAGAAGGTAAATACTTATAAATAATAAAATTATCTTGTTTTCATATCGTATTTTTAATAAATATCCTTTACCTTTAAAACGGACATTTCATGTGACACAACCCAATAAAATAGGTATTTTTATTTCAGTTTATTTATTCTCATATTAATATATTACACTGCCTTCCTATTTCGGTTTTTACCATAAGGGATTTTAGAGCCTAGTACCACTCCGATCTGGATGGAGTTTCAGTTCTTATTTTTTCTAAGTGGGAACATACTTCTGGATGCGCTGCATACATTACACTATTCGCATCACAGAGAGAGCAAAATAGAGACTCCGATCCGATGCAAGTGCTTCGAACAGGTAATATTGGCCCATTAACCATTCTGAACCGTGCAACATCTTTTCTCTACAAATCTAAAGGCATCTGTTCTTCCTCAATGAGCACTTTGATGGCCCAGTACTTGTTCATAGTACTAATCCTTGGTGGAGCATGATTTGCCCTCTCAACTTCTTCCCTAGATCTACGATAAGAATTTTGATTGCCCAACTGCTCTGAAGCTGCATCTTTTGTAAGCTGATCAGCTACTTCATTCCCATGAATACTACAGTTGCCTGGAAAATCAAAATTGAAACATCACCTGCCTATTCTATGACAGTTCACAAAGTCATTACTATGAGATACATCCGGCTGAGGTAGCTGCAATCATGGCGGCCTGTGAATCCAGAAACATGACAACATTATTTGCATCTATATTTGAGAGAGCTTACAAAGCTAATATACCACCAATTTCGCTGTCGAATTTGTAGACCGTTTTCCTAACGGCTTCGAGATTTAAAACAGATGCTAGTACGCGCCTGCTCTACCATTGTACTTTGCATGTTAAGGGGTGAACCATCATACCATCATACCAGTGTAGACCTATAATACACTAAACAAAAAAAAAATCTGGTGCGGGCAACACACGACTTTTACTTACCTCGATTTTTAAAATCAATGAAAGAATTTTCAAATACAGTTAGAGATAAAAATACGTGAAACTATCAAGGAATTAATCAAATTGAATTTATATAGAAACATGTGTTTTATTAAAAAATCTATTATATTATTATCTAAAATAATCAGTTAGTTTTATGTTCATTTCATCACTCTCTATTAACTTTTAAAAGCTTGTGTATGAGATGATATTTTTTCTAAAATCTTTAGCTTTCCAACGGTATGTCATACATGTATATTACTGCTCTTATGTTCAAAAACAAAAAATTGCATTAAAAATATTTTTTCTGTTTTCTCCTTTAGTTGGGTATCGAATATATTCCATTTATATATTTACCTGTTTTTCATCAGCGTTAACAAGATAATATAGTTATTATTATTGAATCTACAAAATTAAATGTACTTTAAGGGAAGAAAACTAAAAATATCGGCATTTAAGCCCTGTCAGACCATTTTTATCCAAATAAAACCTACATGATATTAAAGCCCATTAAATTATACATCGATATAGCGAGTTTAATCAAAATCGAAAATTTTCACGATCGCAATACTTTCCCTTACTATATATAGTAAGTGAAAGTAAAAATAAATTTAGCAGACTCCGAAGGCTATCAATACTAGAGTTGTGATTGCCACAAAAGAGCTGGGATAACTTGAGTCAACACATGTAGATCTATTTAAGGCAAAAGGGATTTTTTTTTTTTTACATAGCCTGTACCCTATAAATATTCTTAAAAATGTTGAAGAATGCTCATTTTGATCTCTGTCACAGCCTGGAAGACTAGATACACCAATTTAGACATTGATTTTTAACAGGTAATTTATCTAATCCGGGCTATTTCATAAGAAGCGGAAAAATATTACCATTGATCAATTTAGACAGCAGTTCTCTTCTCAACGATGCTCAGAGAGTCCGTAAAATAATTTCAAATGAACTTAACCTAAAATATTTGTAACTTCATATAAGAATCACAGGCTCTACAGAGACAAACTTAACATTCTAAGTGTTCTAGTTATCACAGACAAGTGACTGCTACTCCACAATCACAACCTTAAATATGGTAATTTCCTAACTTTTCAAAAATAACGAGCTTAAAAGACAGATATACCGCAGAAGATAATGAAGGATAATTCATTTCTTTATGAGGATTTGAATAATTATCTATCTTGTACAAGTTTTAAATTTTAGTTTGTTTGTTCATTTTACGTAATTGTTATGCTACTTAGGCTAATCAGACGATACTATAGTGGAAGTCCTAATTTTTTCCAATCCGAATTTTATTAGGATGTGGATCTTTAAGGATTACCTGACATATGCCTTGGACTACTATTTTATGTTCATTCTGAGGGATGGCATATCATGTATCTCTGCATTTAAAATTCTAGAGCCATCAGCCAAGTTCAACATTAAATTTTAGTTATTCCTTGTTTCGTAGATTGAAGTAAGCACTTACAGTCTGGTTCTTGTTTCATAGCCTGGAACCACTGTATTAGTATTGAAATCATTTCGCATAAAAATGTAGAATTTTTATAATTAATGAGTTGATTCAAACTCTATATTAAAAAAATTATTTTTAGGTTGTACTGTGGATGGGAAGATATTACCATAGATGGGAAGATAATACCTAAGTAAACCCTCTTTTTAACGAACACCCGTTTATAACGAACTATCGTTGCGGTCCCTTGAAAAATGAATAGAAAACTATGCTTTCTCCTCGTTTATAACGAAATATTCTCTTATAACGAATTAACGAACTACTTTTGTGGACCTCAGAATTGAATTTGTTCAGTTATTACGAAAAATAAATAAGAAACAAATAACGAAATGTCTTTATTCCCAGTAAAGAGCGGCGCCCTTACCTCTTCCTTCTATTCAGCTCAATTCTGTGATTCACAATCTGTGACAACTTCTGGTTTCTAGTGTTTCAGCTAGTTTTTCTGTTTTTAATACTTGCTTTAATTCGAGTTTCCTACGAGGTAAAGGGAAAACCTACTGATTTAAATACAAGGTTGGTGATTCTCCAAGAAGTGGATGCAAAAATTGGGTCGAAATACGGGATGTCAAAATCTCCTCTATCAACGATTATCGCTAATAAAGATAAAATCGATGCCTTTGTTGCGTCTTCATCGGGATGTGCAAAAAAAAAAAAAAAAAAAAAAAAAAAAAAAAAAAAAAAAAAAAAAAAAAAAAAAAAATCATTTCAACTTATACGAATTGCTATGATTTTGACATTGTAAGTTCCTTTTTAAATTTTGTATTTTGAATGATGGTTTATGTTAATCTTAAAGTATTATGTAAAATGTGATATAAGATAGATATATGTACATAGTGCATAGTTTTAACTGCTTTTTTAGTTTCTAAATAAACATGTGCCTGAAAGCGAATGCTGTATTGAAAATATTTTTTTTAACCACCTGATACAAGGTGATATAATATGCATACAATATATTTTTCGGATATATCGAATTCTTTTATAACGAACAGAGAATTTTTTGGTCCCTTGGAGTTCCTTAAAACGAGGGTTTACCGTATTACTATACCGAAAATTACTATGTTTCTGAATCGTGTTTTTTATAAGAAATAGGAAGCTAAACGTGTGAAAATATCAATTACGTAGAAAATTTCTTTTAATAACTTTTGTAAATGAATCTCTCAACTATATCACGATTATTGTCTGGGACAGTACACTAAAATAAACAAATTGCGTTTCGAAGTTGAAAACAGTTAAATTGCATTTCTTTGCATGACACTTTATCTTTATGAATCGAAGAGATAAGATTAGTCATTTAAATGATGAGTAATAATGATATAGGCTATATCATTGAAATGATAAATTGTTGATTATTAGATAAAAGTTTTCGAAATATGTAAAAAAAAAAAAAAATATATCAATATTGTTATAGATATATCTAAATACACCTTACTACCAACTTATTACTGATCTCAGCATGTCATAGGAATATTTCTGAGAATTGAGACGTTGACTTCCAAAAGGTACTATATCCACTTTAGACAATTTTACAGGAAACGCAAAAATCTCTCATTTATATTATTACTGGACCAATTTACATGATTATTTTTTTATTAAAATCTAAAGTTGATTTTTAAATGTGTTGCCGACTCATTTTTCCAAATTATTGCACTTTTCCGATGATTTTAAACAATATAATATGGATATAGTAATTTTTGGAACGAAACATGGATATAGTACTTTTTGAAAGAATATTACGCGAGATAAGTTGGTAACAGTCACTCGTTAATTACTAAGTTATGTATATTTCCTTATCCCTCCTCTGAGAAATACCTCTCTTTGTTGTCTAATTACATTGATTATCTATTATTCATAAAGAAAGTGAATATTCAAAAACCAAATTATCTATTTATGGCATTATAATAAGAAAGCATGTAATTATGAAGTTTGTTTCGAACATATATTTACTATTTGTGTGAATTTAGCAAATTTAACTATATTATTAAAGACGTGTAAACAATATTTAACCATAGATACTGGCAAATAATAACTTTTGAGCTTTTATTTTGCATAAAACATCTACTACTAAGTTAGATCAGGCACATATTTTCTTCACATATTTAGCAATTTCGTGGAATGCTAATTCAAAATATTTGCTGCATCAAATGCCATTATTTTATTAAAATGTGAGTTTCTGAAAAAATTTAAGCCAAATTTATGTTGCTGCAAGAAGAAATACTATAAAAAAAATTTAATTTAATTGACAACCAACGAGAACCGAAGCGACGCAACTAAGGTGTTTCAAATAGCCTGAAAACTGATTATTAGGTTAAAACCAGTGATCAAAATAATAGCCGTGATTCAAGACGTGCTAAATGAACCAATAAAAATGCATAAAATGACGAAAACAATAAATTAATGGTGATATATTACGGGATTAGGTGCTCCTACCGTATAGTAGGAAATATAGTTCCTTTTGGAAGGAAATAAAAGGAAAGGTTATATCTGTTTACATAGGATATAGTACATTTAGGAACAAAACATGGATATATTACTTTTTGGAATGAAAGAAAATGTGGATTTAGTACCTTTTGGAATGAAATGAAATTTTTAAATATTTGTTTAAAGGATTTTTATGTTTTTTAGATAAAATTTGATGACGGATTTAGATAAAACCAAACCATTACAATACAAGCATGTGAAAATATCAACTTTGAAAAAAATGTTCTTTAGTAACTTTTGGAAATCAACGTCTCAATTATTGGAAATTAAAATTTAATTAAATTAAAAATTTAGTGCTCGCAATACACGACTTTCACTAACTTCAGCTGTTAAAATCAATTAAAGAATTTTTAAATGCAGTTAGAGACGAAATATATAGGTAAGTAAAAGAAAAAACACTGCAAATTATTACACAATAGTTTATCATTTACAAATAGCAATATTAGGGTATAACTGTTTATATGGCTGTTTGAAGGCAATTAAGTAATATGAAAAGCAATAATTCAAAGGATAATATCATATAACTACTGCTGAATTCAAAACGCAATATCTCAGCTAGTTGCTAACCAATTTCAATTGTTCTTTTTGTATTTTTTCGAAAATTTAACTCTCTATCAAATGGAACTATAAGCAAAAGGTATTTATTCATTAATTAGGAGAAACGGATTTTTTTTTTATTCGTTATTCGGATTCTAGGCATCTTGAAACGTAAGCTCTCAAATTTTGAGGGTGGATAATTTTTTTTTTTTCGATTACAGAGGTTCTTTATTGAAAGTAATAAACCAAAAACATTTATACAGGACTGCGTTACTATTTTCTTTTCTTTTCTTTCAAATTTCATTCAAATAAAATTTCCTGATTTCAGAACAAATCATATTTTATCTTTCAGAGAATCGCATCTCTTTTAAGTTGTGGATTGACCATATAAGACCATTTATTTACTTTTTTTGTTCTTTGTTTTCGCATTGTGTTGATCTCGGAAATTTTTTCAATTTTTCTACATCTTCAATAATGACCGATTTTTGGTGGAGTTACATCTATTATAATTTGTTACTTGACTATACATATGGATTTTTTTTTACTTATCGCTTTACTGATTCTAAATCTCTTTACATATTTTTCTCCATCCTTGAAAACAACTGAGTTGTGGGCGTATTTATCTATGGGTGAAATTTTAATTTTTTTTTCTCTTTTTATGATTATTTGCGGTTTTTCGATTAAAAAACGCTAGTAAATTGTTTCTCTATCTTCGAAAATAACGCAGTTACATGCTTATATATAAGCAAGATTTTATTTTTCAATTTTTATTTTTATCACACTTTAATGATTCTAAAATTCTATACATACTTTAAGAAATGAATAAGTATTTTTGTGGCGAATATAAAAAAAAAATGGTCCAGTAGTTTCAGAGAATTGCCACCGACGGCGGACAAAAGGATTTTTTTATCTGTTATTCAGATTCTCTGCATCTTGAAACATAAGCTCTCAAATTTTAAATAGGGAAGGGTTTTTAATTCCTCCCGCACCCAGTCCTTACAATCCAAAATCCTTCGCAAAATCCTGAATGCCCCTTATTTTGTTACAAATCAACTCTTCCATAATGAACTTAATATCCCATTTGTTGCAGACATAGCCCGTGATAGATACTCCTCTTTTCATTCTAAACTCCCTGCCCATACTACCCCACTTTTCCGTAATTTATCTTCCTTAGATATCCCTGATAACCCCTCAAGGCGACTGAAAAGAAGGTGGCCTCGGGACCTACTGAGTTAAAATAGTGAAGTGCTACCACTGGGTAGTTGTTTTTCATGACTTTTTTTTTTTCATTGCTCCTATTTACTTATTGTGTTCTTTAATACAATTGTAAATTACTAAAAATAAATTAAAAAAAATATATATTCCACTTACTTTAGTTGCACATATCACATTATAAGGAAAAATAAAAAACTAAAATAATTTTTTATACAAATTGCTGTGATTTTATTGAAACTATTGAACAAATGAACTTTATAGAAATAGGGTTAAACAGAATATATTCTGTTACACTATTGAATCATATGCTATAATTGTCTAATAAAATATAAACCTTTCCTGACAGAAGAACGAGCGCCTGTCTCTTAGACCAGCATAACAGGTTAGCATAGCTTGCTGCCTATTACCTTACTCCAAAGGCACTCAGGCTAAACATTAAAGAAATCATTATCTTAAGTGTTGGTACCAAATGATTTCTCAGGATTTCGTTGCTGTAGGTTTAATCCTCGGAGGTGATTAATAAGAGATAGATTTGAAACAGCGTGCAGAATATTGGTTACCTTTTCTAGTTTCAACTGCTTTCTATCTTCCGATTTTCAGTTTTAGAGAAAATTATAAAATTACAAATGCGTAGTGAAAGTAGCATTTCCAGCTGGACAATTCGTAAAATAACTGGTGAAGCATCCGGGCTTCAAAATACGTTTTTAATGACACTGACACAGACTATTTTTCGAGACTTAGTAATTGGACTCAGGGGACCCTAAAACGCGTACTTCCATCTAACAGAAATTGCAAAATTTGCAGATCGCAATACTTTCTCTTACAATATATTCTTACATAGGTAATGAAAATAAAAACACTTCAACACAGAATGTAAAAATCCTCATTTGCCAATGACTCTTCGTAATTACAATAGAGGAAAACAAAATAAATAGTCGATGTGTTTTTTTCACAATTTACAGTGATTGTTAAAAAAACTATTTAAATTAGGAAGTATAACTCGTAGAAAGTATCAATTTTGGGTCCTCATCGCCGTCATAAAGCGGTGTACTCTCGACAAAATAGACCTCAATTCGTCCCTTCAAGTGTACTTTTTCTTCATTTTCTTTTAATATATTTCTTTATCAGTGAAATTTAAAATATATGTCAACTACCAACCAAGATATGTTACGAAGATTCATTACTCATAGCCAATTGGCTCTACAGTAAATAAAAGGAAGTCAAAAACATAAAATAAAATCAGTACGAATATTAAATTTCTCTACGTACACAAATTATGTAGACAAAATAGATATGTTACCAATAAATGATCGATAAAATTAAATAAAAAAAATTAAGCGATCTAATGTATCAAAAAGCTCGCAGAAAGGTTATCAATTTGGGCCTCATCGCCGTCAATAAAGCGGTGTACTCTCGACAAATAGACCCCCAATTCGTCCCTTCAAGTTGTAGCTGTATCTATACAGCTCGGTGCCACGTTTTCCCTTTGTAATATATACCTACCGAAATCCATTTATACAAGCTGAAAACCTCTTAAACGTATATCGTCAACTACCCCAACCAGTTTTTTTTTGACGAAGATTTAAACGGTCATAGCCCTATGTAGGGCTCTACAGCCCTAAATAGAAGAGGAAGTATCATAAAAAACTTTATTGACATATCCGATGCTCTACTTCTAAATACAGGTGAACCGAATTATCTAAATTTCTCCTACGGTACTTACTCCGCATTAGACTTGTCCATCTGTAGTGCAACACTGTATAATCTCATAGACTGGACTGTATTACCCGATTCATTTGGTAGCGACTATTTTCCGATTCGCATAAAATTTAACCACGTTAAGGAAAACAGACTTAAGCGATCTAGATGGATCATCGAAAAAGCTGATTGGACATTATTTAAATCAATTATTAAACCTGTATCATTAACCTGTAATCCATCCGTCCGCGGTAAGTGTCGTAGCTCGCTGCCACCTATTTATTAATTCAGTTTTACAAGCAGCGAAATTCGCCATTCCCAAAACCAAACCAATCAATAAAAGACCATCTGTTCCCTGGTTCAATGAACAGTGCAAGAAAGCCATCCAAAATCTAAGAAGCAATTCGTTGAATCGATAAATTCATCCACTCCAACTCATATCGTATGGAATAAAATTCGAAAAATTAGTAGCAGCGGCTCATTTAGGCACTAAACCCTCCTCCATGAGGAAAAATTAACAGACTTTCCAAAAATATTCTCACAAACTTTCGCAGAATACTACTCGGGACTTTTTAGCCCAATCTCTGTTAATCCTAATCTTACAGGCGAAAAGAATTCCGACGATGAGACATCATTTCATCACTCCGAAGTTTGGATGGTATACACGATGCAATGATATAACACAGGTCCGAACTGGCTGCTGTGTTTCTATAACCATGTATGAACCAAAGGTGAACTTCCAAGCGTCTGGGGACAATCCGAAATAGTACCTATTCTTAAAACAGGTAAAGACAAACGCCAAGCATCAAACTACCGCCCTATATTCCTGACTGTGTAAAATAATGGAGCGTATGGTTAACGAACGTCTTAAATGGCTGCTGGAAAATAATCATGTTCTCCAAAACTCCCAATGCGAAAGGCAGATCTGCTATAGACTTGAAGCGGAACTGCAATACACTTTTATCGAAAAACAGCAAGCAGTCGTAATCTTCTTTAATATGCTTAAAGCGTTTGACCGCACAAACAAGAACAAAATAATAAAACAATTAAAAACGCTGGAATTCTTGGGTAATCATTTAACGTTCACGAAAGAATTTCTAACAAAGGTTCGAATCGGAAACATAACATCTCGGGAATTCGAACAAAAATTTGGAGTACCTCAAGGATGTGTCCTCAGTACAACACTGTTTGCCCAAGCAGTATGTGATTTGGGAAGAATCATGCCTCAAGGAGTTAAAGTGATGCTTTACGTGGACGACTTAGCTACCATGTGTCTCTCACAAAACGTCGATTTGATAAAAGTAAAATTGCAAGACGCCCTCAATCGACTTTATACGTGGCCAAAACAGTCACGCCTAGAGTTCTCTTCAGAAAAAACTAAGTGCATACATTTCAGCACCTTCGCCAGAACTTAATATTAGGGAGACTCCACTATAGTATCTCGATCATTGCAGATTCTTAGGACTAATCTTCGAAAAACGATTATCCTGGGACCTTCACATTAACGCCCTTAAAGAGGAAAGCGCGGCTAAATTTAAAATTCTAAAAGTCCTTTGCGGCACCTCTTGGGGATCAGATAGATCTACTTCTAAAAATTTATTAGAATTTGATCCGCACGAAAATGGAATACGGATATTTCGTTATTGGATCAGCACGCTTCCGAAGTCTGTTTAAGCTCGATACGCTTCATAATACCGCTTTCCGCATTGCTACAGGTGCCTTTAGAACAAGTCCCACATTAAGCTTATGTGCTGAATCCGGAAGTACCACCACTGATATTCAGGCGTCAAAAACTGGCATTGAATTATTTATCTGGATTATACCTCCAACCCTCACACCCAACCCAATCTTAAATCTTAAATTCTCAAGAATATTCTAACAGAATAAAAACGCAACACTACTCATCGCAGAAAGATTTAGCTCTTAGAAATAACCTCGCCTCCGAAACTATACCTTCTGCTATCTGAATGCCATTAACAAAATACAACGTCCTTGCAATATCACGAACAATACCAGCAACTTATTCGAGCCCTATCAAACCATTTTACAATACATACAGATGGCTCGAAGTCAGATAGCTCATCACCTTGAGCCTTCGTTGTACCGAACTCGACACATAAGAAAAAACTACACCCAACACCTCTGCAATGTTTATTCCTCCGAACTGAGTGCTATTGCCGCCACTCTCTATTTTTGCATGTCGAACGTCACGATGGACTGTATAACAATTATTTCTGACTCACTAAACGCACTCCATGGGTTAAATAATATGCACTTTGTACATCCGACCATCCAACGCATTCACAACTACCTTCTTATACTAGAGGAAGTGGGTAAGACTGTTCTCTTCGCCTGGGCCCGCTTCGTGCTTGCGGGGGCTGTGCCGGGGGTGGGTCACGGAGGCGCTACTCCGCCAGAGCGCGTTAGCTCCGAGAAGTTGAGGGGATTTAGGCTTGTAATTGTAAACATTGGTGAATGTACTATTGTAAGGATGAGCATAGGACTACGTGGGTTTTATGCACATCCTCAGAACGACCCCACTATTCTCAATACTTACACAACTACTCTTTAATATTGTAGACTTTTGACCCTCATCGGGAGTGGGCGTCGCCCCTCCCCATCTACCGTCCCCCTCGGTGTCTGGAGTAACCGCTAATCAAACCGAGAATGAGCCATGCATTAACCGTCGGGCGTTGATGACCTAGCTGTTTTACGCCCTAAAACCGAACTTTTTTCTTTTTTTTGAAACTTTATATTTACACCTGTCATGTATTGGGTTGTGTCACATGAAATGTCCGTTTTCAAGGTAAAGGATTTTTATTAAAAATACGATATGAGAACAAGATAATTTTATTCGAAGTATTTTCCTTCTTTTTCTACACATTTTTCCCAACGTGACACCAACTTTTTTATCCCGAACTGAAAAACTCTGAGCTTTGAAGTTAAACAAAATCTGAAAACGCACTTTTCACTTGATCATCATTTTCAAAAAGTTTTCCTTTGACGAAGCTGTCTAAATTCCTGAACAGGTGATAATCTGTTGGAGACAAGTCATGAGAATATGGTGGGTGCGGAAGAACTTCGTATCGCAGTTCTTTCAAATTTTGCAAGGTATGTATTGAAACATGGGGACTTGCTGCCGCTCAGTGAGATCATGAGGTACCCATGTATCGAGCTTTTTTACTTTCCCAATACACTTTAAATGTCTGGAAACGGTAGATGCACTTGCATTTAGTTGTGCTGAGAGTCCTTTAACTGTTTGTTAGGGGTTTCCTTCTACTGTATGTTTGAGAACATCGTTGTCTATTACGGACGGAGGTCTTCCTTGGGGCAAGTTTTCCAAGTCGGTATCCCCAGCTGAAAACTTAGCAAACCAACGGCGAATGGTCCGTTCATTAACACTCCCTTCCCCAAACGCCTTGCAAATATTTCTAGCGGCCTCAGCTGCTGAATGGCCGAGTTTAAACTCGTACATAAATATTCCTCGAAAATCGCTTGTTTCCATGTTCATATTTATAGGTATACAAAAAAGTGGGTAATTGATTGGGAAAGCTAATGTTTATAATACAAAGGTAGAGGATTAGTAACTGTTTACTTTAAATATGTAAACATTCGGAAGAAAACAAAAGAGACCTGCAAAATCCTTTATGCATTTCAGAAACTATAAAAACGGACATTTCATGTGAAACAACCCAATAGTTATTATTATTACACGGAATGATCGAGAAAATAAACATTGACGACGGATAGCTTCTTCACAAAAGTTCATCAAGCCAATTGTTACTTCTTTCACATTTACTTGTTACATTTCTTCCTATATAGCTGTAAATATCATTAAATAAAAAAATAAAAAAATTCTAACGACGGAGTTATACGAAAATCGTTTTTTGCGCAAACCATATCTTTTTAATTAATTTTACTCCCTAACACTATAATTTTCTTGCATTACTTTGAATTGAATTCTAATTATTTAATAATCACATATTTCAAAAATTATATAGGATTACAGAATTATAATATTTTTATTCTACGAACTCAATCTGAAATGTAACAATGGCTTACCCTCCCACCAGATCCCCAGGTACATCAGACACGCCGTCAGTTGTGCTTGGAACCTTCGAGCAATGAGATGTTAAGAGGAAGGTTAAGGCAGTACCTAGCGACTGCTATCAGTAAGTAGTCAACAATTTATTTATTTCTTCTCCAATTATATAATCAATAATTGAGAAAGTTCCAGTATGATCATTACTACATATATATATATATATATATATATATATATATATATATATATATATATAATATGTGTGTGTGTGTGTGTGTGTTTGTGTGTGTGTGTGTGTGTGTGTGTGTGTGAAACTTTACGGAATGTGTGAAAATATCTCACTAAATTATCATTAAGCCATATTTTTACAATTTTTTTTTCCACTTTTAACAACTAAATAGTAGTAAAATCGAAAATAAGCCTAAAAGAGGATAAACTAAATAAGTAAAATAATAATAATAGCCTTACCGAACCCGAAGGTTTGATGCTTATACCACCAAATTGGACGCCTACCAGTCGGTTCAGCGAATACCAACTTTCTCGGAATCCGCTCCTCACCGAGTCCCAACAACTTACTCGCCCATTTGAGTCTCCGCGATGCCATCAACTCAATTATATTCACCGGAAACAAGCTCTGCAATTCCGCGTTGTGCAACCTTCTAAACTCCATAGTGGCCTCATCTCTCTTGAAACCAAATATTTTACGCAGAACCTTATTTTTGAAAACGTTAAGCCGTCGTTCATCCTTCAATGTAAGGTTTCACATCCGTAAAGGACCGTCGGAAGAATAATAGTTCTATAAATTCTAACCTTTAAGTTTTTTTTATAGAATCCGCAAGCTAAGTAATTTAGCAACTGAATAATAACACACATTTCCCACCTTTGACCGAGACTTTATTTTCTCCTGGATATCATTTTTTCTTGTTATCATTGAACCTAAATACTTGAATTTCTCTACGTGTTCAAAAGTATGCCCTGAAATAGTAATATTCTCAAGATCGCCACCATTTTGGCTACTAATCATATATTTCGTCTTATCGGTATTTAATTCGAGTCCTATCTCTTTACCGGTTTCTATTAACGCACTTGTATTTAGTCGTATAGTTTCCGTGTCTTTACCTAGCAGTACCAAATCATCGGCGTATCCCAGAACCGGAATTTTATCACCCAGATTTAAACCTTTCTCGGTGCGCGTCACCTTTTCTATGACATGTTCTTAAGCAATATTAAATAAAACAGGGGAAAGGGAGTCGCACTGTTTTAAACCCGATCGCACCTGGATCCTTTCGAAAAGTGGGAATCAAATAATGGTCATCAAAATTGAGACGCCGATTTCAAAAATGTACGAATTAATAAAGCTTTAAGGGAAATACTGAAAATTTCCGAAACCTTTCATCAAAAACCCGAAATATGTAAATCATTTTATATAACAATTTTTTTCCGAGGTTATAACACGTTTTTATTCTATTTATAATATAGAGCCGTTGAAAGATGTAACCTTGGGTATGATTAAAGGAATAGCCCTATAATTAAAATAACGGGAATGCTAAAATAATAATAATAAAAAAACTGCTAATGCTGTTATTAATTAAGATTAACATAAATCTACATGAATGAGGAAATTATCGTTCTGATATAATAACGAAAATATTAATAAAATGAAATATAAATACGATACGTGCTTCAAATTTTGTGGTGACAGAAGGGTAAAAATTTAGGGTTGTATGTATTTTAATACCACATTATAAAGAAATTAAAAAATAAAATATGTTAAAAAAAAATGTTAGGGGTGGAAAAACTTATGACTTAGGGGTATGAAAAATATATAGTAGCCAATTCTCAGACCTATTGAATATGCATATAAAATTTCATGAAAGCCGTTTCGGAGGAGTATGGTAACTAAAAGTGTGACACGAGAATTTTTATATAATAATAATAATAGGCTTAGCGAACCCGAAGGTTCGATGCCGATACCACCAAATTCCGCCTACACAGACTCGTCCAATGTTCACCATTCAAGCCCAAGCTCCCGAGATCGGCCTTAAAGCAAACCCCCCATCTCCGCTTCGGCCTGCCTTTCGGACGCCTACCAGTCGGATCAGCAAATACACACTTTCTCGGAATCCGCTCGTCATCGAGCCTAACAACTTTACTCGCCCATTTGAGTCTCCGCGATACAATCAGCTCAATTATATTCACAGAATACAAGTTCCGCAATTGCGCGTTGTGCAACCTTCAAAACTCCCCAGTGGCCTCATCTCTCTTCGGACCAAATATTTTACGCAATACCTTATTTTCGAAAACCTTAAACCGTTGTTCATTCCTCGAAGTAAGCGGCCACGTTTCACATCCGTAAAGAACCGTCGGAAGAATATTAGTTTTATAAATTCTAACCTTTTAAGTTTTTAGACAGAAGCCGCGAGCTAAGTAATTTAGCAACTGAATAATAACACGCATTTTCCACCTTTAACCGGGACTTTATTTCTTCCTGGATTTTATCTTTTCTAGTTATAATTGAACCTAAATACTTGAATTTCTCTACGTGTTCAAAAGTTTGCTCTGATACATCAATATCACCAAGATCGACACCGTTTCGCCTACTAATCATATATTTCGTCTTATCGGTATTTAACTCGAGTCCTATTTCTTTACCGGCTTTTATTAACACACTTGTATTTAGTTGTATGGCTTCCGTGTCTTCACCTAGCAGTACCAGATCATCGGTATACCCCAAAACCGGAATCTTGTCACCCATATTTAAGCCTTTCTCGGTACACATCACCTTTTCTATGACATATTCTGAAGCTATATTAAATAACACAGGTGAAAGGGAGTCACCCTGTTTCAAACCCGATTGCACGAATTTTATATATTAGATGTAAATTTTTTAAATATAATGAACTATAATCAAATTTTGAAATATCAATTATTAATTGACTTTTATATGTATAACTTTTAGACCAGCTGTCGGTATTGGTTGCAAGCGCTGCCTACGCCTGGTTCGAGCCAATCACCATCCGGCTCACAGAGGACGCTGGGCTTGGGCTGACTTCGCAAGATGTCTCCTGGCTGATCGCCATCATCGAGCTGGGAGCCTTCATCAGTCCGCTCCTGGCGGGGAATTTGACCAACAGGTAAGGGGAATTTATTTATTATTACCAGTGGACCCGCCACTGCTTCGCACGGGTGAAATTTTATAATGCGCCGTTTATTTATTTTTAAAAAATCTCTGATTGATTCAGAGTTTATCGTTTTGGAAGATTTAGTTTATCGTAACAAAAAGCAATAACATATTGCTGGAAGGAATTAGTCCGGGTGGCGGTCATTAAATGAAACAACTAAATAGTTTTAACTATTTATTGTTGGCCAACGTTTCGACCCCCTTTGTGGGTCATCATCAGGGCTAAAAAGATACAAAAGAATACAATTTAAATGACATTACATACAATATTATATAACCTATTTAGCTAGAGAACGTCGGTATTAAAATATAACAGAAGAACTGTATATGTAAAAAAAAACTTAATTAAAATACAATGACTATAGTACAATAATGAATGTGTTATACAGAAAAAAAATGTTCACTAAACAAAATTTACACAGGTATCAATAATTTACATGAAATATGAAACATAAAAATATGAAGTAAAGATACGTACCGCATGATGAGAGAATGGAAACTAGGTACTGTTTGGTAGATGGGGGGTAGGTAGGATGGAAAATACGTAGGAAAAAAGGTAGAATGGAAAGTACGTCTCGATTTATGGACAGGGTCTCACAACAATGACTAAAATTCGTAATACATTAGTCATTGTTGTCAGACCCTGTCCATAAATCGGTACGTACTTTCCATTCTACTTTTTTTCCTACGTATTTTCCATTCTCCCACCATGCGGTACGTATCTCCACTCTACTTCATATTTTTATGTTTAAAATTGCATGTAAATTATTGATACCTGTGTAAATTTTGTTTAGTGAACATTTTTTTCTGTATAACACTTTCATTATTGTACTATAGTCACTGTATTTTAATTAAGTTTTTTTTACATATACAGTTCTTCTGTTATATTTTAATACCGACGTTCTCTAGCTAAATAGGTTATATAATATTGTATGTAATGTCATTGAGAATGTATTCTTTTTAGCCCTGATGATGACCCACAAAGGGGGTCGAAACGTTGGCCAACAATAAATAGTTAAAACTATTTAGTTGTTTCATTTAATGACCGCCTCCCGAACCAATTCCTTCCAGTAATTCTCCACGGTCAACTAATTACATCCACAGCAATAACATATGTTTATTTTATAAATTTTATTCATTATTATCTTAATCATCGGCAGAAATGAAAAAGATAATTATAGGTGGAAATAATCTGGAGTCTTTTTTTTTAAATATTTTAATTTTGCCGAAGTTTCGGTCCAAGCTTCTGGGCCAACATCAGGGCATTACTGAGCCATTTCCAAGCATAAACTCAGTTTATACTTGGACATGGCTCAGTAAAGCCCTGATGGTGGCTCACAAGGTTGAGCCGAAACGTCAGTAAAATCGAAATATTTAAAAAAAGACTGACTCCCTTATTTCCACCTATAATAGTTTCTACAGATAATTAATTTTTAATAAGTTTTTTTTTGTTATTTTAAAGGGGAGCGTAGATAGCGGAAAATTTACTTTTCCAATATGAAGAAAGCTTGATTGCTATGTATGTATTAAAAAAAAGCTTCCTATCTTATTAGGTTTACAGCCTTTTAACATTAAAAAAATAACTATTTAAAATCAATTTTAAAGGTTTAATTCAGTTTCATTAGGGATCCTATTTATTTTACATTGAATCTGTTTCATAAAATAATTTAAAAGTTGAAATAATTAATAACAATGATTAATTTATAGATTTATTGTTTTTTAAATTGCGCGTAGTAAATGGAATAATAATAGTTTCACGATCCTGTACGACGGTGGCAACATTTACAACATTTAACTATCATAGCCTCCCACTTTACCATTAACATATGTTAAAAAGTTCATGGGCTTTCATCATCTTGTACAATTTCTTTTACATCATACGTCTATAGTATTACTTATATCAGGAATAATTTTTTGATGAATTGGTTGCAGAAAAATTATTTTCCCGTTCAAAGAAAAGCTGAATTGTAATGTTTTCAACCTTTAAACATTCAGGAAAGAATGCTCTGCTCTAAATTATTGTAAGATCCGTCCAGTGGTTTAGAAGGATTTCGCGGAAATATAGAATCGTGGTATCACTTTGTATAATATATATATATATATATATATATATAATTATATATATATATATATATATGGGTTCATACATCCGCTGTACTGCCCTGACCTCCTCTCTAATCTACGGTTCGGACTTGCACTGTCACTCATCGGATTCCTCCGAATCTCAGTAGAACCTCTAGCATCCAGACTCACAGAATCTCGTCTTCTGCATCTGTCTAAAGATAAAGGTTCGTTTATAGGAAATGCCAAGATCAGCCTGATCTCATTTAACATTTTTTTTTTCTCTCTTAAAATATTGATTCACATCTGTCCATAACACCAGGACGATTAGCAAATGCGAGAAAGCAGAAGAAAATGTTGACATGTAAGGTTTCAGGAAGAATCAGTACAATAGCACAATAGCAGCTGCCCTTCTATTGGTTTCATCGACTATCAGTTAGCTCAGGTGATCTCGTATCGAACATCTTTTTAGTCTACTCCTGGAATTCATAGCTATGTCGGTTGTAGTCATATCTCTGATAATTGTTTTGATATATTCGAGTATGTTATTTTGGAATCGTAGATAGAGAGTCCTTATTCGTTGCTTGCCGAATAAAAGAAACTAGACATTTTTGCACTTTTTTTTTTAATTCACCTCTTTCTTAACATTTTGTTTCAGAGTTGGCAGGAAGTACGTGATCATGAGCATTGGCCCACTCTGCCTGGCTGGTTGGATCCTGATCCTCTGCTCCAAGTCCATGTCATCTATGATAATCGTCCGGATCCTCCACGGGCTGGCGACTGGGGTGGCTTTCACAATTACGCCGATCTACACCGCGGAGATCGTGGAACCAGAATTGCGAGGGCGACTCTCTGGAACATTTCAGGTGGCTTGGGACCTTGGTACTATATACTCTTTCTGTCTCGGCCCCTACCTCAGCTATAGCATGTTCGTATACGTCTGCCTACCGCTTCCGATAGTATTTACAATAATCTGGATGTTCATGCCTGAGACTCCTTACTACCTATTGATGTCACAGCAAGAAGACGAAGCGAGGAAGGTTCTCAAGTATTTCAGAGATGGTGAGGACGTTGAGGAAGAACTTCAGAATATGCAAAAAGCAATAACCGAAGAGATGTCGAGGGAGGGATCCTGGAAGACTCTCTTCTGCAACAAGATCGAGAGAAAGGCGTTCATAATTGTCCAGATTGTTTGCATAACTAAGTATCTGACTGGAATGTCTGTGATTGTGAACTACGCCGTGGACACCTTTTCAAGAAGCGATTCCTTCCTCCCTGCAGAAGAGATGTCCATCATCTTTATTATCTTCCTGAGCCTGACTGGTTTTCCTGGAGGTGTCGTATCCGACTGGTTCGGCCGCAGACCACTCCTCCTACTGTCCTGCTTCGGGTGCTCCTTGGCCCACTTCCTCACCGGTGGCTATTACTATATACACGAGAAAACTACCATCAACAGCTCTAACTACACCCGGGACTTTACATCGGACTCCTCTTGTATTGCATCTCCTTCGACATCGGCCTAGGCCCGCTGCAGCAGACTCTGCAGGCCGAGATGTTCGGAGTCGCCACTAGGGGCGTTGCCGGTGGCATGTGCGAGGGTTTCGCCGCCATCTTGTCCTTCGCGGTGATCAAGACGTACACTCCAGTGAACGAGACGTTCGGGATCTACCTCAACTTTTGGTTCTACAGCTTGGTCGGTTTCCTTGGTGGGGTTCTGTTGTTCTTGCTAATGTACGAAACAGCAGGGAAGACGATAGGACAAATGCAAAGGAATCTGAAAAGTGGAGAGCTTGGCTTTAGCATTAATAACACAAACAAATATGGAATGGATTTGAAAGTCTGATCTAGAGGCTCATCCAGAGGCAGCTGTTTGGGAAAGTTAGTGTTTTGTTTTTGGAGGGGAAATGTTTCTTTAGATCGAAGGAGTTTCCGCCACTTTCCAACCACAATTAAGGCGAGAAAGCTTATTATATACAATAGAATTAGATAATAATAAATAAATAAAAACAACTTATATTACAGCAACATAAAAAAAACTGCAACGTTAGACTTCCAGACAAGAGAACTTCAATGGAATGAAACAAAAGGGTGCCTTGTGGAACATCCGGCAGGACTGAAGAACGCTTACTGCTCAAGGTGTTTCTTGAGGATGGACTGCGTTGATGATGATGGTTTTAATTTAACCATCAGTTTGTCTTTTAAAGGTTGCGCTGCTTTGGTTCTCGTTAATTCGCAATGAAATCAACTTTCTTCATTGTGTTTCTGCTTTCAACCACACAAATTCGGTTTAAAAATTTCCACAAACTCATATTTTAACAGATTAATGGTATTCGATCCAGAGTATAGTTTGAACTATCATTCCCTTTTTTAGTTAAGTATGTATAAGAAGGGAAACCGTGTCTGATATAACCAAATAGGAAAAAATAAAATAAAAAAAATGAAAAAAATAAAATAAAATCTTTAAAAATATTTATTTAACAGTATCTATAGTTATATATTGTCTACTAGTTGTTTATAATATAAATACATTTGTTAAATTCCAAAATTCAGTAAATATAAAGCTAAAACCATCTTTATATTCCATATTTTCATATCATTGTGCTATAACTGACTAAAATATCTTTTGATTATTCACATTTATTAAGAAGAAAATGAATTGTTAAGGGAACAGGGGCCTTAACACTCTTACTACTGCCATCTAGCAGACACTTTCATAATTAGAGTCATCACAACGCCATCTAGGGGCAGCGTGAGGAAGGGACCTCTGCTAGAATTGGCAAGTATTGGCAAGACCCCCATGCAGGTGAGCATTGGTGAGAAACACTTGTAGTGAAGTGAGCACATGTGCCCAACAATGGAAGAAACATTATTTTCATTACCTCGTGCATTAATAATTACTTCATCATGGAGGAGTAATTCATAGGAGCCCGCCTACCCATGGGCCGACAGGGAAGAGGACGAAGGGGAAGAGGAACCGACTAGAAATTACAGATATGTACAATAGAATAAGATATCGGGCTGATGCGAAATTAATGCAGGTTTCCTCTATTGCAATATCTTAATTCCAATTGTGTAAACAAAGCTAATCCTAACATTGATCATTATTATACCAAAACAAACCTTATCTAATACCCTCTCTTTCACCATGAATTTGTTTAGTAAAATCGTTTTGTTCAGTGTGTTCAAAGGTCTTGAATCGAAAATGTCAAAGTGCGATTTTCGTCAAATTTATTTTTACAAATTTAAATTAGGGCGCAGCGCTGCGCAAACGGCTCGTAATATTAATGAAGTGTGGGGTCAGGGGGCTATTAATGAGTGCACGGTGCAGCGTTGGTTCCAGAAGTTTCGCAGAGGAGATTTCGACCTCGAAGACAAGGAAGGTCGGGGCCGTCATCTTGCTCTAGACAACGATCAGCTGAGGTCAAAAGTGGAAGAAGACCCAACCAAAACCACACGAGAAATGGCGGCGGAACTCGGTGTGAACCAATCCACAGTTGTACGCCACTTGGAAGCAATTGGTAAGGTAAAAAAGTTGGCCAAGTGGGTGCCACACCAATTAAACGACCACCAAAAAAATCGCCGCTTTGAAAGCTGCTCCATGCTTGTGACACGCAATAAAAATGATCCATTTCTCGATCGCATTGTGACGTGCGATGAAAAATGGATCTTATACGACAACATAAGGCGTTCTAGCCAATGGCTGGGCAAAGATGAACAACCAAAACCTTTCCCGAAGCCCAACCTGCACCCAAAAAAGGTTATGGTCACAGTTTGGTGGTATAATGCTGGTGTTATTCACTACAGCTTTCTCAATCGAGGTGAGACTATAACTGCTGACAAGTACTGTCAAGAAATTGACAGCATGAATCAAAAATTGCAACGTCTTTGCCCAGCATTGATGAATCGGAAGGGGCCGATCCTGCTCCACGATAACGCCAGACCACACGTTGCACAACCAACGCTTCGACGACTGCACAAGTTGGGCTACGAAGTTCTCCAACATCCGCCTTATTCACCTGACCTCTCTCCTATAGACTTCCACTTTTTCAGGCATCTGGACAACTTTTTGAGGGAGAAAAATTTTCAAAACCAGGACGACATTGAAAATTCTTTTCGTGATTTCATTGAGTCCAGGGATTCGGATTTTTTTTCTGGTGGAATAAGAAAGCTTGTTGAACGTTGGCAAAAGTGCATTGATTCAGATGGAAATTATTTTGATTAAATATATATGGTTAAAGTAAAGATATGGCGTATTTACAATACCTACTAAAAACCTGCATTAATTTTGCATCAACCCAATAACTAACCCCACTTACCATATGTAGCAATAGTAACAAATACAACCCATTCATTTATACGGTCCACTAGTCATTGAAAAACACAGCCCATCAATTATTTTATTTTATCATTATCAAAAGTCCCTTGGAACGCCTCAGACATTCGATAATAAACAAATGGTCCTTCCGGGCCTAGGTAATAAACAATTAGTCCTATCGGGCCTAGATAATGTTAATTTATAAACAGATCCTAGATAATCATATGTAATTATGTGGTCCACAGTGTCAATATAAATTTAAAACAAAGAAATCCATTGTTTTATCAAATGTTTATAAGTTCGATTATTTGCCATTTAAATTTGTATGATTTACCTTTGATATTGTCTCACTTTCATATTTTAAAATCAATAGATTAATTCACATTTAATTAATTATTTCATTAAACCTGTTCTTTGTTAAGTATAATCTTTGTTGTTTACTGGCCTAATGTTAACTATTACTACACATTCATAACTACAAGACTTATAATACGTAAAATAACTTGCTTAAATACAAACCATTATTTTCTTGTGTATTCAAAACTGAAATTATGCACTCACCTATTCTCAGTTATTAATTGTTTAACATTCTTCTTCAAATAATTCAATTACCTTGGTTAACGTTAAATACAAATGTTTAACCATAACGAGGAAAATTAATTTCAGCAGTAACCTAATTGAATATGGATCATTATTTTATCTGTATTGAATAGTCAAATAGTGTACCCACCTACTTTACTTAGTTATTACAAATATTTAAGTTATACTATTTCAGTTTAATCATTAAAGGCAATATTTATTAAAACAATAGCTTAATGATGCACAAACCATTATATTTCCTTGTAATGAGTATTCCATTCAACTACTACCTTCTTAGAATACCTAAACATATCTTGTAAACTTAAATTTAATTGTAAAGGAAATGACTTTCACATATTTCACACTAAGAGGGGAATCAATTTATTTTTAAGCTCACATTTATTTGGTTACAACCTTAAATCATTTTAAATGTTCATAAACATTAATAAATTCACTATTCAATCTTAGAGTCAGGTTGGAAGCAACCCAAGATGAACGTCAGGTTATGTTCTGATCTCGCCATAGAGGTATGACTAGGTAACTTCTAATCACACCATACATCAGTATGGACCCTAGTTCTGACGTCACAGCTCCACCTTCATTCATTTTATGTCTCATATTGCCTTCATCATTAATAGTGATTTAAATGTTTATTTATTTATCACTTGATAATATTCTCTTTATCATTTTGATTTAGATTATTATGTTGTTGCCTATTTTCCTTTCAGTTAGATAATCATCACTGTTTCTTCAGTCGTTTTTCTTCTTCTCTTCTCTTCTCTTTTCGCGTTCTTGGGTCGGTATGGTCCTGCGTCTAATCATTATTCATTTATAAATTAATTAATATAAATTATTAATTCAATCGATTTTGATAAAAATGACGGATGCAAATCCGGACCTTGCAGTCCAACTGATCACGTTGGAACGTAAACTCCGTTCTCTAAAACGGAACATCATAGGGACGGCAGTGGCAGGAGAAGCCGCGATCAATGAGCCCGAGAAGATCTTTCTCTTCGAAGCCCAATATTAGAAATTGCCCTCGGAGAATGGGACAAATTTAAAAAAGATCTGGGACGAGCTGGAAGACCTAAACATACTAGCGAATCAAGAATTCCCATCACGTGGCTGGCAAGAGGCTTAGGACAATGTGAGATTCGAAATCATCAAAGCGAATTCGCTTCGAAAAAGTATTGAGCGCACCTCCTCGCCCTCAAACATAGAATCGCAGTCTCATATCGGTGGCAGATCATCATTAAACTTTAGTCAAGCCGCACCCGCCAGGTCAAGTCTGCCTCCTATAACATTACCAAATTTCTCCGGGACTAACTGAAGTGGAGTCACTTTAAGGATACCTTAGCATGACGAACCCACCATTAGTAACATGGAAAACTTCCATTATTTGCTGGGAGCGGTGAATGGCGAAGCGACAGCGCTTATCTCCGGAATCCCGGTTGAGGAAAAATATTTCAATCAGGCGTGGGATAAGCTAATGGAGACATATGAAAATCCTAGGGTGCTTGTATCGCTTCTTATCCAAAAGATTCTTGATTGCGATCTCAAGAGGTCAAGCAGCAAGCTGCAAAGGTATCGCTTGCCTTGAGGTCACTTGAAGCCAGCACCCGAAGAATCTTTGAATTGGCACGTTCCTCAAGCGGATTATATCCGACAACGGATGAGGTCGTGGATTTCATTAGAAAAAGGAAAAACACCATAATAATGTCCAGGGATGTCATCTCTTCACTCACCAGAACAAGCAAGGAGAACACCGAAGCAAATCATCAAGCGCGGTTCCCTTCGAGAGGTGGTCCGAAATACAGAGCTGTAGTCCTACATTCGCATTCGGAAATGCGACATAGAGGACGTTCGTTCATCGTCAAGCAGTGACGGTTCCGAATTCCTCGTCTATGAGACGGTTAACAGACATTTAACCTGCCCGTTTTGCCAGAACGAACATCTTTTACCGCACTGTTTCCGTTTCAGCAACACACCACAGCAGCCAAGAGGCTGGCATTCATTAAAAGAATCAAATTCTGCAAAAATAGCCTACGCCCTGGCCATGCCGCTTCCGGTTGCAAATCCAAATGGAGTTGTAGATTTTGCAAGGGCAAACATCACAGCCTGATCCACATAAAGGTGTCAAACTCCACTCAGAAGGCTGATGCTGAGAACAAGGAAGAAAGAGAAAGCTTCATCGGGTTTGGATCTACCACTACTTCCGCCAGCACCATTCTTCTTGGTACCGTGAAACTTCAGATCATCGATGGACAAGAACATCTCATAACCGCACGAGCCGTTTTGGATTCCAGTAGTCAACACACGTTCCTTACCAAATCAATGGCGTCCAAATTAGGCTGCCTAATCAATAAGTTCAGCGGTCGCATTACTGGACTTGGTGGTTCATACATCACCAGACCCCCTGGTTCAGTGATGTGCACCGTAAAACCGATCCACGGTTTTCTGCAGAAGCCCTGGTGTTCAGAACAATTGCTCCGCCCATGCCTGCCAGGCCCATTGCTCATGAAATAGCAACAAAACTATCACAGTACCCCCTGGCAGACCACTACTTTCATTCGGCTGGTACCGTGGACATGCTAATAGGCATGGACCTCTACCTACTAATAATCACAGGGGCTCCATATCACTCAGGTGTTTCAAACATATATCTTCAGCCATCCGTGTTTGGCCGAGTCGTTTTGGGCAGTGTTAAGGCCCAAACCCCTCATCAAGGTATATCACTGTTTACTGCATCGGAACCTATCGTAGAAGCTCAACTTGAAGCAGTTCATGTTGACATATCTATCCTTTATAATATATATTTTTATTATTCTATATAACACTCCTAGGTGTCTAAAATAAAGCATTTTACCGCTTATCTCATATTATTGTTACTATTGTTCCTTTGCTTCCCAAATCTTCAATAATATAACTCCTATTTTTCCTTGAAATGTCCTACTATTCTGTCACGTTAACTCTCAATCCCTTCAGGTGCCCTTTGACGAATTCCTTGACTATTTTCTTCATAATTTCTATCATATTATTGCCGTATCTGAAACCTGGTTGAAATCTTTTATCTCTATCTCCTCTGTATCCATTCCCTTTTTTGTGCTCTCATTTTCATGATCGGGAGGAAAGAACTGGTGGAGACCTCTGTGTTTTCGTTCATGATAGTTTCAGAGTAAAAACTCTAAAATCCCTCTCTCCAGACACTCCTAACTCCGCATACCTTTTCCTGGAAATTTTCCATAACACCTTCACTCTCCTTTACGTCGTTATTTATCATTCTCCACAGATCCGATTTGATCCCACCTTGGAATTCTCCCTATTTACCTACATACCAATGTATAACCATGTTATAATAAGTGGTGGGGATCTCAATACCAATCTCCTATCTGGTTCTCCGGATAAATTATACCTGACAAACCTCCTTTATTCCTTAGACCTATTTATTATTCCTTTTCAACCCACCCATCATACAAGATTCTCCAGCACATGGCTGGATCTCTTCATTATTGATTCTTCCCATAAATTAGCCCCTCAGTTCCCTCTACCTATTTCTTTCACACCACGACCTTATCAATATCTCCTATAAAATTCCGACTCCGCAAATAATTCCCAAGACAGCCACCTGGCGTGATCTTGTTTCCTTAACTGCTGAAAAGATAAACACATACCTTATTTTATATTACCTTATCATATTTTTGTTTTTATTAAAATTTCTTTGACCACGACCTTATCAATATCTCCTATAAAATTTCGACTCCGCAAATAATCACCAAGACAGCCACCTGGCGTGATATTGTTTCCTTAACTTCCGAAAAGATAAACACATACCTTGTTCCACTATACCAATCCATGTAACCTATCTACTCTTCTATTGACGAAATGGTAGAATGTATATCTTCCAATCTCTTTATTTTCTTTGACCACCATGCTCCACAAGACATCCACCTTTAAGCGCCTTCCCACACCATGGATTAATCAAGAGACAAGAGAATTGATGAAAGAGAGAGATGCAGCCAGAAGAAGATTCAAACACACTAGAACTAACAATGATTTTTCTTCCTTCAAATCCCTCTGAACCTCACCCAATCTTCCTTCTGCAGTGCTGAGGCTAAAGATTTCCGTGATTCTCTTTCACAAGCTCCTGATTCCGAATCTAAATGGAAAATCCTCAAAAATTTATCTTTTCTTATCTATCTGTGCAGGGGATTTTCCTTTTCTGAAATAAAAAATCATTAAATGATGAAAATGTTTTGTTTTTTTTTATTCCTTTTTTAGCAAGCAAAATACCACTAAACAATAAGGAATCACAGTCGAAACTAATGCATATAAGCACCTTAACAAATCCTTTTTTTAGAATATGTAATCATTATTGACCAAGAAAACATGATTTTATAAACACAGTGAGAAATAAATTAAATTATTGAAATACTCCTATTTTACAACACAATAAATTTCAGTCATGGAAACTGTATCCTCCTATGTCAAAGATTAAAAATTCTTTGAGGAAAAAGAGTTTTTTCAATAATGTTTTGTAGAACACCTTCAGATTAAACAAGGTCATTTTAAGCACACCTTCAGATTAGAGCATTTGTAAGAAAATACATATTACTATAAAGGATATAATAATGTAAATTAAAGAAGAAGAAACGAAAATACTAAATAATATTTTTGTTCAGGTTTGTGTTGAGGGAATTTGGATGAGACAGAAGTCTATCAAGTTATATCAAAATTTGGAGAAAATCTTCAACACTTTTAGAAAAAGAAGTCTGAAATTGGATGGCCACATTCTCAAAATGGATAATAATAGACTGACCTAAAGAATTATCTGTCTTGCCCTCTCAATGAAAGTTAAAAACAATTGAATATTTGAAATTGAAAATGATCCTTAACAAATAGGCATTGCAAATAAAATTCTATAAGACAGAGCTGCCTGTAAAAATTGAACTGACAAAAATCAGATTAAAGCTGAACCGAGTGTTACATCTAAGAGAACATAGACAGAAGAATGTATAAAAAACAATGAGAAGATATAAAGATTTTGGGAGAAGGAGGTGAGCACGTTAGAGAAATAAGTTCAATGCTGCTATGCAACAAGCATAGTAATATGTTTAGAAACAGTTGTTTAATTAAAAAAATATATTGACTATAAAACCCGTTATGGACAATTAAACACCAGTACAATCTTTAAATCATCATGGTTCTAGAAATAGTATTTGTATGTGAACATCTCTTATTTCGTCGATGATTTTTAGAGTATTCTTGTTAGAATAATACAATTTTTATTAAATTTTCAGATTTTTTATTACAATACAGGTAATAGCAATATTGTATAACTGCATGTCTTCTTGTCTTTTCAACTATAATGATTATAAATATAACATTCATATGTATTTATGTGCTTTTAAGTTTTACAATGTTATGGATAGAATTATAAATATATGTTTATACAGATTTGCATTAAAGTACAGGTAATATCAATATCTACTGAAGAGAGAAGATGTTAAATTTATGATCGAAATAGCCACATGTATGGTAATGTATTTTTTTTATTTTTTAAAGGATGCTTCTTATGAAAAATTAATTTAAACAAATTTTACTAAATTAAAATGTATTGACTCTGGTTATGGGTCTCTGACAATCAGACACAATTGTTATATTTAATTTATAATTGTAGTTAAGTTTACAAAATGTATAAAATTTTATGCAGACTAACAATGTTGACAATCAAATTCTTTACTTAAGGCTTACAGCTCTAAACTATTGCAGTTCCAAACTACCCTTTTTCCTAGCTAGTTTTCCTTTGTATGCACACATGACAACTATGTTTGCGAAAAAATGTGCAAATTGGCTGCCATGTTTACAAAACAAACATCCAAAATGGAGCAGCTAATTCCATTTTTGATTTTAATTAGATTGTTAGCCTTCCTAACATAATAATTTATGGATATTGTTTAGGCGGGAATGCACGCAAGAATATTATTTTATTTAAATTTAATACCGGAAGGTGCTGCCCCCTATTCCTTTATCAAGCCCACTAATCCTTGAGAGAGTCCTAGACCCTGAGAGGCATAGTTCCTGTTCATCGTGGGAGCCTGCAAGTCTGATCATGCTTGGACAGTCCTTAGGATCCTCTCTCTTTCTCCTTTAGCCTCAACCTTTCCTGTTTACTGACCCTCCTCAGGAGCCAGGAAAGAAAAGAAGCCAGAGAGCTGAGGGTCGAGAGGTGAGTCTTCTTTATTTAGCGAACACGCTTATAAATTTTTTATTTTGTTCTTATAGAAAAAAGAGTCCACAGGCTCTTACAGATATATATGAATGTATATATATATATATATATATATATATATATATATATATATATATATATATATATATATATATATAAAGGATACTGAGGGGAGTAAATTCATTATTAAATTATGTTAATATCAATCAAATAAATATTGATAAGATCTGGTGGCAAAAGTTCAAAAGGCCTTTACCTCCCTCTAAGATTCCCCATCGGTCCTCCCCTGTGATACCCCAGCAACTAGCTGAAAAGAATATTACGGGTGGAGAAAGGCTGGTCTGCTGACTTCGGACACTTACCATATCAGACCCACGACAGTATCCTCTCCCTTTGTCATGACCACTGGTAGAAGATCAGAAATTTCCAGAATACAGTAGTTTTGGAATGAAGATAGGATAGAGGTGATGAGGGTGAGATTTGAGAAAAGTTTGTCAGAGGTCAAAGACCAGATACTGGAGGATAAAACTAAGAAGGAACATCTATGACGGATTCCATCTTCGTCAGACAACTAAGTGTTACTAA
Organism: Piezodorus guildinii; assembly: GCA_023052935.1. Lineage (NCBI taxonomy): Eukaryota > Metazoa > Arthropoda > Insecta > Hemiptera > Pentatomidae > Piezodorus > Piezodorus guildinii. Next base: position 183,818,869 of record CM041293.1, on the reverse strand, counting down.
GTTACATCGCTTTTTGTAATATTGTCTGGTAATGTTAACATCAATAAGTCCCTCAGTAATCTCAGTCATAGTTCTAGGTGTTGTGTAAATATAGTAGGTATGTATAAGCTAATTATAATAATAATGTCATTTATTGAAACGTGTTTAATTTAATCTTTCCCTGCTTTAAACCTTTAAGATTGTAAACATATTATATTAAGATGTACATTAATATATTATATTAATGCCACTCGAAACAATATACACCGAATTATTAGTAAATACATCACTAATAATAAAATAGACAATATACATAATAATATAGCATTTATAATAATGAAAAATAATAAAGACATAATAGAAATAAAATCAGACAGAACCAAAAAACTTATCATAACGCATAAAAAAGAATATTTAGACAAAATGGATACATTGTTAACTAATAAATGTACATATAGAGAATTGAGATGTGAACCATTTAAGGAAATAGCAAATACAATAAATAAATATACATCTTATAAACATATGAAAAACAAATTACTGATATAACTATACCAAGACTTCATGAAATATTGAAGGTTCACAAATCGAATCATAAAATAAGACCTATAATAAATTATATAAATGGTCCAACCAAAGCATTATCCAATTTTTGAAATTTCTTAAAATAATATTAATAATAATAATGAGTATGATATAAAGAATTCAAAGCAATTAAAATATATCTTAAATAAATTAAATTTCAATAATAAATAAATAGATATAATTAGTTTAGATGTTACATCATTATTTACAAACATACCTGTAAAAAAAGTAATTAAATTAATTGAAATCAATTGTAAAGAAATAAAAAAAGACACAGTAATAAAGCATAAAAAACTGGTTTATAGAAGGTATCAATGCACTAAAAAAAATCAATATACAAAAAATAGCTTCTTTTTTTTCAAATTTAACAATAGATATTACTAACAGATAAATGGTTTACCAATGGGTGAAGTATTGTCTGTTAATTTAAGTGGAATCTACATGAATGAATTAATAACTAAATTGTTATATAACACAAATTTTAAACCATTAAAAAAAAATTATATAGATAGATAAATAGATAGATAATTTACAGAAATATTAGACTTGTTTAACTATCAAAATAGTAATCAAATTTTTGGATATGTTGATCATTATTGACAAGGATAATAAAAAAATAACCACAAAATGGACCAAAAAAGACAATAGTAGTAATGCCTTATTGAACTTTTTGTCTGTCCACCCAAATTAACAAAATATAAATACAGTTCAAAACTTAATTAATACAGTACAGAAATCAACAGACAATATACGAGTTTACATGTTGAAAGTAAAACGAATGAGTTGTAACGTGTTAATTGAATATTTATATACAAAAATACTAATAAATAAAATATGGTATAAAAATCAAACTATTAGAAAGGATATTGAAAATAAGAAATAGATTGATATTTGATAATGGGAGTAATAAATATGATGCACAAAAAAAAATAAATAAATAAATAAATAAAATAAAATAAAATTTAAGAAATAGATAATGTACAATTAATGATTTATATGTTAAAGATAAAATAGATATAGGTAATAGTAATGAAAATGATCCAAATAGGTATTATAGATGAAATAAATAAAAATATTTCAATTTTTTTAAAAATTAATTACATATCAGGCCTATCTATTAATATAAAAAAAGATATTTAAACAATGTGACCATAATAACATCAAATTTGGACAATACAATTATAATGAATTAAATAAATATATTGCAAATATAAAATAAAATAAAATAAATGATATAGATAAAATATATTGCAAAAAATGTCATAAATGCTGTATTGGAGAAACATCTCATGCTGAAAACAAGAATAAAGCAACACAATTGCAATTGCAAAAATATTAAATATACAGCATTATCCAATCATAGCATTGTCAATAAGTATGACAAAAAACTAAAAATAATTTAAATTTAGAATCAATTGATATTGCTAAACATCTAAGATATCGGTAAATTATAAATTAGATAAAAAGTTAAAATAAAAAAAGTAATAACTATGTAGATATTATAAACAAATTGAATTTTTGTTTTAAATTGATAAAACATATTTTTTCAATTTCTCCCTTATCTTATTTGTTATGATATAGAAATATTAGTAAGTATTTATAAATATAAATTATGATTAAAGTTCAATTTTGATCCATTTTATACTTGTTGGTTCAATATTTTATTTAGTTGAAAATGTGACAGTGAAATAACAATAACCATAAGTGACATTTTAATAATAATTACTGTTTGTTAAATAATGTTAATAAATTGGGTATGTGCGTTGGTTATATATTGCATGTGAAATAAATACGCCAGGCTAAGTTTAAAAGGAAATGTTTAATTAAAATTAATAATACAAAATAAAATAATAAAATGAATGCCCAATTCTAATGTGGTAAAGTAATAGTACTAATTGAAATTAAATACTATAATTGTTAAATTAGTAGTCCTTTAATGTTTTATTAATATGTAAGGCAAGCTTATCTGCTGTCCCCCTGTGGGACTAGATGGTCACCCTGTGTGACTGGATGGAAGTCCTGTAGTACGTACTCACTCACGACTCGACTACGACTCGACTGGGACTCGACTTCGACTGCGACATTTAATCTCCGACACTGTATAACGCTCGGTAATGCGCATGCGCGCCCTTCTGGTAACCGCGTAAGTTAATCAGCATTATTACTTCGTATTTTTTAAAAACAAATGAACCTTAAATAAACTAATATAAATTTATATAAACAATAATTATTATAGAATCACCAACATCCCGCCCACCTAAAACCGTATGGTTTTACAAGGAACGATATCATGAAATGTTGTTTAAAAAGGCAATGGGGATAATTTTGTATATCCCACAATATATCTGCCAGTAGCATCACGATTGTATGTTTTCAAGAAATGTTCTTCACAAGGATCACGTTGGGCATAATCAACTGAACCTTCTACTTCTTCGATGGACCAGAATTTGGATAGTATGTCTTCATTAATCGGTGATTCTAGCACACAGTGGCACCTTAAGTTCGAAATGGAATTTACATTGGCACCTCCCATGACGATAAGTCCAAAATATGTTGGAAGAGCTTTATAATTATTTTCTAGAATGACCGGACTGCCAGTGATCATATCAATAAAACAGTCGTTTCCAAGGAGCATGTCGATCTCACGAGATTCCCAAAATTTTGGATCAGCGAACGGTTGTTCAGAAGACCCTTGTATAGGTTGAATTGCCGAAGTAGGTAGATCTCCCGTTAAATAGTCAACAATCAAAGGCTCGACTTCCAAATATTGCTCTCGATTGATCCTTGAATAAATGCGGCACTCCACCTTTCCTTTGACCTTAGGTACTGGAACACCTCCTGCTCCAAGTGGTTTGTGAGTAGTTGCATGCCAAGAGAGACCTAACCTTCTAGCGCATTTCGTTGTCATGAGAGATAATTGAGATCCACAGTCGACTAAGAAGCGAACAGGTTGAAGTATGTTGTTTGAATTGTGAATGAGACCAATGGCAGTGCCTAGAAGTACCTGTGCAGGTCCCGTCACACTACCAACCAGCGTTGATGTTCCTGGTTCTACCTTAGAACCTCTTTGCTCAGAGGCAGATGAAATATCTTGGCTATTCACAACTGGAGAAGAGTTTTGATTGACTGGAGGGTGTACACTTGATCCCCTATTTACATGAAGCCATGTATGGTGTTTACCCTTACAAATTCGGCAGCGACCTAATGTTCGACATACTGATGCTCGATGACCTATTCTTAAGCAATTGTAACATACGTTTTTATCCTTTAAGAAAGACATGCGTTGCGCAGGCCTCTTAGATTGAAAAATAGGACATCGCACTAAGATATGAGACTGTTTACACGAGCATACTTGTGATTTGCATTGATTAGGAGGTGTAGAAGTAGTTGCAAGAACGTTCGTCTTAGGCCTTTGTTTAAATGAATTAGTGAGCTTAGGATCAGAGAGCTGCATTGCTCGACTCCTTCCCTGCACGAAATCTACTAGTTGTTTAAAGGTGGGCCATTCAGTCGTTACTACCTCTACTTCAAAATTATGTCTCGTTTCTAGATCAAGTTTTTTCAGCGCTAATGTCAACCAAAGGAAATCAGCTTGGTCAGGAATATCGATTGATCGAAAAGCTGCTATACTTTCAGCTACCACCCTTATAAAGGACTGGAGGGATTGAACTGTTGGCGCTCCCTTATGAGAGGAAAATTCCAGAATTTGATCAATATATGCAGTGGCAAGTAATCTTTTATTATTGTATCTGTCCGTTAAGGCATCCCAAGCCTTTTGATAGTTTGGTTCATCCAAACTGAAAGGAGCTATAAGAGCTAACGCTTCACCCTGGACTGATGTATTCAAATAATGGAATTTTTCAATAGTCGGGATATCATCATTTGTATGAATCATGCTAACGAACAGTTGTTTGAATTTAGGCCAGTCTTGAATTTTGCCGTCAAATTTTGGTAATTCTATCCGAGGTAATCTTCGATTGCTACACACTCTAGAAGAAACATTTTCAAATTTTGAATTATCTCCCTCATGTCTCGATTGTTGGAGTTCTATAATTTTGTAATAAAGAGCGTTGATTTCCCCTCTCTCTTTTATATCATCATCCGTCGGAAACAAGCTATCTTTTTCCGAAGTAATAGCTAAGAGTTGACATTCCTCAAACTTTTTTAAATAATTAGATTTGATCGATTCAGAAGTTGGAGCCATAGCCTTAAAAGTATTTGCCATCCCCTCTTGTTGTGACATGCCTACATTATAAATCTGAGCAAGATCTTTACGCAATAGTTTAAGAGCAGCCCGAATGCCTTTAATTTGTAATTCTGGGGAAGCCATGTTGGTGAAACTTCACAAATTATAATCAATATCGACTAACAGTTTCCAATTGATTAATGAAAATTAAATGTTAATAATTAATTTGATTATTAATTTTCATCTAATAATTAATTATTCAATAAATCAAAAAAATAACCATCTATAAAATAAAATAAATCTCTAAAATAACAATCTTTTCAAAATATTGTATATAGAAAATTATAGTGGAGCTGTAATCCTAAATATATAATGTAATTAATAAGAAAAGAAATGCCTGTGTAAAAAATAAATTAAATGATAATAATCTATGTACAATAATCCAATAAATACATAGATTAAAAATAAAAAATAAAACACAAAATCAATCTAAAACTAATATTTTAAATTAATTTTTAAACCTCAAATAATTAGTTAAAATAATAAAAACAATTCTTTATATTAATGAAAATAAACAATTCTTAAATTCAAAAATAAATGTTTCTTAAAATAAGTATAAACAACTAAAGTGTTGGGTATTCAGTATTACTGTTATCATGTTGATATCGAATTAATGTTTAAAACTTAATACTCTACTAGTATAGATAATACCGTATTCTTACTGCACCTGCATCTGTTTACATCAATTGTTACAGGCAATATCTAACACACGCACATAACCATTGCAATAAAACTCATTATTAATTTTAATTTTCATCCGGTCCGGAGATTGACCAAAAAATGTTTGTTAAATAATGTTAATAAATTGGGTATGTGCGTTGGTCATATATTGCATGTGAAATAAATACGCCAGGCTATGTTTAAAAGGAAATGTTTAATTAAAATTAATAATACAAAATAAAATAATAAAATGAATGCCCAATTCTAATGTGGTAAAGTAATAGTACTAATTGAAATTAAATACTATAATTGTTAAATTAGTAGTCCTTTAATGTTTTATTAATATGTAAGGTAAGCTTATCTGCTGTCCCCCTGTGGGACTTGTCTTCTTCTCGATTATGAGTCTCTGCTGTCCCCCTGTGGGACTAGATGGTCACCCTGTGTGACTGGATGGAAGTCCTGTAGTACGTACTCACTCACGACTCGACTGGGACTCGACTTCGACTGCGACATTTAATCTCCGACACTGTATAACGCTCGGTAATGCGCATGCGCGCCCTTCTGGTAACCGCGTAAGTTAATCAGCATTATTACTTCGTATTTTTTAAAAACAAATGAACCTTAAATAAACTAATATAAATTTATATAAACAATAATTATTATAGAATCACCAACAATTACAATTGTAGAAGAATACAAGTGAAGAGAATTTTAAACATAAAAATGACCTATAATATTGAAGGTATGTAAGTAAAAGAAAAGTACAAATAATTTTAAAGTGAAGTTGAAGATAGAGATAAAAATTCATACAATTATTGTTTTAATTGTTATAGTTTTGTAAAGGTTGCAATATCAATCAAAACATGGAGGTTACACAATGGTTTTTTAGGTCCCTCAGTGTTGCCAGGTGGAAAGTAATTTAATTATTAATATTAAGTTTTTACCTGCAACACTGAGGTAACCAACCAATTACCTGCATTATGTGTACCTTGTTGTTTTGTGGTGATATAGTTAAAAATCTTGTGTGTGTGGACTAGTAAAACATTCTTTTAAAATTTAATTTATTATCAAGAAGTTTGTTTTTTTATTTCTTATTTTTTATCATTTTAATTGTGTTAAATCGTTTTTTCATTTAATTAAAGTAACTTTTATTTTAGAACTTTATTTATTTTATTGTTTTCCAATATCCATCAAAGTTTGATAAAAATTTACAATAGGACCTCGAAATGTTATGTGTAATTAATGTGATAATAATATATATATAGAGAGAGAGATGTTTGTAATTAAGAAATAAACAATTATAATACTTCAGTTACAATTTTTAAATTACTTTAGTAAGTTATTCATATTAAAAAAGCACATTTTTTCTTCCTCATCTTTTTTATTTTCATTGTTACACAAATTGTCACATGTAGTAGTCAATGTTTTGGGGCTTTTCCCTATAACTAAATAACTAAAATAAATAATTATTTTCATAATATATAATTAACTACATATTACCTTTTTTTATCAGTACATTCATATTTTCTATAGCTCACAGCTACATCAGTATATAAGATTGACAATTGTCAATAAATAATAAGTCGATAAGAAAGGTAAACATTAGTTATAGAATACTAAACTTCATTTCAAACCACACAAATTATTAACACAGCCAGATATTATATCCACAGAGCAATACAACTAGCTGATAAAAAATGTATAAAAGAGGTAAAAATAGAAATTTACAACATATTCAAAGGAAATTTATATCCAACAAAATTAATTAATAAATTATGGTATAATTACAAAAAAGAAGATTTAATAGGCAGCAATAATAAAGACAATAACCAAAAAGGAAAAAAATATAAATAAATAAACATATAAAGACAAAAAATTAAATAAACCAAATCAAAAACTCATTACACAATTTTTCAGAGAAGATAATAGTATTGATAATACAAAAATAAAAATCAAGAAAAAAACAACTTAAATCTTAAATATTATAAAATGACATATATTCCACAATTGAAAAATAAAACAAAAAGCACCTTTGAAGAGTATGATCACACAAATATATCATTTAGATTATATAACAATAACAAATCAGAAAAATATTTAAGTATGATGAAAGATGATATAGAAATATTGGAAAATCAAAATTTCATATATAAAATTGATTCTGAGAATCGCGATGGAGTGTACATTGGTGAAACATCAAATAAGTTAAAAACTAGATTATCACAACACATTTCCAATTGTAAAAGTATAAAAAATTCAAATGCTACAGCGTTATCAACACATAGCGCAAAATATCAACATAAATTTAATTTTGAAAATATAAAAATACTAGATACATCTCAAAATAATAGAAATAGAAAAATACTAGAAGCAATATATATATATATATATATATATATATATATATATATATATATATATAACCAAAAATAACAATAAAACAGTAATTTTAAAACAAACACCAAAAATCTAGATACTCATGCTGATATAATAAATAATATAAAATTTTAAGAAAAATAGAACAATAAAATAGTAAAAAACCAAAAAAAATAATAACATCAAAATAGAAATAAATACAGACCTCAGGAATTAGATTAATGTAACAATATTAAAGTACAATGTTAGCAATAGAAAAAAACAGTGAGCCAATAGTCAACTTTCTATGCTGATGTAGCTGTGAGCTATAGAAAATTAGAATGTACAGATAAAAAAAAGGTAATTTGTAGTTAATTATATATTATAAAAATAATTATTTAATAAATTGCAACTAAAAACAAAAAGTTTTTTTTTTAATTTTTTAGTCTTGATAATGGAGAAAAAGCCCCGAAACGTTGACTACTACATGTGACAATTTATGTAACAATGAAAATAAAAAAGATAAGGAAGAAAAAATGTCCTGTTTTAATATGAATAAATAAGTAAATCATCCTTAAGTAATACTGATCTAAAAAAAAAAAAAAATTAGTATGTCATTGTTATATTTAATGGAGTATAGTAAAACGTATAGAAATATTTAGGTGTTAATTAGAAATGTATTAATTATTACACAAATAAGAGGAGCGGCTGAAAACAACCATCAGTTTGAATAGCAACATTTTCTTCATTACCACCAGCAACCTGTATCAGCAGTAGATACAGGTTTCTCTGACAGAAGAACTAATCTTCTTAAACATTACATTATGCTACTGAAGATTAGAATACCCCCACATGCATAACCAACACCAAAAATAATGTCATCATACCTTCAGGAGCAGTTTGTTTTTAAAAGCTCTCAGTATTGCAGAATGTATTCTGCACTCCTCATTCATGGTGAACCTGAACCAGCCATTCCCGATTTAACCAGTGCATGGGGAGGTATGCATGCATCTTTTGTACATCCTGTTCATGGAAGTCGCACTCTCCACAACGAAAACTCTTTAAAGAACCGGTAGAGTTTGTTCAACCTTAACACCAGCTTCAGGTAGTACTATTTATAAAGTAATATGTAGACTAGCATTATACATAATATAGTAAAGTATTATTTACTTATATATCATCAGTAAATATTATATAAATTATTATTTAGATATATTAAATAGTACATTTATTGGAGGAGTAGCTATCGTGAACCATCAGTTTGAACAGAAAAATGTTCTTCAATATCACCAGCAACCTGTATTAGCAATAGATACAGGTTTGTCTGACAAAAGAACTCATCTTCATGCCGAAGGAACTCATATTCTTTCATAATTTTTGTGACAAACATGACAATATGATACCGTAATGTTATCATGCCTTCAAGAGCAGTCTGTTTCTAAAAACTGTCAGTATTCTAAAACATATTCTGCACATCATGGGAACCTGAAGCAGTCTATCCAACATAAACTAGAGTACATAGATATAACTTATATTTACATAACTTCTGTTATTTTCAATCAAGGAAGTCCACCTGTACTGTTTAAGAAAGGCATTTAGAATACTGACAAGAGCATTGTAGTTCTCCATTGCGCGAAGCTTTACAAAACATATCTTTATACACTAAAAAAAAAAAAAAAACACCGAACAAAAAAAACCTCAATCAAGGTTACTTTATCCTTCTAGAGTAGAAATGTGAAGAATATAGATCAACAGGCCTATAAATTGGAAATAATGACGATCGACTAGTCTAAGTTATAGGACTGCCATGAAGTTAACGACAAAGTCAGAATATAAAGTAAGAAGTTAAATGTTTTCGAAAAGTAAGCACCACATAAGACCTATAAGAGGCGAAAAACAAGGTCCTGGATGTCTGAGAGGGCCTTTTGTGTTTTGTTATGTTTGGTGTTTTGTTAGTGCATAAAGAAATGTTTTGTGCGCGAGACTTTACTTCAGATGGTGAATTTCATCTTTAGGCAATATAATTTCTTTACTTCCTTACCGACGCTCCAATGAGGTACCTGGGTTTTGATTTTCTTTGCATTTAATCAAGACACTGTCTATTTTCGGTACTTAAGTTAGTTTAACAGTAAATTAATACTAATACATGACGTATGTGGTTTATATGAGGTACATTGAGTTTACTTGCATAGCGGGTTGTTAAATGATAGATTTCAAGATGGTGACAAACTGGTGTTATAATTTGAGATGGTTAGCGAGATCTCTAACCGAACGTATTTTTCGCTTTTCCCCGTTATGGTTAACTAAAATTTAGACATTATTTGTCCAGACCTTTTTAAAACTGAAAGCCTATCTAGCTTCTTTATATATTAATCGTCAGTTGAGTGTGGGCCATGGAAGTGAAACTATCACCTAATCGTGGCTCAGTGTCAGCCTTTAAGTTACAGCGAGTAATAGTCCCTGGTTTCTGTTTTTATAACTTAAAACTGTAACGCCAAGAATTGTTATTGAATCACCATTTTCATTTATTCTGTAAAAATGCCGCCAAAAACTGGCCGAGCTTATGAAAGTGAACAAGTCTCAAGTGAATCTATTAAAGATATGGATTTTACACTACGTGAACAAGATGAGGCGATTCAGGTTATAATAAGAGAAGAAATAGACAAACAAACACTGTTATTACCTAAATTTATAACACCCTAACAACAAAGGTCATGTCAGTAATTCGAGGATAAATTTCTAACCTCATCGAAATTAAGGTTGAAAAGTTTAAACTAAATCTTTAAATGATGAGTTGGAAAAAATAAAATATGAAACTAAGCAACAAAATCAAACAAGCAGAGCAAGTTCTTTGGTGGTTCGCAAAAACCGAAATTTATAATTCGAAAAATGAAAATATAGTCCAGACAGAAATTTCCGCAGTTGTGCAGATTTTCAACACAAATGATTCTCCAATTATGGTGCAGTTTGTACAACAATGATAAATACTTGAATAGGAAAGGATTCATAGTAACCAAATAAGGATTCATTTTTCAATGATGAATGTAATGCAACTGCATTCTGATTACCCAGGGATTTAACATGATGTTGTTTTCCTTAAATTATCTTAAAATATGGTAATATTTCATTGCACTGTCTGTACGAACAAAAAACAAACTCTAAAAGAATTCTAATAAAATAATGAATTATCGAACGCAGAAATGAAGAATTTAAGCCTTAAGTTGTAAACACAGTGCTGAATCTACTTCAGTACTAGTTCAGTTCTGCACATGCGCTGGGTGATAACCGTCGCACTTCACTTTATCTCTCAGTTTTTTCATCTTTTCAAAGGGATTTCAGTTGAATTCAGTCTTGGAAACATTACCAGCTTTCGGGAGAGCAACTTCAGTGAGCTTTAGAGTGTTATCTCGATTGTAATGGCGGTGGATTGTGGAAATGGGGTGCCCGGTGATGACGCGATCATTGTAAAATGATGTTCCATTATGCATGTCAAGGTCTACGGGAGTTGAATTTTCGCAGGACGACACAGTCAACTAAAAATACATGGAAGTGCATCTCTTGTAAGACTGGTAAGAAGAGCCAGATTGAAGGTGGATCCTATGAGAGTAGGTCTGCAGATCCCGGACTAATTTATATTCTTCGGTATCTCCTTGAAGATTACATCATGCCAGTCAAAGAGGTACATGGGTTATTTAAATAATGAAATATCAACTTTAAATATTCAATTGAAGATATAGAAAATAAATATTCTATAATGTAGGAAAAAGTGAACAGTGCTGTTACTGCCTTGAATGAAGCACAGAATGATGTATGTAATCTACAAACAAAGGTCCGAGAGCTCGAAAATGTAATTGAGGAACAAAATAAATATTCTAGAAGGAAAAACATAATTTTGAGAGGAATTCCGGTAACACGGGGTGAAAACATTTATGATGTCGGAAGTGATTGGGCTGCCGGAATCTGTGGATGATATAAGTGTAGCACACCGTTTGCTTTCGAAGAATCCAAATTCTGTACAACTTATTGTAGTTTGATTTAGCCGTCGAAGAATACGAGATTCTTGGCTTCAACATTCGGAGAAATTGCTTCAAAAGATAAATCAGGCCCAGGACTTAGTGTCAGTAGTTTACATCTATCACTGGGAAGCGGAAGAGTTTTCGCCGGGGACCATCTGTGTAAGGAACGAAGAAAAATCTAATGTTATTATTATTGAATATTTTTCTGATATTGATGAATTGAGAGAGTAGTTTTATTGTTTTGGCGAATGAAGACGAATAATGAAATAAGAAATCTGTATCAGACACCTGATATAGTTGCCAAGATCAAGAGTGCCAGAATAAGATGGCTGGGGCATGTACAGAGAATGGAAAGTGGGAGGCTGCCTAAAATGATGATGGAGGGACACCCTGGTGGAAGGAGGAGCAGGGGCAGACCTAGACTTCGTTGGCTGCAGGACGTAGAGGAGCACCTTCGGTCGTTGGGTGTCAGCGGATGGAGAGGGGCAGCCGAAGACAGGTTAGAATGGAAGAGGATCACTGAGGAGGCCAAGGTCCTACAAGGACCATACCGCCAATAGATAGATAGATAGATAGTTTTATTGTTGATTATAGTTTCAAATTTATCTTATTTTGTAAATATTTTTCATGTTTGAAGAATCGTATCCGTTCAATAATCATTGCGAATACCAAGAATTAAATTAAAAAAGTTATTCTGATTTGAAATGTACTAAAGGATTAAATACACACCAATATAAAAGGATATAGAGCAAATCATGAAGAAGTTAGGGTGCTGTTAGAGGCATTAGGTAATCCTTTCAATGTGATTGTAATGACTGAGACTGGTGTTGACGCTGACATGTTAATCTCTATAGTGGAAGGATACAATTGCTACAGAAGTAAACAGGCTATCAATAGGTCTGATGGGGTACTTGTTTTTTTCGAAACGATCTGGGATTAGTGACGGAACTAGACACTACTATCGATGGGACTACTACAGTTCACCTCACTTTACAATTCAGAAACAATCCTGAAATTTATTCTCTGCTGGCGATATATTGTAGTCCGTCTAGGTCTGAAATGCAGTGTCTTCATTCATTTTCCGATTTCATAAATTTCTATGGTAATTTATATAAATATTTTGTCAAAATCATCATCAATGAACCAGTAGCCCTTTGCACCATTTTCACTGTGACTCACTGTATTAATGTAACGACTATAAAACCAGAGAGGAGTTATATTTGGCATTGGTATACTTGACGAAATTGTTAGGACTGTGAGGATCATATTTAAGAGTGTGCACAGTGCAGTAAACATAACCATGGTATGTTTATAATCATGATATCTGAATTGTTGTATTGTTCAAACGATGACTTATAAGATATACTGTTTAATATTCTATTTAAAATTCCCACGTGACAAAGCAGCTAGAGAATCAATGATCTAAATCAGCAAATATTGTATTGTATAACCATTGGAATTGGTTGTCCTTGACTTTATTGGCAAATCGTTTGCCTTAATTATTGGATGTTTTCAGATCCTGAGTGGTTCTACAAGAAGGATTAGCTTTGAGGTCAATGCCACAAAGAGTGTCAGCTTAGGAAAAGATGATTGCCTTCGCAGAGTACGAGTTTGAGCTACTATTCGTGAAGCTTAAATCAATACTTTCGGAAAAATTTGTGGGATCGAAGTTTGAAGTGTATAGGTTAAGACTATTATAGTGATTTGTTCTATTTATTGACATACAGATCATAGTATACCAGGCAATGAATGGAGAAACAAATCTTTCAAAAACCAATATTGTTAATCAACAGGACTATATTGCACACACACTGTGGAATAAAAATCAATAGAGAGCAAATGCAAAGAACACATGAAATAAATAACGAACTGAAACATAAAACCGTCATGAACACTCTGATGTTCTATCTCGTTCTGAATAAGGTATTCAAGAAGCATAACAGACAAAAACATCTTAATCATAAACAAGTTTCTAAAAATATTGGATATACCCTATCCTATAGTATGGTCCTATGGTAAAGGGGAAACCTTAGGAAAGGAAATCCAATAGTGTTGTATAATATATAACATTATTGAATCTAATTTATTTATATCATTTATGTATGTATAGAGTATTTGATATTTCATTCAAATATATGCTTATATTTTAATAACTTGATTTGTTTTTATTCTTTAGAAACCAAGTACTGAAAATTCAGTCATTTTGAAGAGATATGGTATCTGCTACTGGTAGTAATCTTATGCACCTACAGACCAAAGGAAATTTTTTTATTATTTCAAATTATCTATTGCAATTATATTTTAAAAAAAATATTTTTATTGAAATTTACAACTGTATTTTGTAATAAAACAATATGCTGGTAATGATAAAATACATGAAATAACATGAAGAGAAAACGCCCATTGGCAGCACTCTAGTAGTCAATATAAACAAGAAGGTCTCGAGGCAATCTTATTTTCAGACCCAGGAATGGAAGAGGAAGCTAGTATTGAAACTAGTGGGTCAGAGTGGGAGTGGAGTTTGTCATGGAAGGATTATTACCTGGTTTGGGCCAAGTCAGCTACATAAGGAATATTAAGGTCTTTATGGATGAGCTTATTCGTGACAAAGTAAGGAGCGTTGAGGATTTTTCGAAAGATTTTGGATTGTAATGATTGAAGACGGGAAGAATTTGATGGTTTAGTGGAACCCCAAAGCTCAACCCCATAAGTCCAGATAGGCCTTATGATACTGAAAAATATATGATGTAACAAGGTGTATGAGTTGAGGAGAGCTTGAGGCAAAGAGACAAAGATCTAGAAACCAACGTCGAGAAAACCAAACTAATGACCTTGAAAAATCGAAACGGTAACACACACCATGAATGGTTTAAGGAGCTAGAGTTTCGAACTAGCATCTAATTTTCCGGACCTGGGATTATTAATCACAAATAATAATAATGAAATAGAACAAATTTAAGAGGGATCATAGATCTTACTTGGCCTGCGACTTAATGAAAACAATTTAGGGAATATAGCACTTTATATTATCAAGCAAGTTGTCACTTATGATCGTAAAATCCAGAGTCTGAATAACTACATAATAATAATAATAGTCTTTATTTATATGTAAATACAAAGTTAATAATAATCTCCATTATTTATAAAAAAACAAAACAAAAAAAATGAATATTTACATGAAATATATTTACATATAGACCTTTCCAAAGAATGGGAGATTAGAGTCTTTTGGGCGGAGATTAGCCGAACCTAAAATTTGAGTTGGTGGCACTTCGTTTTCCACAACATCCTGTCTTGTGCATATCTCATCCATAATGAACGTTCCTTTTTCCTCAATTCGTCGTCCCAGCGCTTGCGTTGTCGGCCTCTGCGTCTTGTTTTATTGATAGGGATCCATTCTGCAGTTCGCTTTGCCCAACTGTGTTCTGTTTTCCGCATGAGATGTCCTGCCCATGTCCACTTCATTTTTCTAGCATAAACAATAGCGTCTGAGGCATTTGTTAGTTTTCTTATTTTATTTGCGTTAATTTTTTTCCCGCAGGAAGATTCCTAACATAACCCGCTCCATTCTTCGTTGACAGACGTTTATTTTCTGTTATAAATTTTTTGTCAGTGACCATATCTGACATCCAAATGTAAGCACTGGGATGATACAGCTGTTAAAAGCTAGTGCTTTATATTTTATTTCCAGTTGGCTTTTGAATATGATCTTGAGGCTCCAAAATTTCTTCCACGTCTTACCTATTCTAGATTCTATTTCTTTTGCGTCTCTATTTACAAATGATATTATTTGTCCAAGATTATAGGCTTCATTGGAAATCTTCAGGTCTGGGAGCTGGTGCTTAATTATTTCCGAAGGCCCGTTGGTCATTATTTGAGACTTTTCAGGGTTCAATATCAGGCCATGGAGAGAGGTCTTTTCTTTTAGCTCATTAACCATTATGACGAGCTCATCTTCCGAACTTGAATGACTACATATAAAGAACAAGAAATAAAAACCACGACCTGGAAGAGAAGTATTGGGAAAAGCATGTCACTGAAAAAAAAGGTCATAAACTGTTTATTTGACCGATATTTAGAAAATATTTAGTCAAAAATACAACCAAAAACTGGGAAGAATTCGCCACTACCAAGGACACTCCAAGTAGCCAACACCATTATATCTCCTTCCAACTCTATTGTCTACTTGAACATAAGGTTAGATAGACATCTCAAGCTGTCTACCCACTTAGTACAAGAGGACCAAAAGAGTCAGAGAAAGATCATACAGGCTAAATCACCTTCTGAAAACTCCGGGATTATCTCTAAGACTAAAAACCCAAGTATACAAAAGTATATTAAGACCAGCCCAACTATACGGAACTCCATTATTTACACACTTTACCGAAGGAACTAACAAATTAATACAAAGGTTTCAGGACCATATCTTAAGAAAAATCGTGAAAACGACATCATGGTGTAAAGAAAAGCTCCCAGCACTGCACAAAATTCTAGATATACCAACCCTTCCCGAATTCATCAGGCGCAGACATATTAAATATTGGGAGAAGCATGTCACTGAATAAAAGGCCATAAACTGTTTCTTTGACCGATATTTAGAAAATATTTTTGACTAATTCGGGATTCAACTATAGATGTTAGGCGTACTCATATCTGATTTTATATCTTCTTATGATATTTTATGTTATCTTTCTAATATCTTTTGTTCCGATATTTGTCCTATTTTATATTTGTTTTTGTCATTACCTTAATTTCACTTTGTTTTTATTATCTGTACATATTTATTTCTTTTACTTATCTCTTTATTTTATATTCTACATCCGGTTGTTTTCTTTTTTTATAGCCCTGAAAAAGGCCTATAATTTAGGCCGAAACGTCGGCACCAGTTTATTAAGTTTATATCTTAATTGTGTGTTCTTTAGACTGCATCCTGAACGAACTCCTCTCATATAGATGTTAAAATTCTTCTTTGCCTATGCAAATTGTGGAATATAGTTTTACTAGTATTTAGCTCTTCCAAAAATTTCATATGGTATTCAGACATTGTCGATGACTAAAGCTGAAGAAATAATATTCAAGACCTGATTTTGTATGTGGGAGAACATGTAGATGGTCACAAAAGGGTACAGAATTAAAAATACTTATTGATTAACTGATATTTAGGAAATCTTATTTAGCAAATGACGTGAATTTTATAAAATGATTGTTAAAATTTTCAAGACAGTCAGATTTTGTCGATGACTAAAGGACAGGAAATAAAAATCATAACCTGACAGTTGGCTATAGAGAGAAGGGTGTTGATTGTTACAAGAAGGCATAGAATAAAAAAACAAGGATTAAGACATAGCGACAAACTGATATCTAGGAAATCTTACCAAGGAAGTATCTTGAACTAATTTAAAGAAATGTGAAAAATCCACTATGTCTGTGTCATGAAAATAAAATAACAGTTATAATAGTGATTAGCTCTTCCAACATTTTATTTAATAGTCTAATCTGGTCTTTGTCTTCAGCACCAGAAATAAAAAAAAAAATGAACTGGCAGTGAAATATTGAGAGTAGAATGCTGAACTTCACAACAGAAACATAATAAAAAGCAGAAATTAAGACTTAGGGATGAATTGATTTTGAGGAGATGCTATCAAGAGAATTCAATAAAGACTGTTAATATCCTGCTATGGCTGTGTTATATAAATAGTTGTATTAGTGTTTAGTTATTCCAACATATGCATGTAGTAGTGAGGAATGGTCGACGACTAAACTACAATAAATAAAACAATGACCAGTCAGTATTGAGTATAGGGAGAAGCCTGCTGATTGTCAAATGCAGGTGTGGAATAAGAAACCAGAAATCAAGACTTTGTAATAAATTGATTTCTAGAGAATCTAATCCTGTGATTAATGCAAATTTATTATAAAGAATGTGAAAATCCTGCTAAGGCTGTGTTACATAAAGAGTATAATATAGTTTTATTGGTATTTGGTTTTTTTAACAAATGCATTCGGTAGTCAGAAGTTGTCGATGACTAAAGGGCAAGATAGAAACATCATGACCAGTAAGAATTGGGAGAAACATAGTGAATGCAACAACAATGCGCAGAATAAAAAGCAAGAAATTTAGTCTTAGTAATGAATTGATATTGACGAGATGTCATTTAGAAAATTTAATTAAAATTATTGCATAAAGGGCTCGGACGGGAACGAAAACTAAAGTACAAATAGTAAAAATCAAGATCTGTGAGAATTGGAATGGCTGATCGTTAAAAGAAAGCACAGATTAAAAATCCAGAAATTGAGAATTTTTCATATATTGATGCAAAGGAATCTAATTGAGTGATTAATAAAAAAAATATTAAAAAGATTGTTAAAATCCTACTATTCCTAGGTTATGAAAATAAAATAATGTAGTTAAATATAGTTAAAATAATATAGTCTTATGCTCTTCCAACCAGTTCATTCGGCAATCTGATCTGGTCTTTGCCTGTAAGTATTGGAAGGGGAATGCTCAATAACACAAGCAGGAACAGAATAAAAAGCAAGAAATTGAGACCTGAGTGATTAATGCTCATTTATTAAAAAGATTGTTAAAATCCTGCTATGGCTGTGTTATGTAAATAGTGTTGCATATCTCTTCAACGCAAGACATGGTCAATGACTGGAAGTACAAGGAATAAAATAATGACTAGTCAGTTGAATATTGGAAGAAGCATCCTGAATGTCACAAGAAAGCACAGAAAAACAGACATAGCGATAAACTTATATATCTAGGGAATCTTAATGAGAAGGCAATGTTTATGTATTAGAAAGATTATTAAAATCCTGCTATGGCTGTGTTATTTAAATAGTGTTAGAATACTACTTATCTTTTTCTAAACATTGCATAAGATAGTCAAACATAGTCGACGGCTATACTACAAGAATCAAAAAAATAACTTGGCAGTCGAGTATTAAAGAATGACAGAAGAACACACAAAATAACAGACATAGCGATAAACTGATATCTAGGGAATCTTAATAATGAGTAGGCAATGTTTATGTATTAGAAAGATTGTTAAAATCCTGCTATGGCTATGTTATTTAAATACTGTAATATAGTATATGACTAGATAGTTCACACAATGGTTTCATATAGGCATCTCACACGTTCGATGACAAACATTGAAGTACAGGAAATAAAAATCACGACCTGTAAGTATTGGGAGATGAGTAACTAATATCACAAGCAGGAAAAGAATAAAAATCCAGAAATTAAGACTTTGTGATAAATTGATACTAGGGATTCTAATTCACTGATTTACGCGTATTTATTTAAAAGATTGTTAAAATCCTGCTATGGCTCTGTTATTTAAATACTGTAATATAGTATATGACTAGATAGTTCATACAATGGTTTCATACAGACATCTCACACGTTCGATGACTAATGCACAAGAAATAAAAATCACGACTTGTAAGTATTGGGAAAAGAATGCTCAATATCACAAGCAGGCGAAGAAAAAGACATAGAAATTGAGACTTTGTGAGAAATTGGTACTAGGGATTCTAATCCACTGATTAATGCGTATTTATTAAAAAAAATGTTAAAATCCTGCTATGGCTGTGTTATTTAAATACTGTAATATACAATATTACTACATTGTTCATACAATGGTTGCATAAAGGCATCTGGAACTATGATATTTTTAGTTATAATGTTATTTAGCTTTCCCAATGATTCTATAGGGCATTCTGATTTTGTCTTTGTCTTCAATGCAAGACACGGTGAAAAAATAATGACCAGACTGTTGAATTTTGGAGAAGGCATAGAATAAAAAGCCAGAAATCGAGTCATAATTATAAAGTGATATCCAGGAATTCTTAATGATTGAGCAAAGTGGATTTATTAAAAAGAACAAGATCACCCTGGAATGGCTGTGTAACATATATTGTGTAATATAGTTGGATTAGTATTTAGTTTTCCAACATGCGGACATGGTCGATGACTAAAACACAAAAAATCAACATAACAACCTTGTATTAAAAGAAAATGCTGATTGGTAAGAGAAGGCACAGAATAAAAAGCCAGAAATCGAGAATTAATTATAAAGTGATATCTAGGAACTCATGATGTGTGAGTTAAGTGAATTTATTAGAAAGGACAAGACTATCCTACCATGTCTATGTCACATATATAGTTGAAAATCGATGTAATAGTATCTATATATCTCACATAGTCAATGACCAAAGAACAAGCAATAAATATCACAACCTGTGGGAGAAGAATGACTCTTATCACAAGCAGGCACAGAATAAAAAAGCAGAAATTGAGACTATGTGATAAATAGTACTAGGAAATCTAATCCAGTGAGTAATGCATATCTATTAAATAGATTGTTAAAATCCTGCTAAGGCTGTGTTATGTAAATAGTGTTGCATATTAATAATATTATACTGTTCTTTCAAGGATTGTATCTGGTAGTCAGACGTGGTCTTGGACTAAAGCACAAGAAATAATAATCGCAACCTGTAAGTATTTGGAGAAGAATGCTCAATATCACAACAGGCGAAGAACAAAGAAACACAATTGAGACTTTGTGATAAATTGATACAAGGGATCCTAATTGACTGAATAATGCATATTTATTAAAAAATATTGTTAAAATTCTGCTAAGGACTGTGTTATGTAAATAGTGTTGCATATTTTATTTTTATGTTCTTTCAAGGATTGTATCTGGTATCAGACGTGGTCTTGGACTAAAGCACGAGAAATAAAAATCATGACCTGGCAAAGATGTTTGGGAAAAAACATACTGAATTTCATATCATTAGGAGCCACAGAATGAAAATCACGTGGTTGAGACTTTAAACTTTTGTACAACCTTCTTTTAATTTAAAAAAATGGATTTTATACGTTGAACCATATATTATTAATGATATTTTGGATAGACCTTTCTCTCTCAGTGAGTTAAAAGCAGTTTTCGGTAACAAAAAATAGCACCACCAGGAAGTGAGAGGATTCCTTATTAATTTTATAAGTACGCTCCATATTAATTATTAAATATTTTATTGCCTACTTTTAATAGAATTTTCCAAATGGGAGTTGTCCTTTTGACATTTAAAAAATCTATTAATTTCCCAACATATAAAAATCGGGATAAAATTTTGGCAGAGAAATTTCTTATGTATATGGAATTGCAAAGTTATGTATGGGTTTGATTTAAACTAGATGTTTGGACTACATTGATATAAACAATATAATTGATGAAGCCCAGGCTGGTTTTAGAAAAAATATTCAACAATTGATAACATATTCACATTGACTTGCTTAATTAAGATAAAATTACAAAGGGAAAAGGTTTTTACATTTTTTGTTTGCTTTTCTACAACATTCGACAGTGTGGATCGTTATAGTCTAATTTATAAATTTTATCAACTTGGATTTACATCTAAATTAATTAATTCAATTAAAAATCTGCTTAGTGAAACTAATGCTTCTGTTTGGAATTTGGATGGTTTGACTGAAAACTTTTTAGCTTTTTTTCTATTTGTGTTTATTTTCTATTTGCTGTAATTTTGAAAAATAAAAAGACTTTTTTATCTATCTTCTATCTATCTAAGACTTTGTGATAAATTGATCGGCCACGACGACCGAAGAAAAAATACAGAGCCTGTAATTTTGTGATTTTTCCATGGCGTGTTATTATAGAAAATCGAGAAATAGCACAAACAATATGATTTAACAATTATGCCTTTTCAATTACAATGGACCAGTGGTTCATGCCGGTATATTGCTCCAATCTGACCTTGGCATTACAGGGGAAATTCTAAGAACTTCCGAATTTTGTGTTATCCGTGTACCAGATTTATTTAGAGGTTAATTTCTCGGGAAAAACCTTCGAATTGCTACACAATGTCATATGCTTATACACAATGGTATATTATTTCCGAATAATTATATTATGGTACTACAGTGATATACCTAATTTTGTAATTAACTTATCTTTATAGCAATAAATAATTCAAAGCTCGGTCGTATAGTAATCTTAAATATAAAATTTCAGTTTCACAGGGCTTTTCGTTTCCGCCCAGGAGTTACCACACAGACACACACACCGGACACACACACCGGACACACAGACACAAACACACACACTCAGACCTTTTTGCGGGACTTAGTTATTTGTACTCAGGGGACCCTAAAAGGTGTTTTTACGTTGAAAACTGGAATTCGGAAATTTTCACGATCGCAATACTTTCCCTTTCTATATATTGTAAGTGAAAGTAAAAAACATCATTATAATAGACATATCAATATTGCAACCCTAAACCAGCTATCTCATCAAATAACTAAATTTTTTTTCTATAAATTTTTAAGAATATAATGTGGATATAGTACTTTTTTTGGAAAGAAACGTGGATATAGTGCTTTTTGGAATGAATTGAAAACGATATAGTACTTCACGGAAGAATATATCGCGCGATAAGATGGTAACAGTCATTATAACATTCCTCATACGATATTACCAATAATTAACTTTTTAGTAATTTTAATTACTAAATTATCTATGTTTCCCTATTCTTCTTCTGAGAACACTTATACCTTTTTGCGGGACTTAGTTATTTGTACTCAGGGGACCCTAAAAGGTGTTTTTACGTTGAAAACTGGAATTCGGAAATTTTCACGATCGCAATACTTTCCCTTTCTATATATTGTAAGTGAAAGTAAAAAACATCATTATAATAGACATATCAATATTGTAACCCTAAACCAGCTATCTCATCAAATAACTAAATTTTTTTTCTATAAATTTTTAAGAATATAATGTGGATATAGTACTTTTTTTGGAAAGAAACGTGGATATAGTGCTTTTTGGAATGAATTGAAAACGATATAGTACTTCACGGAAGAATATATCGCGCGATAAGATGGTAACAGTCATTATAACATTCCTCATACGATATTACCAATAATTAACTTTTTAGTAATTTTAATTACTAAATTATCTATGTTTCCCTATTCTTCTTCTGAGAACACTTAGACCTTTTTGCGGGACTTAGTTATTTGTACTCAGGGGACCCTAAAAGGTGTTTTTACGTTGAAAACTGGAATTCAAAAATTTTCACGATCGCAATATTTTCCCTTACTATATGTAGTAAGTGAAAGTAAAAATGGTCAAAAGATAAAGTAAATATTGGATTGTAATACAATTTTTTTTTTTTTTTAATTTTTCAATATTTTAATTAAATCCTCTCTCTGCTTAAAAAGCAGTAGTTAAGGTGCTTCAAACGAAACGGGATTCCTTATCCTTAAGTGGTATTTTGCTTCTTCAAAATGAAAGAGAAAAAACAATTATTTTCTACAGTTAATGAATTTCATCTCCGAAAAGTAAAATCTAAAAGTGTTGACTAAATACGCAGTGTATATGGCGATGACTGAGGAGAATGTTCCTTCCGTAAGTGGTTCGCTCGGTTCAGAACCGGAAATTTTGACTTGAAAGAGGGAAGCGCTCGGGTCGTCCTTCAACTGTTCTGGGAGGACGAAATAAAAAAATCTTAAATCTTAAAACATAATAAAAAGTTTTTATTGAAATCGCCTGTAAAAAACGGTACGAACTTATTATACAGCCCCATATTAAGGTAATTTCTGGTATGAATCTAACACCCCCATCAATAAACATATTATCGAACTTTGACGCAATGTCTGCAAAAAAAAATTATTAATATATTCAAAATTATGAAGAAGCTGTATTTTAGACGGGATGAGCTAATCGGGATTATTTACCATCGTTTTCCAAAAGAATCAAAACAATAGCTCAGTGGTACCTTAATTATTTTTCATGCCGTACTATGATAGTCTATAAAGAAAGGAATGATTTTAAAAGAAAAATTAGAGGCAATTTATGTTTCAGAGCACATTGACTATAGTATAAACTACAAAACGGACACCAATAACTCAAATAATCATTATGCTAAAATATTAAGCAAAATTAGTAAATAGTATAATTAAGGTAAATTGAATTTCTTGAGTAATATAATATTTTAAATAACATAATATGATGGAATTTTTTTGGGATTTTGTGGTTAAATGATTTATTTATAGTTTTAATTTTAATTTTAGTTTTAATTAATTACGGTGCATCGTCCGATTAGCTGGTGAGCTGCTGAGTGCTTAGCGCGCTAGCCTGACACACTAAAGTTGTGAGTTCGAATCCCAGTCCTAGGAGGAATTTTTTCAAGCATACAAATAAATGAAGATTCATTCAAAATCTCCCCCGGGTATGTGGGACCCGTCAGGTAATTGATAGCCACCCATAAAAATAGGCGTAGGGAGTGATGACCATACCCTATAAAATGTCATCGAATATCGCGGTGTGGAATATAAACCATACCGCGCGACCAAGGACCTCCAAGGCCTGTCGCGCCAACCGAACCAACCGTCCGATTAGCTACAGTAGCATAAAGTGGCGTTGAATTAAGAAACAAAGTTATCATCTCGAGAATGTTAGACAAGCGTCCTTCATTCATAGATTCTTGTTTTTTGTTTTTTGCTCTAATGAAGATCCGCAACATGGGTTGAAATGTCTCTTAAATAAATAGTTTTTCACTTTTGTTTAAAGCATTATTTGCGTCCCACGAATCATCCCAACCTTTATGTAATTCTTAATATCAACTATTTAATATTACATTTATTTCTTTTTACATTCTAAATGTATATGGTGTCAGAATTGGATAAATTTAAAATAAATTCAAGCAAATCTCATCAAATAACCTTTACCCTTCGTCGTAAACCTATGACATCCTGCCCTACGGTATCCTTTAAAAATATCCCGCTTTTCCCGGTTGAAAAGATCCGTTACCTATGACTCCTCCTTGACAAACATCTCACATGGAACCCACACAATAGACTGAAACGACAAGAAACTGCTTACTTCAACACTTATTAGACACACATTCTAACCTCCCACTTAACAACAAAAGGCTCATCTACATGACTACCGTAAGGCCTATCTGGAGTTGAGCTTTAGAGCTCTACTAAACCATCTAATTCTTTCCGTATTGAATCCTCACAATCCAAAATCCTTCGAAAAATTCCCCAATGCTCCATACTTTGTCACGAATCAACTCATGCACAAGACCTTAATGCACCATATGTAGCAGACTTGGCCAAAACCAGTTATCAATGTTTCCATGACAAACTCCACTCCCACTCGTACCTAATAGTTTCAATCCTTGCCTCCTGTTTCATTCCTGACAATCCTCCGAGGCGCCTGGAAATAAGATGGCCTCGAGACCCTCTAGTTTAGATTCCCTGCGGGAGTGCTGTCAAAGGGCAGCTTCTCTTCGTGTATTTTTAACGTATTTTATCTCATAGCTCATTTACTTGTTATGTTAACCATTACAGTTGTAAATATCAATTAATAAATAAATTAAAAAAAAAATTAAAATTTACAGTAGTTGTTCACCTGTAGCATAGTGGCACAACAGCCTGCTATGCCCAAGGTCACGGGTTCTTATCCGCAGGTGGCCCTAGGATTTTTTAATGAAAGTAAGAAAACTGTAGCTTTGCCGTCTTTCTGAAGAACGTAAAAAGGTGGTCCAGAACCAATGTGATGTAAGGAATAAGTTAAAGATCCTATCGTAATTATACCTAAATAGGCAAAATTTAGGACTCCCACTGTAGCATAAAGTGACCTTGAATACATAAAAATACAACTTTACAAGTTTTTTCAGCTTTAAACTTTAATTATAATTTAAAACACAGATACAAGATCATAATGCGATGATAATTTTATTTCGAATTTTAAGCTTTATATGTTTTATTAGGAGATTATGAATACATATTTAATTCTGATTTATAATTAGAATAGACTATATGATAATTTATAATATGTAAGTTTTGCGTGATTATTTTCTCTTAAATATTTAAATAATATTTAATATATTCATTATTCACAGTTTTTGTTTTCGTAACATACTTAATAATTTAAGATTTAAATAATTGATTAATGCAAAGCAAAATTGTGCCAGAAGCTTCGGTTGCACAATTAGTCATATTATTTTATTTTATATTTTTTTTGGTGGGGAGATTCTTTAATTTTTTATATGTCTTTATCATTATCTGTTTTTGGGTAAAATTTAAACTTCTTTAAATTGAACGTCGTATCGTATTTTATAATCATGATTTATTATCACAAATACCCGATTAATCATGAAAAGAAACCAACATTATTACTTTCAGTTTCGGAAACCAGTTTGAACTGTGAGAATGTAAAAGACGAGTTGAGACAGCACCCCACCACTAGACGGGCTTCAAGCTCAGTCTAGTGCAGTTCTTTGGAGGGTGAGCATGGGAAGTGGAAAACTGAGGCAATGTTTATATTCTACGATATGTAAGTAGATCGATAATTAATTAATCTCCCAGGGATCAGGTTCAAACCCGACAGCTGGCTTTAGAATTATTTAAGAGAATAAAAAATGTTTGCTTATGTTAGTTATATCCCTTCGTAGGGAACGTAACTTAGTGGTTCTGTGCCTATGCCACTCGTTAAAGATATCTATCATAAGTAAACATCGATAGGAAAGATGTAGGACTCCCAAGGATGCATCGTCTGATTACCCCAAAGTAGTTTAAATTGGTGTTTGATTGATGTTTGTTTATTGTTTATTCATTTAACGCCACTTCTTTGGTACGATGGCTAATTGGACGATGCTATAGTGGGAGTCCTAAATTTTGCCTATATAAGATTAGTTAGGATAGGGATCTTTAATGAGTACCTGACACTCACAGGCTCGGAACCAGTTTTACGTCCCGTCCGAAGGACGGCATAACCAAGTTTTTTTAGGTTAGCTATACCTCTCTTAATAGCAAGTATAATAATTCAATTGAATATTCAAGTTAGGCCTGAAAGTACTTTTTTGATACGTTTCAATCAACATATTCTCTATTTTGATCTATAATATTTTTTATATTTCGCACGACATAATTTAAAAAAGTAAGAGAAAGTGTAGGTTGGATAAAGAGAAATATATTTTGTTTGTTTATTTAATTAACGTCATTTTATGCTACTGTGGGAGTCCTAAATTTTGCCTATATAAGATTAGTTAGGATAGGGATCTCTAATGACTATCTGACATCTCACAGGCTCGGAACCAGTTTTACGTCCCGTCCGAAGGACGGCATAACCAAGTTTTTTAGGTTAGCTATACCCCCTTAATATCACGTATAATAATTCAATTGAATATTCAAGTTAGGCCTGAAAGTACTTTTTTGATACGTTACAATCAACATATTCTCTATTTTGATTTATAATATTTTTTATATTAGGTTGGATAAATAGAAATAGTTTTTGTTTGTTTATTTATTTAACGCCACTTTATGCTACTGTGGGAGTCCTAAATTTTGCCTATCCAAGATTAGTTAGGATAGGGATCTCTAATGAGTACCTGACATCTCACAGGCTCGGAACCAGTCCGAAGGACGACATAACCGTGATTTTTTATTCTTATTAAAAATTCCTAGAGCCACCTGCAAGTTTGAACCTGCGATCTAGGGGATAGAAGACTGTTATTCTAGCCACTAAACAACAGCTGATTATGACGATGATGATAATTAAATAATAAAATGATTAAATAATCATAATACTTTATATTTATAGAGTTAATGGAGAAATTAAAAGTATAAATAGGATTAAAACATTGTTTTTAAACTTGAGGCAACAATACGACAATAATATAAATATTAACAAACCATAGGATTTAAATAGAGCAATAATTTAATACATAAGGTAAAAGGTCTAATATTTCAATACACGAAGAAACAGTGCAGAAAAAAAATTATTTTAGAATGGACACGACAATTTGCAATAATATTAACAACGTTTTTAAAAGCCTTATATGCCCGAGATCGCGGGTTCAAACCAGCAGGTGGCCCTGGGATTTTTTATTGGGAGTAAAAAACTCTTAGTTATACAGTCATAATAAAGATCCCATTCATAATTAAACCTGGATAGTCAAAATTTAGGACCCCCACTGTAGCATCGTCCGATTAGAAAAGTGACGCTATATAAATAAATAAACAAACTTTTTTAATAAATATGAAACATGAGTTAAAATGTAAATTGTATACAAATATTTAAATTATACCTAAGATGTAAACATATATTACTTCAATTTAATTTAAGCAAAAATTGTATTTTGACTTAATTTATTTATTTTGTGGTTTTTAAGTCTTGAAAATATTGTTCTATTAGCTATAGTTTCATTTAGTGTTTTCACTGGAAATAATGTTTTAGGGTGCCTTAAGTCCAAATGACCAAGTCCCGCAAAAAGGGGTGTGTGGGACAGGTAGGGTTAGCGCTAACACGAAATGTCTGAAGAAACTAAAATTTCATATTTAAGACAATTCTACGCCAGAGATGTTACAGAAAAATTTTCATCTACATGTTATGTATAATTAATTTAAATATTTATTTTTTTCTCTAAACTACCTGACCCAACAGAAGTTGTCCTGCCTTAACTATGCCTTAGCGAAAGCGGTCAAGCTGTCCACGCGTGGTGCGATGACCATGAGAGAAGGCGATTCATTTTTATATAGTTAGAGATTATTATTTCTTACCTTAGAATACTTAAAAAATCAAGAAAAAAAAAACAATCTACCAATGTAACTTTTCTCTTTTTTTCTTACATAAGATCCTTCCCTTGACTGTTATATACAGAACAAACATAAATTAGCGAAATCGCTCAAGCCGTTCACGCGTGACGCGATTACGAAGAGAAAAGGCGATTCATTTTGAACGTATTTAATAATTTCGGTTCATTTTTTCAATAATGAACTTTTGTAATTGACAAAAAAAAAAAATAAATAAATAATTACCCTCAAAATTTGAGAGCTTATGTTTCAAGATTGGTTGAATACGAATAACGAATAAAAAAGTTTCCGTTTGTCCGCCGTCCGCGGCATTACTCCGAAACTACTGGACTAATTTTTTTTTAAATTCGCTATAAAACTACATGTCATCGTCTAAGATGGGCTGGATGGAGGAACACGAAACTCCTAAAAGATTATTGACGGATATAGTACATGGCCGGAGGAGAGTTGGCCGTCCCCGTCTTCGATGGAGTGACTGTGTGGCCGCGGATGCGAGGAGCGTAGGAGTCCACAACTGGATGGCTGCAGCACAGGACAGAGACTTCTGGAGGTTGCTGGTTGAGGAGGCCTGGACGCGTCAACGAGTTGTAGCGCCAAACCAATAATAATAAAACTACATGTCCATGCAACAATGATCCTAACACCTAGACGTTGATATCAGCTGGCTATTTTTAAAATTGAAGCCAATTAAATGGATTTAATTTAATAACTCAGTTATTTTTGAAGATAGAGAAAAAATTCATTAGTAATTTTTAACCAAAACACTGCTAATAATTATATAAAAGAAAAAAAAATTGAAATTTCACACATAAATATGCTCATAACTCAGTTATTTTTGACGATAGAGAAAAATATGTACAGAGTTTCAGAATCAGTAAAGCGCGATAAATAAAAAAAAAACATATATATATTCAAGTAAGAAATTATAA
Source organism: Piezodorus guildinii (assembly GCA_023052935.1). Classification (NCBI taxonomy): domain Eukaryota; kingdom Metazoa; phylum Arthropoda; class Insecta; order Hemiptera; family Pentatomidae; genus Piezodorus; species Piezodorus guildinii. The sequence continues at coordinate 183,789,472 of CM041293.1, read as the reverse complement.
TAGATGCAATTCCACCAAAAATCTGTTATTATTGAAGAAAAGAAAAATAGAAAAGATTTTTGAGATTAAGCCACCCCATGAACAGAGAGAAAAAAAAAAAAAAAAAAAAAAAAAAAAAAAAAAAAAAAAATATATATATATATATATATATATATATATATATATATATAAATCATATTATATGGTCAAGTGGGAGCGGCGTGGTCTAGTGGATTGAGCACCAGTCTACTGTGCTCCAGGTCCTGGGTTCGAATCCCGGCTGTGGCGGAATATTATTTATTCTGTTATTTCAGTCGGGGGAAGACCCTAAGGTATGGAGACCCTCCTGGGGCAGACACAGCCTTTATAAAGTGGGTACCCGAATTGGGGAAAAAAACAGGCGGCTAAGTGTGATCTCAGCCTAATCACCTCATTGCACTCATTGCCGTTGGCCTAGAAACAGTACGAATCTCTATATGTACTAAGCCCAAGATCCTTCATGGGTTGTAGTGGTACAGGTTTTTTTTTTTTTTTTTTTTTTTTTTATATGGTCAAGCCACAGCTTATAAGTTTTTATTGATGATAAAGATAAAATGTGAGGTGTTCTGGAATCAGGAAATTTTATTTGAGTGAAAATCGAAAGAAAAGAAAAGGAAGTAGTTACGCAGTCCTGTATAAATGCTTTTCGTTTACTACTTTCAATAATGAACCTTTGTAATCGAAAAAAAAAAAATTACACCCCCCCTTCTCAATATTTGGGAGCTTACGTTTCAAGATGAACAACTTTTCCAAAAAAAAAGGTGAAATTTGGAAATTGTCTCTTCGAATGGGTCTCTGAGTTTACATATCTTGGCTCAAAAGTCACATGCGACAATGCCATTGAAACGGAGATCAATGGAAGGATGTTGGCCGCAAACAGATGTTACTTTGGTTTGAGGCAGCATCTATCAAGCAGGTCAGTGACCAGGAAAACAAAAGTCACTCTGTACAAAACATTGATTCGCCCAGTCCTTACGTATGGAGCGGAGACATGGACCATGGCAAAAGAGATGTACCAGAGGTTGGCAGCATTTGAGCGAAAGATACTCAGAAAGATTTTTGGACCGGTGTTGGTTGGTGGAGAGTGGAGTAGAAGAAAAAATGAAGAGGTTTACAATCTTTTTGGAGAGCCTGACGTTGTTTGCGTCATCAAGCGACATCGCCTAAGATGGGCTGGACATGTGGCCAGGATGGAGGAACACGAAACTCCTAAAAGATTATTGACGGATGTAGTACATGGCCGGAGGAAAGTTGGCCGCCCCCGTCATCGATGGAGTGACTGTGTGGCCGCGGATGCGAGGAGCTTAGGAGTCCACAACTGGATGGCTGCAGCACAGGACAGAGACTTCTGGAGGTTGCTGGTTGAGGAGGCCTGGACGCATCATCGTGTTGTAGCGCCAAACCAATAATAATAATAATTACGTTTCAAGATGTGTAGAATCCGATTAACGAATAAAAAAAATCCGTTTCTCCTAATTAATAAATAAATAAATACCAAAAGAATTAAATTCTTGACAAAATTAAAAAAGGATCGTTGAAATTGGTTAACAACTAGCTGAGTTAACAGAAACGATGGTATAGATATAAGAAAAAAGGATCTTATTTTAATTTTCATAAATGGATCAATTTTCTAAAAGAGAATAACTCGAATCATAATTCTGAAATTCAAGATGCAAAGATAATCAAGGTTCGTCAATATCAACAGAGTCAGAAAAGTCAACGAAAAAGACAAAAAAAGTTTCCCTTTGACGAAGTTGTCTAAATGCCTGAACAGGAGTTAATCTGTTGGAGACAAGTCGGGAGAATATGGTGGATGCGGAAGAACTTCGTAGCCCGGTCCTTAAAATTTTGCTCGTTATGTTTTGAATCGAGCTTTTTTACTTTCCCAATACACTTTAAATGTCTGGAAACGGTAGATGCACTTGCAATTAGTTGTGCTGAGAGTCCTTTAACTGTTTGGTAGGGGTTCCCTTCTACTGTATGTTTGAGGACATCGTTGTCTATTACGGACGGAGGTCTTCCGCGGGGCTTTTTCCAAGTCGGTATCTCCAGCTGAAAACTTAGCAAACCAACGGCGAATTGTCCGTTCATTTACACTCCCTTACAAACGCCTTGCAAATATTTCTAGCGACCATAGCTGCTGAATGGCCGAGTTTAAAATCGTTCAAAAATATTACTCGAAAATCGCGTGTTTCCATGTTCATATTTGGAGGTATACTAAAAAGTGGGTGATTGATTGGAAAGCTAATGTTTATAATACAAAGGATTAGTAACTGTTTACTTTAAATATGTAAACATTTGGAAGAAAACAACAGAGACCTGCAAAATCCTTTATGTATTTCAGAAACTATAAAAACGGACATTTCATGTGAAACAACCCAACATATCTCTACAAAGTGATGCTGTTTTACAATTAAATGAAACAACAATAACAAAACTTGCATTCACAACATAATCTACATTTATAAACGTACTCCTCTTTCCAACGAAATTCCAGTGCAAATCACGAATTTAACAAAAAGTTTTAACTTCTATCGATCGCCAATCCCTATGAGTGCCTAAATTTCATTTTTTAAAATGTAAAATAAAAGCTTAAAAGTTATTTATTTATCAGTCTCTATAGTTTAATATTGTCACACATAGTAAATAAAAGAAATACATTTCCTAATTTCAAAGAAATTGTAAAAAAAATTTCAAAACAACTTTAATAATTATATACCTAAAAGGTCCTTTGAATATTCGCTTTCTTTATGAACGATGGGTAATTTAAATGTAATTAACCAACAAGAAAATATATTTCTCAGAAGAAGAATAGAGAAACATAGATAATTTAGTAATTAAAATTATTAAGAAGTTAATTATTGGTAATATGGTATGAGGAATGTTATAATGACTGTTACCATCTTATCGCGCGTTATATTCTTCCGTGAAGTACTATATCGTTTTCAATTAATTCCAAAAAGCACTATATCCACGTTTCATTCCAAAAAAAAAAGTACTATATCCTCATTATTTTCTTAAAAATTTATAGAAAAAAAAATTTAGTTATTTGATGAGATAGCTGATTTAGGGTTACAATATTGATATGGCTAGTATAATGATGTTTTTTACTTTCACTTACTATATATAGAAAGGGAAAGTATTGCGATCGTGAAAATTTTCGAATTCCAGTTTTCAACGGAAATACCCTAAAACGTGTCCCCTGAGTCCAAATAACCAAGTCCCGCAAAAAGGTCTGTGTGTGTGGTAACTCCCGGGCGGAAACGGAAGTCCTGTAAGACTGAATTTTCATATTTAAGACAAATATGCGCCCGAGACGTTACCAAACCTATTTCATCAAAATAAGCTTACCAGAAGAGCCACTTTATACCATGCATTTTGCACCTTTTTCGATTTCCTTGAAAACGGTTCCGACGATTTTGATTATACTCGCTATATCGATGTGGAATTTAATGGGCTTTAATATCATGTAGTTTTCATTCCGATTAAAATGGTCTGACAGGGCTTAAATGCCAATATTTTAAATTTTCTTTCTCTAAAGTACCTTTAATTTTGATGATTATATAAAAATAACTATATTATCTTGTTACCACTGATAAAAAACAGGTAAATATGTAAGTTATGCGAATTTAAAAAACAACTAAAGGAGAAAACTGAAAAAAAAAATTTTAGTGCAGTGTTTTGTTTTTGGACATAAGAACAGTAATATACATGTATGATATACCGTTGGAAAGCTACAGATTTTAGAAAGAATATTATCTCATACACAAGCTAATAGAGAGTGATGAAATGAAGATAAAACTAACTGATTATTTTAGATAATAATATAATCGATTTTTTAATAAAACCCATGTATCTATATAAATTCAATTTAATTAATTCTTTAATAGTTTCACGTATTTTTATCTCTAACTGTATTTGAAAATGCTTTCATTGAGTTTAAAAATTGAGGTAAGTGAAAGTCGTGTGTTGCTCGCACTAGATTTTTTCTTTTAGTTTAATGTTTCTATTTACACCTTTCAACTTCATGGACAACTAGCGAATGCAAATGTGAATAATGGTTCCTAAGTGTGTAATTATTTAATAGCATTAAACAGATATAATATTGGCGACAATGGATAAATTTAAATCAAAACGTGCAGTTTGTAAAAGCCAGCTTACAGGAATGGAGGAGTTTTTAAAAGAATCTCTAGAATTACCTGTATCGATCGAGGAAACAACTTACTGTGACGATAGGTTTAAGGGAAATAAATGATTGGAAGCTTGGAAGATTGGAAGCTAAAGTAAGTGAAGACAATTGAGACGTTGATTTCCAAAAGGTACTAAATGACATTTTTTTGAAAGTTTATATTTTCTTATATTTGTATTCTAATGGTTTAGTTTTATCTAAATCCGTCATAAAATGTTATCTAAAAAACATAACAATCCTTTAAAAAAGTATTTAAAAATTGCATTTTATTCCAAAAGGTACTAAATCCACATTTTATTTCATTCCAATAGGTACTATATCCATGTTTCGTTTCAAAACGTACTATATCCTATGTAAACAGATATAACCTTTCCTTTCATTTCCTTCCTAAAGGTACTATATTTCCTACTATACGGCAGAAGCACCTAATCCCGAAATATATCACCATTAATTTATTGTTTTCATCATTCTATGCATTTTTATTGGTTCATTTAGCACGTCTTGAATCACCGCTATTATTTTGATCACTGGTTTTAACCTAATAATCAGTTTTAAGGCTATTTGAAACAACTTAGTTGCATCGCTTTGGTTCTTTTAGGTTGTCAATTAAATTAAGTTTTTTCATAGTATTTCTTCATGCAGCAACATAAATTTGGTTTAAAATTGTTCAGAAACTCACATTTTAATAGAATAATGTTATTTGATGCAGCAAATAGTTGGAATTAGCATTCCACGAACTTGCTAAGTATGTGAAGAAAATCCGCGCTGGATCTAACTTAGTAGTAGATTTTTTTTTGTAAAATAAAAGCTCAAAAGTTATTATTTATCAGTATCTATGGTTAAATATTGTTTACACGTCGTTAATAATATAGTTAAATTTGCTAAAATCCAAGTAAATACAAGTTCAGAACAAACTTTTGTAAAGTATGTAATTAACTTTCTTATCTAGTAAATAGATAGATTGTCCTTTGAATATTCACTTTCTTTATGAAAAACACATAATCAATGCAATTAACCAACAAAGAAAGATATTTCTCAGAGGGCGAATAAGGAAATATACATAACTTAGTAATTAACGATATAAAGACGTTAGTTATCACTAAAGTTGTATCAGGAAGGTTATAGTGACTGTTACCAACTTATCTCGAGTTATATTCTTCCAAAAAGTACTATATCCCTTTTAATTATTTCCAAAAAGTACTATTTCCATGTTTCGTTTCAAAAAGTACTATATCCATATTATATTGTTAAAATTCATGGGAAAATGTGCAATAATTTGAAAAAAATAAGTTGGCAACACGCTTAAAAATCAACTTTATATTTTAATAAAAAAAGAATCACGTAAATTGGTCCAATAATAAATAAATGACAGATTTTTGCGTTTCTTGTAAAATTGTATAAAGTGGATAGAGCACCTTTTGGAAATCGACGTCTCAATTGTTCATTGTTAGAAATCTGGCGAGTCCATGAGATGTAAATTGTGGCCCATTATCCGACAAGCTCTTCTAATTGTGAGCATAATAAAGAGTGATAATTTAAGGTTCCTAAGTGTTTAATTATTTAAGAGCCTTAAGCTGATGCAACAGTAATTATATGAAAGTTATAATATTTAATAATATTAAGGATATTACGTAACTGTTCATGTCATTATTAAAGTTACATCAGTTTATATAAATGTGTTATTCATTAACAGAAATAAATTTAAAGTAGTTTAATATCATATTTTTTTCATTCTGATTAAAATCATGTGACAGGACTTACATGCCTAATTTTTATTTTTTTTCCTATAAAGTACTTTTAATTTTGTACGCTAAAAGAAAATAATCATATCATCTTGTTAGTATTGATGAAAAATCGGTCAATATATAAGTTGAACAAATCCAATAACCAACTTAAGGTAAAAAGAGCAAACATTTTTTTTTTCTGCAAATTTTTTATTCTGTCAACATAAGAGCTTTAATATTCTGCCATAATATGCCGTACAGTGGGCAATATGACCGATTTTGGTGGACAAAATTCTGAACTTGTCTATATTTAACCTTTGGGGTCCCATATTACAAAAAAAATATATATAAGAAAATTATAAAAACTAATTAATTTTTGACACGATTAGCGAGCGCACCGTGGTCAAACATCAAATTTGTTTGCTAAAATCCAAAACTCCTCTATATTTTACGTTTGAAGTCCCAGAATACGGGAAAAACAATACAATCTAATTATGACTCGGAGTTGCTAAAATCTGTTAATAGATGTATTTTATATGGTTTAGGAAATTCTTGAAATTATAGATCGTAAAATTTTTGATTCGTAGTGTTGTGTCTGAAAAAATGATGTATCACCCAAAACGCAAAAAATCGCTTGGGGATTATATAGTTTTTTGTTACTGAATAAGGGCGTACATTTACAAATTGCTAAATTAACTCAACAGGTGACATTGCAATGTATATTCAATAACGAGTTTGGAAATATGATGTCTTACCTGTCTTAGCAATGTCCATTGTTAAATAAAAGCAAAAATACTTTGCTCTAAATACACCTTAAACAGAATAAATGACCATCGAATAAAAATAATCCCATTGCCGGTTATTAGGCACTTGTGCGAACAGGAATGATGCATTCATTTGCTATTTATTTGTGAACACGGTATGGCGGGAAATATTAGTATTAATGGACTTGCCAACAAATAATAAAAAGGTGAAGCACTGGAAAATTCCAAACTTTTGACTTCATTTATGTCCACCTAAATTGGCGATTTAGCCTAATGTGTGCCAATGGAAAGCTAAAGATTTTAGAAATAATATTAGATTACCCATGAAATTCTAAAATTGAATGGAGAGTGATGAGACTAACTGATATTTGAAAATAATTATATAATAAATTATTCTAAAAAACACATGTTTCTGTCGAAACGTAATTTAATTTTACTTTCACTTACTATATATAGTAAGGGGAAGTATTGCGATCGTGAAAATTTTCGAATTTCAGTATTCAACGGAAATACACGTTTTAGGGTCCCCTGAGTCCAAATAACCAAGTCCCGCAAAAAGGTCTGTGTGTGTGTTTGTGTGTGTGTGTGTGTGTGTGTGTGGTAACTCCTGGGTGGAAACGGTAAGTCCTATTAAACTGAAATTTCATATTTAAGACAACTATACGCCCGAGACGTGACAACACTTTTTTCATCAAAATGAGCTTACCAGAAGAGGCACTTTATACAATGCATTTTGCACCTTTTTTCGTTTTTCTCGAAAACGGTTCTGAAGATTTTGATTAAACTCGCTATATCGATGTAAAATTTAATGGGCTTTAATATCATGTAGGTTTTATTTGGATAGAAATGGTCTGACAGGGCTTAAATGCCGATATTTTAAGATTCAATAGAAATAACTATAATATCTTGTTAACGCTGATGAAAAAAACAGGTATATTATTATTGTATATTATGACAAATTGTAATATATACGAATAAAAAGGGGAAAAACAGGTAAATATATAAATTGAATGAATTCGATACCCAACTAAAGGAGAAAACAGAAAAAATATTTTTTTAATTCAATTTTTCGTTTTTGAACATAAGAGCAGTAATATACATGTATGATATACCGTCGGAAAGCTAACGATTTTAGAAAAAATATCATCTCATACACAAGCTTTTAAAAGTTAATAGAGATTTTTTAATAAAACACATGTTTCTATATAAATTTTTGATTAATTCCTTAATAGTTTCACGTATTTTTATCTCTAACTGTATTTGAAAACTCTTTCATTGATTTTAAAAATCGAGGTAAGTGAAAGTCGTGTGTTGCCCGCACCAGATTTTTTTGTTTGACATTTTAACTTTTACTAACCTACACATTTCATCTCTTCAACTGTATTTCAAAATTTTTAAATTGATTTTAACAACTTAGGTAAGTGAAAATGGTGTGTTAAGCGCTCCAGATCTTTTAATATACTGTTGCCTACGAATAATAACCAAAACGTCTATCATATATTTCAAATTAGTTGAAATCCCAACCTCGTATTAAGAGTCGAAGCAATGTCTGAATACGCATTCTAATTGACTCATTCATTAGTCTACATTTATAGAACCAAGGCTCAACTCATAAAAATAGATCATTCGAAAATAGCGTGTTTGCATTGTCGAGTTTAAAATGAAACTAAAATCTATATGCCTACTTGTGAATCGAAACAGCAAAGAAGGTTCGTGAGTGTTTTTTATCAAAGGTAAGTCAGCATATTTCTTAGAATCAACAGAAAACGTTTTATTACTTATTGTATTCTGTATAAAATATATATAAAATGATAACGCGATTTTGTAACCACTCCTTCTAAGCCACAAGGCAGTGAACCTAGATTTAATAACCTGATATTCAATCCCATCGATATAACAAGTTTAATCAAAATCATCAGAGCCTATCTTGAGAAAATCGAAAAAAGGGGCAAAATGCAATGTATAAAGTGGCTCTTCTGAAAAGGCTTCTTCTTCTTTCTCTTCGACCCATTTGCCTTTCAGCGTGGGCGAGCTACCAGCCATTGGTACTAACTGTCTCTGTTCCTGGCAAGGTTTCTTATCTCGCCCAGAGTTTTACCTCTACGCATCCCTATTCGCTCCATGTGGTTGGTATAGGAGGTCCTTGGGCGTCCTCTAGGTCTTCGTCCTAAGGACCTTACCTCCATTGTTTTAATTGGGTTCCGGTGGTGGTCCATTCGACAGACATGCCCGTACCATTCCAATTGCTTCTTGTCTAGGACTTCCAGAACAGAGCATACATTAAGCTCTTCCCTGATCCTTTCATTCCGGACACAGTCTCTCCGTGTCTTCCCCACAATTCTTCTTAGAAACTTCATTTCCGAGGCAGTGATGCGACTTTGTAGCCTTTCATTCATAATCCAGCTCTCTGCTCCATAGAGAAGCACTGGTAGAAAGATGGACTTGAACAGGTGTAACTTCACGTTCCGTGCTACTTCTCTTTTTCCGATTACCGTGTTGCAGATATGGTAATAGACGGAATTAGCTTTGGAAATTCTGCTTGAGATTTCAGAATCCAATTTCCCAGATCTACTGATCACTGTGCCTAGATACGTGTAATCTGTCACCACCTCCATCAATTCTCCACCACAGGAGATCTGTACATCTTCTTGAGCTCTACCAACTTGAAGAACCTTGCTTTTTCTGGAATTGATAGTCATTCCCTTTCTCTTCAGTTCCTCATTCCACTCCGTCACTGCCTGCTGAAGCTGCTCTGGGGATTCCGCTATAAGGACTATATCGTCAGCAAACAAGAGGATCTGTATAACAAGATACAGGTGCCATTGGCCCATGTGCATTCTGGCTGTGCGTCTTTTGCGAATTGAGGCAATCTCATCTATGTATACAATAAACAAAAGGGGACTTAGCGAATCGCCCTGTTTTACTCCCTTTTCCATCCTAAACACTTTGGATTCTTGCCCATTTAAGCGCACTACACCCTTTGGCTCTTGGTATGTTGACTTTATAGCCCTCAGCAACTTTTGAGGAATGTTCTTTGCCCTCAAGGCTTCCCAAATTTCTTTTCTAGGTACCGAGTCGAACGCCGCCTTCAAGTCTAAGAACGCCAGATAGACGTTTCGGCCATGGTCCCAGGACTTCTCGATCACGCAGGGTGAAAATCTGATCCTGTGTTTGTCTGTTGGGTCTAAATGCACTCTGCTCTTCCTGCAGAATAGGCTCCACTATTGGCCTCAACCGACTCTCGAGAATAGAGGTGTACACTTTATAGATCACGGGAGACAGGCAAATACCTTCTGAAAAGGCGATTTTAATTAAACAGTTGCTGTAACGTCTCCGGTGCATAGTCGTCTTAAATATAACATTTCAGTTCCGTATTACATTTTGTTTAGGTGCTAGACTTAACACACACACGGACATAGACCTTTAGGAAGAAGACAAATTAAGAGTACGTAAAAATATTAATAGAAATAAACGTTTATTATCTTTTAATTCCTAATCCTTTAGAACGGCCTACGGCTGAAATGTTGAGGATGGAAAAATAAAAGGTTGTTGAGTAAAAATAACAATTATGTTTTAAAAAATAATAATGAATACAAAGCATTAGAGCCGACGGTTCTGTACTTGTTTAAACGTGGTGGATTTCTTTGAAGGATTAACAACGCCCCACGGTTTAACAAAATAAGGTTCTACGTAGTAGTGTTTGGAACAAGAGGAATGTCACTGAAGAATTTAAAAGGCTACAAGATAAAGAAATAAATTGCTCCCACCCTCTCTTGTATAAATGAAGTTGTAGTACCAAAGCGGTTCAAATAGGCTTGAAAATTTGTTAAGCTTAGGAAAGACAGAATTCCTAAAACGTTTATGCGCAGTACTGACGTGTATGCATTCATTAGATAGGCTAAAACGTAGGTGGGAGGATTGTATTTAATCGGATTACAGGAGTTTGGGTAGAGAATTTTGTTGTTTTTGGTTAACTCTGCATCTCTTTTACTTTTAGTTTAATATAATTAATTAAATATTTGATTTTACCACAATTAATCAGTTAAAATTGAATTTTATAATTTGTTTTGTGGACAAATAAATTATTATTCACTCAGAATGAACACGTGGAATGTTCAAGAAGACGTTTTGTTTTAGAGTAATGAAACAAATAAACAAATTTGAACCGGTTTTAAACGTTGGGCGTTTGAAACGTGAACATTTTTTATTTTTCTTTATAACAACTCCACAAGGTTAAATACTCTGTGTTATCCTAATATAAACATTCTATTGTTTTAGAATTTTCGATTTTTAAAAGAATTCAACACCTAGCAATTTATCTGTTAAGGTTACACTAATTAAAGGATCATAATATTAATTTACAGAATAATACAGCATTTTTGGATGGACAATCCATGTTAAAGAAATTAACATGTGACGTTTGAGTGCGGCTCGGTGAAAAAATTTCGCTCTCATCAGCGGAATCTAGCGCCTTTTTGGGTAACGAACCCTTATCGCCCTCTCTATTCAATCAGTGTATAATAATCATTGATCATGTTTACCGCGATCTCTGCGATCAAGACTTTGTAAGCCGTGAAAAGCAAGTGCTTTCGTGGTCAGAGTGGTCCAATGCTATAAAACTGAATATAAATTATGAACCCTGCGAGGAGTCTCCAGAGTTAGTGGACAGGCAAGAGAATTGGGTCCCTCTGTTGCAAATGAGTCTGAAACACCAGTCCATGTGTTGATAAAATGTCCCAACAATTGAGACGTTGATTTCCAAAAGGTACTATATCCATTCTAGGAAATTTTACAGGAGGCGCGAAAATTACTAAATATTATATTATTAAATTAACTAATTTGATTCTTTTACCATTTAAATCCAGAATTGTTTTTTTAATATATTAATAACATCATATTAAAGATATGAAATGAGATGTTTTGGTATAATTTGGAACGAAATTAAATCTGCAATTATTTCCTTTAGAAAATAATTAGATTTCTAAATTGCGTTTATAAGGGGTTTGGGTGTTCATTAAATAAAATCAAATAGGATATTTAGATAAAACTAATTTATGAGAATACAAATATGTAAAAAAATCAATTTTGTAAAAAATGTCCTTAAGTACTTTTTGGAAATCAACGCCTCAATTCATCTCCTGACAACGTGCCGGCACTGCAAGGTCGTGAACGAGTTAGCGAGGCTCCCCAGGAAAAAAAAAACTTCATCTGCTCGGACGAGGTCTACTGTCTTGGCAGGGACGGTTCTGTATGTGTTATATAAATAATGTATAATATAAAAAATCTGGTGCGGGCAACACACGACTTTCACTTACCTCCATTTTTAAAATCAATGAAAGAATTTTCAAAAATAGCTCGAGATAAAAATACGTGAAACTATTAAGGAATTAATTAAATTGAATTTATATAGAAACATGTGTTTTATTAAAAAATCTATTATATTATTATCTAAAATAATCAGTTAGTTTTATGTTCATTTCATCACTCTCTATTAGGTTTTATAAGCTTGTGTATAAGGGAATATTTTTTCTAAAATCTTTAGCTTTCCAACGGTATATAATACATGTATATTACTGCTCTTAGTTCAAAAACGAAAAATTGCATTAATAAAATATTTTTTTCTGTTTTCTCCCTTTAGTTGGGTATCGAATTTATTCAATTTATATATTTACCTGTTTTTCATCAGCGTTAACAAGATGATATAGATATTTCTATTGAATCTACAAAACTAAAGGTACTTCAGGGAAAGAAAATTTAAAATATCGACATTTAAGCCCTGTCAGACCATTTTAATCAGGATAAAACCTACATGATATTAAAACACATTAAATTTTACATCGATATAGCGAGTTTAATCAAAATCGTCGTTTAATCAATGCATAGTATAAAGTGCCTCTTCTGGTTAGCTCATTTTGATGAAAAAAGTTTTGTCACGTTTCGGGCGCATAGTTGTCTTAAATATGAAATTTCAGTTTCGTAGAACGTGCCGTTTCCGCCCGGAAGTTACCACACACACAGACCTTTTTGCGGGACTTGGTTTTTTGGACTCAGGGGAAAAAACCCCACATTCTATCCTCTTTTAATCTTACATAGCGATTAAGACTTTCTTAACTTTGAATATCAAACTATTTGAATATCTTAATTTTCATAAAGCTTGAATATCTACCCTTGAATAGAGATTGAATTAATTTTGACTAAAAAATTAACAAATATTTCCATTATTCAATAGTTACAGGATTGTACTTATCGTAAAATGGAAATATTAGAAAAAAAAAAGTCAGACGAATTTCGTAATTTTCGTACGTTTGTTCCGTAACAGAAATATTCACACCAAACACCAAATTAGAACTTATTAATACCAAATTAAATTCATTACTCGACAAACAGGGAAATAGTATATGAAACAATAATACAGAATACCTCACAATTATGCAAAAATAATAATGAAAATGTATTGAGGCTGTATATGAGTATATTGTTGTTGTAATATAGCTGTAAATTCAGAACAAAAAACCAAAAATAAAAAGGTACTAAAGTCAATCTATATAACTAAAAACATAATAAATACAGTAAATTACAAAACAGATTAAAAAAAAAAAAAAAATTCAAAATTATGCAGACATAATTAATAAATTGAATTTCTGATTTTAATTGATGAAATATATAAAAATATTAAAGATAAAAAATAATAATAATAATATATATATATATATATATATATATATATATATATATATATATATATATATATATATTTAATCTCTAACCTGGATAAAAATTTTGTTATGGATATTTGAAAAACATTGAATAGTACAAGAACGCAATTAGATGAAATGCTAATTTAGTCTGCTTGATAGTTGCAATTTTTGGCAGTAAAATGTTAAAAGAATTATTATGTGATGGTGAAGTAATAGATTATTTTAACAGATTGACAGGATATTTCGCATATAGGTTTATTTGTTTGTTTTGGTTTTAAGGCGTAAAACCCTAAGGTCATCAATGCCTAGACACTATATGCATATTCAACCTTAATAAGAAAGAACTATTAAGAAGGTAATGAGTGATTGAGAGAGAGAAAGAAAAAAAATAGTAATAAAAAAATAAACTAAAATAAATAAATAAACAATAAAAAAAAATAAAGAAAGAAAAAATATTTTTATGTAAACAATAGTTTAAAAAGCAAATACTAGTAATGCTAACTGACTAGGAATGGTCTTTATAATTTCGATAATAATGACTGCTCCTTAAGAAAATCAAAAACTAATTCAATGGTTTCCTCTCTATCACCCAGCACCGCTGAAATATTCGGGCTTAGTCCTATTTTATTCAGGTGTGATGAATAATAAGGGCATTCTTGAAAAATATGCCGAATGGTAAGGGTTCCATCACAGTGCTGGCATCGGGGCACCGGCTGCCTAGCAAAAAGATAAGAGTGCGTCAGTCGCGATTGTCCTATCCTTAGCCGGATCAACGCGACCTCCTCCCTCCGGCTGCTACGGCTAGATGTAGACCAGGGTTTCACTGTTTGTTTTATATGCTTCAGTTTGCTTACCTGGCTATCGTCCCACATTTTCTGCCATCGGTCATCTTCTTGCTTTCTGAGCGGTTCACTGAGTTCAGACGGGGTCAAGATGGCTGTTCCTCTCCCTGGCAGTGTGAGCGCCTCATATAGGGACTATATCCTTCGTATATAGGGACTATATATGAATAATAGTACATTATTATATAATATGGAAATATATGTCAGTAGAATTTTAATAAAGCTTTTATAAACAGATTGTAAATATTGTAGGTGATAAATGAGTTCTAAATTATTGATAATGTTTGTTATTGTTTGTATGGTTGCTTATAATATTTATTGAATTGTATTTTAGGTGATTTTTAATGATGAATGAGGAATAAAAAGTATCTCGAAACGTTACAGTGTTATAATCATAGTTTCTATATGTCATGGTAAATAAAATATAGAAATAAAAAGAAGAGATTGTTCCAAATAATATACTTATATATAATTTAGTTTTTCTTGCATTGTTAAACTGGCTGAATATCATATCATTTCACAGCTGGAAGTCTAGGAACTATAAAGAATCTTAAAGAACTTTCCTTTCTATCCATGCTGATGACACTTGTGTGTTATCAGTCAACAACGATCCTACAACTGCCTCTCAAACCTTTCAATCTCACATCAGAGACCTTGAGGGGTGGTTTTAGAATTGGAAAATTAAAATAAATTCCATTAAATAACCTTTACCCTTCGTCGTAAACTTATGACATCCTGCTCTACAGTATCCCTCAATCAACACTCCGCTTGTCCCGGTCGAACATATCCGATATCTAGGACTCTATCTTGAAAAAAGTCAAACATGTAATCTTCACACAAGGCTGAAAAGACAAGAAACTGTTTTTCGCTTGTTACTTCACACCTACAAGACCGACGCCCTAACTTTCTCTTAGACTATAAAAAGGCACATCAACATAACCATCATAAGCCCTATCCAGATTTAAGATGCTTTGAGGCTCTACTAAACCACGGATTCTTACCTTATGCAATCCTTAAAATCCACAATCCTTCATAAAATCCTAAACACTCCGTACTTTGTCACGAATGGGTTCATTCATAAAGACCTATATCTTCCACATATTGCTGGTATGGCTGGAACCAGATATGAATCCTTCTATGAAAAACTCCATTTACACTCTAACCAAATATTTTCAGTTCTTGCTGCCTCTTCCACTCGGGACTATTCCCCTAAGGGTCTAAACAGAAAATGGTCTCGAGACCTTCTGGTTTAGATTACATACTGGAGTGCTACCAACAGGCAGTTTCTCTAATTTTTTTTTCATGTATTTTGTAATAAAGCTTATTTTCTAGATGTGTTTTACAATACAGTTGTTAAATACCGAAAAATAAAATCCGTGTTTCTAGGCGAACTGTAGTGATAAGCCGTCCGCGGCTTTTTTCAGTAACTACTTACTTACAAATACTATAGCATCAAACGATGATCCTAACTTCTAGAAGTTGATATTGATTAGTTCCAATACGGGAGCAGATTAAATATGATTTAATTCAATAACTCATTTTTTTATTCTTTTTTACAACTGTACACAGTACAACAAGTAAATGAGCAATTTACAGAACTTTGGCTTGGAAAAGTCTTGAGAAGAATCTACCCAGTGGTAGCAATTAAGAGTTTATTTGGTAAGCAGGTCTCGAGGCCACCGTCTTTTCAAACGCCTCGGAGGATTATCGGGAATAGATGCCGATGAGAGGATACGGAAGAGCGGGTTTGTATGGGCGGGTAATATGGAATGAAAGGAGGAGTATCTTTTTTGGGCAATTTCTGCAACGAGTGGGATATTCAGGCCTCTATGGATGAGTTTGTTGGTAACAAAGTACGGAGCGTCTAGGATTTGTCGAAGGATTTTGGATCGCAAGGATTGGATGCGGAAGGAATTCGATGGTTTAGTGGAGCCCCATAACTCTATGCTCATTTTTTTAGATAGAGAAAAAAATTGTTAGTGATTTTTAATCAAGAAACCAATAGTTATAACAAAGTTAAAAAAAAAAAAATATCCCTAAATACGCCTATAAATCAGTTATTTTTTAATATAGAAAATAAATTGTTTTAGGATCAGGACACCGCAAAAAATAGAAAGAAATGTAAAAAAAAAATCTTGCCTGAATATACGCTTGTTTATTTATTTTATACAAAACCAAAAATAATCATTGAAAACTGTTTATACAAAAGCTATGGTGATTGACTTATTTATTGGTTTTCATATTGGTCAATTAATTGCCTTTAAGGAGTTAGCTCAATATAGTAATTTTCATATTGTCAATATTGCCTTTAAGGAGTTATGCTCTAATATAGTAATTTGGAAATAATGAACCATTGTGTTATCATTTATAGCGTTTTTTATTATAAAAAAGTAGCTGATGTGCTTAAAGCAACTTAAACAAGCTAGCTTTAGCTGCTTGATTTAAAAAAATGTTGTGTTGTAAAATATAGTGGTGATTTCAATAAAAACTTAAAATCCTTGTAAATATCATTATTCAGTTATTTTTAACAAGTAGTTTTTCTTAATTTGGTCAACATCAACAGTTGAAGGACGGCCCAAGGGCTTTGTGTCTTTCAAGTCGAAATTTCCAGTTCTGAACCAAGCCAACAACTTACGGACGCTGCTTTCCCTTAAGACATCGCCTCCATACACACCGCAATTCTGTTAACCGTCTGTGCAGCGGATTTCCCTTTTCGTAAATAAAAATTACATTAATTGAATGTATAATTGTTTTTTTTCTTCAATTTCCAGCAAAATGAGAACTAAAGATAAGGATTCTGGCGTTAAAACTGATGATCAAAAGCTTATCAACTTAACCTAACTACTCCTTTTTTACAATATGTAAACATTATTGACCAATTAAGCATGGTTTTATAAAGACAAAGAGGTTTAAATTGAGAAACACTAAAAATTTATTTTGCAACCCAATAACTTAATTGTTTATTTTACTAAGCGTAATGTAATAATGTAGCCAATTAACTTTTTTTTACTGAGAATTATACATTGAGGAGATGTTAATTCAGGGTGCAGTGATTAAATACGTTAATTAAGTAGAATTTAGTTTATTGTCCAAACGAGTCGGCCTAAATTTTAGGCCATCTTAGGGGCAATTAGATGGGAGAGATCACAACCCTAAATTAAATTAAATAATAAAGTTTTTAAATGCTTATTTTTCATTCTTTTAATATTTATATTTAAACTAGCTATAACCCACGGGTTTGCACGCGAATATTTTATTTTGTCTTAATTGATAATAAAATAATAACATCGTTTATCTTTTAAACATAACCGTTGTACATCATCATAAATCCTTTGCAACTTAGATGCGTATTTTCTTCAATTATGGGTGAAACAAAAAACGTGATTTTTTTAGGATACTGAAATGAGCTCTTTAATGTTTTGTTTTTTTAACATAAGATTAACCCTTTGAATTATTTTTAAAAACTAAAAATAATTGAACAGTATTATTATTTTTATTATAACTGGAAACTATGGAGGGAATGTATATTTTGTCCCATCCTCGTCACCAACTAATATGTATTTTATTATAACTGGAAACTATTGAGTGAATCTGTATTTTATAAATCAGAACGCATTGAAACTATTAACACATATTTATATTTGATTTAATAATCACATGCGTGAAGATATGGGAAGGTTACTGGGACCAGTGTTGCCACAGTTAAACAAATTTTGTTTTACGTTTTAGAAAAATATATTTTTCAACCATTTAGAATAGTAATAAAAACTATCCTATCATTTAAGTTGGACCAAATAACAGTTACTTACGAAGTTTGGTCAAAGTAGGTTCAGTAATTTCAGATTTTATCGCGAACAAACATTGTGACACGAGAATTTTATATATATAGATAGATTATCTCGGGGCTTTACGCCTCATCTTCAGAATTTTTAGCCATCAACTAATAACAATTTAATATATTAATTTCAACAGTCAGCAATAATACATATTACAATTAAATAAAACACAATCAAACTGTAATAAATTAAATTAGTATTTTATATAAATCACATCTTTTAATATTGTCAAATTCTTACTAATTTAATTATAATTGTGATATTTATTATTGTTGACTGTTTAAATTAATATAATATTGAATTGTTATTAGTTGATGACCCAAAATTCTGAAGATGAGGCGTATAAGTCCCGAAACGTAAATTGTTATAATGAGGAATGAATAAATGATGGTTAAAAGAAGAGACTGTTTCTAAATAATCTATTTAAATTGATATAATCTTCATAATTGGGTTAAACTTTTAATATTTAATTTTTTAAGGTTGGTTACTAGATTGTTGTGGTTCATCGTCCTGAATATGGCCTAAGCTTTAGGCCAAAACTTATGCACTATAAATTAAGTTTTATCTAACTACATCAATGAATAACTACATGTATCTAAATAAAGAATATATATTAAATTATCCTGTAAATTGTGTTATGTCCTTTCAGGTCAACTCTCCGTTCTGGTGGCGAGCGCCGGCTATTCCTGGTTCGAGCCAATCACGATCCGCCTTACCGAGGACCTCAACTTTACTTCCGGCGAAGTCTCCTGGATCCTGGCCATCATAGAAGTAGGAGCCATCCTTAGCCCGCTCATTTCTGGATATCTCACTGACAGGTGATAGGAAGCGAACTGTTATTTTATATGATTTTAGCGATATCCTGATTGAACTTCCAACTGGTTTATTCATTATCAGGAAAAGGTCTAGGCATGAGGATTACCTCGACCCCCTCGAGTGAGACTATCTCGTAGAGGGAAACGGATACACGTATCTCCGAATGACGATAAGTAAAGACTGCAGAAAATGGAAAAAGATCGTCCGGGAGGATAAACTGAAAATCTGGGGCGGGCAACACACGACTTTCACTTACCTCTACTGTTAAAATCAATTAAAATCTATTAAATATACTTCAATTCGAAAAAATATTTGAAGTTGATTTTAATAAAACGTATATTCATTTTCGTTGGAAACATATGATTTAGATTAAACAATATAACTATATATTTTTTTTTTTTTTTTCACTTAATATTTTATTTACACCTGTAAAAAATATTACAATCAGCAAATGTGCTAAAATCTAAGTAAACATGGCGTGGTTAGGCATGAGGGAGACAGCACCCAGTGGTGCATCCTCCTGACATTAAGCAGAACTATATTTTTAGGTCAGGAGATCCCTCATCCAACTCCTTTTCAGCCTACGCCGAGTTATGGATGGTATGTCGGTTGTAGCCATGTTTTGCACAAGTTTGTTTATGTGTCCATTTAGTTTGTCGTGAAATCGTTTGTAAGTCGATCGAATGTGGTTTGTTGTAGTAGGAATACGTAAGTCATTATGAAGGGTGTCGTTGGAAACATATGGTGGTGAGTTCGTTGCCAGTCTTAAAAATTGCGATTGAAATGTTTGTATTTTTCGTATGTGTGTCTTTTTAGCAGGTCCGTATATTTGGCAAGCGTAAGTCCATATTGGTTTTAATAAATAAGTGTATACGTTAAGTTTCTGTCTGATAGGTAATTTAGAATGTCTATGAAGTATCGAATACAATAGTCTCAGTCGAAAATTTAGAGTTTTACGTTTAGTCTTGACGTGTGGGCCCCATGTCAACCTTTTGTCAAAAATAAGTCCTAAGTACGTTACTGTGTTTGATTGTGGTATCTGGTGATTGTCTATGTAAACTGGAGGGCAGGTTCCATGTCTAAGTGTAAATGTAAATGTAGTGATTTGTCGTGGTTAATCTTTAATTTCCATTTCCTACACCAGTTTTGCACATTGTCTAAGTGATGTTGTAGTGTACTGGCCTGTGTAGGGTCTGTGTTTTTAGTAATAATTGCAGTGTCGTCGGCATAAGTCGCAGTTAGGATGTTTTCGTTTGTCGGTAAGTCATATGTGTATATTAAGTACAGAAGTGGGGCCAGGATAGAACCTTGGGGAACTCCTGCAGAGACTGGCTTGACTGATGAGGTCTCGGAACCCTGTCGGACAGAAAAGTAGCGGTCATAGAGAAAAGATTGTAAAACTAGATAATAAGTGCTTGGAAGTATGGGTTTTAGTTTAAAAAGAAGACCCTGGTGCCACACCCTATCAAAAGCTTGAGTAACATCCAAAAATGCCCCAGAAGCGTATTGTTTTAGTTCAAGTGCAGTGGAAATAAAGTCCGTTACTCTGTGTAGCTGTTGTGTTGTGGAGTGAAAAGAGCGAAATCCGAATTGATGGTCTGGTAATATGTTGTGGTCAGTCAGTATGTTAATAATTCGTCCGTACAATAATTTTTCAAATATTTTTGAGCATACTGGAAGAAGGCTAATTGGTCTGTAGGAATCAGGTCTGTATTTGTCTTTGTTAGGTTTGTGTATCATTGAAATCGTAGAATATTTCCATTGAATGGGGAATTTGGTCGTCCTGAGTATAGCATTGTATAATGTAGTAAGAAATACTAAAGCTTTTCTGGGATTTTTTGAAGCACCTCAGCAGTGATAAGGTCGTAACCAGGAGTCTTTCTTTTCGGCATTTTCATAATCTGTCTAGATACCTCGGAAGGAATAAAGGATTTTGGTGGAAGAGACATGGGAAGAGGAGAGTCCAAGAATTTCTGTACATAACTTTCGTGTTGTATGTCGGTTAAGTCTGTGTGAGGTTGAAAAACACTTGAAAGATAGTCAACGAAGATTTCAGATTTGTCTTTATCCGACACGGTCCAAGAACCATCATCGTTTCTCAATGGGGCAGAAACTTCTCGATGTTTCAGAATTCGTTTTGTATGTCGCCAAAGGCTGTTGTCGTCGGTTGTCAGGTTTTCCAGATATTTGTCAAAGTTAGTTTGTTTGAATTTTCGTATTTCTGTTTTAAGTTCATTGTTAAGTTTGTTGAAGATTCGTCTGTCTGAAGGAAGTCTGTTAGTTTGCCATTGTTTCCGTGATCGTCTCTTGGCTCGGATTAGGTCCCTGATATATTGAGGGTAGGATGGCGAAGTTATTCCTGGCCTTCTTTTTTTTTGTTGTGAGGACCATGCAGCTTCTTGAACGGTTGAAGTGAAGAGTTCAACTGCATCTTCTAAGTCTTTTTCAGTTTTTAGTGCTTTAGGGACAGTGAGCTGGGCATTAATATGCTTATTGAATAGATCCCAATCCACGATTCCGTAGGTAAGCGACTGTCTTCTTTCCGCAAAGAATTTCTCCACCCCAACATCAGGTTCACCGGTAAATGATCTGAGCCAAGGTCTGTTTCAGTTGTAACTGTAATCGGTAGAGTCGTTAAATCTTTAGCTACAAATATGTCAAGTACGTCAGGTTTTTTGTGACAAGAATTTGGTAAGTAAGTCGGTTTGTCAGGTGAAAATACGTTCAATGATAAGTGGTCAATAGCAGATTTGAGTTTTCTGCCCCTTGGTGTACACAAACGAGAACCCCAAGCTTTGTGTTTTGCATTGAAGTCACCTCCTGCCAGGAATGTTCTACCAAAGGAGTTAAATAGTTCAATAAACATTTGGTCGGTAATGATGTATTTAGGAGGGCAGTAAATAGAAGCTAGTGTTATGTTTTTGTATTTAGTCTGTAACTGTATTCCTGTTATTTGTATCTGAGCCGTTGAGTCTACGTGTATAGGGTAATGTTTTAGGGTCGATTTTATTAATATAGCTGTCCCTCCGTGTGCAGTATTGTCGGGATGGTCTGTTCTGTATAAATGATAATTAGGTATAGAAAGTTTGTTGCGTGATGTGAGATGAGTTTCTGTCAAAAGTACAATGTCGATACGTTTTTGATGAAGATAAATTTCCAGTTCAGTCTTATGTCGAAGTAGTCCGTTAGTATTCCAAAGGAGGATTGACAGGGAGCCAACAGTTAAAGAACTAATGTCCATAAGTTACTGCTAATGCTTGTGTTAATTGTGTTATTTGGCTAATTAGGCTGTAAAGGGGCTGAATGAGGGCATTTAAATTATTTAGTATGTTAGATTGTAAATAAGGCTCAGAGCCAGCTGGTGGTACCAACTGACTACTGTCTTCCCTCATACCTGATCTTAGATGCGGCTGAGGCTGAGCTTCCACGTTGGGCCGAGGGCAGTTTGGGCGTTCCATTCTGGGGTTTACACCGACAGGTTCCAGAGGCTGATGTTGAAGAACGTTCGGCAGGGCTGGAAAATGTCCTAGATCCGGAGGAGGTGGGGCAGCTACCGGTGTAGGGCGGTAACTCTGGGTCCTCTGAGCTCGCAGGTTCTTGAGGGCCTGGCATCCTCTGTAATTGGCGGGGTGTGCCCCTCCGCAGTTAGCGCATTTGGCCAGCGTCTCCCTAGTTTTGATGCATGCAGCGCTTTCATGGGCCTCTCCGCATCGTACGCAGCGTGGTTGGTGATTACAGTACGTTTTTGTATGGGCAAATCCCTGGCATCTAAAGCACTGAGGTATTTCCCTCTTTTTTCGAATTTCTTCTACTTTTATCCTTGTATAATAAATGTAGTTTAATTCAAATATTTTTTCATTTAATGTATTTTTAGAAATGTCGACAAAGAACATTTGTAGTGGCAGTTTGGTTCTGGCTGAGATAGCATTCGTAATGTTTACAGCTTCATAGCCCTTAGCTTTCAGTTCTTCACTTATTATTGATGTTGGTGTGGATGGGTGAAGCCCTTTAATAACTACTCTTGCGTTTTTGTCTTCCGACAGTTGATACGTATGGTAGTCGGCATTTACCTTTTTTAAGCAGCGAACAGCTGTTCTGTAGGAGTCTGGGGTAGCTGGGTATACAATTAAATTTCTGGCTGTTGATTTGATACTAAAGTAACTAGAACCTATTTCTTTTTTTAAAAACGCAATCAATGCTTCGATATTCTGTATTCCTTTTAGGAATATAGGTGGTGGCTTAAGTTTGTTATTGTCTATTGAGTTTGATTGTTTCTCGGATTCTCCTGCAGTCATATTTAAAAGAGGGTCAAATCTGTTGCTGGTTTCTATTGTATTTGATTTCTTTATGTATAGCCTAGGATCTGCTGACGATGATGGTCTTTTTCGTCCTGTAATCACCTCCCACTCGTTATTTTCTTCTGGCATAGTTGAAGAGCCTGCCTCTTGTAGGTCCATATTGGTTACATTTTCAGACGCCATTGCTCTCTTTGCTTCTATTTACTTACCAGATCGCACGAAAAACAATGTTTTGAAACAATATTTACACAGACACACAATGTTTTTAAAGTTTTAAACTTATTAAATTAGATAAATTAATGGTTAAAAAAAACTAACCTTGCACACTTCACATTTTTTCCACTTTGTTAGTTGTTACTCACTTATATATCCTTAAACTTACTATAACTTTTTAAACTAGACTAATAACTTGTCCGTTTGAGCTAGTAGTCACTCTTAAATACAGTTTATAAACATGAATAAATCACATTTATAATAGAGAGAATGAGAGCACATGCTTTTCACTACACGGTCACCATGGCGATCTATAACTATATTAAATTGTTAATTTTATTCCCCATTTGTCACTTTGTATTACCTTTTACAACTTTGTGTATCGGATAATATTTTTCTAAAATCTTCCTCTTTCCAACGGTATATTAAACGTCTATATTACTGTTCTTATTAAGAAAAAAAAAAAAAAAAAAAGAAAAATTAAGTTAAGAAATAATTTTGCTCTTTTATCCTTTAGTTAGTCATCAAATTCATCCAACTTGTACATTTAGCCCCGTCCTGTCTGAATGTATTTAAGTAGTATAGTTAAAGCCCTGTCAGACTATTTCAATCAGAATGACACCTACATGATATTAAAGCCCATTAAATTTTACATCCATATAGCGAGTTTAATCAAAAACGTTTGAGCCGTTTTTGAGAAAATCATAAAAAGGTGCAAAATGCATGGTATAAAGTGCCTGTTTCTGGATAGCCGATTTTGATAAAAAATTGCTGTAACATCTCGGGCGTACATTTGTCTTAAATGTGAAATTTCAGTTTCTATGACTTATCGTTTTAGCGCTAGACTTACCGCACACACACGGACACACAGACACAAAGAACACAGACCTTTTTTCGGGACTTAGTCATTTGGACTCCGGCTCTACTTTTTCTCAGAGATAACTTCCCTTACCTGAAGAGCAAGAAGAATAATGCTTTATTTGATGGACTTTTTACGCGGTTTACAAGTGAACCAGACCCAGAGTTTTGTTTTACTTTCTTTGGAAGGTGAGCAGAAAAGATGCCTAAAAATCTTGATACGTTTTTGAACTAGATGATAGATTTTTTATCGCGCTGGCTTATTTCAACTCAACGTTTCCATTATTTTATAATTTGATATAGTGATGGTGTTTTTGAAGGTTCTGAATCAGGCTTTTGAACTGGATATTGCATTGAGCTAATATAGACTGCGTGTACAGGTATTCATTAATTTTAAATTTACTTGATATAATTGCAAAAGTAAAGAAGGTATGGTGACTCACTCTACCGCGAACCTCCGAATCGCTTTCTATGAAATTTAGTGAGAAAAAAAATAGCCTTTATGACGTTCAGATATTTCGCACGTCCAATACTTTCAGTGGAATGTTCTTCCTACAACAGGGAGTCCTAAAATCTGATAATGTCCAACACCATGACCTTCCAAGGCACACCCAGACTCTTTCATGCGAGGCTTTATACCACCTAAGCCTAAGTATCTTCTTTCACGGTCTTTGGCAAAAAGCTCTGCGAATTTATATTTGTATTGAACTCAATAGGATTATCTTTATATATATTTATTTTACTTTTTCAGTTGTATATAAGGCGAAAGTAGAATCTTTGAGCCCTTCTTTATTTCAATAGTGACATTGGTACTATTGTTTAATACACACATGTAATACTAATACAGTGTTTATTTAAAATTATAACTCTTTGCTGATAGATTGTGTTTTTGCAGGCTAGGACGAAAGTGGGTGATCATGAGCATCAGTCCAGTCTGCCTCGCAGGTTGGATTCTTGTACTCTTCTCCAAGTCCTTGCTCTCCTCTGGCAACTGTTCGAATCCTCCACGGGCTGGCCGTCGGGGTAGTCTACACGGTCACGCCGATCTACACCGCCGAGATCTCAGAACCGCAGCTGCGAGGAAGGCTCTCTGGCGTCTTCCAGATAACTTGGTACCTAGGCATCTTGTACTCCTTCAGCTTGGGCCCTTACCTCGACTACGACTCGTTCTCCTACGCCTGCATTCCTCTTCCGATCATATTCACCATAATATGGGTCTTCGCGCCTGAGACTCCGTACTATCTATTGATGAAGAATCGTGATGAAGAGGCTAGAGAGGCGCTTAAGTATTTCAGGGACGGAGACGTGGAAGAAGAACTGCAGGAAATGAAGAAAGCGGTTATAGAAGAAATGTCGACTGAAAGCTCCTGGAGAACACTCTTCTGTGATAAAGTAGAGAGGAAGGCGTTCATTATCGTGCAGATCGTCGCTACTGCTAAATTTCCTGACTGGTACAACAGTCATTCTTAACTATGCTTTGGACACTTTCTCTAGGAGCGACTCCTTCGTCTCCGCTGAAGTAATGACCATCTTACTCGCCGTTCTCCTTTCGCTGATCAGTGTCGCAGCAGCCTTCTTGTCAGACTCGATCGGCCGGAAACCTCTCCTCCTGATTTCTTGCTTCGGCTGCTTCGTGGCTCACTTCCTTTCCGGTGGTTATTACTACATCCACGAGATGACTACCATTGACGGTTCCAACTACGTCTGGGGTCTTTACGTCGGATTGGCGTTGTACTGCTTGTTCTCTGACATTGGGGTGGGTCCACTCCTCCAAACTCTGCAGTCAGAGATGTTCGGATCAGCAACCAGGGGCATTGCGGCGGGTATCACTCATGGCTTCGTAGGTGTCTTGTCGATCGTAGTGTTGAAACTTTATACTCCAATAAACGAATATTATGGTGTGTATCTCAACTTTTGGTTCTATAGCGTGGTCGGTCTCGTTTGTGGCGTTCTTCTTTGGATTCTCATGTACGAAACAGCTGGGAAAACGATCGGTCAAATGGAAGATAAATCAAAAAAACATAGCAATTGCTTGAAAGAAACCCTATGCCCACGAAAAAAAAAAGTCACAAAAGATTCTTGCGACTTTATGATAGTATTAAACGACCTGCCAAATTACCAAAAATAAAATATGACACTGTATATAAATGAAATATACTGTAGTATTGTCAACGACCGACTTTAAAGCGTTTAATTATATCGTATTTGCAGACTAAATTTGATCCTTCAGATTTCCCATCCATTTTTGTAGTACCATCTCATTAGGCTAACTTGGAGTTTGTGATGAATGAGGTACTACAGTCCAGGAGCTAGAAGCATGGTTGACTAACTCATCGAACGTACATAGATGAAACTAAATTGTCATGTCCCAAAAATAGCGAAAGTACATTTCTTGCGTATTAAAAACCCTCACTAATGAAAGCCAGATGAGCAAAGTCCAGCGAGCCTACAATTTTCTACTACCAATTAGTTCGAATTAAAAAGCTTTTTTTTTACGAGTTAATATTTCAAGAAATAGGAGTCCTCAATGAGCCTTGGTAAACTGTTTTGATCTCATTTTTCTTCTTGTGTACAGTTTGCTACTGTTAATTTAATCTTTTATTATAGCCCTAAATATTTTTATTTAGATTTTTATATATTCTATTACTCATAGCAGAAGAAATAACAAAATCCTAGATATTTTACATTAAAACACAATTAAAATATGGTATAAATTGACAAAATTGAATAATCTTACAATTGAATTGTGTAATATAATTATTATTGACTCGATCTAGTCTTATTTTAAGAAAATTTGCACTGAAATATTACACCACGGGCTACCTTAACGTGCGAGCTGCCAGCCTTCAAGTGGTTTCGTTGTACGTTTACTGTTCTGGCAGTCATTAATAAGGGTTTCTAATTCGCAAGAAAACTACATTTCATCATTTTTGAGAAATAATAGATTATTTAAAACAAAAACCAATCGTTGTTGGATGGGCTAGAATATCGGATAGAATTAACCACTTCATCAATTAATTAGCTGGTTAGTAAGAGTTTCAGAACCACAAGCAATGTGTTTTTTAAAGAAGTATGGAAGAAACAAATTTTTCAAAATATTTCTAGATTTATGAGGTAGTGAACCATGCATCTGGCTCCTGGACTATTATGAATTGGATGAGCAATTTGAGCTGATAAACTGAAGAGCTGTTCTTCGAAAAACTGCAACTGGATGTACATATATGTATATTTATACAAGATAAATGTTCTATTTTTGTAGTTAATCAGGATTTGTACGTTTATAATTTTGTTCACATTAAAAAATCATGTACAAAATGTAAACATCTATCTATATTGTATATTATCGAATCCATCTGTTGATTTGTTATATTTTAATTTTTTTTTTTTTTTTCGTTTAATCCTATCTCGCTTTGTATGCTGTAGGAGGTGTTTCTGAAGTGAGAGGGTAAAGCCGGGGGATCAACGCCAGAGTCCAAAAAAGCTTTAATCTTCCTTTTTCTTTCCTTCCTAAGAACACCATTATTATTATTTTCATATTCTTAACTTTGGTTAAGAGCTCGCTGGATTATTTGTGTTCTATTAAATATATTATATTATAACTACTAAATATTTTTGTATTTTATAATACAATTATTTATATGTATTTTATAATATTTATTATTACTATATTTATAAGGTTTGTAAAAATAATTATATTCTTACAATATTTATAAGTTTTATAAACTTTTTATTGTCTTTCATAATAATTATTATTTAGCTCAATAAATATTCCAGAATAAACGTTTTTTATTTATTTATATTAACCAGTCCAAAGTTATTGAAAGTAAAGAAAAATTATTAAATTGAAGAAAGTTAATAGTTATTCTTTATTATTATATTCGGTTTTAATAAATTATAATTCAGGCAAGGGTTATATATATTCCATGCCATTTAATGATGCAAAATTAATACAAAAAAGCCGAGCAGAATTATTGAATTTAAATTACAAACCATTTAGAACTGATATATGTCAAGTATGCCCTCTTTGTAATTTAAAAGAAGTTAAAAATGTTAAGCATCTAATTGCCATCTGCCCTATAGTAAGACCATATAGAATCAGCATTAACAGATAGTGAAGTCGTTAATATTTTAAACGGCTCTAACTGGACTGTCCTAGTAAAGTGTTTAAGAGAAGACGTTATACAGCTTTTTTAGTTCAAGAATTTAATTATAATTAAGAAGGGAAAAAAAAGGAAAGAAAGACATTTTTTGAAGAATTTTACTTTCGATATTTAAATAAGTAATTCTTTTTGTTTATTAATATTTACGTTTATCATTGCTATTTTCTTTACTGATCCGTTTATTAGTTTGATATGTGGTGTTATGATTCCTTTTTGATTATTTACTTATTTAAGTGTAATATTACTATTATTTCTTTATTTGTATATTTTAATTTATAATATTTGCAACTCTGTTGACGGAGTATTCTAAAGCAAGAATGTTTTTTATTTTGTATTTATAGAAAAAAAAAATATTGTGGATGTAATTAGTTGACCGTTGAGAATTACTGGAAGGAATTAGTCCGGGTGGCGGTCATTAAATGAAACAACTAAATAGTTTCAACTATTTTATTGTTTGCCAACGTTTCGACCCCCTTTGTGGGTCATCATCAGGGCTAAAAAGATACAAAAGAATATAATTTTAATGACATTACATACAATATTATATAACCTATTTAGCTAGAGAACGTCAGTATTAAAAAATAACAGAACTGTATATGTAAAAAAAAAAAACTTAATTAAAATATAATGACCATATTACAATAATGACAGTGTTATACAGAAAAAATAAAAATGTTCACTAAACAAAATTTACACAGGTATCAATAATTTACATGAAATATGAAACATAAAAATATGAAGTAGAGTGGAGATACTTACCGCATGGTGGGAGAATGGAAACTAGGAACTGTTTGGTAGATGGGGGGTAGGTAGGATGGAAAATACGTAGGAAAAGGTAGAATGGAAAATACGTACTGATTTATGGACAGGGCCTGACAACAATGACTAAAATTCTTAATACTACCATACAAACAATCGATGAAATTTAACTTATGATTATAATAATGATACAGGATAAAAAATTCCAATTTAATTCTTGAAATATCACCTATATAATAGTAAGAACAGTTCTTATTCTTATTCTTATTTTTATTTTTTCTGTATAACACTGTCATTATTGTAATATGGTCATTATATTTTAATTAAGTTTTTTTTTTTACATATACAGTTCTTCTGTTATTTTTTAATACCGACGTTCTCTAGCTAAATAGGTTATATAATATTGTATGTAATGTCATTGAAATTATATTCTTTTGTATCTTTTTAGCCCTGATGATGACCCACAAAGGGGGTCGAAACGTTGGCAAACAATTAAATAGTTGAAACTATTTAGATGTTTCATTTAATGACCGCCACCCGGACTAATTCCTTCCAGAAAAAAAAATATTATATTGATAAACATTTTTATCATTATATATATATATTATTATTATTATATTATTTTTTTAATATGGAATCTAAGAATAGTGAGCTGAAATTCATTCAGATAATATTTATGTAAAATCTGGTTTCATAAAACCAAAAACCCTATAACAATACCATCATGTGTTTAATACATAGTGGGAATCCTTATTTACAATCCAAAGCACAGCCTTTAAGATTTTACTTTTTTTTTTCGTTGTTTTTTTTTGTATCACCTTTTGACCAAAAATCATAATTTTTTTTTACAATATTTTCAGATTATTATTTGACATTTGACAGTCTCTTGATGTTAGAGTTCTTTTGTAGAATTCTATTTATCTCACCGTTTTAAATAAAAATAAAATTTAGTTAGAGTTCCATAATGGTAATTATGTAGGCACCAAATTTTAGTGCTATCGATTTTCGGCTACTTCAACACTTACAAGACTTACTTGCTGCTGGGAACTTTCCATCCCATGCCTACCATGTCTGCTGCTGAAGTTTTATTGGGTTTCATTTTTGAGTCGGGTGTTTGTAAAATTATGTTTAGTTAGACAATAATGTTCACATAACCTAAAAAAAAAATATCGTAAGTGAGAATGGCTGACTGAGTGTATATGTATGTATATATTGGAGAAGTTAGTTGAGGTGCAGTCAAATGAACACACAATTAAGTATAAACTTATGTATAAACAGTGAGTGGTTCCAAACGCACTTTTTCGGGACAAAAGTCTACACCAATCGTTCTATTTAAGATATAACATTCATTTTAATATCAATTTGTTCCTTATTAAATTCACATTCAATGGTATGATTGGGATATTTTTAGCTCATTTTTATATTAAGAAAATATATAGGTTTTGTCGATAATTTCAGAGAAATGGCTCTTTATCTAATTATTCTTATATAAATCTTTATATATCTATATTTCCTGCATTTAACTTTGTTTAGGAACATTAACTTCAAGAAAATTTTGGATTTCATATAACGACTTGGTGATTTTTTTAAAAATTTCAAAAAATGTTGAAAAAATTGAAATTATTTAAATATATAAATATAAATAAAATCTTAATATATGCCCAACATAACGACGTGCAAATTGTTTTAAAAATTTAGTTATGTTTCTAATTTTTATGGACAAAATTTGAAAACCGTAAATTGATTTCCACGCTTTTGGTAAACTAGAACGCATTGTTGACTATTGAAATTTCTTTAATGCATAGACCAGAAAAAATTGGCATATAACATTATTTTTATGTATGACCTAATTTTTCCAAATGATAAACCATAGTTAAGTACTGCCCCGAAGCGAGATACAATCATAACTGTGTTTTTGTAGTGTATTTTTGTTATTTATTTCCCTTAAATTAAATATATAAAATTTACCTATTGTAATATATACAATTTAAATGATAAATTAGCTTTTCAGATTAGATAAAATCTATATAAATAATAAATAACAAAAGTTTTGCTCCGAAACGCAAAACAATGTTGCATAGTGGAACTGGCATTGAACACCAGGGATGCAGAGGTGTCTACAAGACATTTCTGTATCCCTGTCATTACCCACCAATTTCATTTCTCAACTTTTATTTATTTTTTTATATATTTGCAATAGGTAAATTTTATATATTTGATTTAAGGGAAATAAATAACAAAAATATCCTACAAAACATATTTATATTTGTATCTCGCTTCGGGGCAGTACTTCATTATAGTTTATCATTTGGAAAAAATAGGTCAAACATAACAATAATTTTATGTGCCAATTTTTTTCTTGTGTATACAATAAAGAAATTTAAATAGTCAACAATGCGTTCTAATTTACCCAAATGCGTGGAAATCAATTTACGGTTTTCAAATTTTGTCCGTAATTTATACAATTTAAATGATAAACTAGCTTTTCAGACTAGATAAAATCTATATAAATAATAAATAACAAAAGTTTTGCTCCGAAACGCAAAACAATGTCGCATAGTGGAACTGGCATTCAGCACCAGGGATGCAGAGGTGTCTATAAGACATTTCTGTATCCCTGTCATTACCCACCAATTTCATTTCTCAACTTTTATTTATTTTTTTATATATTTGCAATAGGTAAATTTTATATATTTGATTTAAGGGAAATAAATAACAAAAATATCCTACAAAACATATTTATGTTTGTATCTCGCTTCGGGGCAGTACTTTATTATAGTTTATCATTTGGAAAAATTACGTCATACATCAAAATAATTTTATATGTCAATTTTTTTCTGAATCTATACATTAAAGAAATTTCAATATTCAACAATGCGTTCTACTTTACCAAAAGCGTGGAAATCAATTTATGGTTTTCAAATTTTGTCCGTAAAAATCAGAAACAAAACTAACATTTTTAAAACAATTTGCACATCGTTATGTTGGGCGTATATTAAGATATTTTAATTTTTTCAACATTTTTTGAAATTTCTTAAAAAATCACCAAGTCGTTATATGAAATCCAAAATTTTCTTAAAGTTAATGTTACTAAACAAAGTTAAATGCAGGAAATATTCATATATAAAGACTTATATCAGAATAATTAGATAAAGAGACATTTAAATGAATCAATTTACGGTTTTCAAATTTTGTCCGTACAAATTATAAACAAAACAAATTTTTAAAACAATTTGCGCGTCGTTATGTTGGGCATATATTAAGATATTTTAAATAATTTTAATTTTTTCAATATTTTTTTTAAATTTCTTAAAAAATCACCAAGTCGTTATATGAAATCCAAAATTTTCTTAAGGTTAATGTTCCTAATCAAAGTTAAATGCAGGAAATATAGATATATAAAGACTTATATCAGAATAATTAGATAAAGAGACATTTCTCTGAAATTATCGACAAAACCTATATATTTTTATGATATAAAAATAAGCTGAAAATATGCCAATCCCAACATTGAAAGTGAATTAAAAAAGGAACAAAATGATGTTAAAATGGCTGATATATCTTAAATAGGACGGTTGGTGCAGACTTTTGTCCCGAAAAAGTGCGTTTGGAACCACTGTACGACGTTTCGGCCTAAATTATAGGCCTTGTTCTGTGCGATTAAAGGAGTAAGTAGCTATGTAAAATATATATAATTTAAAGTGATTTCATGCACCAGTTTCTACCGAGATTAGTTATCTTTAATTAGTATTCTGCTTAGTAAAAATGGAACAGTAAAAATGGAACAGTAAAAATGGAACAGTAAAAATGGAACAGTAAAAATGGAACAGTAAAAAATCAATTTAATGATTTTTTATTGAAGTACAAAGCAAAATCCGCTACAGAAAGTTAACAAAATTTACAATATGTATGTCGATGATGCCTCAGGACAAAGAATCGTTCGTAAGTTGTTCGCTTGGTTCAGAACCGGAAACTTTAAAGACACAAAGCGCTTGGGTCGCCCTTCAACTGTTGATGATCAAATTTAAGCATTGGTCACAGAAAACCGTCACTCCACGACATAGGATACCGCAGAAACCCTCAACGCAATTTTCATATCAGTAAAGAACCGACGGAAGAATTGTAAATTTTTAAATTATAACCTTTAAATTTTTAGATATCAGCCATTGAAGAATGGTGTCAAAACTTGAAAATGAAAATAAATCCTAACAAATCCCATCAAATCACCTTCACTCTACGTCGTAAACCTTTGACTTCCTGCCCCACCGTATCCTTTAACAATATCCTACTTACTCCTGTTGAACAGATTCGGTACTTAGGACTCCACCTCGACAAACGCCTAACATTCAATCCTCATACTAGACTGAAACGACAGGAAACTGCTCGTAGATACTGATTACTACAACACTAACTCGAAAAACGCTCAAAACTTCCTACTTACTACAAAAAACTCATTTATATAACAATTATCGGGCCTATTTGGACCTATGGCATTGAGCTATGGGGGTCTACTAAACCATCGAATTCCTCTCGCATCCAATCCTTGCTATCCAAAATCCTTAGTAAAATCCTGAATCCTTATTTTGTTACTAATAAAATCATCCATAAAGTCCTAAATATCCAATTTGTTGAAGACTTGGCCCGTTACAGATATACCTCTTTTCATTCCAAACTCTCTGCCCACACAAACCCGCATATCCGTGACCTCTTCCCCATATCTATTCCCGACAACCCACCGAGGCGCCTTAAAAGAAGATGGCCAAGAGACCTCCTAACATAAATTAGACATTGGAGTGCTACCAATGGTTAGTTTCTTCTCAGGACTATCAAGTGTTCTAATCATATATAAAGCCTATTTACTTGTTGTATTTATTTAATACAGTTTTAAATTTCTTTAAATAAATAAATAAAAATTTTTTTTAGATATAAGCCACGAGCTAAGTAATTTCTTAACTAAATAATAACACGCATTTTTTTTTTTTTCTCTCTTTAAATCTATATTCACGCCTGTCAGAATGTATCTGACAATCAGCAAATGTGCTGTATAAATTGAGATCAGGCATGGTAGGCATGAAGAAGGAAAATGCCTAGCAGCACCCCTTCCATGGCTTTATTTTATCCGAGGAGGTCCCTCATCCAGCCTCTCTTTAGCCTTCTTCTGACTGGCATTTCAGCTATTGACATGTCGTTAATCAGTCTATTGTCGTGTCCGTTAAGTTTACTGTGAAAACGAGTATAGAGTGTTCGTATATGTTGGTCAACTGTTGGTTGTTGTAAGTCCGTATGTAGGGTTCTGTTGTTTACGTACCAAGGAGCTGTCGTTATCAGTCTTAAAATTTTGAATTGAAATGTTTGCAGTTTTTGTATGTGAGTCTTTTTTGCTGAACCAAAAATCTGTGAAGCGTAAGTCCATATTGGCTTAAGAAGGTATGTGTATGTATTCAGTTTCTGTCTAATTTTTAATTTTGAAGATTTAGATAAAAGTGAGTATAGTACTTTCAGTCGGTGGTTAAGAGTCTGTCTTTTCATCTTGACATATGGGCCCCAAGTCATCCTTCGATCGAGTGTCAGTCCTAGGTAATGTATAGAGTTGGTCTGAGGAATTTGGTTGTTGTCGATAAAAATTGGTGGGCAAGTGTTTTGTCGTAGTGTGAACGTTACGTGTTTTGACTTGTCGTGATTTAAGCGAATTTTCCATAGCTTGTACCAATTTTGTAGTATCATCAAGTGATTTTGTAGAGTCAGTGAGGCGAGTACAGGATCGTCGTTTGAAGTTAAAATTGCAGTATCGTCCGCGTAAGTAGCAATCAATGTGGTGGGGTGAGTTGGTATGTCACTTGTGTATACAATGTATAGGAGAGGAGCAAGTATCGATCCTTGCGGTACTCCTGCCAAGAGTGGTCGGATTGAAGAAGTTTCTGAGCCCTGCCGAACAGAGAAAAACCTATCAGAGAGAAAAGATTGTATAATAAGATAGTATGTGTAAGGTAGTACGTTCTTGAGTTTAAAGAGAAGCCCCTCGTGCCAGACTTTATCAAACGCTTGGGCAACATCCAAAAATACTCCAGTCGCGTATTGCTTTTTTTCTAGTGCTCCTGCAATGAAGTCAGTAACTCTGTGTAATTGGTGTGTCGTTGAGTGTGACATGCGAAAACCGAATTGATGGTCAGGTATTATTTTTTGCTCAGTCAGTATGTCAACCAATCTTTTATAAATTAATTTTTCGAAAAGTTTAGAACATATGGGAAGGAGACTAATAGGCCTATAAGAGGATGGTTTGTACATGTCTTTGTCTTTTTTGTGTATCATTTTTATGATTGAATATTTCCACTGTATTGGGAATTTAGCTGTCCTAAGTATGCAATTGTATATTGTCGTGAGGAACACCAGAGCTTTCTTGGGCATCAGTTGGAGCGCCTCGGCAGTTATTAAATCATAACCTGGGGCTTTTCTTTTAGGTAAGTGTCTGATTTGTTGTGCGACTTGTGAAGGAGTGAAAGATATAGGAGGTAGTGTCAGCTGTAGTGGAATGTCCAGAGTACTTTTAACTAAGTTTTCATGTTCTGTATTAGGGTAGTCAGTAGGTGGTATAAAAACAGAGGAAAGGTGATCAGCAAAAATTTCAGATTTTTCTACATCTGTCACGGCCCATGAACCATCTTCTTTTCGCAGTGGTACTGACACCTGTCGATGTTTCAATAATTTCTTGGTATGCTTCCACAAGCTTCCATCGTCAGTTGATAGGTTGTTTAAAAAGGAATCATAGTTAGTTCTATTTTTGTATTTGTCGTTTAAGTTCGTTGTTCAGTCTGTTAAAGTTTTGTCTGTCAGAAGGAAGTCTGTTAGTCTGCCATACCTTACGAGCTCTTCTCTTTGCTGTGATCAAGTCCCTTATATATTGAGGGTATTTTGGCAGATGATCTAATCTCGATGTTATCTTCTGAGATGATGACCATACTGCTCTTTGGACACATTTAGTAAATGTTTCCACCGCATCTTCTAATTCTGCTTCTGTTTTGATGGACATGGGTATTGAGAGATTTGTTTCAAGAAATTCTCGGTATAGATCCCAGTCCAATCCGCTATTCATAAGCATGGGCACCCTTTGCGCATTGCATGGTTCGTCGAGAACGACCAAATGTAGAGCAGAGTGATTAGAGCAAAGTTCAGAGATCGTTTTTATTGAGTAAGGTATGGTACGTAGTCCTATGGTAATAAAAAAGTCCAGTAAGTCCGGTGTTTTCCGTTGCGAGGTTGGCCAGTAGGTTGGTGTGTCTGGTGATATAGTGTCTAATGAAAGCTCGTGGATGGCAGCCCTCAGATTTCTTCCCCAAGGGGTGCAAAGACGTGACCCCCAAAATTGGTGCTTTGCGTTAAAATCACCGCCTGCTATAAAGCAACGCCCTAAGTTTTGAAAATAATTGCGAAACGCCGAAGATGTCAGCACATATCTTGGAGGACAGTACATCGAAGCTATACTTATCACGCGGTGTTTTGTGTGTAGTGTAATGCCAGTGGTTTGAATGTCAGGTGCAGTTGGTAAGTGTAAAAGGTTATGTTTGAGTGGTGTCTTAATGAGGATAGCAGTCCCGCCGTGTGCTGTGTTGTCCGGATGGTCTGTTCTGTATGTCAAGTAACCTGAAATACCAAATTTTGATCGTGGTGTAAGGTGTTTTTCTGTGATAAGTGCAGTGTCAATACGTTTTTCATGTAAGTATATGTCCAATTCTGTCCTATGTTGTAGTAGTCCGTTCGCGTTCCAAAGAAGGATGGACAAAGAGCCCCCAGTCAGCTGATTACGGGCCATTAGGAGGGCAAATGGCTTGTGTTACCTGTGCGAGCTGCTGTAGAAGGCTAAAAAGAGGCTGGATAAGATTACTCAGACCGCTTAGTAGCTGATACAATTGTGGTGGGATAAAATCAGCTGAAGTTGGCTGCTGAATACTTTCCCGCCTCATACCTTCTGTGGATTGGTTAGACTGTAGTCCCGAGGGTGTAGCTTGTTTCACTGCTATCTGGTGACGAGCTGATACCTGCTGCTGCACGGGAGCTTGCCGTTGAGATGGTTGTTGCTGCTGCTGTTGCATCTGAGGAAAACTTCTTGGTGGGATTGATTTCGAAAGATTGGGGTACTCTGTTGGATTTAAAGGAAGAGGTGGAATACGTTGTTGTTGATGGCTCCCCATATTTCTTTGTGATCTCAAATCCTTCAGTGTTTGGCACCCTCGATAGTTTGCGGGATGTTTCCCTTGGCAATTCGCGCATTTCGCTGGCATTCAAGAAGAACTTTCATGCCCTTGTCCACACCTTACGCACCGTGGTGCGTGGTTGCAATAGGTCTTGGTGTGACCGTATTTTTGGCATCTAATGCATTGTGGGAGGATTCTTTTCTTTCTAGGTTCATCTATGACTACCTTAGTATAGAAAATTGTTTTTATATCAAAAATCTTTTCATTGAATGAATGTTTAGTGATATCAATAAAAAACATTGGTAATGGCCGCTTAAACCGTGATATTACGTTGGTAATTGCTACGGTGTGGTATCCGTGGTTTTCAAGATCTTTTTTTATCTCTTCAACGGGTGTGTTGTGGTGTAGCCCTTTAATGACTATTCTAGGATTTTTGTCATCAGGGAGCTGATATGTATGGAATTCAGCTCCGCTGTTTTTAAGACAACTAACAAGTTTTCTGTAGTCATCTGGAGTTTGAGGATATACTGTTACTCCTTTATAAGTTGTTTTAAGTAAAAAAGAATTAGGGCTCGTGTTAGTTTGAAGATAAGCAACCAAAGCTGCATAATTTTGTACATCAGTAACAAAAATAGGAGGTGGTTTAGAGTTAGATGATGATGGATTACTTTGCTCTTCATTAACACTAGAGAGTACTGCAAAACTATTACTAGTGGGTACCTCAGACTCCGTGCGCTGTTGTTTCCGTGGATCCCTGTCTGCTACGCTGTTTCGTTTTCTTCCTGTCACAACTTCCCAGGCACTAGAATTGTCCGTAACACCTCATTCCATACGATTAGCTTCGTCCATGTTGGCGGCTAATTCCGCCTCGTTAAACTTTTTCTCTCCCAACTTCAGCCTAAACCTTTGGTTTCGGTACGATATTTAATCGAAATTAGCTCCGAATTCCAACGATTTTTACTTAAATAAAAGTTATACACGCATTTAAGCAGGACTTTATTTCCTCCTGTACTTCATTTTTTCTAGTAATTATTGAATATAGATACTTGAATTAAACATAAGTACTGATATGCCAATATCACCAAAATCGTCATTGTTTCTGCTACTAATAATATATTTCGTATTATCCGTATTTATTTCAAGCACTACCTATTTAACAGTTCTCATTAACGTACTTGTCTTTAGTTGTATAGTTTTCGTGTCTCCGCCTAGCAATACTAAAACATCGGCGTATCCCAGAAACGGGATATCATCAGTCAGATATGAACATTTTTTATAGTTATTTAATTTGAGATATGATAAATAATTATCCTACTACACCTGGCATCGAACACGAGATACATGTATCAGTAGGCCAGAGCCCTACCACGATCTCTTCTAATATATTTTCGTATAGACAGTTAGTAATAGTGTTTTATTATAGTTGTAATTTCTCACTAAATATTACAGAAATGCCTCGATTAAATGTCTAACATGTGCTCTTCTTATAGAATCTTCAAAATCGTTCAAAAACATTGTTATTGTTAAAATATATTATCCCGGAGAGATTGCGCGCAAGAAATTTATTACATCCAATAAGGCTGGTACAAAGCGCTGCTGGAACCATTATTGAGTTACGAGATTGGTTTCTGTTGGTCCAGTGATTTATTTCATTTAATTTTATTTTATACTCTGTAAAATTACCCATAAAAACAAAAGTTTATAGCATACTATGAATTTTACAGCGAAAAATCATAAGCTGTGTTTTTTTTTTCAAAATTCATATATTCTTTTAGAGTTTTAGAACATCTGATTTTCTATTTACGGATATACTTTTAGATAGTTTTCTATTCCTTTCATGTTTCGTTTAAAGCTGTTTTTCCAAATGGATTATTTTAGATGAATGGAATTGAAGTGAGCGGTCAGATAACTTTGATCTCGTTTATTTGTGTGTTTTTTTTTTTTAATTAAACTACAGATCTATTTCAACACAACCACAGTATATCAATTACAGCAAATAATCAACACAAAAAATTAGACATAAACTGAATACATGCACATACCTAATTAAACCCTCATGGACTTAAGCTTCACAGATTTATGGCTCAGCAAAAAAGACTCACAAAAAAAACATTATTTCAATAAAAAAATGTAAGACTCATAACGACAGCTCCTTGGTACGTAAAGAACAAAACCCTACATACGGACTTACAATAACCAACAGTTGACCAACAAATATCAACTCTCTATTTTCGTTTTCTTATTGAAATGTACGGACACGACAAAAGACTTATAAACGATATGTCAAGAACTGAAATGCCTGTTAGAAGAAGGCTGAAGAGAAGCTGGGTGAAAGACGTCTGTAAATTAAAGCCTAGAAAGGGACACTGCTGGGCACTTTCCTTCTCCATGCCTAACACATCTGCAGCTTACGTTATATATAGCACATTGCTTATTGTCAGATGGCTTCTAACAGGTGTGATTTAAAATATTAAGAGAAAAAAAAAGTACATGATTACAAATGCAGCTGTGCCACATTTATACAATAATAAAAAGTTCAACAAACCAGATCAAATGTATATTCAAATTAAGTATATCCATTCTGTTTAGGCGGGAAGGCCCGCGAAAATATAATTGTATTTTAATTTTAATTTAATACCGGAAGGTGCTGCCCCCTAATCCTTTTTCGAGCACAGTAATCCTTGAGAGAGGTGGTCTCGCATCGTCTTAGATCGTGAGTGGCCGAGTTTCCGTTCGTCGTGGGAGCTGGTGGTGCTGGGACAGCCCTAAGGATCCTCTTTTTTCTCCTTTTGTCCCATCCTTTCCTGTTCTCTCCTCCTCCCCCCCACTCTTTAGGAATCAGGACAGAAAGGAAGCCCGAGAGCCGAGGGTCGAGAGGTGGGTTTAAAATTAAAATAATCCCAAACACGTTAAAATTATTATTATTTATTTAAATTATTTTATTTTGTTCTTATGTTTGAAAACTACAGTCCACAAGCTCTTACACATTCATTGTGAATTAAATGCATACTTAAATTTATTAAAAATGTTTTCTTTTGCTTCAAAAAAGATGTAATTTACTAATTATTGTACGCAAATTTTAGTATGCTGTTTTGTTTTTTCACGGTTAGTCACAATAAACACGTAGTCCAACTGTTGTTTCAAATGTTTTATTTATTTAGAAATAATATTCAGTTGTGTCCTATGAAACGTCCGTTTTCAAGGTAAAGAATTTTTATTAAAAATAAGATATGAAAACAAGATAATTTTATTCGAAGTATTTACTTTCTTTTTCTACACATCTTTTCCCAACGTGACACCAACTTTATTATCCCAGAACTGAAAAACTCTGACCTTTGAAGCGAAACAAAATCTTAAAACGCACTTTTCACTTGATCATCATTTTCAAAAAGTTTTAGTTTGACGAAGTTGTCTAAATTCCTGAACAGGTGGTAATCTGTTGGAGACAAGTCGGAAGAATATGGTGGGTGCGGAAGAACTTCTTAGCCCATTTTTCAACTTTGACGGTATGTTTTGAAACATGGGGTCTTGCTGCCGCTCATGAGATCATGACGAAACATGTATCGAGCTTTTTTACTTTCCCAATACACTTAAAATGTCTGGAAACGATAGATGCAATTGCATTTTATTGTGCTGAGAGTTCTTTAAACTGTTTGGTAGGTTTCCTTTACTGTATGTTTTGAGGACATCGTTGTCTATTACGGACGGAGGTCTTCCTCGGGGCAAGTTTTCCAAGTCGGTATCCCAGCTAAAACTAGCAAACAACGGCGAATGGTCCGTTGATTAACACTCCTTCCAAAACGTCTTACCGAGGATCACCTCGAGCATATTGGCTTGTATAACACAGCCTCCTGTAAAAATGATCGCTGGTTTAAACGCGGCAGATGGCTCTAGGATTTTTTTAAAGGGGATAAAAAATCCTTGGTTATAACGCCCTTTGGAGGGGACGTTAAAGTGTAGTCCCAGGATCGTGAATACCTAACATTACTCCGTTATGATCCCTATTCTAATGAAACCTGATTAAGCAACATTTACGACTCCTAGCATCGTCCATTTAGTTATATTGGTATAAGGCGATGTTTAATAAATAAACAAAAAAAAAATTCGATTAGCTAATGAAGCATAAAGTGATCCTGAATGAATAATAACTATTTTTCCTCTTCCCTGATAGCAGGAAAACGTGATGGTTTGCCTATCCAAAAACATGTAGGGGTTTTGTCTCATGCTTTTACTAACCCAGAGCCTCTTCAATATCTCAACTGTCGAATATTTTACGAATTATATTATAGTCAGTTTTACTTTAGAAACTAAATACGTTTATTATTCTACTTTTAACCTTTAACTGGTGAGGTGAAATTTAAAGCCATAATTGGTGAGGAGGGGTCTCTGAAACCCCAAACCT
The DNA here is from genome assembly GCA_023052935.1 of Piezodorus guildinii. Lineage (NCBI taxonomy): Eukaryota > Metazoa > Arthropoda > Insecta > Hemiptera > Pentatomidae > Piezodorus > Piezodorus guildinii. Next base: position 183,747,706 of record CM041293.1, on the reverse strand, counting down.
CATTTTTTTAAATCCTAAAACATCTAGAATTTTTTATTCTTGTAAAATGCGTTTAATAAACCTAAGGTATTATAGAAAAGGATGCTTATAAAATTGAATAAATGCCTGATATTATTAAATACATTTTATTAGTTTTTCTCTTTATATCTATATTCACGCCTGTCAAAACTATAATAATAATAATAACCTTTATTTGTACAATAATAATAAAAAAAAAAAATATATATATATACAAAACTTCTTCTTTTGTTCAATTCAAATAAATATGTACGAAATCAACCTTAAGTTGAGGTTTTTTTAGTTCGATTGTTTGAAAGTTTTATAGCTTATTCTTGCAAACATACTAAGTAATGAACCTGCCCCATCCTTTTCCATTCTATTCTGTCCAAAGCCACTCTCTTCCAGGTTGCACCTCCGCAGCTCTACTTCATCTCCTTGTCCCAGTCTGTCGGTGAACGTCCACGCTTCCTTGTTAACTCCCTTGGGTACCACTCCATAAGCTGCCTGGTCCATGTTGTAATGTTTCTCCGGATAAAATATCCGGTCCAGGTCCACTTCCTTAGATGGACTTTTTTCCAAAAAAAAAAAAGTCAGATCTATACTTATACTTAAAGAACGGAAAATGATAAAAATAATGAAATTTTTATATTTTAAAGAAACTATGCACAGCTAAAATTAGGCTCAGTTTTTGCAATAGGAAACCGAACATTGCCCACAAATATTTTATTCACATTCAATAAAAACTATAGATCACTTCCTATTATTGTTTCTTGGACAAAAATAACATCTCCATTTCTTCGGAGGGGTCTCCTGACTATATTGTTAGATTTGTCTGTTTGTTTTTTCCCCCCTAATAATGATTGACCTTAAATCCTAATTTTAGCTGAGCATACTTTCTTTACAATATTAAAGTTCCATTTCTTTTGTCATTTTCCGTTTTATAAATATAATAAACTTTAAGATAAGGACTTGTTTCAATATTATTTTACAAATTTTTTCATTGCTTAGAATATAAGATTAAACAAAAATAAAGTATTAGTAAAATGCATTTATAAATATCAGGCATTTATTCAATTTTATAATCATCCTTTTCTATGGTACCTATTGATAATACGTTGAATTAATTTTACAATAAATAACAATTCTAGATGTTTAAAAAAAAAAAAATGAAGTTTAAAAGATCCCTCCTCACAATAATTTTTACAATAATTAACAATTCTAGATGTACATAAGGAAGTACCCAGCAGCACGTCTTATCGTCAGTTTTTTTTTTTTTATTTATGGTGTCCAGCATTTTTTAATTGATTGAAGTCTTTATTTTGTCAGAGTGTAATAGCCTTATTACACTCATATAATAATAGCCTTATTAACACTCTTACTATAATATAATTAGTAAAATATTCGACAGTTGAGGTATTGATGAGGCTCTGAGTTAGTAAAAGCATGAGACAGAACCCCTGCATATTTTTGGATAGGCAAACCATCACGTTTTCCCTGCTATCAGGGAAGAGGAAAAATAATTATTATTCATTTAAGGTCACTAAATGCTAAACTAGCTAAACGAAAAATTGTTTGTTTTTTATTCATTTAACATTACTTTATACCAAGGAGTCATAAATGTTGCTTTTTATCAGGTTTCACTTTATTAACAAATATTTTTTTTTTCTATAACTTTACAACGTTATTCACATCTGTCAATATTACAATAACAATCAGTTAATTTGCTATAATATAATACACATGAGATGATAGGCATGAGAGAGAGCATACCCAGCAGCACCCACTCCTGGCATGAGTTCAGCGAGAATTATTAAAGGAAAAGGTCCTCTTTAGTCTTCTGTGGGCATTGTCTGGCATAAGTGTTGTCGCCATGCTGGTTATAAGTGTGTTCGGATGTCCTAGTAGTTTGTAGTGGAACCGTTTGTAGTGTGTCCGTATGTGCTCATTGACAGTTAGCATGTGAAGGTCAGTATGTAAAGTTATCTTGCTAACGTACCATGGTGCTTTTGTTATAGTTCTGAAAGTTTTAGCTTGGAATATTTGAAGTTTGTTAATATGGGTCTTTTTTCTGACCCGTATATTTGTGATGCGTAGGTCCAAATAGGTTTTAGTAAGTGTATGTGTTTAATTTTTGTCTAAGTTTCAGTTTTGAGTGCTTTTTAAAGAGTGATAAAGAATTCTCAGTCTTTGGTTGAGGGTTATTTTTTTCTTCTTCAAAAAATGGACAAAATTGTCGGACGTTGGAAAATCCATTAAAATTTATTTATAAAATAAATTTATAAATTATTTTATAATTATATTATTATAATTATTTATAAATATTTATAAAATCTCGTCCATCTTTTTTCAGACGCCTCGGAGGATTGTCAGGGATCGAAGAGGAAGCAAGGATTGAAACTAATGGATTAGAGTGGGAATGGAGTTTGACATGGAAGGAATGGTACCTGGTTTGGGCTAAGTCAGCAACATATGGAATATTAAGGTCTTAATGGATGATTTTATTGGTAACAAAGTAAGGAGCGTTGAGGATTTTCGAAGGATTTTGGATTGTAAGGATTGGATACGAGAAGAATTCGATGGTTTAGTAGAGCCCCATAGCTCTACTCCGTAGGTCCATATCGGTGTTATGATGGTCATAGATGAGCCTTTTGTAGTAAAGTGGAAGGTTTGAGCGTTTGTTTAGTAAGTGTTGAAGTAGTCGAAAACGTCGGGCAGTTTCTCGTCGTTTTAGTCTTGTATGAGGATATTTTTTTTTTAATCTGATAAACGTTGTTTGAGCACTCGTTAGCCGTTGGCACAATAACACGAATAAAAATTTTAAAAACGCGTCATTTTGACGCATTTCGATATTTATAGGAATTTCGATAATAAAATATTATTATGTTCCTAATATCCTTAATATTATAGAATACCATAACTTTATCATAATAACATCTCTGAACGGAGTGCCCTCACTTTGGGGGATACTTATACGAAGGGATTTGAGGGGACAGAAGAAGGCGGCAAAGATCAAATGAAAAGGTAGGTGTTGTGGGACACATTTTATCACATAGTATTTATGATTTTCAAGTACTTCTTGTAGGTAAGTTGTTTATCCCTGGTAAGCTGTTATGGGTAAGTCCCAGGTTTCTTGGGCAAAAGTTCTTCAAGGCTATCGGAGGTAGAAAGCGGCACCCTTTGTAATGATGGTATTATTGTTAATTATTGACAATGCCTATTGTACTAAAAATACAGCTACACCTATTCATCAAAAATGATTGATGGCAATTGTGTTGGAACACGGATCGTCTCCGAGAAAATCGTGGATTTTCCACCGTCCGACAATATTGTCCAGTTTTTGACGTGCTCTGGTAGCAAAACGGTCGATCCTACAATAAAACTTCACGAACAAAAAATGTATCAAATTTTGTTAACGTTGTGTTCCTAGTAAGTTATGTCCCAAAACCCTCTGTTTTCGAGCTAAAGTAAAATAATAACAGAAAACGTGCCAAAATTTTGGCAAAAATTGTGAAAAAACTATGTTACGGCCCAAAAATCATAATGGGTAAAAAAACGAAAACTGGATCAAAACTTTTCCATGATAATGCTAATATGCCTAGCCAACATTTTTGACCCGCTCTAGCGACAAATCGGTTGGTCCCACAAAAAAAAACTTTTCATATAAAAAATGGAGGAAATTTTAATTACTTGGATTGTGTACATAAAAAGTTTTGCCAAAAAAATCTTGGTTTTCGAGATACAGTAAAACAAATAAAATGTGCCAAAAGTTTAACAACTTCAAATTCGTATTTAGCGACCCAAAAAACCTAAAAGGTGAAAATATCAAATTTGGATCAAAACTTTTCCATGAAAATGCTAATATGACTAGCCTATTACAGCTTCCACAATTGAATTTGTGCTTCTGTGAATTTCTTAATTTAAAGGGGTTCAAAGTCGTAGAGGGACATTTTTTAAATGTTCCTCACACATGTCTTGTTTTTTGACTTCTGTCTTCTTATTTTCTATTACAGGGCAGTGAGAATTCACTATTCTAATTGACAGTTTCTCCTCTAATTTGGAGAAAAAACCTGTTCTGATTTTTCCATTTTTTTTAATTTATATTTTTCTCAAGAAAACACGTACTCTCTGCTACCTTTGTAAGTACTTTCAGTACTTTTACTGAGCTGACTTGTGGCGTGCACTTGGGAACATGAGAGGCAAGCCCATGTGCAACTCTCTGACGGCTGTTTACGTTAACAATAGTTAAATAGTATTGTATAACGGTAAACTTTAATCACTTGATTAGGATTTAAGTGATGATCAATGATTTCTTTGTTTAATCAGTAAATAGTCTGGCATCCAGGACTGCTGTATAAACTCCGTGAATTCCTTCCTCCTACATATTTCCTAATCGCCCAGTCCTACCTCTCCGACAGATCCTTCAAAATAAACAAGAATCGTTCCTATTCATATCTTTTCACCTTGTCTGCTGGTGTTTCTCAGGGCAGTATCCTAGAACCCATCTTCACACATTCCTTCCTACTTATGCTGGTGACGCTTGCGTGTTATCAGTTAATAACGATCCTACAATCGCTTTTCAAACTCTCCAATTCCACATCAGAGACCTTGAGGTATGGTGTCAGGAATGGAGAATTAAAATCAATTTCAATAAATCCTAACAAATTACTTTTACCCTTCGTCGAAAACATATGACATCCTGCCCTACAGTGTCTTTTAATGATATTCCGCTTGTCCCGGTTGAACAGATCCGTTATTTAAGGAAACCTGCATGACAAACGCCTTACATGGATTCCGCATACAAGACTGAAAAGGCAAGAAACTGCTCGACGTTTTCGGCTACTCCAACATTTACTAGACAGACGCTCTAACTTTCCACTTAACTACAAAAGACTCATTTACATGGCAATCATAAGGTCCATCTGGACCTACGGAGTTGAGCTTTGGGGCTCTACTAAACCATCTAATTCTTTCCGCTCAGAATCCTCAACGCTCCTTACATTGTCACGAATAACATCATTCATAAAGACCTCTATGTTCAATATGTAGCTGATTTGGACCGTACCAGGTATCATTCCTTCCATGAAAAACTCCATTCCCACGCTAATCCACTAGTTTCAATCCTTGTTTCCTTTTCAATTCCAGATAATCCACCGAGGTGTCTGAAGAGAAGATGGCCTCGAGACCTTCATGTTTAGATTGATTACTAGAGTACTACCAATGGGCAGTTCCTCATTATGTTTTTCATGCACACTATCTCTTATCAGCATAATTACTTGATGAATTGTAATATACAGTTGTAAATTTCAATAAATTATAAAAAAATCAGTAAATTGCACACCCCCCACCGAGATCACCGAGACCTAACATCTCGTTGACATTACCGTCTTCAGGTACGGGGAGGGAATCCAGACAAAAGCTGGTAAACGATTCTGTACCTTCTTTTTTGCAAGGAAATGAATATTATTATTATTTTGTGTTTCAAATAATTTAATAATGTATTTTAATTACCTCTAGTATTATCTATACATAGCGGTTTATGGCGCTGAATTGACGGGTATACGTCCAAGGGTCGGCCTAGGCGTCGATGGGAGGATCGTTTTAAGTCTGATTTCAGGGATGTGGATTGGGGCACCTATCATTGGATTAAATTGTTTAAAGCATATTTTTTATTATTATATATAATATCTCCTCCTCAATTTTTGTAGAGTCATATCTTCTAAAATAAACATTTACAGTCATCGGTTTAATATCTCTAGAATGAACAAAGGAAAACATGTTGTTGTTTTTTCCCTCACACCAGATATTTGAGTTGAATGTTTATTGATAAGTATGGGAATCTTTCAGATTATTTCATTGTTGCCAACTTAAAAAAGCTAATACCGTCACGGATCGAAATTAAATATATACTTAATGAAGAGGAAAATTCAAAGAAGTGTTAATTGTTTGTATAATATGGCTACTTCACTCTCACACTTTTAAGTTGAGAGGATTTAGTGGGCAGTGAGAATGGGAAATGGCAGGTTGCGCCAGTTCGTCGCAAGTTCCATCAGTAAGTTCTTTATTTTTATTATTAAATTATTATTTTTATTCCACTACAAAAAATAGTATGGAAAATAGTAGTATGAAGTATGAATGGGAATATTGAAAGAACTCGAATTCGAATTATAAACGTAAATATACGTTTTATGATTCTCTAAAATGAGTCCAAATGACCAAGTCCCGTAAAATGTGTGACAAGCTAAAATTTTATATTAAAGACCTGAGTAATATACAGGAGTATCAAGTAACAAATGATTGCAAAAACAAATAAAGCAATAGTAGATGCCTTTCAGAACTTACAGGAATGGATTGTTGCATTAAATTTTTTTTGCAATTAATTCACTTTTTTCTTACTTGTTTATTGTACAATAAAGGAGATAGAAAAAAAAAATGACAGCAGTTACCTAAAGTAATGTTACCTAGTATTTTTTTAATTAGAAAACTTCGTAACTAATCATGTGGAATCATATTTGATCATGTGAAAGTTTTTGAAATACCCACCGATGGCAGAAACTATTTAATAAATAAACGTTAGTTTGTTTTGTTTTAGTTGTAAGGCCAAAACTAACAAGGACGTGAGGCTCATCAATTGATTTATAAATTAAAATGTTGTTAATATCGTAAAAGGTACGTTGAAGAAATGTTATTTGACAGAAATGGGAGAATGTAGTATAATAGTGTTATAGAATCTAATTTTTAAGTTTCTTGATCGAATCCGCGAGCTTAGTAATTTTGCAACATAACAATTACACATATGTGTTTGTCGGAAACATTTCATAAAGTTAGAATAGGTCATAATTACTCCAAGAGATTTGAGGTGCGATCCGGTTTGAAACAGGGTGACTACCTTTCACCTGTATTGTTTAATATAGCTTTAGAATATGTCATAGAAAAGGTGATGTGTACTGAGAAAGGCTTAAATATGGGTGACAAGATTCCGGTTTTGGGGTATGCCGATGATTTGGTACTGCTAGTGAATACACGGAAGCCATACAACTAAATACACGTGTGTTAATAAAAACCGGTAAGCAAATAGGTCTCGAATTAAATACCGATAAGAGGAAATATGTGATTAGTAGCAGAAATGGTGGCGATCTTAAGGATATTAATATTTCAGGGCATACTTTTGAACACATAGAGAAATTTAAGCATTTAGGCTCAATGATAACAAGAAAAAATGAAATCAAGGAAGAAATAAAGTCCCGGTTAAAGGTGGGAAATGCGTCTTATTATTCAGTTGCTAAATTACTTCTTCCGACGGTTCTTTACGGTGAAACGTGGCCGCTTACTTTGAAGGATGAACAAAGGCTTAAGGTTTTTCAAAATAAGGTACTGCGTAAAATATTTGGTCCGAAGAGAGATGAGGCCACTGGGGAGTTTAGAAGGTTGCACAACGCGGAATTGTGGAGTTTGTACCCTGTGAAAATAATTGAGTTGATAGCATCGCGGAGACTGAAATGGGCCGATTCCGAGAAAGTTGGTATTTGCTGATCCGACTGGTAGGCGTCCGAAAGGTAGGCCGAAGCATCGATGGGAGGATTGCGTTAAGGCTGATCTTGGGGGCTTGGGCTTGACCAGCGAACATTGGACGAGTCTGTGCAGGCGAAGTTTGGTGGTATCGGCATCGAACCTTCGGGTTCGGTAAGCCTATTATTATTATTATTATTATGAAACTAAAAGTAAAAGAGATGCAGAGTTAACCAAAAAAAAAAAAAAAAAAAAAAAAAAAGTCTCTACCCAAACTCCCGTAATCCGATTTAACACAATCCTCCCACCTACGTTTTAGCCTATCTAATGAAAGCTGAGTCTGTGCAGGCGAAGTTTGGTGGTATCGGCATCGAACTTTCGGGTTCGATAAGCCTTTTATAATTATTATTAACAATTACACACATTTCCTTTATTTATTTATTTTTGGATTTCGTTTTTACAAGACATCATAGAACCGGAATACTTAAATTTTTCTTCGTGTTCAAACCCAAGCTCTGATATATCAATATCACCATGATCGTCACTGTTTCTACTACTAATAATATATTTTGCCTTCTCTGTATTTATTTCAAGCTCTATCGTTTTTACCATTTTTCTTTAAGGTACTTGAATTTAGCACAGGATAAGGACAGCTAACCGTTCCTATTTCAGTCAACCTAAACTCTCTAGAGGTAGACTGCTCAGTCGCACAACCAAACTCAGACTACATATATATTTATTAAACCACCCTTCCTTGCATAATATGCAACACGGGTTGTGACAACGTCTAGTCACCTTTACAGTTATACCAGTAAATTAACGTTGCCAACAATCTTATTTATGATTGCCCGTCTTCCAATTTGTTAGCCTCAAGGAGCACCTTTCTGCCTTCTATTCTTTCTGCTGGTCTTCTCCCGATCCTAGAATGGTCTGGGTCTACAACTGTTTCGCATCCGTATACAAACTTTTCGTCAACAGCTGAGGAAATTTGTTGTCTGATAGGACGTAGAACCCGGTTTTTCTTAGAAGTCTGATCCTTTGGAATTCAAAGGCAGTGCATGTTGACAGGATATGCTCAGCAGACTCGAGTACTCTACAGCTAGCAGACTCAGATTACATAGAACGCTCGTCCGCTTCGTTTTAACATACGCATGCGAAACCTGGACTTTGAGCAAAACATCTGCTTACCGCATCGACAGGTTCGAAAGGAAGATTCTGAGGCGTATATATGGGCCTGTAGAGGAGAATGATTTGTTTCGAATTCGCAAAAACAGAGAGCTGTACATACCATATGATGACTTGAATGTTTTCCAGTTTGTAAGACTACAGCGAATTAGGTGGTTGGCCACATAATCAGAAACGGCGATCAGAGGTCAGTCAAAATACTGTACTGTGGAAGCCCAGACAGAAGGAGGTCTCGAGGAAGATTGAGGGGAAAGTGGAAGGACAGTGTCTGTGAGGATCTGAAGAAAGGTGTGAGTATAGGTGAGGCGTGAAAGGACTGGAGAAGAGTGGTCCAGCTGGATAGGGGACTCTTTATGTTTCTGTTGCGCCGAAAATACAGATTTATACCACCCAGATTTAAACTTTTTCGGACCATGTTACCTTTTTCATGACATATTCTAAAGATAATTAAATGAAACAGATAAATAAGAGCCGAATTGTTTTAAACCCGATCGTACCTCGAATAAGATCAATTCTAATTTTATGGAATGTTTCCGACAAACACATGTCTACTAGGTTTACTAACATTCTAGGTTTCTCTGTTCAATCATAATACAGCTTCCGACGGTCAATGGAATCATAAGGTTTTTTGAAATCGATATAAAGTTGATGGACTACACCGATGTAAATAAACTTTTTTATCTTAAGGAAAATATTTGATCAATAGTTGATACCACAACGCTTGATCTCTGATAATTTTCTCTGATTCGGCTAGTTAGTATTGAAGAGAATATTTTATAGCATATTGGGAGAACAGAAATCCCACGATAGTTACATTCCGTCATTGGTCTTTTTTTTTTTATCATTATTTTAATTTATTTTATTTTATATGCTCATTATATTCGATGAATATTAGGCCGCTCTACAAAAGAAGTCTTGAATACATTTTTAAATTTATTTAATTTCCAGACATTGCAACGTTTCAGCCTCTAGGGCCATTTCAAGCCTCATGCATATCCATGTTAATATCAATTCATTTCACCGCTTCGCGCATAAGAACACTTACAAGACGGCCGAAAATTGGTATTTTTGAAAAATTATACTTTTAAAAATTATGACGACACTAATAATAAGCGATGAAATGAATTAATAATAACACGGATATGCATGAGACTAGAAAATGGCACTAGAGGCTGAAACTTAAATAAATATTTAAAAAAATTATCCAAGACTTCTTTTGTAGAGCGGCCTAATATTCATCGAACAAATATTCAACCAAAAGTTTAGTGTTCTTTTCGTGTGACAATGATGAGAAAATGCTTATTTTAATTTATTTTATATGCTATATAAATTTTAAATTTTACTATTAACTCATTGTTCGCGTTGCATATTCGCTCAATTCAATCAATGTTCCACAAGCGGCTATCTTTTGTTATAAAAAAAACCTATGCTAAAAAGAGACGTCCAAGTACAGCAGAAGCGTGCACGCTGCACATCATTTTCCTTGTTCTTTTCCGAGTAGAATGGCGTAGAGGAAAAAAGGTCGCTCTAGGCTGGACGAAAAGCCGGGGTGAATGAAAAGATTTGTAAAATATAGAGTTATTTATTTATTTATTTCGTAACATAAAGGCTTCTTTCAACCATAAAGGTTATTTTAAACTAATAATAGTAACCGATCAGCAAATAGAAGATCTCCTCATGGCTCTACCTTGACATCTCAACATTCTTCAGTTCACACTTCGTTTTCTTGTCATAAAATTTCACCTATATCTCTTGTAAATCCTTCCTCTCCAACCGTTTCTTCTTCTACTCAATTAAATTTGTCTTTTTCTTCCTTGACTCCTTTAGACACCGTCTCAGAGTCAACCCTGAGGAAGGCCCACATTGTAGGCCAAAACGTCGGCACATTATTAAAATAGCACTTATTTTAAATGTGTGTTTCTAATTTATGACCGCACCCCCAACCATCTTCCTCATCTACACTAATAATACAGATACAATATAATAATAGTAATAATACATACATATATACTAATAATAATACATACATATAATACATACATGATAGATAATAAAACACAATACAAACATTATACATAATATACGAGATAATACATACAATACGAAAATAATACATACATATATACTAATCATAAAATACATAATATATAATAAAATAAAATACATAATACAATAAAACATACATTATACTAATAATACAGATACAATCTTTTAAGTTAAATACAAACAATTATATAAGATAACTACATATAAGAAAGAATAATATAAAATAAAAAAAAAAATAATATATATATAAATTTTATATATTATATATTATATATAATATATATATAAGCATTTATACCATCTTAATATAGAATGTGCCACAAAAAATATCAGCCAATACCACAGTGCTGTAACATTTGGAGGCGAAGAATGGCGTGATGGTCGGGAAAACATATCAGGAAGTCACTCGTGAATGTAAATTTTGAGAGCATAGGGGAAAACAAGGTTGGTATGTGTCCGCTGGAACAATAGGAATCAGAGAGCAACTCGAAGTAACACCTGCAGGATAATGGAACACAGTGGCGTCTGGTATTCCCATCACGAAATAATGGAACCAGGGTTGGTACACTGGGCAAGACCCCTTTTAGAAAGAAACGACCACGGCGAGACCTAGGATATGGCAGCGCTGGATACAGGGCAACCCTTAGCAATAACGCTCGCGAGAGGGAATAATGGCAGCGCTGGGAAGAGTCTATATATATTCGAGGAGTAGATAAATAAAAAATATATATATATATATATATATATATCATATATATAAAATATTATAAAAATTCATAAAAAAAACAGGAACTTATTTTTTTTTTTTTTAATTTTGTAAAATATTGATGTATCTTTTAGATAATTCATCAATTTATTGGCTGACTCCTGGGTACTTTTTAATATTGTCCAAATTTCAGTTTCCATACCAATCCCTTTTCGCTCGGCTTCGAAGGAAAATCAATCCAACAGAATATGTGGTACTGTGAGGATAATCCCACACGAGGTACATTGAGACGGTGATCCTCTCATCAGGTAGCCAGCCATAGGTCAGGCTTGTGTGGCCAATCCTTAGTCGAGCCAGTACCACTTCCTCCTTCCTGCTCGGTTGGGTTTCACATTCAATGGAGTTATTAAATGTCCAAATATTTTAATCTTTAATAAGGCAATGGGATGCTTTTATGATTAATGAGGAAGTATAACAATAAATGAGTGGAAATAAATTTCATTTTAAATCTCCTGGTTTAATAAACATATAATTAAGGTTTAATATATTTAATTAAGATGGTTTTAAGGAGTATTATTACAGTTATTATGAGTTATCACCTATACAATTACACAACAGCGATCACAATATTATGTTATATAATAATTTCAACAAAATATAAAATTATTAAAAAGAAAAAGAAGGGCGAGGGATATTTTTGCTTATCGTAGATTGCCATGGATTTATTTGATTTTTCTTTCCATTTTATTCATCGCTATCAATCATCTAAGATGCTTGATTATTAACTATTTATATAATTAATAATATGCAAAAAATAGGAAAGAAAAACACCCAACAGCAACTCAATTATCTCTTGGTTATATTCAGCCTGACTCTTGAGCCTGCTTATAAATGTCTCATAATATTGTGAGAGGATATACTAGACCTTATACTGAAGAGACAAGTTGATATGACCCATTATCCGATTCTCAACGGTTAGTGAGTAAAACCGAAATTTGAACTTTTTGTTATTCAATGAAAACCCTGGATAACACCCAAATTTTGATTTCCTGGTTAACCGTTGACTATTGGACTATGGGTCAAATAAAGTTTTTTGTTTCATAAGAGATAAAGTATCACCTCACCCACAATATGACCGAACATCTATAAGACACACAATAAGCAGAAATTTTCTTTTTTAGTCCTTGTTTTTTAAATCTTAAACCCTTGATTGGATAATGAAGTAAGGTTTGTTTTGTGTCATCTTAAGCTAATTAAATAAAGAAGTTTTTCAGAGGTCAGAAAAATCTAAAACCTGACGATAGAGGAGTAATATCTCCTTGCAATGTCGGAATATTCTTTAAGATATTAATATTTAATTTTATGCTTGACGTTGTTCGAAACTTCCTTTTATTAACACATTGACTTCTTAACTTTCTGGGATATTTCCTCTTCTTATATTTATGCTACCCCATGTTTTTCTTTATGTGCAAATATATCGTCCCTACTATTTTCAAGTATCGAATATGAAAATTGGCACTTTTCAAGAGAAAGCAAGTAAAACGAAGTATTATATTCCGAGGATAGCAGCAAAAATCTCAAAATTCGAATTTTCTCCCGAACCGTTGAGAATCGAACGATAGGTCATACGAATATTTTTGTTCTTAACGGACAATATTTTAATAATTAACGGACATGCTGAAATTAGAGGTAACGAGAAGGCTGATTTTCTAGCCAGCAAAGGGTTAGAAACCACTCTCTTATCATCCAAAACTATGTGCGACATAGTTTTTTCAATCAAACTATTAGGCACACATGGGGCAAATTTAAACATAACAGTACGAACAAAAACCCTAAACAGTCTCGATTGTTCCTAGACGGTCCAAGCACAAGTAGAATTAAGAGTTTCCTTACAAAAAGAAAACCCTCGCTCAAGACTATTACAGCCATTTTATAGTGAACACTGTAAACTAAACTACCTTATTTTAAAACTTGATCTGTCAAACACACTACTGTGTAGGTTCTGTAGGCGAGAAGATGAAACATGTCTCCAAATTATCGTGTGATGCGTCAGCTTTTCGAAGCTAAGTTTTGACTAATCGGAGAGTCAAACGACATAATCAACGGAACAGACTTCTTAAGTTTAAGGTGACAAAACTCGTGTTCTAACTTTAGCAACTACTTTACATCAAGGCGTACAATTAGTTCAAAGTGCACATCTGCTATCCAATAAGAAAAATTATGTATTCAGGATAAGCGTCCTTAAAATTTAGTTTTCATGAGAATCTTATTTAGTTTATGAAGAACGTATGTTTTCATGAAATGTTCTAAAAATAGAAATAATTATTATCAATGTTAATGAAAATTTGGCGATCTTGGTGATATTGATGTATCAGGGCATACTTTTGAACACGTTGAGAAATTCAAGTATTTAGGTTCAATTATAACTAGAAAAAATGAAATCCAGGAAGAAATAAAGTACCGACTAAAGGTGGGAAATGCCTATTATTATTCAGTTACTAAGTTACTTAGTTCGCGGCTTCTATCTAAAAACTTAAAGGTTAGAATTTATAAAACTATTATTCTTCCAATGGTTCTTTATGGATGTGAAACGTGGCCGCTTACTCTGAAGGATGAACAACGGCTTAAGGTTTTCGAAAATAAGATATTGCGTAAAATATTTGGTCCGAAGAGAGATGAGGCCACTGGGGAGTTTAGAAGGTTGCACAACGCGGAATTGCGGAACTTGCATCCTGTGAATATAATTGAGCTAATTGCATCGCGGAGACTCAAATGGGCGAGTAAAGTTGTTGGGCTCGATGACGAGCGGATTCCGAGAAATTTGGTATTTGCTGATCCGACTGGTAGGCGTCCGAAAGGTAGGCCGAAGCGTAGATGGGAGGATTGCGTTAAGGCTGATCTCGGGAGCTTGGGCTTGAATGGTGAACATTGGACGAGTCTGTGTAGGCGGAATTTGGTGGTATCGGCATCGAACCTTCGGGTTCGCTAAGCCTATTATTATTATTATTAAGTACGTTTAGGAATATAATATGTTTCCCAGAAGCGTGATTACTGGATGGAAGAATATAATAACATAAACGATGCTGTACGGTGGCAATAATGAAGAGTAGAACGTTACAATAAAGTGAGGGAGGATTGAGTCAAGCGGAGTTTGGGGCTAGAATGGAGTTATGCGGGTGACACTGTAAAGACTACACCTTCCGATTTCACTCAGCCTGTTATTGATTTATTCATTATTTATACTTTTCTAGGTCAGATGTCAGTGATGGTGGCTAGTGCGGCGTACAGCTGGTTCCAACCAATCCAATCCCGACTCACGAAGGACCCAGAACTTAACCTCACATCGGAAGACATCTCATGGGTCGTCGCAGTGATGCAAGTCGGATGCTTCATCAGTCCGCTGGTATCAGGTGATTTGACAAACAGGTTAGGCCAATAACGAATAACAAGTTTTTTATACGCCATCCAATTTATGTAAATATATTTTGAAAACTTCATGAACTACCGGAATTCGGTAGCATCTGGATTAGTTTCTCACTAAATGGTGTATCGGCCTTTAGAACTAACGTTTGCTTTTGGAATATAGACCGAATATTAAAATAACCATGAAAATTCATTCAACATTGCATGGAAAAAGAAAGAAATCATAACCTAAAGAAGAAACCGTTTTAACGTGAACCATACACCTATACTCTTTGTTCAGTTGTTCAGGGAATTCTTCTATATGTACTTATTTGTTTTGTTTTTTATCTGTCTTTTATACGTTAAAAATTTGGTATTTTAACAAGACGGCCTTCTATACTTTATTTTATTCTAGTGAAGTTCGTTCCTTGCCTCATTTAATTCTTGATTTTCCAGATTATTGTTCACTTTGGCTCCTTTAATTTCACTTGCGATTTTAGTAAGTTACATTCGTAAGATGTGTCCCATCCATCTCAGTCGATGTTCCTTTATTACGGTTAAACTTCAGAGTTCTGTTAGGAATCAATTCGAAGAATACGAAACAAATTTTCCCTTGTTTTTTTTTTCCCCTGAGAACTCTGACGTTTTTATACGCGATTGTTTCTTTGATGCCCATGATTGCAATGTATTCTTCAGAATCGTAAGAAACGCCGCCTAATTACATCCACTTTGGTCCTCTTGAACTCTCTTAAACGGTTGAAAAAACCTTTCTTGATTGCTCCCAACACCCTGCCTTTAAGTTCCCATTCTACCGCAATCTACTGATCAATACATCCGTATTTATTCAGACACGTACAAAGGTATTTGACGATTTTGACTGTAATATTTGCTCTTGGATTTTGCCTTCAACTCTACTGACACGAGAATTAATCCCCTTGGTTAATAATCCCTATCTTCATTTCTTTGTATTCATATTTATTTTATTTTACATAACTTTTTTACCTGTTGACATAGCATGAGAGATTTTTATCATCCTGTGAGAAATAATGATGTCATAAATAATGTGGGTAATTCACTGTTCTTATAGAAGAATATCACAGGTGTTATTTCCTTATGAGATGGTTTTTAGTATATGGTAACTGATCATTGAGAACCTCGTCGTCCTAAGAAATATAGCCTTCGGACTCATTGTGAGTCTACCGTCGCCTCGACTCGTTTCCCCCTCGACGCAAATATGAGAACACTCCTTTAAAAAGGTTTATAATAAACTAGAGCAGTATAACAGAGCTTAGATTATGTATTCCTTGTTATTTTGAATCCTTCACTTTCTATTTTTACTTGTTTTTATAGAACCTTTCTTAGACCTTTAATCTAGTCATCTTGTTCCAGAGTTGGTCGAATCTACTTAATCCTGAGCATCGGCCCGCTGTGCCTGGCAGGCTGGGCCGTGGTCCTCTTCTCCAAGTCGATGGCCTCCCTCATCCTGGTCCGGATCCTCCACGGACTAGCCATCGGGGTCGCCTACACCATCACGCCGATCTACATCGCCGAGATCACCGAGCCCAAGTACCGCGGCTGGCTTTCGGGAGCTTTCCAGGTCACCTGGTACTTGGGGATGATCTACGCCGTCAGCTTCGGCCCTTACCTTAGCTATGACAGGTTCGTCTACGCCTGCTTACCGTTACCAGTAATATTCACAGTGACCTGGCTGTTCATGCCGGAGACTCCTTATTATCTACTGATGAAGGACCATGACGAGGAAGCGAGGAGAGTCCTTGAGTATCTGAGGGACGGAGACATCGAAAATGAATTTCAGGACATGAAGAAAACAGTAAAGAGAGAGACATCTGTGGAAGGTTCCTGGAAGTTACTTTACAGCGACAAAGTCGAAATGAAGGCTTTCATTATCGTGCAAGTCGTCTGCATTGCAAAGTATTTTGGTGGCGTGACAGTCATCGTGAGCTACGCCCTAGACAGCTTGTCCAAAACAGACTCCAGTCTCTCTGCAGACCAGATGCCTATCCTGATGGGCGTGTTTCTCGCTCAGTTGTCCATCATTGCAGCATTATTGTCCGACTGTGTGGGAAGAAGGCCTTTGCTTTTAATATCCTGTTTTGGCAGTTTTGTGGCTCACTTTTTCACTGGAAGCTATTACTACTTTCACGAAACGACGTCCACCGACTCCTCCGAGTATTCCTGGGCACTTTACTTAGGTATGGCAATGTACTGCTTCTTCTCAGACTTAGGGATGGGACCACTGTTGCGAACCCTACAGTCGGAGATGTTCGGAGCGAGTACTCGGGGAGTAGCTGCCGGGTTCACCGGAGGATTCGCGGCGTTCTTGTCTTTCATGGAACTCAAAGTCTACACCCCTGTGAATCAGACGCGCGGATATTACATTAACTTCTGGGTCTACAGCTTCGTTGCCTTAGTGTGTGGGGCTCTCTTGTTTAAACTATTGCATGAAACAGCAGGGAAGAGGATCGGCCAACTGGAAGATAAACCTCTGGCAAGAACATGTTTCTTCTCTCTTTCGGTGGGAATATCTGCATAAGAACCATCCACTATACAGGGACTTCAATCCAATGCTTGTTCGTCAAATATTCTTTGTGAAACTAACGCAAACCAAATCAAAGTCCTAGGCAGGTGTTCAGTGGAATGGATATCTGAAAAGAAAAAAACAATACTTATTGAACCTCGAATAGGCAGGAAGAACTTGTGACCCCAGCCATATTAGATGCACAGTAGTAAGTATGTTTGCTTTAAGGATCTGAAGTATCTACAATAGATGTTTTCGATAATCTCATATTTTCCTTCTTAGCACGAGGAGGTCCTGGCTTCCTCAACTAGCAACGTCACTGCCGTTAATTTTGTATCTCATTGCTTGGAAAACGCTCCAATTGGAGTTTGGCCTTTCATTTACTAAGACTTATTCTATTAAATATAAGAGCTTGAAATCATTGATGCTATGGATTACTACCTACCCAAGATTATTTAATTCAATTGTTTCAAAAACATTAAGTATGCTGCAATAAAGGTTATTTTTATGTTTTATTGAAAACTTAAGTTATTTACACAATGTTGATTGGGTGTACTTTCCTGTCCGCGAAACAGCCAAATCCGTTGTCTTCGTCCAATCCCTTCGTATCACCTATGGAATCTATCCTACTCTTAATGTTACTTTTATGTACTATAACTGCATCCACTAGCAACGTAACTATCGTTAAGTTCGCTGTATCTTTCCTAACAAAACTCGCCAATCAAATGAATTATATAAAGTATAATAACTTGAAATCATGGATGCCATGGATTATTTATTACTAACCCAAAATATATTTAATTCCATTGTTTCAAAACCATTAAGCATGCGCCTATGCAGGTTATTTATGTATTCTTCAATGCCTAAGGTCTTGAAACGAGTCCGTTGTCTTCGTTCAATCTCTTCCCGTCAACTCTGGGAGTATATCCCTCGCTTGATATTATAGCTTCCGGAACATTCCTCAAGAAAGTGTTCTATTTTTTGTACGCTGCCTCCAATTAACAGCGCCATAATCGTTCAATATTTTCGAAACATAAGTTTTTGAAACGATGTGGTTGGGTGTCCTTTCCTGTCCGCGAAATAGTCAAATCCGTTGTCTATTTCGTTTATCTGTCATTCTATGAAGTAAATAGCTTGTTATTAGGAATGCCATAGATTATTAACTACCTTAATTGTTTCAAAAACATCAATTAAGCTCCAGTACAGGTTAATTCTGTTTATTATTCAAAACTTAAGTTCTTAAAACGGTCTCGTTGGGTGTCATAAACTGTTGGTGATATAGTCAAATCCATTGTCTTCGTTCTGTTCATATCAACTCTGAGAGTATATTCCCCGCTTAATATTATAGTTTAATATTATGGCTTCTGGAACTTTCTAGGAGTAAGGAAGTCCATTTTTTTGTACTCTGCCCCAATAGCAGCGTCATTATCGTTCAGTTTGCTGTTTCTTTCCTAACAAAACTCGCCAATCACGTCATGGCCAGTTATCTCCTATGACTTCTTCTAGGAAGTTTAAGAGCTTGTAATCAAGAATTCCATGGGTTATGACAAACCTTAATCATTTCAAATACATCAATTATGTTGCTATAGAAGTTTTTTTCTTTACTTTTAAAAACATAGGTTTTTGAAACGATGCGGTTGGGTGTCCTTTCCTGTCCGCGAAATAGTCAAATCCGTTGCCTACTCTTAATATTAGAGCTTTTAGTAGATTCCAAGAGAGAGGGAATCTCTTAAGTACTCTGACTGCCTCCTCTAGCAACGTAATTATCGTTCAGTTTGCTTTCTCTTTTTGGCCTTCCATCTTCTATGATTTATTCTATGAAGTATAAGAGCTTGAAATCAAGAATTCCATAGATTATTACCAACATTAATCGTTTCAAAAAGATCAATTATGTTGCTATAGAAGTTTTTTTCTTTACTTTTCAAAACATAGGTTTTTGAAACGATGCGGTTGGGTGTCCTTTCCTGTCCGCGAAATAGTCAAATCCGTTGTCTTCGTTTAATCCCTTCATGTCGCCTCTGGAGTCTATCCTACCCTTAATGCTAGAGCTTCTGGTACTTTCCAACATAAAAGGAAATCTCTTTTATGTACTCGCCTCCACTAGTAACATAACAATCGTTCAATTTGCTGTCTTATCCTAAGTAAACTCTCCAATCAAATCTTGGCCTTTCATCTTCTATGATTTATTCTATGAAGTATAAGAGCTTGAAATCAAGAATCCCATGGGTTATTGCCTACCTTATTCGTTTCAAAACATCAATTATGTTGCTATAGAAGTTTTTTTCTTTACTTTTCAAAACATAGGTTTTTGAAACGATGCGGTTGGGTGTCCTTTCCTGTCCGCGAAATAGTCAAATCCGTCGTCTTCGTCCAATCCCTTCATGTCGCCTCTGGAGTCTATCCTACTCTTAATGCTAGAGCTTCTGGTACTTTCGTACATAAAAGGGAATCTCTTTTATGTACTCGCCTCCACTAGCAACATGACAATCGTTCAATTTGCTGTCTTATCCTAACTAAACTCTCCAATCAAATCTTGGCCTTTCATCTTCTATGATTTATTCTATGAAGTATAAGAGCTTGAAATCAAGAATTCCATAGATTATTACCAACATTAATCGTTTCAAAAAGATCAATTATGTTGCTATAGAAGTTTTTTCTTTACTTTCAAAACATAGGTTTTTGAAACGATGCGGTTGGGTGTCCTTTCCTGTCCGCGAAATAGTCAAATCCGTCGACTTCGTCCAATCCCTTCATGTCGCCTCTGGAGTCTATCCTACTCTTAATGCTAGAGCTTCTGGTACTTTCGTACATAAAAGGGAATCTCTTTTATGTACTCGCCTCCACTAGCAACATGACAATCGTTCAATTTGCTGTCTTATCCTAACTAAACTCTCCAATCAAATCTTGGCCTTTCATCTTCTATGATTTATTCTATGAAGTATAAGAGCTTGAAATCAAGAATTCCATGGGTTATTGCCTACCTTGATACATGTTTTTTTCTTTACATTTCAAAACATATGTTTTTGAAACGATCCGGTTGGGTGTCCTTTCCTGACCGCGAAATAGTCAAATCCGTTGTCTTCGTCCAATCCCTTCATGTCGCCTCTGGAGTCTATCCTACTCTTAATGTTAGAGCTTCTGGTACTTTCCAACATAAAAGGAAATCTCTTTTATGTACTCGCCTCCACTAGTAACATGACAATCGTTCAATTTGCTGCCTTATCCTAACTAAACTCTCCAATCAAATCTTGGCCTTTCATCTTCTATGATTTATTCTATGAAGTATAAGAGCTTGAAATCAAGAATCCATGGGTTATTGCCTACCTTGATACATGTTTTTTTCTTTACATTTCAAAACATATGTTTTTGAAACGATCCGGTTGGGTGTCCTTTCCTGACCGCGAAATAGTCAAATCCGTTGTCTTCGTCCAATCCCTTCATGTCGCCTCTGGAGTCTATCCTACTCTTAATGTTAGAGCTTCTGGTACTTTCCAACATAAAAGGAAATCTCTTTTATGTACTCGCCTCCACTAGTAACATGACAATCGTTCAATTTGCTGTCTTATCCTAACTAAACTCTCCAATCAAATCTTGGCCTTTCATCTTCTATGATTTATTCTATGAAGTATAAGAGCTTGAAATCAAGAATCCCATGGGTTATTGCCTACCTTGATACATGTTTTTTTCTTTACATTTCAAAACATATGTTTTTGAAACGATCCGGTTGGGTGTCCTTTCCTGACCGCGAAATAGTCAAATCCGTTGTCTTCGTCCAATCCCTTCATGTCGCCTCTGGAGTCTATCCTACTCTTAATGTTAGAGCTTCTGGTACTTTCCAACATAAAAGGAAATCTCTTTTATGTACTCGCCTCCACTAGTAACATGACAATCGTTCAATTTGCTGTCTTATCCTAACTAAACTCTCCAATCAAATCATGGCCTTTCATCTTCTATGATTTATTCTATGAAGTATAAGAGCTTGAAATCAAGAATCCCATGGGTTATTGCCTACCTTGATACATGTTTTTTTCTTTACATTTCAAAACATATGTTTTTGAAACGATCCGGTTGGGTGTCCTTTCCTGACCGCGAAATAGTCAAATCCGTTGTCTTCGTCCAATCCCTTCATGTCGCCTCTGGAGTCTATCCTACTCTTAATGTTAGAGCTTCTGGTACTTTCCAACATAAAAGGAAATCTCTTTTATGTACTCGCCTCCACTAGTAACATGACAATCGTTCAATTTCCTGTCTTATCCTAACTAAACTCTCCAATCAAATCTTGGCCTTTCATCTTCTATGATTTATTCTATGAAGTATAAGAGCTTGAAATCAAGAATCCCATGGGTTATTGCCTACCTTGATACATGTTTTTTTCTTTACATTTCAAAACATATGTTTTTGAAACGATCCGGTTGGGTGTCCTTTCCTGACCGCGAAATAGTCAAATCCGTTGTCTTCGTCCAATCCCTTCATGTCGCCTCTGGAGTCTATCCTACTCTTAATGTTAGAGCTTCTGGTACTTTCCAACATAAAAGGAAATCTCTTTTATGTACTCGCCTCCACTAGTAACATGACAATCGTTCAATTTGCTGTCTTATCCTAACTAAACTCTCCAATCAAATCTTGGCCTTTCATCTTCTATGATTTATTCTATGAAGTATAAGAGCTTGAAATCAAGAATCCCATGGGTTATTTGCCTACCTTGATACATGTTTTTTTCTTTACATTTCAAAACATATGTTTTTGAAACGATCCGGTTGGGTGTCCTTTCCTGACCGCGAAATAGTCAAATCCGTTGTCTTCGTCCAATCCCTTCATGTCGCCTCTGGAGTCTATCCTACTCTTAATGTTAGAGCTTCTGGTACTTTCCAACATAAAAGGAAATCTCTTTTATGTACTCGCCTCCACTAGTAACATGACAATCGTTCAATTTGCTGTCTTATCCTAACTAAACTCTCCAATCAAATCTTGGCCTTTCATTTTCTATGATTTATTCTATGAAGTATAAGAGCTTGAAATCAAGAATCCCATGGGTTATTGCCTACCTTGATACATGTTTTTTTCTTTACATTTCAAAACATATGTTTTTGAAACGATCCGGTTGGGTGTCCTTTCCTGACCGCGAAATAGTCAAATCCGTTGTCTTCGTCCAATCCCTTCATGTCGCCTCTGGAGTCTATCCTACTCTTAATGTTAGAGCTTCTGGTACTTTCCAACATAAAAGGAAATCTCTTTTATGTACTCGCCTCCACTAGTAACATGACAATCGTTCAATTTGCTGCCTTATCCTAACTAAACTCTCCAATCAAATCTTGGCCTTTCATCTTCTATGATTTATTCTATGAAGTATAAGAGCTTGAAATCAAGAATCCCATGGGTTATTGCCTACCTTGATACATGTTTTTTTCTTTACATTTCAAAACATATGTTTTTGAAACGATCCGGTTGGGTGTCCTTTCCTGACCGCGAAATAGTCAAATCCGTTGTCTTCGTCCAATCCCTTCATGTCGCCTCTGGAGTCTATCCTACTCTTAATGTTAGAGCTTCTGGTACTTTCCAACATAAAAGGAAATCTCTTTTATGTACTCGCCTCCACTAGTAACATGACAATCGTTCAATTTGCTGTCTTATCCTAACTAAACTCTCCAATCAAATCTTGGCCTTTCATTTTCTATGATTTATTCTATGAAGTATAAGAGCTTGAAATCAAGAATCCCATGGGTTATTGCCTACCTTGATACATGTTTTTTTCTTTACATTTCAAAACATATGTTTTTGAAACGATCCGGTTGGGTGTCCTTTCCTGACCGCGAAATAGTCAAATCCGTTGTCTTCGTCCAATCCCTTCATGTCGCCTCTGGAGTCTATCCTACTCTTAATGTTAGAGCTTCTGGTACTTTCCAACATAAAAGGAAATCTCTTTTATGTACTCGCCTCCACTAGTAACATGACAATCGTTCAATTTGCTGTCTTATCCTAACTAAACTCTCCAATCAAATCTTGGCCTTTCATCTTCTATGATTTATTCTATGAAGTATAAGAGCTTGAAATCAAGAATCCCATGGGTTATTGCCTACCTTGATACATGTTTTTTTCTTTACTTTTCAAAACATATGTTTTTGAAACGATCCGGTTGGGTGTCCTTTCCTGACCGCGAAATAGTCAAATCCGTTGTCTTCGTCCAATCCCTTCATGTCGCCTCTGGAGTCTATCCTACTCTTAATGTTAGAGCTTCTGGTACTTTCCAACATAAAAGGAAATCTCTTTTATGTACTCGCCTCCACTAGTAACATGACAATCGTTCAATTTGCTGTCTTATCCTAACTAAACTCTCCAATCAAATCTTGGCCTTTCATCTTCTATGATTTATTCTATGAAGTATAAGAGCTTGAAATCAAGAATCCCATGGGTTATTGCCTACCTTGATACATGTTTTTTTCTTTACATTTCAAAACATATGTTTTTTGAAACGATCCGGTTGGGTGTCCTTTCCTGACCGCGAAATAGTCAAATCCGTTGTCTTCGTCCAATCCCTTCATGTCGCCTCTGGAGTCTATCCTACTCTTAATGTTAGAGCTTCTGGTACTTTCCAACATAAAAGGAAATCTCTTTTATGTACTCGCCTCCACTAGTAACATGACAATCGTTCAATTTGCTGTCTTATCCTAACTAAACTCTCCAATCAAATCTTGGCCTTTCATCTTCTATGATTTATTCTATGAAGTATAAGAGCTTGAAATCAAGAATCCCATGGGTTGTTGCCTACCTTGATACATGTTTTTTTCTTTACATTTCAAAACATATGTTTTTGAAACGATCCGGTTGGGTGTCCTTTCCTGACCGCGAAATAGTCAAATCCGTTGTCTTCGTCCAATCCCTTCATGTCGCCTCTGGAGTCTATCCTACTCTTAATGTTAGAGCTTCTGGTACTTTCCAACATAAAAGGAAATCTCTTTTATGTACTCGCCTCCACTAGTAACATGACAATCGTTCAATTTGCTGTCTTATCCTAACTAAACTCTCCAATCAAATCTTGGCCTTTCATCTTCTATGATTTATTCTATGAAGTATAAGAGCTTGAAATCAAGAATCCCATGGGTTGTTGCCTACCTTGATACATGTTTTTTTCTTTACATTTCAAAACATATGTTTTTGAAACGATCCGGTTGGGTGTCCTTTCCTGACCGCGAAATAGTCAAATCCGTTGTCTTCGTCCAATCCCTTCATGTCGCCTCTGGAGTCTATCCTACTCTTAATGTTAGAGCTTCTGGTACTTTCCAACATAAAAGGAAATCTCTTTTATGTACTCGCCTCCACTAGTAACATGACAATCGTTCAATTTGCTGTCTTATCCTAACTAAACTCTCCAATCAAATCTTGGCCTTTCATCTTCTATGATTTATTCTATGAAGTATAAGAGCTTGAAATCAAGAATCCCATGGGTTATTGCCTACCTTGATACATGTTTTTTTCTTTACATTTCAAAACATATGTTTTTGAAACGATCCGGTTGGGTGTCCTTTCCTGACCGCGAAATAGTCAAATCCGTTGTCTTCGTCCAATCCCTTCATGTCGCCTCTGGAGTCTATCCTACTCTTAATGTTAGAGCTTCTGGTACTTTCCAACATAAAAGGAAATCTCTTTTATGTACTCGCCTCCACTAGTAACATGACAATCGTTCAATTTGCTGCCTTATCCTAACTAAACTCTCCAATCAAATCTTGGCCTTTCATCTTCTATGATTTATTCTATGAAGTATAAGAGCTTGAAATCAAGAATCCCATGGGTTATTGCCTACCTTGATACATGTTTTTTTCTTTACATTTCAAAACATATGTTTTTGAAACGATCCGGTTGGGTGTCCTTTCCTGACCGCGAAATAGTCAAATCCGTTGTCTTCGTCCAATCCCTTCATGTCGCCTCTGGAGTCTATCCTACTCTTAATGTTAGAGCTTCTGGTACTTTCCAACATAAAAGGAAATCTCTTTTATGTACTCGCCTCCACTAGTAACATGACAATCGTTCAATTTGCTGTCTTATCCTAACTAAACTCTCCAATCAAATCTTGGCCTTTCATCTTCTATGATTTATTCTATGAAGTATAAGAGCTTGAAATCAAGAATCCCATGGGTTATTGCCTACCTTGATACATGTTTTTTTCTTTACATTTCAAAACATATGTTTTTGAAACGATCCGGTTGGGTGTCCTTTCCTGACCGCGAAATAGTCAAATCCGTTGTCTTCGTCCAATCCCTTCATGTCGCCTCTGGAGTCTATCCTACTCTTAATGTTAGAGCTTCTGGTACTTTCCAACATAAAAGGAAATCTCTTTTATGTACTCGCCTCCACTAGTAACATGACAATCGTTCAATTTGCTGCCTTATCCTAACTAAACTCTCCAATCAAATCTTGGCCTTTCATCTTCTATGATTTATTCTATGAAGTATAAGAGCTTGAAATCAAGAATCCCATGGGTTATTGCCTACCTTGATACATGTTTTTTTCTTTACATTTCAAAACATATGTTTTTGAAACGATCCGGTTGGGTGTCCTTTCCTGACCGCGAAATAGTCAAATCCGTTGTCTTCGTCCAATCCCTTCATGTCGCCTCTGGAGTCTATCCTACTCTTAATGTTAGAGCTTCTGGTACTTTCCAACATAAAAGGAAATCTCTTTTATGTACTCGCCTCCACTAGTAACATGACAATCGTTCAATTTGCTGTCTTATCCTAACTAAACTCTCCAATCAAATCTTGGCCTTTCATCTTCTATGATTTATTCTATGAAGTATAAGAGCTTGAAATCAAGAATCCATGGGTTATTGCCTACCTTGATACATGTTTTTTTCTTTACTTTTCAAAACATATGTTTTTGAAACGATCCGGTTGGGTGTCCTTTCCTGACCGCGAAATAGTCAAATCCGTTGTCTTCGTCCAATCCCTTCATGTCGCCTCTGGAGTCTATCCTACTCTTAATGTTAGAGCTTCTGGTACTTTCCAACATAAAAGGAAATCTCTTTTATGTACTCGCCTCCACTAGTAACATGACAATCGTTCAATTTGCTGTCTTATCCTAACTAAACTCTCCAATCAAATCTTGGCCTTTCATCTTCTATGATTTATTCTATGAAGTATAAGAGCTTGAAATCAAGAATCCCATGGGTTATTGCCTACCTTGATACATGTTTTTTTCTTTACATTTCAAAACATATGTTTTTGAAACGATCCGGTTGGGTGTCCTTTCCTGACCGCGAAATAGTCAAATCCGTTGTCTTCGTCCAATCCCTTCATGTCGCCTCTGGAGTCTATCCTACTCTTAATGTTAGAGCTTCTGGTACTTTCCAACATAAAAGGAAATCTCTTTTATGTACTCGCCTCCACTAGTAACATGACAATCGTTCAATTTGCTGTCTTATCCTAACTAAACTCTCCAATCAAATCTTGGCCTTTCATCTTCTATGATTTATTCTATGAAGTATAAGAGCTTGAAATCAAGAATCCCATGGGTTATTGCCTACCTTGATACATGTTTTTTTTCTTTACATTTCAAAAACATATGTTTTTGAAACGATCCGGTTGGGTGTCCTTTCCTGACCGCGAAATAGTCAAATCCGTTGTCTTCGTCCAATCCCTTCATGTCGCCTCTGGAGTCTATCCTACTCTTAATGTTAGAGCTTCTGGTACTTTCCAACATAAAAGGAAATCTCTTTTATGTACTCGCCTCCACTAGTAACATGACAATCGTTCAATTTGCTGTCTTATCCTAACTAAACTCTCCAATCAAATCTTGGCCTTTCATCTTCTATGATTTATTCTATGAAGTATAAGAGCTTGAAATCAAGAATCCCATGGGTTATTGCCTACCTTGATACATGTTTTTTTCTTTACATTTCAAAACATATGTTTTTGAAACGATCCGGTTGGGTGTCCTTTCCTGACCGCGAAATAGTCAAATCCGTTGTCTTCGTCCAATCCCTTCATGTCGCCTCTGGAGTCTATCCTACTCTTAATGTTAGAGCTTCTGGTACTTTCCAACATAAAAGGAAATCTCTTTTATGTACTCGCCTCCACTAGTAACATGACAATCGTTCAATTTGCTGTCTTATCCTAAGTAAACTCTCCAATCAAATCTTGGCCTTTCATCTTCTATGATTTATTCTATGAAGTATAAGAGCTTGAAATCAAGAATCCCATGGGTTATTGCCTACCTTGATACATGTTTTTTTCTTTACATTTCAAAACATATGTTTTTGAAACGATCCGGTTGGGTGTCCTTTCCTGACCGCGAAATAGTCAAATCCGTTGTCTTCGTCCAATCCCTTCATGTCGCCTCTGGAGTCTATCCTACTCTTAATGTTAGAGCTTCTGGTACTTTCCAACATAAAAGGAAATCTCTTTTATGTACTCGCCTCCACTAGTAACATGACAATCGTTCAATTTGCTGTCTTATCCTAAGTAAACTCTCCAATCAAATCTTGGCCTTTCATCTTCTATGATTTTATTCTATGAAGTATAAGAGCTTGAAATCAAGAATCCCATGGGTTATTGCCTACCTTGATACATGTTTTTTTCTTTACATTTCAAAACATATGTTTTTGAAACGATCCGGTTGGGTGTCCTTTCCTGACCGCGAAATAGTCAAATCCGTTGTCTTCGTCCAATCCCTTCATGTCGCCTCTGGAGTCTATCCTACTCTTAATGTTAGAGCTTCTGGTACTTTCCAACATAAAAGGAAATCTCTTTTATGTACTCGCCTCCACTAGTAACATGACAATCGTTCAATTTGCTGTCTTATCCTAACTAAACTCTCCAATCAAATCATGGCCTTTCATCTTCTATGATTTATTCTATGAAGTATAAGAGCTTGAAATCAAGAATCCCATGGGTTATTGCCTACCTTGATACATGTTTTTTTCTTTACATTTCAAAACATATGTTTTTGAAACGATCCGGTTGGGTGTCCTTTCCTGACCGCGAAATAGTCAAATCCGTTGTCTTCGTCCAATCCCTTCATGTCGCCTCTGGAGTCTATCCTACTCTTAATGTTAGAGCTTCTGGTACTTTCCAACATAAAAGGAAATCTCTTTTATGTACTCGCCTCCACTAGTAACATGACAATCGTTCAATTTCCTGTCTTATCCTAACTAAACTCTCCAATCAAATCTTGGCCTTTCATCTTCTATGATTTATTCTATGAAGTATAAGAGCTTGAAATCAAGAATCCCATGGGTTATTGCCTACCTTGATACATGTTTTTTTCTTTACATTTCAAAACATATGTTTTTGAAACGATCCGGTTGGGTGTCCTTTCCTGACCGCGAAATAGTCAAATCCGTTGTCTTCGTCCAATCCCTTCATGTCGCCTCTGGAGTCTATCCTACTCTTAATGTTAGAGCTTCTGGTACTTTCCAACATAAAAGGAAATCTCTTTTATGTACTCGCCTCCACTAGTAACATGACAATCGTTCAATTTGCTGTCTTATCCTAACTAAACTCTCCAATCAAATCTTGGCCTTTCATCTTCTATGATTTATTCTATGAAGTATAAGAGCTTGAAATCAAGAATCCCATGGGTTATTGCCTACCTTGATACATGTTTTTTTCTTTACATTTCAAAACATATGTTTTTGAAACGATCCGGTTGGGTGTCCTTTCCTGACCGCGAAATAGTCAAATCCGTTGTCTTCGTCCAATCCCTTCATGTCGCCTCTGGAGTCTATCCTACTCTTAATGTTAGAGCTTCTGGTACTTTCCAACATAAAAGGAAATCTCTTTTATGTACTCGCCTCCACTAGTAACATGACAATCGTTCAATTTGCTGTCTTATCCTAACTAAAACTCTCCAATCAAATCTTGGCCTTTCATTTTCTATGATTTATTCTATGAAGTATAAGAGCTTGAAATCAAGAATCCCATGGGTTATTGCCTACCTTGATACATGTTTTTTTCTTTACATTTCAAAACTATGTTTTTGAAACGATCCGGTTGGGTGTCCTTTCCTGACCGCGAAATAGTCAAATCCGTTGTCTTCGTCCAATCCCTTCATGTCGCCTCTGGAGTCTATCCTACTCTTAATGTTAGAGCTTCTGGTACTTTCCAACATAAAAGGAAATCTCTTTTATGTACTCGCCTCCACTAGTAACATGACAATCGTTCAATTTGCTGCCTTATCCTAACTAAACTCTCCAATCAAATCTTGGCCTTTCATCTTCTATGATTTATTCTATGAAGTATAAGAGCTTGAAATCAAGAATCCCATGGGTTATTGCCTACCTTGATACATGTTTTTTTCTTTACATTTCAAAACATATGTTTTTGAAACGATCCGGTTGGGTGTCCTTTCCTGACCGCGAAATAGTCAAATCCGTTGTCTTCGTCCAATCCCTTCATGTCGCCTCTGGAGTCTATCCTACTCTTAATGTTAGAGCTTCTGGTACTTTCCAACATAAAAGGAAATCTCTTTTATGTACTCGCCTCCACTAGTAACATGACAATCGTTCAATTTGCTGTCTTATCCTAACTAAACTCTCCAATCAAATCTTGGCCTTTCATTTTCTATGATTTATTCTATGAAGTATAAGAGCTTGAAATCAAGAATCCCATGGGTTATTGCCTACCTTGATACATGTTTTTTTCTTTACATTTCAAAACATATGTTTTTGAAACGATCCGGTTGGGTGTCCTTTCCTGACCGCGAAATAGTCAAATCCGTTGTCTTCGTCCAATCCCTTCATGTCGCCTCTGGAGTCTATCCTACTCTTAATGTTAGAGCTTCTGGTACTTTCCAACATAAAAGGAAATCTCTTTTATGTACTCGCCTCCACTAGTAACATGACAATCGTTCAATTTGCTGTCTTATCCTAACTAAACTCTCCAATCAAATCTTGGCCTTTCATCTTCTATGATTTATTCTATGAAGTATAAGAGCTTGAAATCAAGAATCCCATGGGTTATTGCCTACCTTGATACATGTTTTTTTCTTTACTTTTCAAAACATATGTTTTTGAAACGATCCGGTTGGGTGTCCTTTCCTGACCGCGAAATAGTCAAATCCGTTGTCTTCGTCCAATCCCTTCATGTCGCCTCTGGAGTCTATCCTACTCTTAATGTTAGAGCTTCTGGTACTTTCCAACATAAAAGGAAATCTCTTTTATGTACTCGCCTCCACTAGTAACATGACAATCGTTCAATTTGCTGTCTTATCCTAACTAAACTCTCCAATCAAATCTTGGCCTTTCATCTTCTATGATTTATTCTATGAAGTATAAGAGCTTGAAATCAAGAATCCCATGGGTTATTGCCTACCTTGATACATGTTTTTTTCTTTACATTTCAAAACATATGTTTTTTGAAACGATCCGGTTGGGTGTCCTTTCCTGACCGCGAAATAGTCAAATCCGTTGTCTTCGTCCAATCCCTTCATGTCGCCTCTGGAGTCTATCCTACTCTTAATGTTAGAGCTTCTGGTACTTTCCAACATAAAAGGAAATCTCTTTTATGTACTCGCCTCCACTAGTAACATGACAATCGTTCAATTTGCTGTCTTATCCTAACTAAACTCTCCAATCAAATCTTGGCCTTTCATCTTCTATGATTTATTCTATGAAGTATAAGAGCTTGAAATCAAGAATCCCATGGGTTGTTGCCTACCTTGATACATGTTTTTTTTTTACATTTCAAAACATATGTTTTTGAAACGATCCGGTTGGGTGTCCTTTCCTGACCGCGAAATAGTCAAATCCGTTGTCTTCGTCCAATCCCTTCATGTCGCCTCTGGAGTCTATCCTACTCTTAATGTTAGAGCTTCTGGTACTTTCCAACATAAAAGGAAATCTCTTTTATGTACTCGCCTCCACTAGTAACATGACAATCGTTCAATTTGCTGTCTTATCCTAACTAAACTCTCCAATCAAATCTTGGCCTTTCATCTTCTATGATTTATTCTATGAAGTATAAGAGCTTGAAATCAAGAATCCCATGGGTTGTTGCCTACCTTGATACATGTTTTTTTCTTTACATTTCAAAACATATGTTTTTGAAACGATCCGGTTGGGTGTCCTTTCCTGACCGCGAAATAGTCAAATCCGTTGTCTTCGTCCAATCCCTTCATGTCGCCTCTGGAGTCTATCCTACTCTTAATGTTAGAGCTTCTGGTACTTTCCAACATAAAAGGAAATCTCTTTTATGTACTCGCCTCCACTAGTAACATGACAATCGTTCAATTTGCTGTCTTATCCTAACTAAACTCTCCAATCAAATCTTGGCCTTTCATCTTCTATGATTTATTCTATGAAGTATAAGAGCTTGAAATCAAGAATCCCATGGGTTATTGCCTACCTTGATACATGTTTTTTTCTTTACATTTCAAAACATATGTTTTTGAAACGATCCGGTTGGGTGTCCTTTCCTGACCGCGAAATAGTCAAATCCGTTGTCTTCGTCCAATCCCTTCATGTCGCCTCTGGAGTCTATCCTACTCTTAATGTTAGAGCTTCTGGTACTTTCCAACATAAAAGGAAATCTCTTTTATGTACTCGCCTCCACTAGTAACATGACAATCGTTCAATTTGCTGCCTTATCCTAACTAAACTCTCCAATCAAATCTTGGCCTTTCATCTTCTATGATTTATTCTATGAAGTATAAGAGCTTGAAATCAAGAATCCCATGGGTTATTGCCTACCTTGATACATGTTTTTTTCTTTACATTTCAAAACATATGTTTTTGAAACGATCCGGTTGGGTGTCCTTTCCTGACCGCGAAATAGTCAAATCCGTTGTCTTCGTCCAATCCCTTCATGTCGCCTCTGGAGTCTATCCTACTCTTAATGTTAGAGCTTCTGGTACTTTCCAACATAAAAGGAAATCTCTTTTATGTACTCGCCTCCACTAGTAACATGACAATCGTTCAATTTGCTGTCTTATCCTAACTAAACTCTCCAATCAAATCTTGGCCTTTCATCTTCTATGATTTATTCTATGAAGTATAAGAGCTTGAAATCAAGAATCCCATGGGTTATTGCCTACCTTGATACATGTTTTTTTCTTTACATTTCAAAACATATGTTTTTGAAACGATCCGGTTGGGTGTCCTTTCCTGACCGCGAAATAGTCAAATCCGTTGTCTTCGTCCAATCCCTTCATGTCGCCTCTGGAGTCTATCCTACTCTTAATGTTAGAGCTTCTGGTACTTTCCAACATAAAAGGAAATCTCTTTTATGTACTCGCCTCCACTAGTAACATGACAATCGTTCAATTTGCTGCCTTATCCTAACTAAACTCTCCAATCAAATCTTGGCCTTTCATCTTCTATGATTTATTCTATGAAGTATAAGAGCTTGAAATCAAGAATCCCATGGGTTATTGCCTACCTTGATACATGTTTTTTTCTTTACATTTCAAAACATATGTTTTTGAAACGATCCGGTTGGGTGTCCTTTCCTGACCGCGAAATAGTCAAATCCGTTGTCTTCGTCCAATCCCTTCATGTCGCCTCTGGAGTCTATCCTACTCTTAATGTTAGAGCTTCTGGTACTTTCCAACATAAAAGGAAATCTCTTTTATGTACTCGCCTCCACTAGTAACATGACAATCGTTCAATTTGCTGTCTTATCCTAACTAAACTCTCCAATCAAATCTTGGCCTTTCATCTTCTATGATTTATTCTATGAAGTATAAGAGCTTGAAATCAAGAATCCATGGGTTATTGCCTACCTTGATACATGTTTTTTTCTTTACTTTTCAAAACATATGTTTTTGAAACGATCCGGTTGGGTGTCCTTTCCTGACCGCGAAATAGTCAAATCCGTTGTCTTCGTCCAATCCTTCATGTCGCCTCTGGAGTCTATCCTACTCTTAATGTTAGAGCTTCTGGTACTTTCCAACATAAAAGGAAATCTCTTTTATGTACTCGCCTCCACTAGTAACATGACAATCGTTCAATTTGCTGTCTTATCCTAACTAAACTCTCCAATCAAATCTTGGCCTTTCATCTTCTATGATTTATTCTATGAAGTATAAGAGCTTGAAATCAAGAATCCCATGGGTTATTGCCTACCTTGATACATGTTTTTTTCTTTACATTTCAAAACATATGTTTTTGAAACGATCCGGTTGGGTGTCCTTTCCTGACCGCGAAATAGTCAAATCCGTTGTCTTCGTCCAATCCCTTCATGTCGCCTCTGGAGTCTATCCTACTCTTAATGTTAGAGCTTCTGGTACTTTCCAACATAAAAGGAAATCTCTTTTATGTACTCGCCTCCACTAGTAACATGACAATCGTTCAATTTGCTGTCTTATCCTAACTAAACTCTCCAATCAAATCTTGGCCTTTCATCTTCTATGATTTATTCTATGAAGTATAAGAGCTTGAAATCAAGAATCCCATGGGTTATTGCCTACCTTGATACATGTTTTTTTCTTTACATTTCAAAACATATGTTTTTGAAACGATCCGGTTGGGTGTCCTTTCCTGACCGCGAAATAGTCAAATCCGTTGTCTTCGTCCAATCCCTTCATGTCGCCTCTGGAGTCTATCCTACTCTTAATGTTAGAGCTTCTGGTACTTTCCAACATAAAAGGAAATCTCTTTTATGTACTCGCCTCCACTAGTAACATGACAATCGTTCAATTTGCTGTCTTATCCTAACTAAACTCTCCAATCAAATCTTGGCCTTTCATCTTCTATGATTTATTCTATGAAGTATAAGAGCTTGAAATCAAGAATCCCATGGGTTATTGCCTACCTTGATACATGTTTTTTTCTTTACATTTCAAAACATATGTTTTTGAAACGATCCGGTTGGGTGTCCTTTCCTGACCGCGAAATAGTCAAATCCGTTGTCTTCGTCCAATCCCTTCATGTCGCCTCTGGAGTCTATCCTACTCTTAATGTTAGAGCTTCTGGTACTTTCCAACATAAAAGGAAATCTCTTTTATGTACTCGCCTCCACTAGTAACATGACAATCGTTCAATTTGCTGTCTTATCCTAAGTAAACTCTCCAATCAAATCTTGGCCTTTCATCTTCTATGATTTATTCTATGAAGTATAAGAGCTTGAAATCAAGAATCCCATGGGTTATTGCCTACCTTGATACATGTTTTTTTCTTTACATTTCAAAACATATGTTTTTGAAACGATCCGGTTGGGTGTCCTTTCCTGACCGCGAAATAGTCAAATCCGTTGTCTTCGTCCAATCCCTTCATGTCGCCTCTGGAGTCTATCCTACTCTTAATGTTAGAGCTTCTGGTACTTTCCAACATAAAAGGAAATCTCTTTTATGTACTCGCCTCCACTAGTAACATGACAATCGTTCAATTTGCTGTCTTATCCTAAGTAAACTCTCCAATCAAATCTTGGCCTTTCATCTTCTATGATTTATTCTATGAAGTATAAGAGCTTGAAATCAAGAATCCCATGGGTTATTGCCTACCTTGATACATGTTTTTTTCTTTACTTTTCAAAACATATGTTTTTGAAACGATCCGGTTGGGTGTCCTTTCCTGACCGCGAAATAGTCAAATCCGTTGTCTTCGTCCAATCCCTTCATGTCGCCTCTGGAGTCTATCCTACTCTTAATGTTAGAGCTTCTGGTACTTTCCAACATAAAAGGAAATCTCTTTTATGTACTTGCCTCCACTAGCAACATGACTCTCGTTCAATTTGCTGTCTTATCTTTACTAAACTCTCCAATCAAATCTTGGCCTATCATCTTCTATGATTTATTCAATGAAGTATAAGAGCTTGAAATCAAGAATTCCATAGATTATTACCAACATTAAGCGTTTCAAAAACATCAATTATGTTGCTATAGAAGTTTTTTTCTTTACTTTTCAAAACATAGGTTTTTGAAACAATTTGTTGGGTGTCCTTTCCTTTCGGCGAAATAGTCAAATCCGTTGTCTTAGTTTAATCTCTTTATGTCACCTCTTTTAGTTTATACCCCGCTTAATGTTATAGTTTCCGGGACTTTCCAGCAGATAGGGGATCTATTTTTTGTATTCTGCCTCTACTAGCAGCGTCATTATCGTTCAGTTTACTGTCAATACTATAGTATTGTTAGGAAAAGCACCTCTTATAAGCTCGGCCTTTTACCTCCAGTGTTTTATTCTATGAAGTATCAGAGCTTGAAATCAAGAATTCTAAGGATTATTACCTACCTTAATCGTTTCAAAAACATCAATTATGATACTATGCAGGTTAATTTTGTTTATAATTCCAAACCTATGTTCTTGAAACGATTTCGTTGGGTGTCCCTTCATGTCCGCGAAATAGTCAAATCCGTTGTCTTTTCGTTCAATGTCTCCATATCACTTCTGGAAGTCTATCCCCCGCTTAATATTATAGCTTCCGGAACTTTCGTAGAGAAAGAAGATCTATCTTTCGTACTCTGCCTCCATTAGCAACGTCACATGTATTCAGTTTGCTGTCTCGTTCCTTACAAAACTCGCCAATCAGACTTTGGCTTTTTATCTGATGTAACTTATTACATGAAGTATAAGAGCTTGATATCAGGGATGCCATAGATTATTAACTACCTTAATCTTTTCAGAAACATCAATTATGATGCTATACAAGGTTTATTAATTTACTTTTCGAAACATAAGTTTACGAAACGATGTGGTTGGGTGTCCTTTCCAGTCCGCGAAATAGTCAAAACTGCAGTCTTTGTCCAATTCCTTCATGCTGACTCGGGGAGACTATCCTAATCTTAATGTTAAAGCTTTTAGTACATTCCTAGAGTGAGGGAATCTCTTATATGTGCTCTAACTGCCTCCACTTGCAACGTGCCTACAGTTCAGTTTGCTCTCTCTTTCCTGACATAACTCTCCAATCAAATCTTGCCCTTTTATCTCCTGTGCATTATTCTATAAAGTAGAAGAGGATGAAATCAAGAATTCCATCGATTATTACCAACCTTAATCCTTTCAAAAACATCCGTTAGGTGTCCTTTCCTGTCGACGAAATAGTCAAATCCGTTGTATTCGTTTAATCTCTTCATGTCACCTCTGGGAGTTTATCCCCTGCTTAAAATTATAGCTTCCAGAACTTGAAGAAATGGAGAAAGTCAGTTTTTTGTACTCTGCCTCCAATAGCAACGTCACTTTCAATTCATTATGCTGTCTTTTGTCAAAAAAAAAGTAGCCAATCGGAGCTCGGCCTTTTATCTCCTGTGCATTATTCTATGAAGTATAAGAGGTTGAAATCAAGAATTCCATCGATTATTACCTGCCTTAATTCTTTAAAAAACATTAATTATGATACTATACAGGTTAATTTTGTTTATTATTCAAAACCTTTCTCAAGTTCTTGAAAAGATTTCGTCTGTCGGCGAAAAAGTTTGCTGTCTCATTCCTTACAAAACTCGCCACTCATAGCTGGGCTTTTTATCTCATATGACTTATTACATGAAGCACAAGTGCTTGATATCAGGGATGCCATAAATTATTAACTACCTTAATTGTTTCAACATCAGTTACGCCGTTATAGAGGTAAATATTAAAAACTTCAGTTCTTGAAACTGCCCTACTCCTACAGAGAGTCTGTCCTCTTTTGACGTTCTCTCATCAAAGAAGCTAGCATTGACACACTTTACTCTAAACGAACCCCGTGGAGTCAATCCTAATCCTAATGAAACAGCTTCCCGTACTTTCCTAGAGAAAGAACTATTTTTTGTACTTGGCCTCTAATAGCAACGCCACTTTTAATTTTAATTATATTAATTTTGCTGTCTTATTCCTAACTAAACTCTCCAATCAGAGCTTGGCTTTTCATCTCATATAACTTACTACATGAAGTATGAGAGCTTTATATCAGGGATGCCATAAATTATTAATCGTTTCAAATACATCAGTAGGCTCCTATGGAGGTTAATTTTATTTATCATTCAAAACATCAGCTCTTGAAACTGCTCAACACCAACACTAAGTCTGTCCTACTTTATGTTTAAAGTTAAAACAGTCCCGTACTTTCTTTTAGAGAGGGTATTCATTTTTTGAACTCTAACGTTGTCACATCCAGGAGCCCATAACATCTTGGCATAATTTTAAGAATTGCTTGGTTTATTTTTTTTAACGTTTTGGCCTAAATCGTGATGATGACGCCAATGCTGTGATGCCATTAACTCAAGTCTTGAAGATGGCGTAGACCTTTAGCCAAAACGTTGGCAAAAAGAATAAATTTACCTTTTAGGGGATTTCAAAGTACCACATCCCTAACCGATTTCTCTCTATTTTCTGACTACGGTAAACTATTCTTCCATTATTAAAAATTCATAGGCATCCAGCTTAAGTATAGTATTTAATCAAGTAGTCAAGCATGTAATTATTGACTAATTTATTTATTTTTTATAATTATTATATTTTAATGTCCATATGAGCTATTTATTTTATTATTTTGACTAATGTTGATCGTTATATTGGTCAAGTTTATATGTGATACCGTTATTTAGAAGGTTGTTTTTACTTATTAATGAAATATGTTATTTTTAAAACGAATAAAATGTAAACAAACTTGTGTTATTTATTTTATTTTAACGTTACAAACCTATACAGTTTATATAGCTGATATCCCAACCCATCTTAAAACTTGCGTCTAAAACCTAAAAATTAAGAGTGTATGATAATTCACCCAAATCTCACGAATTGTTTAAAACATAAAACCTTTTTCTAAAAATTTAAACCTATAAAAAAAAAATAAAACCTATTTCTAAACCTTTTTATAAATATTTTCTAAAACCTAAAAATTTGGAGTCTCTGATAATTCACTAATTTACCCAAAACTCACCAATTTTTACCATTTTCTCTCGCAGCGTAGTGCATCCTTCTTGGAGCACCTAATTACCAAACAAATACGATAGATACCGCTGGTGATAGCGACAACTTTTTACAGGTTTAGGCGCCAGTATCCTTGCAACAACTTTGAAATTCTTCTAGCAATACACCCATTATTCATATAAATGCCTTAAATGAACCAAATGATATATGAAAATAAAAGATAATACTGCCATAATGTATAAAAAAAAAAAAATAAATAAATAGAAATATTCAACTTCCACTAGTCAATACATTTAATTGTTTTATTTATTTTTTTATGGCCCACAGTAAATAATTTATCTTTTATATATTTATAAAACGATACCGGGATTTTTGGCTTCCGCGAACTCCTTCTAAACCACGATTAGGCTTTCACTACTATTTAGGACATTTCTTCCAGAAGATTTATAATTAAAATACATTGGAATTAAGGTAGGTACAATAAGGTAGGTACAATAAGGTAGGTACAATAAGGTAGGTACAATAAGGTAGGTACAATAAGGTAGGTACAATAAGGTAGGTACAATAAGGTAGGTACAATAAGGTAGGTACAATAAGGTAGGTACAATAAGGTAGGTACAATAAGGTAGGTACAATAAGGTAGGTACAATAAGGTAGGTACCATTAGGTAGCTTAAGGTGATTCCGTGTTATCACATCGTACAGGTTATATTATTCCATCTATATATTTATTAGGATTTAAGAAAAATATTACATTCAAAATCGTACATAAGTTGTGATAAATCCATTAACTAACATTTTTAATAATTATTTCTACATTCCACAGAAGTTTCACTAAAAACTAAATGGAAATCCCAAGGAAGTAAATTTAATTTTTTTACTGTGTTTCAAGGATTAACCCTTCAACAGATTTATGACTCTGCAAAAAGAATAACATACAAAACCTGCAATCAACTTTTAAGACTACGGACTCCCAACAACCAACAGTTTACCAACAGATACGAGCTAAATAATAGACTTATAAACGACATGCCGATAGCTGCAATGCCTGTTAAAAGAAGGCAGAAGAGAAGTTGGATGAGGGATCTCCTCTGCAAAATTAAAGCCAAGGAAGGGGTACTGCTGGGCATTTTTCTACCCCATGTCTATCATGTCTGCTGCTTAAGTTTTACATAGCTCATTTACTTATTGTCAGATAGCTTCTGACAAGTGTCAATAGGATATATGAAAATAAAATACATTTACTTGGAAAAAGTCTATTTTATTACTAAAATAAAATAGTAATACATGCAATAAAATAGGAACCATTTGACATAAAAAAACAAATAAGCTGAACCGGTTATGATATTTAACCATTTATGTTTCTTATTTCAGCTGATTAACCTTTAACTGATGAGGTGGAGTCTGCAGGACGCCAGGGCCTCTTTAAAGTTTTGTGAATCCCATTGTCCCGATCCGATCGGCTTGTGAAAACCTGACATTTCCTGCCTCGACATGATTGTATTGGGTTGTGTCACATGGAATTTCCGTTTTCAAGTTTCAATATACGATATGAAAACAAGATAATTTTATTCGAAGTATTTACCTTCTTTTTTTACACATTTTTCCCAACGTGACACCATCTTTTTTATCCCCGAACTGAAAAACTCTGGGCTTTGAAGTGAAACAAAATCTGAAAACGCACTTTTCACTTGATCATTATTTTCAAAAAGTTTTCCTTTGACGAAGTTGTCTATATTCCTGAACAGGTGGTAATCTGTTGGAGACAAGTCGGGAGAAAATGGTGGGTGCGGAAGAACTTCGTAGCCCAGTTCTTTCAATTTTTGCACGGTATGTTTTGAAACATGGGGTCTTGCTGCCTCTCAGTGAGATCATGAGGTACCCATGAATCGAGCTTTTTTACTTTCCCAATACACTTTAAATGTCTGGAAACGGTAGATGCACTTGCATTTAGTTGTGCTGAGAGTCCTTTAACTGTTTGGTAGGGGTTTCCTTCTACTGTAAGTTTGAGGACATCGTTGTCTATTACGGACGGAGGTCTTCCTAGGGGCAAGTTTTCCAAGTCGGTATCTCCAGGCGAATGGTCCGTTCATTAACACTCCCTTCCAAACGCCTTGCAAATATTTCTAGCGGCCTCAGCTGCTGAATGGCCGAGTTTAAACTCGTACAAAAATATTACTCGAAAATCGCGTGTTTCCAAGTTCATATTTGGAGGTATACTAAAAAGTGGGTAATTGATTAGGAAGCTAATGTTTATAATACAAAGGTAGAGGATTAGGAACTGTTTACTTTAAATATGTAAACATTCGGAAGAAAACAACAGAGACCTGCAAAATCCTTTATGTATTTCAAAAACTATAAAAACGGACATTTCATGTGAAACAACCCAATAATATAGCATATTTTTTTAGTCAGTTTTAATTCGGTAATGCTTTAGCAAAATGTTCAATAGACCCCACCTTACCATTACTGTTCGGATTTATTGAAATCGTATATTTCAATTTGTTGAAAGAAATGTCTCATGATCGTGTCATTTACGCATATTTTTAATTTTATTAAGAAGCTGGAATCATCCTTGTTAAAGGAATACATGACCAGACGGTCAGAAAATCCCAGACTGTCTCAAGAGCTTCGGCTTAAAGCTCAATCATTATTAGGGGTAAAAAACAGAAGAATATAACACTTAGAGTCAGGAGACCCTTCCCATGATTACAAAAAAAAAAAAAAAAAAAAAAAGAAACAAGAATAGGAAGTCTGTAGTTAGTATTAAACGTGAACAAAATATTTGTGGACAATATTCGATTTTCTATCGCAAAAATTGTGTATAATTTTAACTGTGCATACTTTCTATACAATACTAAAGTTAGATTTTTTTTTTATCATTTTACGTTTTTTAAATATAGCAAACCATAGTTGCCAATGACCCTGTAGGGTAGAGGCAAATAACAAAATGACTCACCAATTTAGACTATAAATTTCACCTTACCAGTTATAGGTTAAATTTAATAATGAATAGATGTTATAATATAAGCATAATATTTTCTAGCTAAATACACTTTTTGATACGATGTACTCATAATCCCAAAGTGACAGACTCTCAATTAGTCAAACAGAACTTTTTTGAACATAAATGTCAAAACAATCAAATTGCACCAGTGTGAAGCAAGAGCGATTCGCTTTGTGATATAAAAGGGAATATGTCTCACAATAATTACTGTTTTTATTATTAATAAAATTTTTGCAATATTCTCTTCATTTATTTTATTTTTGTTAATTTTTACAAAAATAATTTTTTAAACGCTTCGAGGTATTTATCGCCTCATCTTAAGATTATTAAATAAAATAAAAAACAATTCAACATAATTATCACAAGTTTTTATTATTTACAATTACAAAGTTGGTTATTTAACGAATTATTTTATATTTTAATGGAATAGACGAATTATTTTAAAGAAAAGGGTTTTCGATGAAAAAAAGTACTAACACATAATAAATGAGTATGGAAATATATGTTAATATATTTTTTCACAATAGCACAGTCATTTTAACTGAGTGGTAAACAAAAGTTTTCCTCACTCTTAAATTAAGTTATTTCCATCATTCATCACTTCCTTAAAACTAACTCAAGGATTAAGAAAAAATAATTTCACTTAAATTTCCGAAAAAACGTATGTATTGTTATGGGCTACTGGTTGTGAAAAATAAACTACTCTCAATTTACAAAATACAAATATTTATTAGCTTAATTAAATTTACAAACACAGTAAACCCTCTTTTACAGAACACGGTTATAACGAACACCCGAACAGCATTAGAAAAGTCAGTAATCATTTGTTCTGACTCGCTCAGTGCTATAAAAGCCAATTTCAATCCATTCTCAGTAAACCCTATTGTACAGGAGGTCCACTTCGCAATCAAACAGTTGGAGGACTCTTCAAAAAAAAAAAAAATTATTTTTGATTCCCAGTCACTCCGGAATATCAGGAAATGAGGAAGTCGACAGAGCAGCAACAGAGGCACTTTCACTAGAAGAAATAACGCCCTCTTTTATTTCATCATCTGAGCTGTTTCAGCCAATAAACGCGAAGATCATAGACGAATGGCAACAGTCTTGGACCGCTCTTGAAAACAACAAATTGAAAAATGTCAAACCGACCATCAGCTGCTGGGTCTCATCGTTAAGAAAGTGCAGGCGAGAGGAGGTAGTTATCGCCCGCCTGAGGATAGGACACTGCCGTTTCACTCATGAGCACCTCATGGCAAGAAGGGATCCCCCTCGATGTCAACTGTCAAAAGTGGCTCTCACAGTAAGTCATATTTTTGAAGAGTGTCCTCGTTACAGTAGGGAATTTGTAAAATGTTGCGTACCACGTAAAGTCTCGGAGGCATTGAGCGATAGTGATCGGGCCGTCGATGGTGTCATTCAATTGGTGAAGAACATTCCTTTATATCACCTCATTTAACACATTCAGGCTATTTTACGCAATTTTTGATATTTTACTCAGAATTTTTATTTATTTATCTTATTTTTTTTTATTTATTTATTATAATTTTTTTTTATTTATTAATTTTTTTTCTCTTCATCATAGGTAAGTTAATCGTCTTCTGAAGATGTTTTGGGCAATAATAACCACTCGTAGTTTTTTGCCCTTAAAACCAAAACAACAACAACCACAACAAACACCCGTTTATAACGTACTATCATTGCGGTCCCTCGAAAAATGAATAGAAAACTATGCTTTCTCCTCGTTAATAACGAAATATTCTCTTATAACGAATTAATGAACTACTTTTGTGGACCTCAGAATTGTATTTGTTCGGTTATTACGAAAAATAAAGAAGAAAAAAATTACGAAACGTCTTAATTCCCTGCAAAGAGCGGCGCCTTTCTGTCCAAATCGTTACCTCTTCCTTCTATTCAGCTCAATTCTGTGTTTCATAGTCTGTGACAGTTTCTCGTTTCTAGTGTTTCAACTAGTTTTTCTGTTTTTATTGCTATTATTACTTGCTTTAATTCGAGTTTCCTGCGAGGTCAAGAGGAAATCCATTGATTTAAATACAAGGTTGGTGATTCTCCAAGAAGTGGATACACAAATTGAGTCGAAATCAAAAATTGCAGGAAAATACGGGATATCAAAATCTCCTATATCAACCATTATCGCTAATAAAGATAAAATCAAGGCCTCCGTTGCGTCTTCATCAGGAATTGCAAAAAAAAAAAAAAAAATGTATATATGTTTTAATCATTTCAACTTTATATGAATTGCTGTGATTGTAAGTTGTAACATTGTAAGTTTATTTTTAAGTTTTGTATTTTGAATGATGGCTTAT
Source organism: Piezodorus guildinii (assembly GCA_023052935.1). NCBI lineage: Eukaryota > Metazoa > Arthropoda > Insecta > Hemiptera > Pentatomidae > Piezodorus > Piezodorus guildinii. The sequence goes on along the minus strand of CM041293.1, from coordinate 183,704,219 downwards.
GATAATCTTAAAGTATTATGTAAAATGTGAAATAAGATAGATATATGTACATAATGCATAAGTTTAACTGCTTTTGTAGTTTCTAAATAAACATTTTCCTGAGAGCGGATGCTGTATTGAAAATATCTCTTTTTAACCGCCTGAATTCTTTTATAACGAACAGAGAATTTTTCGGTCCCTTGGAGTTCGTTAAAACGAGGGTTTACTGTATAATAACTATCTTAAGACTTAACCTGAGCCTATTTCTAGTAAACAAATAAAATCAGATATTCCTACCTGCTAAACTACTTACATTAATTTACACAATCTGCTAGAATTATTCTAAAACTTACAATCATAAATTATAATCTACAGTTTAATTACAGTTTATAATTCCCCACCGACCTGTTATAACAAGCCTGACACACACAGTTTTATAATACTGTCTCACTGTCAGAGTTCAGTGATACACCACCTTGTTGAGCCAGGTTGAGACTGACTCACTCAGCAGTAGTGGACCAGTATTTGTATTACTACAGAAGAGTCTGGACAAAGGGAGGTGTGTAGGTAAATGCAGGGAGGCGAATGGGTCGTTTAAGGCACTAAACTATAATTAAGACGTTTATTTCCAAAAAGTACTATATCCACTTTAGACAATTTTACAGGAAACGCAAAAATCTGTCATTTATTTATTACTGGACCAATTTACATAATTCTTTTTTTTTTATTAAAATATAAAGTTGATTTTTAAATGTGTTGCCGACTCATTTTTCCAAATTATTGCACTTTTCCGATGATTTTAAACAATATAATATGGGTATAGTACTTTTTGGAACGAAACGTGGATATAGTACTTTTTGGAAGAATATTACGCGAGATAAGTCGGTAACAGTCACTATAACCTTCCTGATACAACATTACCGATAACTAACGTCTTTATATCGTTAATTACTAAGTTATGTATATTTCCTTATTCTCCCTCTGAGAAATATCTCTCTTTGTTAGTTAATTACATTGATTATCTATTATTTATAAAGAAAGTGAATATTCAAAGGACAATTTATCTATTTATGGCACTATAATAAGAAAGTATGTAATTATGAAGTTTGTTTTGAACTAGTATTTACTTTTTGTGTGAATTTAGCAATTTTAACTATATTATTAACGACGTGTTAACAATATTTAACCATAGATAATGATAAGTAAATAACTTTTGAGCTTTTATTTTACATGAAAAAATTGACTAAGTTAGATCAGTCACGGATTTTCTTCACATATTTAGCAAGTTCGTGGGATGCTAATTCCAACTATTAGCTGCATAAAATACCATTATTCTATCAAAATGTAAGTTTCTGCAAAATTTTAAACCAAATTTATGTTGCTGCAAGAAGAAATACTATGAAAAAAATTAATTTAATTGACAATATAAAAGAACCAAAGCGACGCAACTAAGTTGTTTCAAATAGCCTAAAAACTGATTATTAGGTTAAAACTATTGATCAAAATAATAGCGGTAATTCAAGACGTGCTAAATGAACCAATTAAAATGCATAAAATGATGTAAACAATAAATTAAGTCTGATATATTACGAGCTAAGGTGCTTCTGCCGTGTAGTAGGAAGTATGGTACTTTTTGAAAGGAAATGAAAGGAAAGGTTATATCTGTTTACATAGGATATAGTACGTTTTGGAACGAAACATGGATATAGTACCTTTTGGAATGAAATAATATGTGGATTTAGTACCTAGCCAAATCTGGACCCCTCTAGACTGTTAGGGTCACCGTGGTTTACCTGGCATTGTCCTTCTAACCGTACCAATATATATATATATAAGGCTTCCTTAGATCCCGCTTGGTAATAGATTCTTAGTGACTTGAAAATCCCTACATACCGACTGATTTATACATACCAAAAGTCGACGAACACATAAGAACTGAACTCTTTATTTATCATCGATTCACAATAACTTTTAAAAGAAATATAAACGGACCTACAGGTTCTAATCGGTAAACTGGATAATTCCCATAGCTCTTCAAATGAATGCATAATACAGTCAAACTTTGTCGATGGCTAAACCACAAGAAATAAAAATCACAACCTGGCAGTTGACTATTGAGTTAAGCGTGTTGAATGTTACAAGAAGTCACAGAATAAAAAGCCAGAAATTCAGACATAGCGACAAATTGATATCAAGGAAATCTTACCGAGTATCTTGAACTAATTTTAAATGTGAAAAACCTGCTATTCCTGTGTTATAAAAATAAAAAAACATAGTTAGTTATAATGATTAGCTCTTTCAGCAAATTTATTCAGTAGTTTGATCTGGTCTTTATCTTCAGCACCAGAAATAAAAAAAACAAAAACAACGGGCAGTGAATTATTGAGAGAAGCATGTTGAACGTCACAAGCAGGACTGGATAAAAAGCCAGAAATTGAGACTTACTGATCAATTGGTATATAGGATATATTATCAGGAGAATTCAATAATGTTAAAATCCTGCTATGGCTGTGTTATATAAATAGTTGTATTAGTATTTAGTTCTTCCAACATATGCATGTGGTAGTCAGGAATGGTTGGCGACTAAATTACAATAAATAAAACAATGACCAGCCAGTTGAGTATTAGGAGAAGCATGCTGATTCAGGAACAGAATAATAAATCAGAAAGCAAGACTTAGTGATCAATTGATTTCTAGAGAATCTGATCGTGTGATTATTGAAAATTTATTATAAATATTGCTAAAATCCTGCTATGGCTGTGTTACATAAATAGTGTAATAAAGTCGTTTAGTATTTTTTTTAGAAATAATATTTCTTTATTGAGAAGTAATAAAATCTGCCACTATCTTGGGCAATAAGTATTAGAGATAAAAGAAGTCATTCATTCCATATGAACAAATTAAAACAAACAAAAAATAAAACACCTCAATAGCAAATGAAAAAATAAATAAAAATAAAATTAAATAACTGAATTAAAAGAAAATAATTATAATCTTGGCCACATTCATACCTATATACAAAATTTACATACTGCCCCTGGAAACTCCGAATCGAACCTCTGCATCCAGGAATGGATGTCGAGGCACAATGTCAGGAGATCCCAGCGCCTCTCAGTCAGCCGCGTTACCAATCAAGTCAGTGGAGACTGAGTGAGGGCGCTAGAGCCACACACTCTCAGTCATGAGTGGAGAAGTAGCCCATTGCCAGCACTCCAGTTGCGTATCTATAAGAGATCTCTCGGCAACTGCCGCCTCAACCTACGAGGAGGGTTGTAAGGATGGTTGGTACTAGATAGGGATTGTGCCAGAGGATTAGGAAGAAGAGGAAGTTTCTGGTGGAAAGTTGAGAATTTGGATGGGATGAGATCAAGGACATAAGGGATCTTGAGGTTATGATGTAAGGTCTTGTTTGTAACATTGACAGGAAGCATTGACTATTGTTCTAAGGACTTTGGACTGAAAGGATTGGATACGGTTGATGTTTGAAAATTTATTTGTACACCATAGTTCAATTCCGTAGGTCCACATAGGTTTGAGAATTGTCTTGTAAATTAATAGTTTATTTAACGGAAAGTTGTGATGTTCTATTCAGTTGTCTATATAACTGTCCGTATCTTCTGTTGAGCTCTTTTCTTTTAAGTCGAGTATGTGGATTCCAGGTCAGTCTTTTGTCTAGTAGGAAACACAAATACCGGACTGTGTCGGAACGGGGAATTGGTAGAGTTGAAATGAACTTGTGGACAGGATTTACGTCGGAGGGTGAAGGTGACGTGCTTACTTTTGGATTGATTGACTTTGATGCGCCAATTGTCGCACCAATGTTCAATCAAGGAGAGATGTCTTTGGAGATGGAAAGATGCTAGTTCTGGGTCTGAATGGGTTGGTAGAATGGCAGTATCATCGGCAAAAGATGCTAGGAAGGTATCAGAATCTAAAGGTATATCAGCTGTAAACAAGATATTAACAGCTTTAGGAGGTGGTTTAGTATTAGATCCATTGAACAAATGCATGCGGTAGTCAAACATGGTCGATGATCAGAGCGCAATGAAAAACATTACAACCGGTAAGTATTGGGAGAAACATGCGGATTGTTATCAGAAGGTACAGAATAAAAAGTCAGAAATTAAAAAAAAAAATCTGATAAATTTATACAAGGAAATATAATTGAGAGAGTAATAAAATATTATTAAAAAGATTGTCAAAATCCTGCTACTCCTGTATTATGAAAATAAAATAATATAGTTAGTTATAATGGTATTTAGCTCTTCCAACAATTTCATCCGGCAGTCTGATCTGGTATTTGTCTGTATGTATTGGGAGAAGAATGCTCAATATCACAAGCAGGCACAGAATAAAAAGTCAGAAATTGAGACTTTGTAATAAATTGATCCTTGGGATTCTAATCGAGTGAATAATGCATATTTATTAAAAAGATTGTTAAAATCCTGCTATGACTGTGTTATGTAAATAGTGTTGCATATTTCTTCAACCCAAGACATGGTCAATGACTGAAGTACAAAGAATAGAATAATGACTAGTCAGTTGAGAATTGGTAGAAGTTTGCTGAACGCCACAAGCTGGATCAGAATAAGAAGTCAGATATCTACACTTGATTTATTGATTAATTGATATACAGCAAATCTTAATGTCTTGGACTAAAGTACAAGAAATACAAATCATAAACTAGTGAAGAAGTATGGGAAAAAGTTTCATGTAATATTGTTTGTTGTAATGCTATTAACCTCTTCCTAAATTTTCATTCAATAGTCTGATCTGGTATTTGTCTAAAGCACACGAAATAAAATAACGAACTTGCAGTGGTAAGTATTGGAATTAGAATGCTGATTGTCATAAGACAGAATAAAAAACCAGAAACTTAGACTTAGTGATTAATTGATACTAGGGAATCTAATTGAGTGAGTAATGGAATTTTATTAAGATTATTGGAAAACTCCTGCTATGACTGTGTTATGTAGAATTATGTATTATTGCCTAGTAATAAAACAATTGAACTATTTTGGGAACTTACTCAGGCATGAATTATAGAGAATGAACTGGCTGAAACAGGTAATAAATCCGCAAGTGATTTTCCTTGTACCAAACATAAAAATCTGGTGCGGGCAACACACGACTTTCACTTACCTCCGTTTTTAGAATCAATTAAAGAATTTTCAAATACAGTAAGAGATAAAAATGAGTAAACAATTAAAGAATTAATTCAATTGAATTTCTATAGAAGCATGTGTTTTATTAAAAAATCTATTATATTATTATCTAAAATAATCACTTAGTTTTATCGGCTTTTCATCACTTTCTACTAACTTTTAAAAGCTTTCCAACTTTTAAAAGTCAAGCTTTCCAACGGTATATCGTACATGTATATTACTGTTCTTATGTTCAAAAACAAAAAATTGCATACAAAATATATTTTTTCAGTTTTCTCCTTTAGTTGGGTATCGAATTCATTCAATTTACATATATTTACCTGTTTTTCATCGGTGGTATCAAGACACTATAGTTATTTTTATAGAATCAACAAAATTACAGGTACTTTCGAGAAAGAAAATTTAAAATATCAGCATTTAAGCCCTGTCAGACCATTTTAATCCGGATTAAACCTAGATGATATTAAAGCCTATTAAATTTTAAATCGATATAGCGAGTTTAAACAAAATCGTCGGAACCGTTTTCGAAAAAATTGAAAAAAGGTGCAAAATGCATAGTATAAAGAGGCTCTTCTGGTAAGCTCATTTTGATGAAAAAGGTTTTGTAAGGTGTAGTTGTCTTAATTATGAAATTTCAGTTTCATAGGACTTACCGTTTCCGCCCGGGAGTTACCACACACACACACAGACCTTTTTGAGGATCTTGGTTATTTGGACTCGGGGGACCCTAAAATGTGTATTTCCGTTGAAAACTGGAATTCTAAAATTTTCACAATCGCAATACTTTCCCTTACTATATATAGTATGTGAAAGAAAAAACTTAAATTCAGCAATTCTGAAAGAAGTCTAAGGCTCCTAGCACAGACAAGTTAAAGCGGACACACACAGACCTTCGAAAAAACAGAAAAACCTATCAATATTCCTGATAAAGAATACTCTGTCTGGTATGTAAATTCTAGGTTATGGTTCTCTGTAATCTGTATATTTGTATATGGCACCTTGATCTGTAATCAAATATGGTCCCTGTAACCTGTGTATTTGTATATGCCACCTTGATCATTAATTAAATAAATAAATACATTATTCATACATTGTTATTTATTTATTTTGTTTAGAAGTTATATTGTATTTTCTTTCTACTAAATATTTTTAGAGGTGATAATGCGGTGAACCAGTATCTCGTTACCCCTTTTGTAATGATGAATGAATGAATGAATGAATGAATAAATAAATACTTTATTTACATAATATACAAAATATTAATAACATATATATACATTTTTTGAGATCGAACCCCTCAAGACAATGGCGTTAAGCCGTCTGTCGAGTTGCCCCTTTTTCTTATTTTTTTCAGTTTTGATAATAATAATTTAGATTTTAGTATTGTTATGATTTATTTTTATTGATTGTAAAAGTTTAATAATAAAAATGCTGTACCAAAAAATGTCTGTATTTGAATGATTTATTTAAATTTAACCCAATCTAGCCCATTTAGTCTATCTATTACCTCTTCTGGAGTGAGGTTATATTTTTCCCAAGTATTTCATCTTGAACTCCTTTAAGACAGGACATATTCCCAAAAAGTGGTAGGTATCCTCTGGCACATTTAAGTTGCACATAGCAGAGGTAGGTATCCTATCCCTCCTCCATGGCTGACAATTAAGTCCCATCAGTTCTCCTCTTGCTTTAAATATCAGAGATTAATTATAAAGACTAAGTTAGTTGTGGTGGATGTAGGAGATAGCTATTTCCTACATCCACTAATTTATATTACAGATGTACCCATTTTTTTTGTATGGGGATTTATTTAAATGAAAAAATAACGTTAATAATCCATCCCTCATTTTTGGAACGGAATCAGTATTACAACCCATCATCAAGCCCGGAGTTATTACTCGGAAACCAACATGCACTTAGTATCTTTCATTCCACCACATTCACACTGTTTCGGTTCAAGTCTAAGACTTCAATTCCTTTTCCACTTGCGATATCAACATATCAGGTATCGTAAAACATAAACATAATCCGTACGATTCGAAGTACCTCTTGCTATGATTCAGCGGCCTGCGTCATTCGATCGAATATTTTTTTAATTTATTCGCGATCAGTCAATCTGAGGTCACGCTGGCTTGCTCTATGATAAGTTGTAACCCTGAGTCAATTCCAAAAATAAGGAAGGAAACATAATCTTAACCAGTATACCTATTTTTATATGTATCGTATGTCGAAGTTAAACTTTTTTTAAAAAGCTTAATGAAACTTTAAATTGTTCTTAAACAGAAAACATTAGTGCTTAGGTATGTCTACAAGTAATCTACATCTTTTATTAGTCAGGATAAAATTGTGTAAATAGAATAGAATGGAAAAATAATTTTTATTCTGGGACTGAATCCTTAAGAACAATATGATATGTACAATAAATATATACAATGAGTCTGGCCACAAGACCAAATAATTATAATTAATTCTTATTTACTGAGCTTTAAGAAGAACAGTAGGTTTCAATAAAACAAAAGAGTAAAATAAATAAATGACTTATGATGTTGAACAAAACTTAAAATTGAAACTGATTCATGATAACTGATCTATATAGAAATATGAACAATAAATAATCATTTTTTTTTTAATAGATATTTTAATTGAAATATCAGGCTTGTGGAGCGTCTGTTTGAGATGACAATAGGTACAATAGGAACAGCTGGGACTTGAATGATGGTAGGGAAGAAGCATGGCGGGTATGAGTAGTAGAGTGGACAAGAAAGGAATGATCATAACTTGTTCTGTCTGCATGAATACAAAGGTCAGAATGGCGCGATCTTATTTAGAAGGAGCGGACTAACGATTTAAATTGCCGAAGTCTGTGGATATAGGAAGGTAGCTGGGAGTTGATAGTTTGGTAAAAATATGATCCTAGGAAATATTGTCTGCGGATAGAGGGAAGGAGCCACTTTAACTCATTGTATAAATGAGTCACATGAGACCTCTTCGGTGTGCCATGGACAAATCTTAAAAATGTATTCGCTTTAGCCTGTCTTCGAGCACAGTCGAGAGGCCACCATATACCCCGCAGCAGTAGTGAAAGTGGGTGAAGATGATAAATAGATAATAGAAGGTAAATGGAGAAAGAAATAACCCACAAACTAATTTTGTCTTTAATAATGCATGTATCGTACAAGGGTGACTTTATTTATTTAAAGCAATATAACACTTAAACGATAGGCTCCAGAGTCAAATTGTTACGTGGAAAAAAAAAAAAAAATTATCAGTTGAGTTAAATAGAAATGAAGGTTACTTTTGATACCTCGATGAGGGTTATTTGGAAAAAAACTTAAACAAATAAATAAATGTATGTTAAATGAAAATAGGTAATTAAAATTTTTGTGTTATTTTTAAGCTTAGATTAAGAATTACTGAAGCAAATACTTATTATATACTCCGGTGAGGGATAAGGGGAGTCAAGGAGCGAGATGAAGAAGGCTGGGAGCTCCCAGAGAAGGTGTGAAAAAAAAGAGACGTTGTGGATAGCAGCTATTAACGAGTGGTTTACATGAGACTGATTTAATTAGTGTGAACAAGGACAAGTACAGACGGATGAACTAAGCCGGACAAGGAAGGAAGCCAAGGTTTAGTTCTCGAGGAGAAATTGGAAACTTAAAAACTGCCTTCCTCCTAACCCCAATCCTAACCCTCATCCCGAACCTAGGTGAATATCATTTTGTAAATAACTTTTGATTTGTGTTTAGTGACTGATAAACGAAAGTAGTAGTTTCAGACAATAGAAAAAAAAAAAGTTAGTATAAGTTGTAAATATGTTTTGTTATTGAATAATTTCTTTCTTTCTTTTCCTTTTTTATTATTAGAAATAAAATTATATTTTGTAGTTTTTGTATAACCAATTTAACCATGTATTTTTTTTTAATTCAAAAATTGGGTCTTGAATATTTACTTATTAATTAATATTAACCTTATAAAGTTAAGACTGTACAACCCTCGCCGAGTCTAATACTGTGTATAGGTGTGGTGACGTCATATGAGTCCATAGCTCATGGGATACATAGCTGTATTCAGACTGCGAGGTAACGAGTTCGTAACCATCTGTTTTAATAACTTTTTTTTTGTAAATTTAATTTTAATTTTTTTTATTTATTTTCATTAAAAATATTATTAATTTAAGGGTTTCGCTATTTACCTTATTTATTTTTTTTTTTTATCAAATAGCGTGGTGCTCGAAATAAATTTATGGTGGAACGCAGCGGGTTCAAGATCAAAAGAAGTTGATGGCTAAAATTGAAGAATGCACAGACCTCGTAAGTTCTCAGAAGCAAGTTGAGGTTATTTCGGTGAATAATCTCATATTTTTTTCTAGCGTGTGAGGCAAACGCTAAATAAGCAGACGAAGCATACAGAACAACTCCTACAAGCACACCTAGGTACACCCGTACTCCTGCCATCTCATGCGGACCCTGAGCGGAGCGGCAGGTAAGTAGTGCACGTTTGTAATATTGGGTTTTGGTAGAATCATCACCCGACACCTATTACCTCTACCGGCGTTGCGTACCTGAAGAAGGAATTGCACGGTAAGCTTCTATATATTTCAGCCCACTTATGATAACCTGTACTACGCTACCTAACGATCGAAGTTGGCAAACTTCGGTGATGTAACATTCATGGACTATATGGCTCTATGTAAGTAATATTCATACAACTAAATTCCTTGAAATTTTAGTTTTTCTTTCTTTTCCTCGTATGGGATTTGGCGTAAACCAGTCATTGGCGAGAGGATGAGGATCAAAAGAAATTGATGGCCGAAATTGTGGACTACACAGACCTCGTAAGTTCTCAGAAGCAAGTTCTGGTTATTTTTGTGAGTAATCTCATATTTTTTGCGTTTAAAAAAGTAAAGCGTTAACGGCAAATGCAAGATAAGCAGGCAAACCCTGTTGAACCACCCCTACGCGCTCACCGCGGTACACCCGTACTCCTGCCATCTCAGCCACAGGAGATTCCGGTACCATTGCAGGTTGAAGGAGTACCTAAGATTCGAAAACTGTTGCACGGACCCTGGGCAGAGCGGCAGGTAAGTAGTGTATTGCATGTCTTTTTTTGCTGTTTGGATTTGGTAGAATCATATTAATTGCATACCTTTTTGCCGTGCTGGGTTTTGGTATAATCATAGTAATATCATGGGTTGTTTATGCTATATTTTTTTTCATAATAATTCAGAAGTTGATTTATAAAAAGCTCTAAAGGGCGTTATTTAGTAAATTTAAATTTTAACACATCATTTTCACATAATTTAGTTTTAACTAAATCCTCTACTTGATTTTATGTAATGTACTCTCAAATTCTTATAAAACGCGATTTTAAATGAAGTTATTTTCTAAAGTAAAATAATTTATACTTTACAAGTTGTTTTCTGTTAGCCAAAAAATGCATTAATTGCGAATCTCTGCAGTGTGAAGTAACGAATAAGGCCAGCAACGATTGGTAGACATATAACTGTACACCTTCCATATCGGATTTTCGCTTCCTCCCAGAGAATCATTTTCTCTTAGTTGAGAATGATTTCCGTTAGAACATTCGTTTACGTGGAAAATCCTGAGTAAGGTGACCTAATACCGAGATTTACTAGTATCAAAGAACATTCGTTTACGCTATAGAATTATCCCCAATTAACCGGGATTGCGAACCTGAAGAAGGCATTACCATTTTAGACATTGCACGGTAAGCTTCTATATATTTCAGCCCCCTTACGATAACCTGTACTACTACGCTGCCGGACGATCTGAAGACTTTGGAAGCTTCGAGTTGACGAACTTCGGTGACATTTATGGACTATATGGCTCTATGTAGGTATTATTCATACAAATAAATAACTTGGTTTTCGAAATTGCAGTTTCCAAAGATAAGTCTAGTTTTAATTGATGAGTAAAATTTAAATAAATGATTTTTTTTTTCCAGTGTGGGATACGGATGGGTCGAGTCATCGGCTGGAAGGTGAGCAGAAGAAGTTGATGGCCGAAATTGAGGACTACACAGACCTCGTAAGTTCTGAGAAGAAAGTTAAGGCTATTTCGGTGAATAATCTCATCTTTATTTGTAGGGTTTGCGGTAATAGCCGAGCTAGTTCTAAGATCTACTAGTATCAAAGAATATTCGTTTACGATTGGTAAATCAGAGCCTAGATATTCTTTCTAAAAACTACCTGGCAAGAAGGCGTATAATGAGAAGGTGGCGAACCTGAAGAATTCAGTACCATTTTAGACATAGCTTCTATATCTTTCAGCCCTCTTATGATGATCTGTACTACGCTGCCGGACGATCTGAAGACTTTGGAAGCTTCGAAGTTGGCGAACTTCGGTGACATAACATTTATGGACTATATGGCTCGACGTAGGTAATATTCATACAAATAAATAACTTGATTTTTGAAATTGTAGTTTCCAAAGAAAAGTCTAACATGTAATTTAATTAATATTTTTTTTCCAGTGTGGGATACGGATGGGTCGAGTCATCGGCTGGAAGGTGAGCAAAAGAAGTTGATGGCCGAAATTGAGGACTACACAGACCTCGTAAGTTCACAGAAGCATGTTGAGGTTATTTTAGTGAATAATCTCATATTTTTTTGTAGGGTTTGCGGTAGAAGACGAGCTAATTCTGAGATCTACTAGTATTAAAGAACATTCGTTTACGATTGGTAAAAGAAACAAATCATTGAATTTCTTCCTGAAAACTTCCTGGAAAGGAGGCGTATAATGAGAGGTCTGCATACCTGAAGAATTCATTACTATTTTAGACATTGCTTCTATATATTTCAGCCCACTTACGATAGCCTGCTAAACGATCTAAAGACTTTGGAAGCTTCGGAGCTGGCGAGCTTCGGAGACATAACATTTATGGACTATATGTCTCTCTGTCAGTAATATACATACAACTAAATTACTTGAAATTGTAGTTTTCAAACAACAAATGGGTGTTATTGGGATAAGTCATTTAACTATCTTTCTTTTTCTAGTGTTGGATTCAGCGAAAACCAGTCATCGGCAAGAATATGAGAATCAAAAGAAGTTGATAACCAAAATTGAAGAATACAACGACCTCTTCAGTTATCAGAAGCAAGTTGAGGTTATTTCTGTGAATAATCTTATTTTTTTTTTCTAGCGTGTGAGACAAACGCTAAATAAGCAGACGAAGCATACAGAACAACTCCTACAAGCACACCTAGGTACACCCGTACTCCTGCCATCTCTGCCACAGAAGGCTCAGGTACCATTACAGGTTGAAGGAGCAGCTGAGGTCTGAACCTTACTGCATGCGGACCCTGAGCGGAGCGGCAGGTGAGTAGTGCATGGTTGTAATATTGGGTTTTGGTAGAATCATCACCCGACACCTATTACCCCTACTTAACCGGCGTTGCGTACTTGAAGAAGGCATTACCATTTTAGACATTGCACGGTAAATTTCTATATTTTTCTGCCCACTTACGATGGCATGTACTACGCTGCCGGACGATCTGAAGACTTGGGAAGCTTCGGAGTTGGCGAACTTTGGTTACATAACATTTTTTGACTATATTGCTCTCTGTCAGTAATATACATACAACTAAATTACTTGAAATTGTAGTTTTCAAACAACAAATGGGTGTTATTGGGATAAGTCATTTAACTATCTTTCTTTTTCTAGTGTTGGATTCAGCGAAAACCAGTCATCGGCAAGAATATGAGAATCAAAAGAAGTTGATAACCAAAATTGAAGAATACAACGACCTCTTCAGTTATCAGAAGCAAGTTGAGGTTATTTCTGTGAATAATCTTATTTTTTTTTTCTAGCGTGTGAGACAAACGCTAAATAAGCAGACGAAGCATACAGAACAACTCCTACAAGCACACCTAGGTACACCCGTACTCCTGCCATCTCTGCCACAGAAGGCTCAGGTACCATTACAGGTTGAAGGAGCAGCTGAGGTCTGAACCTTACTGCATGCGGACCCTGAGCGGAGCGGCAGGTGAGTAGTGCATGGTTGTAATATTGGGTTTTGGTAGAATCATCACCCGACACCTATTACCCCTACTTAACCGGCGTTGCGTACTTGAAGAAGGCATTACCATTTTAGACATTGCACGGTAAATTTCTATATTTTTCTGCCCACTTACGATGGCATGTACTACGCTGCCGGACGATCTGAAGACTTGGGAAGCTTCGGAGTTGGCGAACTTTGGTTACATAACATTTTTTGACTATATTGCTCTCTATAAGTAATATTCATGCAACTAAATTACTTGAAATTGTAGTTTTCAAACAAAAAATGGGTGTTATTGGGATAAGTCATTTAACTATCTTTCTTTTTCTAGTGTTGGATTCAGCGAAAACCAGTCATCGGCAAGAATATGAGGATCAAAAGAAGTTGATAACCAAAATTGAAGAATACAACGACCTCTTCAGTTATCAGAAGCAAGTTGAGGTTATTTCTGTGAATAATCTTTTCTTTTTTTTTCTAGAGTGTGAGGCAAACGCTACATGAGCCGACGAAGGCTGCTGAACCACTCCTACGACGCCACACGCAGGGTAGGACCCGTACTCCTGCCATCTCTCGCCAAGAAGAGCTTTGTGTTACATAACATTTTTTGCTTATATTGCTCTCTGTAAGTAATATTCATGCAACTATAATTACTTGAAATTGTAGTTTTCAAACAAAAAAAATGCGGTGTATATTGGGATAAGTCATTTAACTATCTTTCTTTTTCTAGTGTTGGATTCAGCGAAAACCAGTCATCGGCAAGAATATGAGGATCAAAAGAAGTTGATGGCCAAAATTGAAGAATCAAGACCTCTGTCAGTTATCAGAACAAGTTGAGGTTATTTCTGTGAATAATCTTATTTTTTTTTCTAGCGTTTGAGGCAAACGCTAAATGAGCGCGAAGCCTACTGAACCACTCCTACAAGCACACCTAGGTACACCGTACTCCTGCCATCTCTGCCACAGAAGGCTAGGTACCATTACAGGTTGAAGAGCAGCTGAGGTCCGAACCTTACTGCATGCGGACCTGGGCGGAGCGGCAGGTGATAGTGCATGTTTGTAATTTGGTTTTGGTAGAATCATCACCGACACCTATTACCCTACTTAACGGCGTTGCGTACTTGAAGAAGGCATTACCATTTTAGACATGCACGGTTAAATTTCTATATTTTTCTGCCCACTTACGATGGCATTACTACGCTGCCGGACGATCTGAAGACTTGGGAAGCTTCGGAGTTGGCGAACTTTGGTTACATAACATTTTTTGACTATATTGCTCTCTGTAAGTAATATTCATGCAACTAAATTACTTAAATTGTAGTTTTCAAACAAAAAATGGGTGTTATTGGGATAAGTCATTTAACTATCTTTCTTTTTCTAGTGTTGGATTCAGCGAAAACCAGTCATCGGCAAGAATATGAGGATCAAAAGAAGTTGATAACCAAATTGAAGAATACAACGACCTCTTCAGTTATCAGAAGCAAGTTGAGGTTATTTCTGTGAATAATCTTCTTTTTTTTTTTCTAGCGTGTGAGGCAAACGCTACATGAGCCGACGAAGGCTGCTGAACCACTCCTACGAGCACACCAGGGTAGACCCGTACTCCTGCCATCTCTGCCACAGAAGGCTTTGGTACCATTACAGTTTGAATAGCACTGAAGTAACTTACTGCAAGCTGGTACACTGAATCGAGCAAAGCAATGGTGAGGATTAGTCATTTTAAATTTTGTTTATGGTAGAAACATCACCGCAACTATAACCCATATAAATTGTTGCGTAATTGAAAAGGCTTTACCCTTTAAGACATTGGTACGTGATAAACTTTCTATTTTTTCTGATTAGAGGCAATCGTACAGCTGCCGACGAATCTGAAACTTGGAAGCTTGACGATGTTGCGAACTTTGGTTACATAACATTTTTTGACTATATTGCTCTCTGTAAGTAATATTCATGCAACTAAATTACATGAAATTGTAGTTTTCAAACAAAAAATGGGTGTTATTGGGATTAAGTCATTTAACTATCTTTCTTTTTCTAGTGTTGGATTCAGCGAAAACCAGTCATCGGCAAGAATATGAGGATCAAAAGAAGTTGATGCCAAAATTGAAGAATACAACGACCTCTTCAGTTATCAGAAGCAAGTTGAGGTTATTTCTGTGAATAATCTTTCTTTTTTTTTTTCTAGAGTGTGAGGCAAACGCTACATGAGCCGACGAAGGCTGCTGAACCACTCCTACGAGCACACCAGGGTAGACCCGTACTCCTGCCATCTCTGCCACAGAAGGCTTTGGTTACATAATTTTTGACTATATTGCTCTCTGTAAGTAATATTCATGCAACTAAATTACATGAAATTGTAGTTTTCAAACAAAAAAATGGGTGTTATTGGGATTAGTCATTTAACTATCTTTCTTTTTCTAGTGTTGGATTCAGCGAAAACCAGTCATCGGCAAGAATATGAGGATCAAAAGAAGTTGTTGGCCAAAATTGAGGAATACAACGACCTCTTCAGTTATCAGAAGCAAGTTGAGGTTATTTCTGTGAATAATCTTTTTTTTTTTTTCTAGCGTGTGAGGCAAACGCTACATGAGCCGACGAAGGCTGCTGAACCACTCCTACGAGCACACCAGGGTAGACCCGTACTCCTGCCATCTCTGCCACAGAAGGTTTAGGTACCATTAGAGGTTGAAGGAGCAGCTGAGGTCCGAACCTTACTGCATGCGGACCCTGAGCGGAGCTGCAGGTGAGTAGTGCATGTTTGTAATATTGGGTTTTGGTAGAATCATCACCCGACACCTATTACCCCTACTTAACCGGCGTTGCGTACTTGAAGAAGGCATTACCATTTTAGACATTGCACGGTAAATTTCTATATTTTTCTGCCCACTTACGATGGCATGTACTACGCTGCCGGACGATCTGAAGACTTGGGAAGCTTCGCAGTTGGCGAACTTTGGTTACATAACATTTTTTGACTATATTGCTCTCTGTAAGTAATATTCATGCAACTAAATTACTTGAAATTGTAGTTTTCAAACAACAAATGGGTGTTATTGGGATAAATCATTTAACTATCTTTCTTTTTCTAGTGTTGGATTCAGCGAAAACCAGTCATCGGCAAGAATATGAGAATCAAAAGAAGTTGATAACCAAAATTGAAGAATATAACGACCTCTTCAGTTATCAGAAGCAAGTTGAGGTTATTTCTGTGAATAATCTTTTTTTTTTTTTTCTAGCGTGTGAGGCAAACGGTACATGAGCCGACGAAGGCTGCTGAACCACTCCTACGAGCACACCAGGGTAGACCCGTACTCCTGCCATCTCTGCCACAGAAGGCTCAGGTACCATTACAGGTTGAAGGAGCAGCTGAGGTCCGAACCTTACTGCATGCGGACCCTGAGCGGAGCGGCAGGTGAGTAGTGCATGTTTGTAATATTGGGTTTTGGTAGAATCATCACCCGACACCTATTACCCCTACTTAACCGGCGTTGCGTACTTGAAGAAGGCATTACCATTTTAGACATTGCACGGTAAATTTCTATATTTTTCTGCCTTACGATGGCATGTACTACGCTACCGGACGATCTGAAGACTTGGGAAGCTTCGGAGTTGGCGAACTTTGGTCACATAACATTTTTTGACTATATTGCTCTCTGTAAATAATATTCATGCAACTAAATTACTTGAAATTGTAGTTTTCAAAAAAAAAAATCGGTGTTATTGGGATAAGTCATTTAACTATCTTTCTTTTTCTAGTGTTGGATTCAGCGGAAACCAGTCATCGGCGAGAAGATGAGGATCAAAAGAAGTTGTTGGCCAAAATTGAGGAATACACAGACCTCGTAAGTACTCAGAAGCAAGTTGAGGTAAATATGTAGAATTGTTTATTCTTGTAAAATTTCGTTAATTCAACCTATTTTCAACAGGTACTATACGAAAGGATGATTATAAAATTGAAGAAATGCCTGATATTATTAAATACATTTTATTAATACTTTTATCCTCTTTTAATGTTATATTCTAAGCAATGAGAACATTTGTAAAACAATATATGAACAATTCCTTATCTTAAAGTTTATTATAAAAAAAAAAAAATGAAACTTTTATATTGTAAAGAAAGTAAGCACAGCTTTTAGGGATTTTCTTACCGTCTGGTCATGTAATCCTTTAACTAGGATGATCCCAGCTCCTTAATAAAATTGAAAAGGTGCCTAATAATTACGAGACATTTCTTCCAACAAATTGGAAAACACACTTTCAATAAATCCGAACAGTAATGGTGAGGTGGACCCCTACAGGACCCCAATAACACTGTCCTAAAACAATGCCGGATAGAAACTGACTAAAAAATAATGCTATATTACAATCATGTCATGTCATCAAGATGTAGAGTAAAATATGGTGAAAAGCAGACCAAAGAAAATTAAAAAAGATTTAACTTCAAGAACTGAAAACAGAAATCAAAACCAACATGATTTTCTAAAAAGCAACGGGATATGAAATGATAAGTAAGTGGTCTGATGATAAAGGAACTGACTAAGATAGCCCTGAAAAAGTTACTCCACGTTATTAATGTTGTCTTCAGTTTGAATTATGTGCCTATCCTCTGGAATGTGGATGAGGTTATCATGATTTTAAAGCCTGAAGAATTACCCGCTGACTCAAAGCCGTAACGGCCGATTTAATTGTTTTCAGTGACCTCTAAACCCTTTGAAAAATTATAGGTGGAATAATCAGGAATAAGTCATTTTTTTGAAATTTTTTAATTTTGCCAACGTTTCGGCTCAAGCTTGTGAGCCATCATCAGGGCTACAAACATCAGAACAAAAGAGATACATATCAATATGATAATGAAAATTTTTTGAATGTAGTGGCAATGATAACATTTGAAATAAAACAGAAAATTTACCAACATACTTAAATATTATAGATACAAATAATGATAATATGATACACAATCTGACGATGATAAGCATACAAACAAAACTTTAGACTTTAATATAGAAGTAAAAAAAAATTATATATTAACGTACCATTACTGAGCCATGTCCAAGCATAAACTGAGAAAAACCATAAACATAGGTATTATGGGGAGGGGTTCATGTGAAAACCCTTAAGGTTTTCCCCTTTGAAAAATTATTTCCAAAAAGACTGAAACCATTGCTAGAATAGGAAAATCTTGTCATTTTCGGGTCATCAGTTCAGGTTTCGACCGAAGCATTTTTGAATATCGAGCAGGTACACAAAATCTCTCAAGTGATTGAGAAGGGTCCACCTGAAGTCTCAAATATTTTTAATAATGAGGGAGGAGAATGAACATTCACCCTTAAAGAAATAAGTGCATGTGTTACAAAAGGTAGCGTGTTGGGTCCCATTCTCCACTTGTTATACACTAGGGATTCGCCGGACAGGAAACGAACTACAGTGGCGACGTTTGTCGACGATACTGCTTTATTGGCCATAGGCGAAAAGGTAATAAACTTTTGACCGGCTGTGTATATGCACGTGTGTATATGTACTACACTACTGGAAATACCGATTCTTAGTTATGTTGCGTTTTATTTACTAGTAGAATCTTATCCTCATTATGTCAACATGAAGAATTGTTATTTTTTTTTATGTTTTGGAAACATTTTTATTATTTTTTTTTTGTCATTGTTGTTTTGTTGTTGAAATAATAGTTTTGCAAACACAAGTGTTATCACTTTCTCGTGAACCCCGTAGAATTCAAAATAGAAAGGTCACTAATAGAAAAAAATATGTAATTATGATTTGAATAAAATCATGAAGAAAATATATATATTTTTTTTTGGGGGTTCCATAACAATAACCTTAAAACCGACATAAGAAATAAAAAAAATTAAGATTTTACGTTAAGAAAGACTTAATAAGAAAATCTTAGACCGAATCCGTGAATACTAGAGCGTAGGAGGGTACCTAAAGCGAATGAGAGAAGAGACAGACAAATTAAAAGTAACGGACAAGCACAATTGTGTAGAAAGAGATACGAAGAGAAATTGAAAGAGATCAGAGTTCTTGCTGGGAATAAATAAAACAGAAGGTACTACGTGGTCGGGGGAGAGAAAGCAAAAGTGTGAAAAGATCATGAAGAAAATTACTGGGAGGGCTTTGGAAATATTTACATTAAATAATATATTGATCTAAATTTTTTATATACAATTATCAGTTAGTTTTATCCCCTGTCCATTACCTTTTACGATTTTGTGCATAAGATTACATGTTTTACTAAAATCTTTAGCTTTCCAACGGTATATTATTGGGTTGTGTCACATGAAATATCCGTTTTTATAGTTTCTGAAATACATAAAGGATTTTGCAGGTCTCTGTTGTTTTCATCCGAATGTTGACATATTTAAAGTAAACAGTTACTAATAAGTTGTATTATAAACATTAGCTTCCCAATCCATTACCCACTTTTTAGTATACCTCCAAATATGAACATGCATACACGCGATTTTCGAGTAATATTTTTGTACGAGTTTAAACTCGGCCATTCAGCAGCTGAGGCCGCTAGAAATATTTGCAAGGCGTTTGGGGAAGGGAGTTTTAATGAACGGACCATTCGCCGTTGGTTTGCTAATTTTTCAGCTGGGAAAAACTTGCCCCGAGGAAGACCTTCGTCCGAAATAGACAACGATGTCCTCAAACATACAGTAGAAGGAAACCCCTTCCAGACTTTTAAAGTGTATTGGGAAAGTAAAAAAGCTCGATCTATGGGTACCTGATGATCTCACTGAGCGGCAGCAAGACCCCATGTTTCAAAACATACCGTGCAAAAATTGAAAGAACTACGCTACGAAGTTCTTCCGCAACCACCATATTCTCCCGCCTTGTCTCCAACAGATTACCACCTGTTCAGGAATTTAGAAAACTTCGTCAAAGGAAAACTTTATGAAAATGATGAACAAGTGAAAAGTGCGTTTTCAGATTTTGTTTCACTTCAAAGCTCAGAGTTTTTCATTTCGGGGATAAAAAAGTTGGTGTCACGTTGATAAAAATGTGTAGAAAAAGAAGGTAAATACTTCGAATAAAATTATCTTGTTTTGATGTCGTATTTTTAATAAAAATCCTTTACCTTGAAAACGGACATTTTATGTGACACAACCCAATATTTATCTACTAGCTTACGTCGTTTTTCCACACAAATTATTTCTAGAGAATATTGTGGTTGTTAAATAAAAAGAGAAACACACGACTTTCACTTACCTCGACTGTTAAAAACTATTGAATATATTTCAATTTGAAAAATATTTTAAGTTGAATTTAATAAATCGTGTATTCTTTTCCGTTGGAAAATGTGATGCAGATTAAATAATTAACTATATTAAATTGTTAAGTAGCAATAAGTTTATTCCATATTCGTCACTTTTGCGTTACAGCTAATTAGTTACAAGGACGGAAGTGTGGCTTGTGGATGCGTCTACGAAGCTCCAGAGGATTAAGCGCTAAACATTTGATAAGTAGCATTTTCTCTTTAACTTTAATATATTTTTATATATAATTTCATTAGAAGGTTTTTATTTTGTTTTATTTCCTCTATTATTTTGGTATATATATTCATTTTTATGACAAATTGCTGAAAATAATTTTTCAAAGACAAATATTTGAAAAATGTAATTTTATTGACCAATGAAAGTTTAAAAAAAAAATTGTTTCTGTCTTGAAAATGGGGAAACAGCCCCGAAACGTCGACATATATGAAAAGCTTATGAAATAAAGTAATTAAGGAACAAATGGAAGTCAATGTGTGCTCTTTTCCAATAAGATTTAGCCTATACCATGAATCTCACCCTATAAAACGTTAAAAAGGAAGATTTAAAGGTCCCATTATAAGATATCTTTACAATCAAATTAATAACTCTATTAAGGTTTAGATTTAAAAAAAAAGTATCACCTTTTTTATATCAGTAAAAGTTTAAAAAACTCAGAGATGACACACTTTAATTCAGTTTTTTTCGGATGCACAATCGGAAAAAAATATTAAAATGTAATAACTTTTGTAGCAATTTTCCTGTAAAAGTAGAGCCACATGGCAGGTTAAATTGGAGTAAAGGTATAATATGGTGCCCAGACCTCGTTCATTGTACAATTATGATAATGATGATAATAATAATAATAATAATAATAATAGCTAGAGCTACCTGTAAGAATTCTAGCGGAGGTTCAGCGAGCAGTCGTCCTAGGGACAGCAGCCACTGTTCGAAAATTTTTAAACATTACATAATTAGAGCCTAACCCTTGACTCGTTGAGTCCGGGTAGGTGAAAATTTCCAGCGAAAGCTGAGAAAGTGCGAAATTCTGAAATAATAATGATAATGAAAGAAGAATTAAAATCATAAAAAATTGAAAACGTAGGTACCACGAATGACATACTTTTAAAATAATGTAAAACATGACAGTCATAATTACTTGCTAATTTTCAATAGCCTAACTGTTCCCACTGAAGTAACAGTCGTTTGTTTGTTTATTTATTCATTTAACGTCACTTTATGCTACTATGGCTAATCGGACGATGCTACAGTGGGAGTCCTAAATTTTGCCTATCCAGGTTTTATTAGGATAGGGATCTTTAACGAGTACCTGACATCGCACAGGCTCGGGACCACCTTTTAACGTCCCCTCCGAAGGACGGCGTAACTAAGGATTTTTTACTCAGTAAGAGTCGTTTATTATAATGTCAGTGTTAGACAATATATTTCCAGTCCTATACGTCGTCATATCTGTCTCAAATTTGGCCATACTAAAACAGCATTTACCAGTAATCTATATTCTTTAGTTTGGCATCAAATTTGTCCAACTTGTATATTTAGCCGTCACTTATCAATGTCATTAAGATGATATGGTTAATCTTTTAGAATGTACTAAATTAATGGTAGTTTAGAGGAAAAAAATTTAAAATATCGGCATTTAAGACCTATGAGACTATTTTAATCAGAATGAAACCTACATGATAATAAAGTCCTTTAAATTTTACATCCATATAGCGAGTTTAATCTAAATCGTTTAAGCCTTTTTCAAGTAAATTGTATGAAGTAGCACTTTTGGTCTGCCAAGTGAAAAAGTTATTTTAACATCTCGGGCGTACATTTGTCTTAAATATAAAATTTTAGTTATGTACATCTTTTTGTTTTCTTCTAGATTTACCACACACAGATACACAGACACACATATATTTTTTCGTGACTTGGTCATGTGGATTTAGCAGACTAACACCTCTTTTTTTTTTTTTTTTTTTTTTAGTGTAAAATATAATTTGTAATTTTTTAACGATCGCAATACTTTTCCTTACTATGTTTATATATATAATATATATATATATATTATATTGTATAATATATATATGAGGTAAGCGAAAGTAAGAATGGCCAGGTCCAAAACCTGATGTCGTTCGAAACTAAAATAGGTCATTGATGAGTATGTAATAAGATTAGTTATGTGATAGCTGTAACTACCTTTTCATGGGCATTACCACCCGGAAAGTGACAGTTCATATCAGTTATTTATATTTATTTTTTTCGAAAACGGCTTTAACAAATGAATATATTATGGTTTTTATTTAGCCAAGGTATAATGAGTCATCCATGTACAATGGAATTATTTCCGTGGTTATTATCCACTTAATTACAATTGCTAATATACCGCTGATTAAGTATTTATCGTGATTATTTATACATAGACAATGATAATTTTAATAATAATTTAGTCATCTCAGCGTTTTTGTTGACAAATGAGTAGTATAGTATTACCGACCGCAAAATGCAAACAGTTTTAATAAATGATCTGTCATTTGAGGACGTGGTTATAGTAAAAATTATATGAAAAACCGCGATATATATTTTTCACGTGTGTAAACTTTAGTATAAATATTCAAGTCGATAAACGGTTTGAGTGAATAGAAAAAAAGCTTGAAACGGTTTGTAAATAAACATATTTTAAAAGCAGTTGATTTGAATTCGTGATCCAAACTATGCTTTAAAAACACCACTAATAAACGAGGTGAAATATTAAAGGCCCTGATCACAACTATAATTTATATTATAGTTTTATACGTGCTGTCTAATTTGGATTGATAAATTATGCTGTGTACAACCCAGAAACCCATGTATTTGGACCGCATTTTAAATTTAATTTCAATAGTTTCTTTTTTAATTTTTGTCTTATGATATATATATATATATATATATATATATATATATATATATATATATATATATATATATATAAATATACACACACACAGAAGAATGTTGATAATTTAGGTTTTCTACTAATCTGAAGGTTCAGTCAATAAATAAACTATTGTATCTGGCTCCTTTTCAAGAGTTTATAGTTCACATATTCATGCCCTAACTGTAAAAAAACAAAAAATAATATTAAAGTACAAACCTTACTCCCTCGACTTAGACCTGTTGTTAACAGACGATAAAAATTAATCGGTTTTATAGTGACGATGACCTCTGCCAATTAATGTGCCCACTTCCGGATGAAACTTAAAAAAGCTGGTTGAAGGACTAGTTTCAACGAATTGAGAACTTTATTGAATATAATGGAAAATATTGGAAGGAATTAGTCCGGATAGCGGTCAGTAAATGAAACAGCTAAATAGTTTCAACTATTTATTGCCCCCATTATGGGTCATCATTAGGGCGTATCGTGGGTGAATCGAAACTCTTATATCCACTATAGTGGAAAATAGTTTGAGATTAAGATTAAGATAATTATGATTATTATTAGAGATGTAAAAATTTAAAAAAGTTATTTACGTACGTCTAGTTCTACATAAACTACATAAGCTTGAATTCCGAATCGGACCAACGATACAGATCTATTCCCAGCTTCAATTACAGAAGTCCAGGACCGTACTTAATATTCCGAACCGATATCTAGAAGCAAAGACTGGTCAACCTTATAAGAGTCTCGAATCCAGAACCACAGCAATGGTGATGTTTGCCGACGTAAAATATTGCTATTTCAAAATATTACTAATAACAGTTTATAGTTAGATAGATTGAAAGTCCTTATGATGAAATTACAATCCTCATTTATGCGGATGATTTGGTCTTGATTGGGGATTCTGTGACTGATGCTCAATCAAAACTAAACATTTTAAATAGATATTACACAGCGAACTTATTGACTGTAAATATCACAAAAACAAAATTGTTAAAAATTTATAGAGGTAGACCAAAGAGAAGTAGAACTGTATATTTCAATCGTGACATAATTGAGGAGGTTCCAGAATACAATTATCTTGTCATTGCCTTTAGCTCATCAGGACTTTTTAACCGGGCGATGAGGCATATTATACCGAGAAGCAATACGAGTATCGGGGCGGTACTAAACACTTGCGCGAGAACTAAAATGGTATCTTGGCACGCAAGACCGAGACTGTATAAGTCACTAATGCTGAGCTGTGTTTTCTATGCGGCACCAGTCTGGGCTATCAGGCACATCAAGGAGTTGAAAGATATACAGGCCAGGTACTACAAGCGACTGCTGTGCCTCAGTCGGAATACACCGCACTATATGGTAAGATTGGAGGTCGCATCCGTGCCTCTGGGGTATTACGTACTGAAAACGACCCTTAAATGGTTGAGAAAGGTCTTAAACATGGATAATACCCGATATGTAAAGCAATGTTTCCTAAAGTTGATGCTCCTGGACAGAGATGATAGGTGGAGTAAGCAGCATAACTGGGTCACGCAGTTAAGGAAATTTCGGATATTTGACCCGTTATTATTTAACGACTCGATCACTGTTAGAACCAGGGAGAGGGATATTTTGGAGGGCTACTGCAAATATATGAGAATGAAGGATATAGCCATGCTCTAAGGGTCGACCTATAGCCCGTGGTACAGAAAGGTCTTTACTGGCACCGTCCTTCCGCAAAGTTATCTAATGTTAGGATGTAATATCGCGTATGTTAGGACTTTAGTCCAGATCAGACTGTCAGGAAAGTACGCCATATCCTTTAGTGTCGGCCCCGCAGAAGTATATTCTGGACCCACAGAAGCCGTGCCCGGTTTGTGATGGAGATGCATTGGAAGATTGTTTCCATTTTTTTGCTCGATATCCCGCATACCATGACAATAGAACCCGTTATATGCCCGTATTAAATGATGTGAGTATTGATGGCTTTTACGAAATTCTTGCGGAACCCCACGTAATGGACCTGAAATCATTATTTATTTTTGTCAAAGAGAATCTTAAAATAAGATTTCAACATCTTTCTCAGAATGTTAATCATTCTTAAGGGTTTCGGGACTTGTTAGTAATTTGTGGGGAATTAGTATTCGCTTTAGTACTATTATTTTGCATTATTTATTGATATGTTTAAATTTAATTTATGATATTTATGTATATGCTGGATGAAATTAATCATAAAGATAGCAGCACCTTTATGCTTACTGCTGTATATGTGTTTTGTTGTTTTTGTTTTAAATATTTATTCGAATTGTAATCAATAATGTAAATTTATCATTAATTGTGCTGTGCCAGCCAGCTCTATTTGTATGGGGATTGCCCTAAAGACAAATAAAATAAAAAAATTATTATTAGTTAGATAGATTGACAAGGTAGACGTATAAAAAGGTGGGTTGACATATGGAGAAGGCTAATAAATGAAGTGACAAACATAATTTAATTGCAATATAAAATAATACAGAGGAAAATTTTCAAGATAATAAGTATAAATTATTCAGGATGACATGATAGTAAGTATAATTGGGGAACTTTAGATCGATTCAAATAATTTATTTCTTTTTATATGATTAAATCAATTTGGGATTTATGTACTGTTGTCATTTAATAAAGTATTTAAATGATATGGAAAGGTCGACACCTATCAGTTGCCTGCAGTCAGTCAGTAAGTGTTTTATAGTGGTTGGTGCGTTACACTGTTCCCAGTAAGGTCTTGGTGTTCTAGTCAGTAAACCCAGAAGATTTTATTATCCGAATCAACAATAGGACCTACTCATAGAAAGCTAACATCCGACACCAATTGTTACTCCTCTCCTACTCATTTCATGAAACCCGAGAAAAGTACATAATGAGATATACAGACAACAACTCAGCCTCATTAAGGGCACAAAAAATGTTGTTGATAAGTAATATTGACCATATGAACAGTCTTCATGGATTTTTATATCAATAGAGAACAAAGTATGTTCATTGTAAATGGTTTAAATTTCGATATGTAAATATTTATTACCAGAGTCAAATGATTTATAATGAGTAAATATGTATATAATTGTATCCTATATCAGCACAAAAATTTTCTTAAATAAAATTATATAATAGTTTTAAAGGGATGGGAATGCTATTTATAATATAGAAACTCAATGTACCTGTCCCGCACAATGTTCAATATTTCCCAATCTCATTAATATGATATTACCTATTATTTTTTTTTTTTAAATTTAAATATTTATTGAAAGATATAGAAAAATATGGTTATGATGTTGTAAGCATCACTAATGTAATTTCTAGGTTAAAAAACCCACTCCCTATGTTTTTCGTTGACATCTTTAAATCAACCTACAATGAAAAAAAATTTGAGATTCAATCTATATTTTACACAAAAATAAGAGTAGAAGAACCCAGAAAAAGAAGAGTCATACCACAGTGTATCAGGTGCCAGCAGTACGGTAACACGAAGACGTACTGTAACCACCCTCCACGTTGTGTAAGATGTGGTCTTAGCCACGACAGCGCAAATTGTACAAAGGCAAGAGATACACCAGCGACATGCGCCAACTGCAAGGGGGGGAGGGCATCCAGCCAACTACCGTGGGTGCCAAGTTCTGAAGGAGTTGAGGATTCAACGAACTTCTCGAACATACCGCTCCGAACGACCTCATGCTCCACCACGAAATTTCGACGAATTTCCTGATCTTCGTCAAAAAACATCAACCAACCCACCAGCTCATAATAATGGTCCACAGATAGAGTTGCCAGTTCAGCAGCTGAGAGCTCCGACTCGACAGAAACCAGAACTCCAGCCACTGGAACCACCACTCCAGCCTTTGAGACCACCAATCCAGTCTCTGGTACCACTGAACCTGCCACGGGAATCATCAGCCCTCCAGATGGGACCAGATCACGCTTTTCCACCTTCTAACAACGAACCAACAGGCTCGGGTGTGAGGAAGGAAATACCACAGCAGCCGTCTTCAGGTGAAAATTCATCCCAAATAACACACATAATTAGGGGGTTGAATAATCTGATTCAGCCCCTTTTGAGCCTTCTCCAAGAGCTTGCTTACTTCACTCAAGCTATAAACGCTCCAAATGGTCCCTAATCGTATAATGATAGCCTTATTAACACTCCGACGTAAAATAAGGACCATAAAATTTAAAAAATGATGGAAACCATACATAAAAAAAAAACCTGACGAGAATACGTGCTGCTGGGTACTGTCATTCCTCATGCCTGACATGTCATTATTTTGTTTATTATTCTATCCTATTTCCTGATTGTCACATACTGCTGACAGGTGCAAATCAATAAATAAAGTGAAAAAAAAAATATTTATTGAGATAAATTACAATTTGTTTCTAAATTAACAGTAGCAATAGTGATATGAGACTACATTCACACAATATATACAGAAAATAATAATAAAGTCAAATTACATAACATATAATATATATAACAAAAAACAAATAAACATTTAAAAACTGAGAAAAACATAAAAAAAAAAAACAGAAACTGCTATATAAAATTGAGATAAATACAAAGTGAGAAATAAATTAACATCATACACACAACCATAACTACATACAATATTTAAAATCTGCTAAAGGAACCACAGACTGGGCCTTTCCCTCCACATGTAGAGGGAAAAGTGGAATGCAAGAGATCCCAGCGCCTCTCTCAGCAGCGTCACTGGTGTGAGCCAGTGGAGGCCGAGCTAGGGCGCAATAGCCACAAACATACAGTACAATTATTATTATTAATTTATTAATGCACCTACCTTAATATATGTTGCATGAATGAAATATAAGTTCTTGATGAACAAGATATTTACCTGGAAAAAAAAGAAAAAGGAAGCTGAATATTATTACACAATGATTTATTATTTACAAATAACTATATTAAGGCATAGCAGTTTACAGCTTTCTATGCTAAAGGCCGCGGGTTCAAACCTGCATGTGGCTATATAATTTTTTGATGGGAGTAAAAAGTCCTTAGTTATGATGTCCTTTGGAGGGGACGTAAAGAGGTGGATGTCTAGTACTCGTTTAAGACCCCTGTCCTATTTTAACCTGGACAAGCAGCATTTAGGACTACCACTATACATCGTCCGACTAGCGATAAGACGTAAAATGAATTAACAAACGAACATATATGAAAAGTACTAAATTAAAGAAAGAAAAATGGTCTATCACCTATGCAAATTTAAAACGCTATATCTCTGCTATTTCTTGACCGACTACAATAAATGTGGAGTATACTACATCTTTGGTTTTAATTGTCATTGAAATAATAAAAATAAAAATTCCTGATTCCAGAAACTTTCCATTTTTTCTCTGTCATCAATAATAACCGATTTATCAGAGAATCACATTTCTTTTAATCTTGAGCAACTTGAATAAAAATATAATTTTGCTTTTCTTCTTTTTTGTTGACCGCTTTTTAATGATACTAAAAATCTAAAACATAATTTCTCTATCTTCAGAAATAACTGAATTATGGGCATATATATATATATGTAGAGAAAAAGTGGTGTATTAATTCTAAATTTCTATAGAAATATTTTTCTATGTAAAAAAATAACTGTTATAAGAGTATATATAGGCAAAATTTTAATTTTTTAAAATAAATATTAAATCGAAGTTTCTTGAATAGAAATTGGGATGCGTGCTATAGTGGATAAGAGCACTAGTCTAGTGTTCGTCGGGTCCTGGGTTCGAATCCCGGATATGGCAGAATATTATTTATTCTATTAATTCAGCCAGGGGGGCGACCCTAGGGTATGGAGGCCCTCCTGAGGCAAACCCAGCCTCTTTAATGTGGGTACCCAAATTGGAAAATACACTGTCGGCTAAGCATGATCAAAGCCTAATCACTTCATTGCACGGCCGTTGGACCAGAAACAGTACGAATGTATATGTACTAAGTCCAAGACCCTTCATGGGTTGTAAAGGTGCAGGTTTTTTTATTTTTAATTAGAAAACAATAGAATTTTACTTTCTTAAAATATATCTGAGCTATTGTATTAAATCATTTTTAACCGGCCGCCATCATAAAATTAACTGGCTGATATCAATGTCTAGGTGTCAGGATCATCGTCGGATGCTCTGGTATTATCGTGCCAATTTTTGGCGAAAAAATTCTCTAGTAGTTTGGGAGAAAAGCCGCGGACGTAAGACGGCGGACAAAATTGAATTATATTATTTTTTTAATGTAAAAATCTGTGTGCATAATAATGAAATGAGATTGCTTATCTTTTGCACTAAAGCGGATTGCTGGATTGTTAGTAAAGTTAAGGGTGAATGTTGAGAAATTTTGAACTGTCACACACGCATTAATTACTGCAATTTAATGTTCCCGTCAGACAAAGGTTATGTGACACGACTATCAAGATTAATCATTACAAATTCAACAAGAAGTTTAAAACATCAAAAAATATTCATACTTGTGAAACGATTCATCACTTTAAGGGTTATAAAAAACAAGGTGAATTTTTTTCTTTATTTTTTTTAAGGTCGTTGTTTCTTTAATAATTCAGAAAAAAAAGCTACCGGAACTCATAAAAAGATAGATTTGAAAGTTTACGTAATTCTAAAGAAAAGTTTAACCTTAATTTTATTTAATTCCCACCGGCTAAAAAAATAAAGAAAAATAAAAATGTGAGGTGAAACAGATAGCTCAGTCAGGATGGGTAATAGCAAGTTGAAGCAGCTCTTCGTAGTACATATGTAAGTTGTCGGAACATAATATTTCTTTTACTGTCACTTACCTATATATTAAATATATAGTAACCGAAAGTCTTGCGATCGTGAAATTTTTTATTTATTAATTTATTGAAATTTACAACTGTATTAGTAAATACATCAAGTAAATTGGCTCATAATATAGATAATATACATGAAAAGAATATGCCCATTGTCAACACTCCACTAGGTAATCTACACTAGAAGGTCTAGAGGTCATCTTCTTTTCAGACGCCTCGGAGGATTGTCAGAATGGTAGAGGAAGCAAGGATTGAAACTAGTGGGTTAATGTGCGAGTGGAGAGTGGAAGATGATACCTCGTACAGGCCAAATCAGCAACATATGGGACATTAAGGTCTTTATGGATGAGTTTGTTGGTGACAAAGTAAAGAACATTGAGGATTTTTGAAGGATTTTGGATTGTAGGGATTGAATACGGGAAGAATTTGATGGTTTTGTAGAGCCCCAAAGCTCAACTCCGTAAGTCCAGATAGGCCTTGTGATGGTGATATAGATGAGCCTTTTGTAGTTAAGTGGAAGGTTGGAGCGTCTGTCCAGTAAGTGTTGAAGTAAGCAAAAGCGTTGGGCAGTTTCTTTTAGTTTCAAAATTTTTAAATTCCAGTTTTCATAGGAAATAACATTTTTAGGGTTTTCCTGAATTCAAAAAACCAAGTCACGAAAAAAGTTCTGTGTATGCGTGTGTGGGATGGTAAGTACAGCATGAAAATGAAAAGGTGTACGGAAATGAAATTTCGTATTTGTGAACTATGCGCCCGAGATGTGACAGTAACTTTTTCATTAAAACCTGCGTACCTGAAGAGGCACCTTATACGATGCATTTTGCACCTTTTTCCAATTTTCTCAAAAACGACTCTAATGGTTTTGATTATAATCTCTATATCGATGTAAAATTGAACGAGCTTAGTTTTCATTCTCATGGAAATAGTCTGACAGGGCTTACATGTCGATAGTTTAAATTTTCTTCCTTTAAAGTATCCCCCAATTTGGTAGATTCAAAAAATAAAACATATCATTATACTAGTATAGATAAAAACGACTAAATATAAAAGTAAAACGAATTTAATAATCAACTGAAGAAGATAACAGGAAAAATATCAGTAATGTAAACTTTTTGAAATTAAGAACAGTAATACGGAGATTTTAACTTATAACATAAAAAAAATAAATAAATATTAAAACAGCCCTTAAATTATGAAAATCGGGTATATCTTTCGAAATAGTAAAATTATTCTTTTTCGTGTGTTAATAATTCCTCCGATTATACGCAGTAGCATTAATTGACGTTAAATGAATATCAAATGTATAAACAAATAGTATAGAAGAAATTAATTATAGTTTTATTTTAATCATAAAGGTTTGGTTAAATAATAATCTGTATGTATTCTTATATTATTTCGATTTGAATTTTATTCTGTAAAATAAAATTACGTTACTAAATAATAACCAATTCGTTGTATATTATTCAACTCGTAATCAACGTAAATTTGAAGCGGAAAAGAGAACTTCGTTAGGTTAGAAAACGTTGTATATACTATATAACAACAAAATATATATAATTTTATTGAAATTTTTGGGTTTTAGGTCTTTACAATTACTTCTTTATTTCGACATTTAATCAATCCTCCGTCACAAATATAGGATCCTTTTCAAAACAAAGAATTATTGAGCACCGGCCACACTCTTACTTGATAGTTTTAGGTAGTTAGCCTGAGTGGTGTGCCGGTGGGTCAATAATTCTTTGTTTTGTTTTAGAGGGCAAATATAGGTATTAATTAAGATCCATCTTTATTATAAGTATAAAAACATTAGTAAATAATTTTTATTTTTTATATATCGTCTGATTAATATTTAATCTTTTCTATCTACTACTTATAAATTCCTACTGAAGTTGGTTTCCTTAATTCTATCTAAAGGTCCATTCTCCCGTAGATCATGGCCGTTAATGGACTCCTTGGGGTTTGTTGGGTTTCTGTCTTGCATCTGTAGGGAATTTTATTGCAATTTCTCAACATGCCCGTTATCCTTGCAGGTCAGCTGTCGGTGCTGGTTGCCAGCGCGGCGTACTGCTGGTTCGAGCCAATCACCATCCGCCTCACCGAGGACCCGGACTTGAACTACACCGCAGACGATATCTCGTGGCTCGTCTCCATTATGGAGGTCGGCTGCTTCATCGGTCCTCTAGTCTCCGGCGAACTGACTAACAGGTTAGAGTCAAGTATTGATAATATTCATTATTTATTTAGTATTAGAAAGAAGTTATTAACAAGCTAGGCGTAGACTTTGTAGATTGTGCTCTGCCTAGATTTTGTGATTAAATTGTATTGACATTTAGCCTTGGGGTTAACTAAGCCTATTATTGTTACTGTAACCTTTGTTCACAGGATATAGTATCGTAACTACTGTGCCTTTAATTGTTGCAGGGAATCGCTTGTGATCTATGAATCAATAGTAGATTTCGATAAGGGTCTATTTTAGGGCTGATAGCACATCACACGCGGTGCGTAGCGAAAATACATTTTAATTACCGCGTGAAAAAATAAGAACATTCGACTTTTTCTCTCTCAGTAGGAAAAATAAGATAGCATATGTGTCTTTCTGTGATGTAGCTTTTCCGAGACAGTGAGAAATTTGAGCGACAAACGCTCAGACAAACGAATAGAAAAAATATTATTCTGGGGCTAGGTCTCCTTAGAATACAGTTATAATAATAATAATAATAATAATAGGCTTAGCGAACCCGAAGGTTCGATGCCGATATCACCAAATTCCGTCTACACAGACTCGTCCAATGCTCACCATTCAAGCCCAAGCTCCCGAGATCAGCCTTAACGCAATCCTCCCATCTCCACTTCGGCCTACCTTTCGGACGCTTACCAGTCGGATCAGCAAATACTAACTTTCTCGGAATCCGCTCGTCATCGAGCCCAACAACTTTACCGCCCATTTGAGTCTCCGCGATGCAATCAGCTCAATTATATTCACAAGAATACAGTTAAGTACAAATATATGAAATATATAATAAGTCTGGCAAACAGACGAAATAAACACAATTAATTATTATTTACAATGAGGAGAAATACTATACATAAAAAATAACAAAGAAATTAATAAGAATTAAAAAAATATATGTCTTCTAATTTTTTTCTTCTGAGAAAATAAAATCTTATTGTAACAAAATCAAATTTAAATTTAGGCGTTAAACAGTAATCTTCATTCATTCAATATAGATTTCTAGATAGAATTGACATATTACATTTGCTGATCGTCTATTTGGGATGAAAGAAGGTATATTAAAAGTTGGGATTTGAATGCGGATAAAGAAGCAGGATTGCGGATGTGGGTTGGCAGAGAATTCCAGAGTGTAGCAGAGCGAAGAATAAAGGAACGATCAAAAGTTTTGGTTCTGTGGGTAGGAACATAAAGGTCGGAACGTCGCCATCGAGTTTCAATTGAGTTGATTGATGATTTAAATTGAAGGAGACTGGGAACGTAGGAAGGATGTTGGGAGTTAATAGTTTGTTAAAGATTGGATCCATGGAAATATTGCCTGCGGGTGGAGGGGAGGAGCCAGTTTAATTCACCGTATAACCGTCTGTCTTCAAGCACAGCCGGGAGGCCGTCATACACCACACAACAATATACCTAAATATTTTCGAAATTGTGAATACAATTAACACCAACACAGCTTTTTTGACACAGATAATTTCTATAAACCCAAATACAAATCGACGTTATTTTTTCATTCGAAACAATATAGCTTTAAATCGGTAGGTCCTAGAGAGTAATTTTATGTAACTTACGTTATATGAACGTTATAAAGTGTAAAGGTTATATGTTTTAACTTGCCAGGGTTTTATCGTATTTTTCAAAGGGAGTAGAAGCTTCCATTCCAATTCTGTAGGAGCATTAAATGATTTTATACAATCAGATATGTCAGCATAGGATCGTCATTGCAAGTTCGTCCGCGCAAGTAGCAGTCAATGTGCCGGAGTTGGTTACTATGTCATGTGTGTATACAATGTATAGGAGAGGAGCAAGTATTGATCCTTGCGGTACTCCTGCCAAGACTGGACGTCTTAATGAAATTTTAGAGCCTTGAGAACAATCAATCGAAAAGAAAATATTGAATAATGAGGTAGTATTTGTATAATATGTGTGTGTGCGAGATCGTCTGATTTCCCTTACAATCTCGATTTCTAGTTGTCGAAACGGCAAAGAGAATCAGCAAATGTGAAGAATGAAGTAGGTAATGCTGACATGCGTGGCATGAAGAAGAATGAGTACAGTAGAAACCGGTCTTCTTTGACATTTCGCATGAGATCTCGCATCCAAACCTTTTAATCTCCTCCTCGAATTTATAGGCATGCTGGCTGTAGCCATATCTCTTATTAGTGTGTTGGTGTATCCATGCATGTGTCCGTACACTGTTAGTAAGTGTACGTTAGAACATAAAACATTGTTAGTAAAGTAACATGGTGCATTTGCTATGAGTCGTAAAACTTAATAGTAATTTTATGTAACTTACAATATTCTCATCTCTCTCTCGAGGGATCTCGAGGTAAAAAAATTAAACGCTTAATCAATTGCTTTGTCCCATTCATCTTCGGGTCCCTAGGTACACCTCCGTGTCCCAATTTTATAGCGAGTTGAAGTGGCTTTATCCTTCCAATCGTCGCAAGTATTTCCTTGCGTCATTCCTTTACCAGGTTATCCAATCCCGCCGCCCATCATACATTTTTGACCTGCTAGAGTTCAAATCCTCTGTCCATCCTCGTTGTACGCGCTCCAGGCTTTCAGATTTATACAGTATGGCCCACCGAACTGCGCATTTCGACAGATCCTTTCTCATTCGATCCACAATCCTATGGAATTCCATTCCTCCTTCCGTCACTCCAATTCTATTTCTACCTTCAAATCCCGCATATTTAATCACTGCTTGTAAATTGTAAATAAGCTTTTTTATTTATTTTATTTTTTGTTGTTGTTTTCTTCTTATTTAAATTTGCTATTTTATATAAGTAATTACTAACTTGTTTATATGTATTTAATATCTTCTAAGACTCCAAAACGCGTTTTGTATATTCTGTATACTTAATTCTAAAGGGACATGTCCCAGAATAATAAAGAATTTATTTATTATTATTATTCTCCATCAAGTTTCTGAAAAGGGAATGGTAGTCTAATTTGATATAATTTTTAAACAATTTAGACCAGGCTCACCTGTTGTGCAGAGGCTAACTAACAGCCTTCTTTACCCAAGGTCGCTTGTTCAAACCTGGCAGGTAACACGATGATATTTAATAAAAGCAAAAATTCTTGGTTAAGGCATCCTTTTGATGGGTTTAAAAGTATGGCCCCTTTAAAATGCAAAGATCCTTATTCTTATAAAACCTGAATAGGCAAAATTTAACAATCCTACTGTAGCATCGTCCGATTAGGCACAGTAGCATAAAAGTTACATTAGATGAATAATCAAACCATTTAGAGGACGAATTTTTCCAAAGTTTGCCTTATGGAGACCTTGGAATATAAACTATTTAAATATATTAATGAACTCTTATTAAAGATTTTATACGTTACTTCTGTTTCAGGGTTGGCCGAAAGTACGTGATCATGAGCATAGGTCCACTTTGCCTCGTCGGCTGGATCCTAGTCCTCTGCTCCAAGTCCATGGCCTCTCTGGTGATCGTCCGGATCCTCCACGGCCTAGCGACAGGAGTAGCATTCACCATCCCGCCGATCTACACCGCCGAGATCTCGGAACCCAAGTTGCGAGGAAGGTTGTCGGGAATCTTCCAGATAGCTTGGTATTTAGGAACGCTCTACGCCTTCAGCTTAGGACCTTATCTAAGCTATAACGTATTCATCTACGTCTGCCTACCGATTCCTATAATATATACTGTAATTTGGGCATTTATGCCTGAGACGCCGTATTACCTCCTGATGAAGGAGCAAGAGAACGAAGCCAGGAAGGTACTTCAGTATTTCAGAGACGGAAACGTCTGAAGAAGAACTCCAAGACATGAAAACCGCAGTTCGAGAAGAGATGTCGACGGAGAGCTCCTGGAAGGTATTGTTCTTTGACAAAGTCGAGAGGAAAGCATTCATCATCGTGCTGATTGTATGCATCACGAAGTACCTCAGCGGACTGACCATCTTTGTGAACTACGCTTTGGACACCTTCTCCAGAAGCGACTCCTTCCTACCTCCTGATCTGTTGTCCATCTTCTTGGCCGTTCTTCTCACTCTCATATCCATTCTCGCGGCATTCATGTCAGACTGGATCGGACGAAGGCCATTGCTCTTGATCTCCTGCTTCGGCTGCTTCTTTGCGCACTTCCTCAACGGTGGCTATTACTACGTCAACGAGAAGACGGACATTGACGCTTCGGATTACAATTGGGTACTATATGTCGGGATCTCTATGTACTGTTTCTTCTCGGACATCGGGTTCGGACCACTTCTGCAGACCTTGCAATCGGAGATGTTCAGCGCAAGTACTAGAGGAGTCGCCGGTGGTATCACTGAAGGAATCGCAGCGTTCATGAGTTTCTTGGTGCTGAAAGCCTACACTCCAGTGAACGAGAAGTACGGGATCTATATCAACTTCTGGGTCTACAGCCTGGTAGCCTTCATCGGAGGAGTACTACTGTTCGGGCTCCTTTATGAAACAGCGGGAAAAACGATCGGACGTATGGAGGATCCAGCTAAGAAAAAAGGTCTGGCTTGAACGTTCTTCTTATTGTTACCAGATTATTGACTCCTGGGAAATCATTCTCCCTAAATTATTGTAAATTTTAAGAAAGACAGTTAGAGTTAATTTCTTGATTAATCTGGGAGCAAACAGTATAAAACCGTGGAAGTTAATGAAGGTCTGATCAAAGGTATCGTTTCATCACAAATACGAGGCAGTTTATAGATTTCGATCGTTGTTGCTTCAATGTTAAGAGAGCACTAGTTAACTGTTCTCCAGGACCAGGGTTCGAACTCAGAATAATTAATTACCTTGAGGTAGGGAGACTATTCTAGGGCACACTCAGTGTGTATAATGTGGTTAATCGAAAATTGAGAGAAGCCTAGAGGCTAAGGGTGATCTCGGATTAATCACCTCCTTGCATGGACGTTGACCTATAACTAGTAAAGATCTCAATATGTACTGAGTTTGAAACTCGTCATGAGTTATAAAGATTTTTTAAAATGAATTTCGATGTTTTTACCTGTAGTGACCTCATATTGTATATAATATATATACATGCGAGGGTGACACCATCGAAATTTATAAACTGCGTCATATTTATCATATAATGAAACCACTATCAACTCTCCTTCATAAAATTTTCCAGGGAATACATATTTTTCCACTATTATATACGACCATTTTTTACTTGATTTAAAGTGAAAACATAATGAATGTCATGTTTTTTTGTAATAAAAATTTCACTAACTATATTTGAAAGATTATTGACTATATTTACCTGATGATTGTATCACTTTAGTCTGTAAGCAATAGCTTATTATTCGTATAAATATTTAAATAAAACAAAATATTTTAGTGAAATAGTGGGTTATTTATAAATGTGCTATGGTACCGAAAGTAGTAAATGATATTATTAAAAAAAATGAAATGCATAGGTAAGAGGTTTACATTTTTATTTTTTCTAAACAATCAATCCTATTAAAAATAATTGAAACGATCAAATCTACAATGATCCTTGTGGTACCCCTGCCAAGACTGGACGTCTTGAGAAAGAATTTTGGAGCTCTGAAAAGATCTATCGAAAGAAAATATTGAATAATAATATATTCATATATAAATACTATATATTTTTATAATGTGAGTGTGAGCGAGTTCGTATGATTTCCCTTACAATCTTGATTTTCACTTGTCGTAACGGCAAGGGGAATAAGCAGATGTGAAGAATGATGTAGGTAATGCTGACAACTCAAGAGATCTCGCATCCAACGCCTTTTTAATCTCCTCCTCGAATTTATAGGCATGCCGGCTGTAGCCATATCTCTTATTGGGTTGTTTCACATGAAATGTCCCTTTTTATAGTTTCTGAAATAAATAAAGGATTTTGCAGGTCTCTGTTGTTTTTTTTCGAATGTTAACATATTCGTAAACAGTTACTAATCCTCTACTTTTGTATTATAAACATTAGCTTCCTAATCAATTACCCACTTTTTAGTATACCTCATGGAATATGAACATGGAATCACGCGAGTTTCGAGTAATATTCGAGAGCAGCTGAGGCCGCTAGAAATATTTGCAAGGCGTTTGGGGAAGGGAGTGTTAATGAACGGACCATTCGCTGTTGGTTTGCGTTTTCAGCTGGGGATACCGACTTGGAAAACTTCCCCAGGAAGACCTCCGTCCGTAATGGACAACGATGTCCTCAAACATACAGTAGAAGGAAACCCCTACTAAACAGTTAAAAGACTCTCAGCACAACTAAATGCAAGTGCATCTACCGTTTCCAGATATTTAAAGTGTATTGGAAAAGTAAAAAAGCTCGATACATGGGTACCTCATGATCTCTCTGAGCGGCATGTTTCAAAACATACCGTGCGAAAATTGAAAGAACTGGGCTCCGAAGTTCTTCCGCACCCACCATATTCTCCCGACTTGTCTCCAACAGATTACCACCTGTTTAGAAATTTAGACAACTTTGACAAAGGAAAACTTTTTGAAAATGATGATCAAGTGAAAAGTGCGTTTTTAGATTTTGTTTCACTTCAAAGGATCAGAGTTTTTCAGTTCGGGGATAAAAAAAAATTGGTGTCACGTAGGGAAAAATATGTAGAAAAAGAAGGTTGAATAAAAATTATCTTGTTGTCATATCGTATTTTTAATAAAATTCCTTTACCTTGTAAACGGACATTTCATGTGACACAACCCAATATTAGTGTGTTGGTATCGTCACAGTGCTTACATATGGATGCCAGACATGGTCGCTGACAAAGAATATAGAACGGAAAATAAACGTCTGTCAACGAAGAATGGAGCGGGTAATGCTTGGAATCTTCCTGCGGGACAAAATTAACTCTAATAGAATAAGAAAAATAACAAATGTCTCAGACGCTATTGCTCATGCTAGAAAAATGAAGTGGACATGGGCAGGACATCTCATGCGGAAAACAGAAGATAGTTGGGCAAAGCGAGCTGCCGAATGGATCCCTATTCATAAGAAAAGACGCAGAGGCCGACAACGCAAACGCTGGGCCGACGAATTGAGGAAAAACGATGGTTCTCTATGGATGAGATATGCACAAGATAGGAAGTTGTGGAAAACTAAGTGCCAGCAGCAACTCAAATTTTAAGTTTTAGGTTCGGCTAGTCTCCGCCCAAAAGACTCTAATCTCCCATTGGGAAGGTCTATATGTAAATATATCTCATGTAAATATTATGTTTTGATTTTGTATACATAACGGAGAGAAATTAACTTTATATTTTCATATAAATAAAGACTTTTATTATTATTATTATTATTATGTCCGTGGACGTTATTATGAAATCGTAGATATAGAGTCCTTATGTGTTCGTCCACTGTTAGTAAGTGTACGTCAGAATGTGAAGTATTGTAGGAAACGTACCATGGTGCATTTGCTGTGAGTAGTAAAACTTCAGATTGAAAAACTAAAAATGTTTTTAAGTCAGTATTTTCAGATATGTAGTATGTTTGTGTGGATTATGTCCAGATAGGTTTGAGTAAGTAAGTGTATGTATTTTAGTTTCTGCTTCAGGTTTAATTTGTAAAAAGTGAATAAAGTAGT
Organism: Piezodorus guildinii; assembly: GCA_023052935.1. NCBI lineage: Eukaryota > Metazoa > Arthropoda > Insecta > Hemiptera > Pentatomidae > Piezodorus > Piezodorus guildinii. The sequence continues at coordinate 183,664,303 of CM041293.1, read as the reverse complement.
ATAAGGTGTTTTTTGAGCGTCTTTCGTTTCATATTTACGTGCGGGCCCAATGTCATTATTCTATCGAAGTTGAGTACGGGATAAAGTTCTGTGTCCGCCTGGAGAATAAGGTTGCTCTCAGTGAAAACTGAAGGGCAGGTAAGTCTTCGTAAGATAAATGTTATATGTTTCGATTCGTCATGATTAAGACATAATTTTTCCATAATTTGCACCGATGATGAACTGTTCTTGAGGCATGTGCTGGATCATGATGTTTTTGAAGAATTTTCGTATCATCAGCGTAAGTATCAATTAATGTTAGTTGGAAAAAAAGTTCAAATTTTAATCAAATTTCCACAGACAGACACAATAAAATATTTCGGCTTGATTTTCGACAAGAGATGGCGTGGGGCCTACACATCAAGAGTAGACAGACAACGCTAAACAAAAGGCTATTACTTTTATACTTTCAAGACATTTAAAATTCATTTGGATTTACGCGTCACAAAAATACGTGACAGCCAAAAAAACTAACATAAGTAAAATTCAAATTTTCCTGGCACATTAGCAATAATAATACGAACAGATTCGGACCTTCTACAAAGTTATTCATAATTAAAGGTGGAATGATCAGGAATCAGTCATTTTTTGAAAAATTTTAATTTTTACAGCATTACTGAGCTCCGAAACTATAAACATCCATATGGAAAAAGATCGAGTCCCCGTCAATTATAAAACAGACAAAGAAATAATCTATCCCTCGTATGCCAACATTTTACGTCTCCTTAAGTTATAACTTTCTTACTTTAATGTACAATTTACTTGAGTAATTTATATTTTATTTACTGTATATTTATTTTTCCGTTTATAACACCTCTGGTTTTTCTTTTTGTTATTTATTTTTTTTATATACCTAATGGATCTTTTACATACCTCAGATTCTAGTGTTTATAATTTTCTGTTAAAAATGTTGAGCCTTATCGTACATACGAGTATATTGTTTTGTTTTTCCATTGTATAAGTTTGTAAAAATTAAAAAAAAAAAAAAAAAAAGATAAGCTATAATATTTATATTTAGTGGGGAAAACCTTCAGGGTTTTTGCATGAACCCCTCCCCATACTACCTATGTTTATGGTTTTTCTAAGTTTATGCTTGGACATGGCTCAGTAATGCCCTGAAGATGGCTCACAAGCTTGAGCCGAAACGTTGACAAAATTGAAATTTTCGAAAAATGACTGATTCCTGATTATTCCACCTATAATAGTTTCTACAGTCGACTATACATTATCAATATAAGTTATTCTTACACGTACACACCAACAAACGTATACAAAACATGGACACAACTAACATGCCGTACAAATCTCGCAGAAAGCTGAAAGAAAAGAAGTCGGATGAGGGACCTTCTGACCTAAATGCGTGATAAGAAGCAGGTCAGAAAGAGGTATCGGAGGGCATCTTTTCTCCATCATGTCTATTACGCCACATCATAACCTTCCTCAAATTCGCTAATTGTTAACAAAGATTGAAAGGTGTAAACAAAAATAAATAAATAAAAATCAAAGATAAAAAATAATTGTTTCTTCCTCATTCCTGAAATCTATAATTTTTTAACTATTTTAGTCTCATTACTGCTGATAGTTGCGAATAAATAAATGAAGTGAAGAAAAGAACATTTTTTACTCACTTAAAAAGGTCCCAGATAAAAAATGACCATGTCAGAACAAAAATAAACATACAATTTTTTTTGGAATCTATTTTTGCATTTAAAATATTTTTTCGATATTTTCTTTAAAATTGATAATACTAACAAAAAATTCAGAAAATTCTAAACTAGTAAAAAAAAAAGGTTTACTAATCCTTCCTCACACCTTACATCTCAACATTACCTATATGATTCTTCACTAATTTCACTAAGGGAGGTGTGCATAATAAAAAAAAATTAAATAATAATACGAATGTTTTTTTTAAAAAAACGTCTGAATTTTAAAAAGTCATGAAATTTTAAATTAGGGAAATAATAAAATATAAAGTTGCAGCCATTGACAGCCAAACATCTTCTAACGCCATAATTAGAGACATAATAAATGAATGGTGGGAAACAAACATAATGTCTAACGTAGTGATTATGATTTGGGTACCATCTCACTGTGGAATTATCGGGAACGAAAGAGCCGATCAAGCAGCTGATTCAGCCAGAAAAGGTGTAGCCGAAGAGATTACTCAAATAAAAGAAACCACAATGGAGGATTGGGTGAGTAACTACAAAAAAGTTCTCCTGAAAGAGTGGGAGGATGGTTGGAGAGAAAAGATATCGAAATTGAGAACAATTAAATCCGACGGTCAGAAATGGAGAACTAGTGCAAGATCTTCAAGGAGAGAGGAAATTGTTGTATGCAGGCTAAGGATTGGGCACTGCCAATTTACGCATGGTTACCTCTTGAGACGCCTGGAAACGCCAACTTGCGAAAAATGCAACAATTCTCCTCTAACTGTAGAACACTTGCTGATTGAGTGCCCGCTTTATGAGCAGTCAAGAAAAGAGTTGAATCTAAAGAAAGACATGAAAGAAGTACTTAAAGATGAGGAAGAAAATATTTAGAACTTAATAGAATTCACAAAAATGATAGGATTCTACCATAGAATATAATTATTTCGATCACGCCAATGACCCTCAAGGGTAGAGGCGGATAAGCAAATAAAAAAAAAAAATAAATAAAAAATATAAAGTGCTTGTGTATTTATAATAATTATTCTATTTAATATGCCACATCTTTTAAACCAAATATACAGTACGGATTAAATACTTAATTATAAGAATAAATTATACTGGTTTATAATTAAAATTCAGCAGTATTATATAAAATGAAACAACGCGCATAAAAGATTTTTTAATAAGGATAATTTACGATAAATTAGACAATTCGATGATATATGGAGAGTATGAAGAAATAAGACAACAAATTCATTATTTTCAGTTAGTGCTGCTATCTGTTATACCAAAGAGAGTACTTATATAATTAGTGACTGTTGCTTCAAAGGTGAAAAAAATGATAGATTCACAACATTAGCAGTTTTATAAAATGTGTGCATAGTAATGACATGACTCGATGTCTAAATGGGAAAGTGGACTTAAGAAGTGATGTATTGTTCAATTAAGTCAGATTTTCGTCTTTTTGGAATCTTTTTGAATGGCCACCATTTTGTAATGCACTCCTTTTGAGTTGGCAGACGTGTATTTTTAGCGTCCCTATGACAGATGCTTTGCAAATATCATACTAAAATGTTTGGTAAAATGGGTTGCATTTATCGTTACTGAAAATTAATGAAAGACTATATTTTAAATTAAATTAATAATAGGTTGGAGTGTCATGGCCGACAGTGAAATACTGAATTCATATCGCTCTATCATTGTAACTCTATATTTATTGTGAATCGTTATGAACAGTTTTCAGTCTTTGTAAAAGGTGATATTAAGAACATTTGGACATGATAACGATGTCGAACACTGAGGTGAGTGTGTTTTAATTTATAACTAGCTCAATTACGAGGTGGTACTGAGTTAAGGCTGCCACGAGGCGCTTAATCCTCTGGCTCTTATCACCAACTTCACGGCCAGCCTGGCAACCTACCTGCTTCCAGCCGTCCTCAGTTCGTATAGAGACTATAGAAGTTCTTTTTTTTTTCTCTTTTTTCCTTTTATAATTTTTTTTTTCTTCCTAAAATGTTCTTTTTATTTTATTGTATATATTTATGTAAATAATTTAATTTTTAAGGATTAATTAATTTTTTTTTAATATATAGGTCATATATATTTTTTCTTTTTTTATTTATTATTTTTTTTTTTTTCAAATTGATATTATTTTATTACTGACTCTAATTTTTGTAATTATTAAATATGGATTTAGAGCAAACCTCAAATGACGAGACTGAGAAAGAGACACAATTTTCGGAAATAAGCGAAACCGACTCCCAATATTTAAAACGACGTACTCTAAAAAAAAGAAATCGCCATTCTTCCCCGAATTCAGCCAGCAATTCACCGAACAAGAAAAAAAACAAATCGTCAAAAACTAAAATGCCACCTCAAAATAAATCTCAACCTATCACTCGCAGCCAATCTACTGCAGCCATTACATCAGACATATCGAAACCAGGTACCTCAGCAAGCAATAACCCAACTACCACGCTAAATAAACCAAATCCGATTCAGGCGCCACAGGGTTTTACCGATCCCGAGCCACCACCCGTTTACGTATCAAAAATAGAAAATTTCTTACAATTTAGCAAAGAAATAGCGAATTTAATAGGACCAACTAATTTTCGATGTTTCTCTCGAGTCGGTGACGTAAAAATAAACACCACTTCCAAAGAAACCTATAAAACATTGATCAGCCACCTCACATTAAAAAAATATGATTTTCACTGTTACCAGTTGAAACAGGAAAAATCCTACAGAGCAGTCTTACGGGGTCTCCATTCAACAACCCTACATACAAAGAGTTACTGTCACCACCAGGCCAGGTGCGTCAAATGTGCCGGCCCACACGCCTCTAACGAATGTAGCAGACCTAGAGATGTGCCGGCCCACACGCCTCTAACGAATGTAGCAGACCTAGAGATGTGCCGGCCCACACGCCTCTAACGAATGTAGCAGACCTAGAGATGTGCCGGCCCACACGCCTCTAACGAATGTAGCAGACCTAGAGATGTGCCGGCCCACACGCCTCTAACGAATGTAGCAGACCTAGAGATGTGCCGGCCCACACGCCTCTAACGAATGTAACAGACCTAGAGATGTGCCGGCCCACACGCCTCTAACGAATGTAGCAGACCTAGAGATGAGCCAGCAGAATGCGCTCTCTGTGGAGAAGGACACCCGGCGAGCTACAGAGGATGCTCCGTCTACAAAAGTCAGCTCAGAAACCGTACTCTACATATAGCAGTTAAACGCCCGGAAAAGAGTTACATCCAGCCTCCTGAGTTTCAATCTATTTTTCCTGAATTGGATAAAATACCAACTCAAGCCACCACCCAGCAACCATCCACGTCAACAGGACCACCACAGGACCTTAATCCTCAATCAGAAACTACGACAAAACAACAACCTCAGGCGCCTCGGGTCTCCCAACCTAAGCCTCAGACCTCTCAAATCAAGCAACAGACCTCCCAATCCAAGCCTCAGGCCAGATCTTTCCAGTCTAAACCTCAGTCAATTCCTTCCCATCACTTTCCGTTGTGGGTCAAATTACCACCTCCGCATCCACCCCCAAGTTCCACACTACCTATCCGGTCAAACCCAACCCAGCCTTCAAAAACCGAATCAACTCCTCGTACACCACAGCGTATCCATCCCCCAGCAACCAATTATAACCACATCAGCTACCCACCTCAGCCTCCTGACCCTTACTCTTTTTCCAACCAACATCCTGTCGACATCACATCCATTCTATCATCCTTCCTTTTCGAAATTCAAGAGACCATTCGACCACTGATCAACCTCCTCACAAGATTCCTGTCTGAAATTCCTCTTAATATCCCACGATGAGTTTAATGCCCCTAGCTATCGTTTTGTGGAATGCTAATGGCCTACTGAACCACCGTGACGAACTTGACATCTTTCTACATGACAATCACATAGATATTGCACTTCTGACTGAAACTCACTTTACTCAGAGATCACATTTCTACGTACGTGACTACATTACTTACAGATCGGACCATCCAGACAATACTTCACATGCCGGCTCTTGCATTCTTGTTCATAAATCTTTACCCCATTCCCTTATTCCTTCTACTCCAACTGACGCCATTCAATCCACCTCAGTAATCATTACAACCCGTCCTTACCATTTAACATTCTCAGCTGTATACTGTCGTCCTGGCAGTGTCCTTTCATACCATCATCTTGAATCCTTATTCCGTTCCTTCGGACCGCGCTTTATTGCTGGAGGTGACTACAATGCTAAACACCAACGATGGGGTTGTCGATCCTCCAACTCCCGTGGTAATATCCTCTCTCATGTCTCAAACTCCAACTCTTACTCTATTCTTTCTCCCACGAACCCCACTTATTGGCCTACATCTCTGAAAAAACATCCTGATATCCTAGATATATTTGTTACCTCTCAGATTTCCCCTTCCCAAGCAATCATCAAGTCCTTAGACGACCTTTCATCAGATCATAGTCCAGTTTTGCTTTTATTACATTCAAACTTTGCTCCAAGACCCTCTCCCTCTACATTGATTACAGGACGAATCAACTGGGACAGATTTCGATATGATTTGGAAAATAAATTAGACTTGAAAATTCCTCTGAAGACAACAAATGACATTGACAGAGCCATCGAAAAACTTACAACATCGATACAGACTAGTATAAAAGATAACACCTCAAACAGGACAACTATCAACTCACAGCAGACTAACTTGCCACCTCATCTTTGCATCTTATTAAGGGAAAAACGTCGAGCAAGGGTAAGGTGGCATAGGACTAGATACCCATCCGACAAAACCTATTATACGAAACTTACTAACAAATTAAAATCAGAAATTAAAAAGTTCAAAATTCAAAATTTAATTAACTTTACAGAAAATCTCACCACTACTGACAAATCACTATGGACGACCACTAAGAAGCTGCTCAAGTTCAAAGACTGCAACTATCCACTCCTTACCGAATCCCAAAGATGGACAAGAACCGACGAGGAAAAAGCCCAGCTTTTTGGTCAACACCTTCTTAAAACTTTTATTCCTCACCCTGATATCCTTAATCCCGTTCATCTTGAATGTATTGAAGCAGAACTAACTATTCCTCTCCAAATGTCCCTTCCACCTAAAGCTTTTCATCCCTCAGAAATTTCCAGTATTATTCACTGTCTCCCTTCCCGCAAAGCTCCTGGGCCCGATCTAATCACATCCCAAATTTTAAAACTTCTTCCTCGAAAAGCCATCCTATTTCTTACCTATATTTATAATGCTGTACTCCGCACAACATATTTTCCCAACCCCTGGAAATCATCAATAGTCAAAATGATCCATAAACCCAAAAAGCCGCCTGAATATCCGTCCTCTTACCGCCCCATCTCTCTTTTATGTATCATGGGAAAAATCCTTGAAAAACTCCTTCTGAAACGTATATATCCTATCCTTGATTCCAATAATATTATCCCCAATCATCAGTTTGGCTTCCGAACATCCCATTCACCAATCCAGCAGTGCCATCGTGTGGTGGATGTAGTCTCCTCTGCTTTGGAGCGCGGATTGTACTGCACGGGAGCCTTTCTCGACGTAGAGCAAGCATTTGATAGAGTCTGGCATCCAGGACTGCTGTACAAACTCCGAAAATTCCTCCCTCCAACATACTTCCTTATCATCCAGTCCTACCTCACTGACAGATCCTTCAAAATAAATCACAATGGGTTCTACTCATCTCTTTTTACTCCGTCCGCTGGTGTCCCCCAAGGCAGTATCCTAGGACCCATTCTCTACACAGTATATACAGCTGATATCCCAACCAATCCTAACACTTTCCTTTCCACTTATGCTGATGACAATTGTGTGTTATCAGTCAATAACGATCCAACTGTTGCCTCTCAAACCCTTCAATCCCACATCAGAGACCTTGAGATATGGTGTCAGAATTGGAGAATTAAAATAAATTCTAACAAATCCCATCAAATAACCTTTACCCTTCGTCGTAAGCCAATGACATCCTGTCCCACAGTGTCCTTTAATAATATTCCACTTGTCCCTGTTGAACAGATCCGCTACCTAGGACAGCTCCTTGACAAACGTCTCACATGGAATCCACACACAAGACTGAAACGACAGGAAACTGCTCGCCGCTTTCGATTACTTCAACACTTACTAGACAGACGCTCAAACCTTCCACTTAACTACAAAAGGCTCATCTACATGACCATCATAAGGCCTATATGGTCATACGGAGTTGAGCTTTGGGGCTCTACTAAACCATCGAATTCTTCCCGTATCCAATCCTTACAATCCAAAATCCTTCGTAAAATCCTCAACGCTCCTTACTTTGTCACAAATAAAATCATCCATAAAGACCTAAATGTTCCATATGTTGCTGATTTGGCCCGAACTAGATATCAATCCTTCTATGACAAACTCCATTCCCACTCCAACCCACTAGTTTCAACCCTTGCTTCCTCTTCGATTCCTGATAATCCTCCGAGGCGTCTGAAAAGAAGATGGCCTCGAGACCTTCTTGTTTAAAATAGTTACTGGAGTGCTTCCATTGGGTTGCTCCTCAACAAGTCTGTCTCATGTGATTTTTCTTTTAGCATATTTACTTGTTGTAATATAAATTACAGTTGTAAATTTCAATAAATAAATATAAAAAAAAATAAATAAATTAATAATAACATTATAATACATTATATACAATAATAACTTCTTCTTTTTTTGCTTATTATCACTCTCCATTACCTTCAACAGGTTTAAAAGTTACATAAGTACTTTTATTCGAGTTTTTTTGAAATTAATTTTAAATAATTGGTAATTAAATATTTTTAATTTTTTTTATTTTTGAATAATATTAAATTCCTTTTCTTAGAAAATAGACACAAGATCATGAAAAACCAATGAGTCATTCCATACCTGCGATACCTTAATATTTCCCATAAATGTTTAAATGAGAGAAGTTGGTTGAGGGTGCAGTCAATTTAACACATAATTAAGCGTAAACTTAATTTATGGGTGCCGACGTTTAGGCCTAATTTATAGGCCTTCTTCAGGGTGGTTGGGTGAGCTGAGAAGGCTGAGAAGGTTGACTGACGCCTTCTCAGTTCACACAACCATCCTGAAGAAGTCCTATAATTTAGGCCGAAACATCGGCACCAATAAATTAAGTTTACGCTTAATTGGGTGTTAAATTGACTGCACCCTGAAACAACTTCTCTCATATATACACAGTCAACCATTGTCACTTCATGATAAATGTTTAAACTTCAACATCCAATCTTGAATGTATAATTTTTACTTTCTGATGGGTGGTTTGATAGGTAAAATATGTACTTAATTTTACTATCAATATACATTTTAAACTCAATAAAAATGTATCAAACGGATAATATATTTTGAATTTCTAAATATATAACTTAAACACGCGTTAGTACAATGTTTTTATTTTCAGCAAATAAATAAATTTTTAAAAAATTTTGGTTTAAATAATTCATAATAAAGAAAAGAACTTTATAAAAGTTGACATATATAAATATATTGAAATTCGTATTTACAGAAGTTATTGCAAAGATATTCGGATCATATTAGAAAATAATCCATAAATATTTAAGTTTTGTGACATTTAATACAAGATATAAGTCTTTTACCTGGAGTGAATATCGTTTCCATACCTGTGCGATATACCCGTAATCGTTTCCATACCTCTGCGATACGACTGTATTCTCTTTGACTACTGTGTTTTGTGATGGATTGTTATTTATTTATTTTTTTTTTTGGAGAGGAGATACGAATGTGTTCCTATTCCTATATTTGAATGCGAATTTGCCCATCTCCGGGTCAAGGTAACTGCCCAGGTATCTTGGGCGAAAGCCTCTCAAGGCTATCGGAGGTGTCCTTGGTAATTATGGGAAATATTAATATTTAAAAAAACAAAGGAAGTGTTAAGTATTTAAATGTTGGGAAATTAATAAAAGAAATAATTAATTATTAAAAGTAATTATATTTGATGTTCCAACCTCATTTTATTACTACCGAATCCGAAGAATTGTTACTTTATAACCCACGTAATGCTCCTTTTTTAAAGTTTCCTCAAAAACGGTTATTAAGATTTTTAATAAACAAAATTAAATGGATATAATATTTCATGTAGATGCTATTCGGTTTGAAATCTACCAGATTTGATTAATTGTTTCGAGGAAATTCCTGTACAAATAGATCGTAGCTACTTATAAGCAACATTGTAGATATAATATAAATAAAAATCTGGTGCGGGCAACAGACGACTTTCACTTACCTACGTTGTTAAAATCAATTTAAGAATTTTTAAAAACATTTATAGATACAAATAAACTGTCAAAGAATTAATTATTTTGAATTTCAATAGAAACATGTGTTTTATTAAATGATCTATTGTAATGTATTGAGGATACTGAGGGGAGCTCATAATTAAATAATTTTAATATTAAACAATTAATGATAACGAACCTTTGTCGGCAAAACATCAAAGGGTGTTTACCTAGCCCCCTAGATTTCCCATCGGTATGGACCCCCCCAGCGGTACCAGAGACCCCTGGTAGTTTCCTACAGCGGCAGCCTAAAAGAATATTAAGGGTGGTCAAAAGATAAGAATAAGATCACAAGTGCTGTACCGCCAACCGGGGGACTTCCCATGTCAGCCCACCCGAGGTGACGAGGATGGGAGAGAAGATTCGTAAGGCAGTCTGATTCGAACCAGGAGTGAGTTAAGTTCTATCCTCAAGAGGAGTGAGTCGGGTTCCATCTACAAGAAGAGGAGGTGGCCGTCGGGGTTCTGAGAGCAGCTGGAGGATGATGCCAAGAAAGGGGACCTAAGACTGATTTCACATTCGCCAGCCGGTTAAGTGTTTCAAAGGTATATTGTTATTTGTAATATTGTATGGCAAAGGTAGTAAAATGTCCCTCAGTATTCTCAATCAGAGTTCTAGGCAATGGGTTAATATAACTTATATGTGTAAATTAATAATTATAGTAATGTATTAATTGAATCTTGTTTACTTTAATCTTACCCTGCATGCCACCTATTGGATTGGTAAACACGATACCTTTGGAAAGGAGATCCATGGTATCATTAAATATAGTTTATATATTGACTAAATATATTAAGTAAGCTAGTTTTTGAAGCTACCGCTGCCTTAGAAAAGCAGCCGGTCAAAAACATAGCACTATTATATTTGTATCTGCAACAATCAGTTAATTTCATTGGCTTTTTAATCACTCTCCATTAACCTTTAAAAATTGCATGTATTAGATAATATGTTTTCTAAAATCTTTAATATGTTTTCTAAAATTTGATGGGCTTTAACATGGTGTAGGTTTAATTCTGATAAAAATAGTCTGACAGGGCTTAAATGCCGATATTTTAAATTTTCTTTATCTAAAGTACCTTTGATGTTGTATATTTAAAAAACATTAGAACATCATCTAACATCAATGCTAATTGATAAATAACGGGTAAATATGCAAGTTGAGCGAATTTGATAAACAACTAAAGGAGAAAAGTGCAAACATATTTTTGTATGCAATTTTTATGTTTTTGAACACAAGAATATCAATATAGATGTATTAGCCCAAGCAAAGAAGCTCAAAAATTGCCTTTCATTTCATGTATTAGATAATATTTAATAATAATAATTTAATCATTTATCAATGAATATGTAGATATTTAAAAAAATATCCAAAGAATTATGATTAATTGTAAATATTTTAATATATTTAATTTCTGAAAAAAATCTATGCCCACGATCTTTTAAACATTATTAGTAAGACGAAAATTATTTCTATTATTGTTGATCTAAAATACCTCAACTACATTTTATCCATTAATGTTACGGTGGTTGTATAGTTTGTGGATAATAAAGTAGTCTTTAATTTAAAGGTCAGAAACAAAATCTGTCTTGAATGAAAATTTTTAAAATACATTTTTAAATTGAATTGTAAAATATGAATGTACTAATTACAATCAGAGCATCATTATTAATAATATTTTATTAGTTCTGTAGGAAAGAAACTGAAACAAGAATAATACTAACTAGATACTGCGAGCGATTCCGTAACATCCTAACACGCATTAAGGCTAGTTTGGGGTCGAGCGCGCACTAATACTTGGTTGTCTGAAGGTGCTCGACCCCAAACATATAAAGTTAGGGACATAATATAAAAAAGGTAGGAACTGCTACAACATTTGATTGACATTTTTTAGGATGTAACTTCAAATTAAAACTCTATTCCTAGATAACCACATGAAGTATGAATTTAAATGCGAAAACTTTGCATCTTTTAGAAAAATTGCAGCGAAAGTATAAATTGTACCCAAAACTGTTACATTCTACTTCCAAGCAAAATAGATCTATTATTTATGTTCACAATCAAAATTTATTATGATTATAATATTAAAATTATGAATCTCTCGCTGCATAGATATTAAAAAATCTGGTGCGGGCAACACACGACTTTCACTTACCTCCATTTTTAAAATCAATGAAAGAATTTTCAAATAAAGTTAGAGATAAAAATACGTGAAATTATTAAGGAATTAATAAAATTGAATTTATATAGAAACATGTGTTTTATTAAAAAATCAATTATATTATTATCTTAAATAATCAGTAAGTTTTATCTTCTTTTCATCACTCTCCAATAACTTTTAAAAGCTTGTGTATGAGATGATAATTTTTCTAAAATCTTTAGCTTTCCAACAATATATCATACATGTATATTACTGCTCTTATGTTCAAAAACGAAAAATTGCATTAAAAAAATATTTTTTCTGTTTTCTCCTTTAGTTGGGTATCGAATTTATATATTTTCTAGTTTTTCATCAGCGTTAACAAGATAATCTAGTTATTATTATTGAATCTACAAAATTAAAGGTACTTTAGGGAAAAAAATTTAAAATATCGGCATTTAAGCCCTGTCAGACCATTTTTATCTAAATAAAACCTACATGATATTAAAGCCCATTAAATTTTACATCGATATAGCGAGTTTAATCAATATCGTCAGAACTGTTTTCGAGAAAATCGAAAAAAGGTGCAAAATGCATGGTATAAAGTGGCCCTTCTAGTAAGCTCATTTTGATGAAAAAAGTTTTGTAATGTCTCGGGCGTATATTTGTCTTAAATATGAAATTTCAGTTTCATATAACTTTCGTTCTCCGGAGTTACCACACACACACAGACCTTTTAGCGGGGCTTGGTTATTTGGACTCAGGGGACCCTAAAATGTGTATTTCCGTTGAAAACTGGAATTCGAAAATTTTCACGATCGCAATACTTTCCCTTACTATATATGGCAAGTGAAAGTAAAAATACTAGCATTATAAATAATTTTTTTTTTTTTTTTTTTAGAAACAATTCTTTATTGAGCAATATTACAATCTGTCCAATATAAATAATAAAGAAAAAAATATCATGGTTCAAAAAAAAAAAAAAAAAAAATCTTTATCCAATAGAATCGTATGTAATTTAAATCTATCTAACTGGAATGACGGGATCACTTGTAGCTGGGTGGCTAGCGTAACAGCCTCCCATGCTAAAGGTCACGGTTTCAAACCCGCAGGTGGTCCTAGGATTTTTTAATGGGAGTAAAAAAATCCTTAGTTACGCCGTCCTTCGGAGGGGACGTTAAAAGGTGGTCCCGAGCCTGTGCGATGTCAGGTACTCGTTAATGATCCCTATCCTAATAAAACCTGGATAGGCAAAATTTAAGACTCCCACTGTTGCATCGTCCGATTAGCCATAGTAGCATAAAGTGACGTTAAATAAATAAACAACAACAACAACTGGAATGATATTAAGCTATGAAGAAATAAGATAGCAAAACACTAAGGGTTCAAATTCAAAAAGATATTTATAGTCAGTAATATTAATATGAGACCACATTCATACAATATATACCGAAAATAATAATAATAGTCATATCACATAAAATAGAAAATAAATAAATTCATATATATATATATATATATATATATATATATATATATATATATATATATATATATACAATAAAATAATAATAAAATAAAATAAAAAACCCAAACAAATCAAAACAACAACCTAATATATTATTAAAGTTAGGAAATCCAAAACTTCACCCTTTTATCCACACCCGACCGCAGTAAATTACATTATTGACAAATGTTTACTGAAGGTGATTAAATTAGTAATTAAAATCAGAGGTAATTTTTTAAAATTAAATTCTAAAAATGTCAAGCAAGTAAATAATATATGTAGTCGGTGCAATGAATTCCATAAAGTTAGAATCGGTCATAATTACTTCGAGAGATTTGAGGTGCGATCGGGTTTGAAACAGGGTGACTCCCTTTCTCCTGTGTTATTTATTATAGCTTTAGAATACGTCATAGAAAAGGTGATGTGTACCGAGAAAGGCTTAAATATGGGTGACAAGATTCCGGTTTTGGGGTATGCCGATGATCTGGTACTGCTAGGTGAAGACACGGAAACCATACAACTAAATACAAGTGTGTTAATAAAAACCGGTAAAGAAATAGGACTCGAATTCAATACCGATAAGGCGAAATATATGATTAGTAGCAGAAACGGTGTCGATCTTGGTGATATTGATGTATCAGGGCATACTTTTGAACGCGTAGAGAAATTTAGGTATTTAGGTTCAATTATAACTAGAAAAAATTAAATCCAGGAAGAAATAAAGTCCCGGTTAAAGGTGGAAAATGCGTGTTATTATTCAGTTGCTAAGTTACTTAGTTCGCGGCTTCTATCTAAAAACTTAAAGGTTAGAATTTATAAAACTATTATTCTTCCAACGGTTCTTTACGGATGTGAAACGTGGCCGCTTACTTTGAAGGATGAACAACGGCTTAAGGTTTTCGAAAATAAAGTACTGCGTAAAATATTTGGTCCGAAGAGAGATGAAGCCACTGGCGAGTTTAGAAGGTTGCACAGCGCGGAATTGCGGAGTTTGTACCCTGTGAATATAATTGAGTTGATAGCATCGCGGATACTCAAATGGGCGCGTTAAGTTGTTGGGCTTAGTGAGGAACGGATTCCGAGAAAATTGGTATTCGCTGAACCGACTGGTAGGCGTCCGAAAGGTAGGCCGATGCGTCGATGGGAGGATTGCATTAAGGCTGATCTCGGGGGCTTGGGCTTTACCGGTGAACATTGGACGAGTATGTGTAGGCGGAATTTGGTTGTATCGGCATCAAACCTTCGTGTTCGCTAAGCCTATTATTATTAGTTGGTGCAATACAAATGAAGTAGAACTCTTTCAATATCTGGCTGCTTGTCTGATACTATCAGGGCTTAGAAAGAAATACTTGAATTTTAAAAATCGAATGTCGATATTTGATATTCTTTTCTTCCTTAGTACATTTATTATAGTATAAAAAAAAAAAATTATCAGCCATACTATCTATCATCATTGAATGTTGAATTTAAATATTGTAAAAGCTTTTAGAGGGGATTATTTTACAACATAATGTTGTACACAATTATAACAAGAATTCTTGAACTTGCTAGGTCAGCTCTCCGTGCTGGTGGGAAGCACCGCTTACTCCTGGTTCGAACCAATCACGATCCGTCTCACCCAAGATCCCGACCTGGACTACACTTCAGAGGACATCTCTTGGCTCATCGCAATCCTCTCGGTAGGGGCGTTCATCGGCTCCATCGGATCGGGAGAACTAACTAACAGGTCAGGATATATCATGTGTCTCAGGTAATTAATAATTAAAGCCTTAGCGAATCCAATAGTTCGAGGTCGATACAAATAATATCTGCCTACACAGAGAAAGAAAGGCCTTATTTCATTAAAACAGCCTTATAGTGATAGGAAACGAATAGCTTAATTTTTTTTTTTTGTTCACCCCCACAACAGACGCCAACTCGCTATACCGCCCTGCCCTTCTAACCAATATATCACCATTTTTATATTCAATAAAACTTTTTCTAACTTTATCTTGTTCCAGATACGGCCGGAAGTGGGTGATCATGGGCGTCGCCCCTCTCACTCTACTTGCTTGGATTGTAGTCGCCTGCTCCAAGTCGACCATCTCCCTGGTCGTGACCCGGGTACTCCATGGGTTCGCGATCGGAATCGCCTTCACCATCCCACCGATCTACACCGCGGAGATCGCAGAACCGGATTTGCGAGGAAGGCTCACAGGAATATTCCAGATCACTTGGTACTTGGGAACACTTTACGCTTTCAGCACCGGCCCGTTTCTCAGCTATAATTGCTTTGCCTACGTTTGCATGCCACTTCCTGTTATATTTTCTTTTATGTGGGCATTCATGCCTGAAACTCCCTATTACCTTCTGATGTCAGAGCAGGAAGACAAAGCCAGAGAGGTCTTGAAAAGTTTCAGAGATGGAGACGTCGAGGACGAACTGCTGGATATGAAGATGGCAGTTAGGGAAGAGATGTCGGCAAAGGGGTCCTGGAAGACATTGTTCTCGGACAAAGTTGAAAGGAAAGCATTCATAATTGTGCAAATAGTCTGTATTGCGAAATACCTTGGAGGTGTGACTGTCATAACCAACTACGCTTTGGACACTTTCTCCAGAAGTGACTCCTTTCTTCCTGCAGAAGAGATGTCTATCTTGTTGGCTCTTCTACTCGTCCTGATCGCAATAATATCCGCATTCATGTCTGACTGGATCGGCCGAAAACCGCTGCTCTTGGTTTCTTGTTTCGGCTCCTTCTTTTCTCACTTTCTTACGGGAGGATATTACTTTATGCACGATAGGACAACCTTCGAATCCTCCAACTAGACATGGGCACTCTACATCGGTCTATCCATGTACTGCTTGTTCTCCGACATCGGAGTTGGGGCACTCTTGCAGACCCTGCAGTCCGAGATGTTCAGTGCGAACACAAGAGGAGTAGCAGCCGGATTTACTGAAGGCCTTGCGTCGGTAATGTGCTTTATTACGCTCAAACTCTACTCTACAGTCAATAACACGTGGGGGATCTACATTAACTTCTGGTTTTACAGCTTGGTAAACCTCGTATGTGGCATTATATTGTGTGGGCTACTGTATGAAACTGCAGGTAAAACCATCGGTAAAATGGAAGATAAGCCTAAGAATAAAGTAAAAATACTTGAATAACCGGAACGTTATTGATAAAATATAATAAAAAATAACAATTTTTTCTTTAAAAAATTATGGTGATGACACTCAGTGGCCGAAAAAAAACAAACTATTTTTTTTAATTAATTGTCTCTTGATAATACCCTAATTAAAACGTTTCATATGAGTATTTATTTTATTTTTAAATATTAACTAATATTTATAACTGTATTATAATATGCATCAACGTAAATGTGATACATTTTTAAATAAGTTCCCATTGGAAGCTCTCCAAAAACTGCTAAGCTAGAAGGTCTGAGATGTGTCTGGATCTTGTTTTCTGACGCCTTTAAGGATCATTGAGGGATTGTTAAGGAAGCAGAGATTGAAACTAGTTGGTTAGATTGGAATCGGAGTTAGTCATCAGAGGAGTGGTACATAGGGGACATCGAGGTTTTTATAGATGACCTAATGTATCACAAAAAAAAGGAGCATCTAGAAAATTTTTGAAGGATTTAGGATTGCAATGGTTGGACAGGAGAAAAATTTGATTGTATAGTAGAGCCCCAAAGCTCTGTCACAAACTCGTAAAAGTTAATCGAGAATGATGAAATGTCTATAAACTAACTGATTCTTGAAGATAATAATATAATAGATTATTTAATAAAACACGTATTTATATCGAAATCCAATTTATTTATTTCCTCAACCTTTTATCTACACTTACTTATATATTTAATCTCTAACTGTATTTATTTATTTTTTTTAAATTATATTTTATTGAAATTTACAACTGTATACTACGATACATCAAGTAAATATGCTGATAAAAGATATGTACATGAAAAACGTGAAGAGAAAGCACTCTAGTAATCAATCTAAACAAGAAGGTCTCGAGGACATCTCCTCTTCAGACGCCTCGGTGGATAATCAGGAATTGCAGAGGAAGCAAGGATTGAAACTAGTGGATCAGAGTGGGAATGGAGTTTGTCATGGAAGCTAACATACGGAAGATGGAGGTCTTTATAAATGATTTTGTTCGAGACAAAGTAAGGAGCGTTGGGGATTTTACGAAGGATTTTGGATTGTAAGGATTGGATAAGGGAAGAATTGGATGGTTTAGTAGAGCCCCATAGCTCAACTCCGTAGGTCCAGATAGGTCTTATGATTGTCATGTAGATGAGTCTTTTGTAGTTAAGTGAAAGGTTAGAGCGTCTGTCTAGTAAGTGTTAGAGTAGCCGAAAACGTCGAGCAGTTTCTTGTCTTTTCAGTCTTGTATGCGGATTCCATGTAAGTAGTTTGTCAAGCAGGAGTCCTAAATAGCGGATCTGTTCCACCGGGACTAGCGGAATATCATTAAAGGTAACTGTAGGGCAGGATGTCATAGGTTTTCGACGAAGGGTAAAGGTAATTTGATGGGATTTATTGGAATTGATTTTAATTCTCCAATTCTGACACCATACCTCTGTCTCTGATGTGGGATTGGAGAGGCAATACTAGGATCATTATGAACTGATAGCACGCAAGTGTCATCGGCATAGGTAGAAAGGAATGTGTTAGGATGGGTTGGGATAAACATTCTTAAATTGATTTTTAACAATCGAGGTGACTGGGTGTGGCACCTGGGATTACTCTTTAAGCTCAAAAACCATTTACCCCAATCTTTATACCTAGTCCTCCGATCCTATCTATCAAACCACTCCTTCCGAGTTCGCTGTGGTGCAGAATATTCCAATCATTATCCAGTCGAATCCGGTGTTCCTCAGGGCAGTGTCCTTGGTCCTATCCTCTACAATATATACACGGCTGATATTCCTGTTTGCCCTAATACCTTCCTAGCAACGTACGCTGATGACACAGCTATCCTATCCTCTTACTTAGATCCCGAAATTGCATCTATAGGCCTCCAAACGCACCTTTCTCAAATTGAAGACTGGTGTGACAACTGGAGAATCAAAGTCAATCAATCCAAATGCAAACATGTCACCTTTACCCTTCGAAGACAATCCTGCCCTCCAGTTCTCTTTAACTCCGTTCCGCTTTCTTTCTCCGACACAGTCCGGTATCTTGGTTTCCTTCTGGACAAAAGACTAACTTGGAACCCGCATACTAGACTTAAACGACAAGAACTTAATAGACGATTTGGAAAATTATACAGACTACTGAACAGAAATTCGAAATTATCTATCGAGAACAAACTGTTAATATACAAGACAATACTGAAGCCCATCTGGACCTACGGATTTGAACTATGGCGGACAGCCAAATTTTCTAACATCAAACTCATTCAATCCTTCCAATCTAAAGTCCTCCGAACAATAGTTAATGCCCCTTATTATGTATCCAACCATACCTTACACCGCGACCTAAATATTCCATTTATTTTAGACCTTATTCCATTAAAACTCTCTAAATTTCATCAGAACCTTATCCATCACCCTAATCCCCTAGCTCAATCCCTATCTAGCTCCACACATCCTTACCATCCTCCTAGAAGGTTGAAACGGCAGTGACCTCGAGACCTCTTGTAACATGTATATTGGAGTTCTAGCATTGGCTTGATTCTCCACTCACATGCTGTATGCTTGTGAATTGTATATAGGTATGAGTGACTTTTGTGTATATTTTTATTGATTTTGTTTTGTATATATGTATATTGTATTATTATTATATAAATTTATTGTTTTGTATATTTCGTGTGAATGTAGTATGAATGTTGTACTTTATCACTATTAAAAATGTCCTAAATTTGACAGATTGTAATGTTACTTAATAAAGAATTGGTTATAAAAAAAACAAAAAAACAATTTAGGTAAGTGCAAGTTGCGCTCACCAGAATAATTTATGTTTTTCCAGTAATTGTCAATTATAAATACTTTTAGGTATTTAGTACATATTCGAGTATTCCAAAGAAGTCGTTATTTATTCTTTTTTTTTTTTTGTGGGGAAGAGGAACGCTTTTCCCCTCTTTTTTCACCCTCTTATTTCCTCCTCCATAGATGCAAAACTATTCCGAAAAACGTTTTGAACTGTGTAATTGTTCTCACATTAAATGAAACATTATTCAATATTTTATGAAACAGACAAAAACAATTAATCTCTTGCAAGACCTTCTATAATTAAATGAATAAGCGGATTTGCATAGTTACCTAACATTAAAAAAACAAAATTAAATTTAAAAGAGTTTATAAGAGGGAAGAAAACGCAATATGTTCGCAGCATTGTTCCACCATGATCTCAACTGGGAAGTTCAAACAATTCTTCATAAGCACTGTATGTAAGTTATCATATATTGAGCTTTGTTTTTAAGAATTTTGTGCGCCTACGCCGGAACCTATAAATCTGTTGTGATTAAAACCCTATATTTTCCTTCTTTATTTCAAGTTAAACAAAAATAATAATACCTTCAGTAGAATTAAAATTTTAAAAAATCCACCAATAACTATTGAAAGGTTTTAGGCACAGTACTCTTATATATATGTGCTGTTTGTAGGCAACAGCGTAAGGTCAGGTGATTAAGCCGAATCATGCTAAGGCACCAGCTACCCACTTTATAGAGGTTCGGTGTGCTCTATAAGAGTCTCCATCTCTCTAGGATCAGCCACGTACAGATATAAATAATACTCTGCAATGTTCGGGATTCGAACCCAGGACCCAGAGAACAGTAGACTAGTGCTCTATCCACTTACCACGCCGCACTCTATATCTATTGGGTTGTGTCACATGAAATGTCCGTTTTCAAGGTAAAGGATTTTTATTAAAATACGACATGAAAACAAGATAATTTTATTCGAAATATTTAACTTCTTTTTCTACACATTTTTTCCCAACGTGACACCAAATTTATTTATCTCCGAACTGAAAAACTATGAGCTTTGAAGTGAAACCAAATCTGAAAACGCACTTTTCACTTGATCATCATTTTCAAAAAGTTTTCTTTTGACGAAGTTGTCTAAATTCCTGAACAGGTGGCAATCTGTTGGAGATGGGAGAATACGGTGTGGAAGAACTTCGTAGCCCAGTTCTTTCAATTTTTGCAAGGTATGTTTTGAAGCATGGGGTCTTGCTGCCGCTCAATGAGATCATGAGGTACCCATGTATCGAGCTTTTTTACTTTTCCAATATACTTTAAATGTCTGGAATCGGTAGATGCACTTGCATTTAGTTGTGCGGAGAGTCCTTTAACTGTTTGGTAGGGGTTTCTTTCTACTGTATGTTTGAGGACATCGTTTTCTATTACGGACGGAGGTCAAACCAACGACGAATGGTCCGTTCATTAACACTCCCTTTCTCAAACGCCTTGCAAATATTTCTAGCGGGTCAGCTTCAGTTTAAACTCGTACAAAAATATTACTCGAAAATTGCGTGTTTCCATGTTCATATTTGGAGGTATATACTAAAAAGTGGGTAATTGATTAGGAAGCTAATGTTTATATTACAAATGTAGAGGATTAGTAACTGTTTACTTTAAATATGTAAACATTCGGAAGAAAACAACCCTTTATGTATTTCAGAAACTATAAAAACGGACATTTCATGTGATACAACCCAATACAAGCAGTATATAAAAAGGGCGTGCCATTAATGCCTCGCCAAACTGTAAAATGAGATAATATACCTCAAGTGCAAAAAAAAAAAAGATTCAAATGATCCGTTGTCCGATTCTCAGTGGTTAAGGAGGCAAATAATATTTTGGGCTTTGTGAGGTTATGATTGAACAGCAAAATATCAAAATTTGATTTTTCTCCGTAATTGTTGAGAATCGGAATAAAAGTCTAATTAAACTTATTTTTTTCCTCTTGTGGTCCAGTACCGACTTCCACAAAATTACTAGACATTTATGATACACATATTAGACACAAATATTATTTTTTATGATTTTTTTAAATCTCGATTCCTCACATCCTTGATTAGCCGATGAAGGTAGGTTTGTTTTTCAACATTTTAAGGTTAATTGAATGAAGTAGTTTTTCAAAGGTTCGAACAATTTAAAACCAAACGATAGAAGAATAATAGCTCCATGAAATTCCGAAAATATCACTATTTCATTTTCTGCATGGCGTTGTTACTTCCTTACTTATTTTAATTGAGGTTCCATTATTAGTATTCTAGAAAATTTGTTATTTTTTCATTTGGTACTATGTGCTTTTCCGGCATCACACGGCGTGCACACTAAATAGATATATTTGAGTTCTTCTGATGAAAACCATGGATAACAGACTAAAGACAAAAAATTAATATCCTTTTTAACTTTTTGTTGAACAGGTCATACACTCTTAAAATCACCATATTCCTGTAGAATATATATATATATATATATATATATATATATATATATATATTTATATATATATATTATAGAGAGAGAGAGAGAGAGAGAGAGAGAGAGAGAAATAGATTAAATAGTGGGTAAAATTGTAAGTAAATTTTTAATGATATCTTTAATGTAAATTCTAATTGAAATAATATCCATTTACCTACTGTGTGTCTATTCATTGTTCAATGTATTCCTTTCTACATCTCCAACAATTACATCATATAATTAATTACTGTATAAAATATTAATGCTCTGTTTTTTGTTTTTCCTATGTTAAGGCATGATTATGAGAACAATAAATTCTCAAAACGTTATAAAACTTAAATTATCAACACTCGAGAAATGAAAAATTATCAAACGATAAATAAATATATATATATATATATATATATATAAATTTTTTTTTTTTTTGTTTTTTTTTGCTGTTTTTTTTAACTAAGAAAGGCTACTTTCATTTTTACCGTTCTCATTTTTGTAAAAAAACGTATGCCTATACAAATTATCATTTTTTTTTTTAATATTTTATTTTATAAGTTATTAGTATTTATGAGTGGTAACAATAAGGCACAGTCTGCTGTTTGTAATTATGATATAAACTATATATATATATATATTATATATATATATATATATATATATATATATATATATATATAATAAATAAAACAAAGAAAATGACCATAACCTTTATAATAAATTGGGCGAAAAATAAGAAAAACCCGAACATCCAAAAAAACATGTGAAACCGGTCAGAAATTGTTCAGTACCCTTCCCGTAATAACTGGTTAATAGTTTTTCTGAGTCATGTTTTGTTTGGGGGTGAGGAAAAATCAGAAAAAAAAAAAAAATAATAATAAAAAATAAGATTTTTGTGTCTATCTCGAAAAATTAACACTTTAATGAAAAATATTATTCTAAAAAAAATTATATTACTTTTAAATATATTTATATAAATGTTTTTACTAAAATAAATGGTTGTGGAGATAATGAAGGAGTAATACTGGAGGTTTTCCGACACAAAATAAATATATCTTCAAACTTCATGAAATATTAGTGTTCCAAGGCAACTTTCAGATTTAAATTGATTGTTTAACATATTTTATCGTATGTATGATCAATCACAATCAATATACGAGAAAATTTTCATTAAATTATTACTTGTTTATTAATTTATTTTATTGAAATTTACAACTGTATATTTTCATGCAACAAGTAAATATACTACTTAATGATAAAATACGCGAAAAAAACTTGCAGAGAAATTGCTCATTGGCAGCACTCTAGTAGTAAATATAAACAAGAAGGTCTCGAGGCCATATTTTTTTCAGACACCTCGGCGGATTGTCGAACATTAGATTTGTTATTTTTAATTAGCAACCAAAATATTCAATAGAGATAATTAATATGGCAGAAAAACGTTTGCCTGGTCAGGTAGTAATTTATTACAGTTCTAGTGATTTATTCAATTCCGCTTCTCTGTTTACATACATACCTAAATGTTATTTTATTCCTTAAATACGAATCTATGTGTAATGAAACAATTAGTGATATGGGAAAGAATCTTGTTTTCTTCTGATATTTTATATTGATATAATATCTGCAGTATTGTTAGCTCTTCATTAGTAATTTGTTTACATAACAGACAATGGAATAGCACTTCGTCGAAATGCTAAACCTGACGAATATGTAAACTACAACTTTTTTCGAAGTGCTAAAACCCCTCCTATTGTTCTATAAATAGCAGCTGTATAACTACAGAGAGTATCCAATACTATAAGGTGTCATATTTCTCTCACAGCAATCCGTAGCTTTGTTTTATCATGAGATAATTTTGGTTTATACTTTTGAAACCAAAAATAAAATGAATAAAAAATTACCTCCCCCCTCAAAATTTGTGGGTTTACGTTTCAAGTTACCACCCAGGTCCTCTCTAATTATTTTATTTCTGACGCAGTCCCTTCTGGGCCTAATGTTCTTTAGAGGAATCTCATTTCTGCCGATGTTATCCTACCTACAATTAGATAGAAAACGGGAGAGCTGGCATTATTTTTTGAGTATCGAATCAGAGACTAGTATTTGGTCACGTGACCTATGGCGTAATCATGGCATAAAATTTGAAATTAAATTTCGACCTTGACAAAACCTTAATCATCCTGGTTCGTGCCACCAACCTAACCTTAACCACAACGCCACGCCCCTTTTTAGTCAAATGACCACTGTTTACTGCGGTTGAGGGCTTAAGTTTCAAGATAAGTAGAACCTGAGAAACGAATAAAAAATTCTGGTGCGGGCAACACACGACTTTCACTTTCCTCCGTTTTAAAATTGATTAAAGCAATTTAAAATGTAGTTTCAGATAAAAATAGTGAAAATATTAAATAAATAATTAAATTGAATTTCTATAGAAACATGTGATTTATTAAAAAATCTATTGTATTATTATCTAAAACCATTAGTTAGTTTTATCAACATTAATGTTTATCACCGTTTTAAAGTTTGTTTATAATGTAATATTGTTTCCTAAATATTTAGCTTTCCAACGGTATATTACACATGTACGAGTATATTACTGTTTTTATGTTCAAAAACAAAAAATTGCATTAAAAGAATATTATTTCAGGTTTTTCCTTTAGTTGGGTATCGAATTCATTCAATTTATATATTTACCTATTTTTTATCAGTGATAAAAAGTTAATATAGTTATTTTAATAGAATCTAGAAAATTAAAGGTACTTTAGAAGAAGAAAAGTAAATAGGTAGAAAATTCATGGTATAAAGTTGCTCTTCTCGGTACATGTAACATCTCGGGCGTGCAGTTGTCTTAAATATGAAATTTCAGTATTATACGCCTTTTCGTTTCTGCGCTAGACTTTGTTAGAACTTCTTGTTAGAGCGTCCGGCGTTGACAGTGCTATCCCGTGGCTACGCGATGAAACTATTGCATTAAAATATATTCTTTCAGCTTTCTCCTTTAGTTGGATATCGAGTTCGTTCAAATTATATATATATACCCGTTTTATCAATGGTAATAAGATGATATGGTCTATCTATATTACTGTTATTCTCTTCAAATATCCTAAAATTAAATTAAAAAATAAATTTTTGCTATTTTCTCCTTTAGTTACGTATCAAATTCTTTCAACGCACATTTATCATATTTTTTATCAATGCTAAAAAGACTGTATGTTTTATTTTTTCTAATCTACGAAATTGAAGGTAGTTTACAGAAAGAAAGGAAAATGGACGATAACACACTTTATTATAATTATAGGTTTTTATATTAATTATCATTATTATATTGTGTTAAAAGTTGGGAAAAACCCTAAATAAATGGTTTTATTAACTTATTTTTAGTAATGAATCATTAGTTTCGACCAAGAAAAAAATCATGAGAATAAGTCATTCCGTAATGAGGATTGACGATTATACGTCTGCTGAGACGTAAATACTCAATTACACATAAAATGTCTTAATTACCATATTTTAAATGTTCTAAAATATATAAATAAAAAAATGTAAATGATTTATTCATACATACAAATATATAATAAAAAACGCATCCCAGAGACATTGTCTGTCAAATAGACAAAAATATGAAAATGGCCCAAAACGAACTTTTAAATAATTTATTTCTTTTTGGTTTAGCCACAAGTATTTCTTACAATTATTAAAACAAAAGAAAAATTGGAATAATGATACAAAAATAGAATCATTATTGAAATATGTGTTTCGAATTTAATAATTCTCTAATAGGAATCAATGAATCTACATCAATCACTTATCTTATTTAACAATAGATTTTTTACTTTCACTTAGCTATATATGGTATATATAGGAAGGGAAAGTATTGCGATCATGAAAATGTTTGAATTCCAGTTTTCAACGGAAACACACGTTTTAGGGTCCCCTAAGTCCAAATGACCAAGTCCCCCAAAAAGGTCAGGCGTACGTTTAGCTGTGTCACTGTGTGTGCTAAGTTCATCGCGAAAACGAAAAGTCCTATGAAACTGAAATTTTATATTTAAGACAACTATACTCCCGTGATGTTGCAGCAACATTTTCATTAAAATCAGCTGACCAGACGAGCCACTTAATACATTGCATTTTGCACCTTTTTACGATTTTCTCAAAAACGGTTTAAACGATTTTGATTTAACTCCCTATGTCAATGTGAAATTATACAGGTTTTAATATCATGTAGGTTTCATTCTAATTGAAATAGTTTAACAGGGCTTAAATCCCGATATTTCAAAATTTCTTTCCTAAACTACCTTTAATTATGTAGTTTTCATGAAATTGACCATATTATCTTATTAACATTGCTATAAAACAAGTAAATATATAAGTTGTACGAATTCGATATCCAACTGAATGAGATAGCTACAAAATTATTTTTTTAACGCAGTTTTTCGTTTTTGAACTTAAGATTAGTAATATGTATGTATAGTATACCTTTGGAATGCGAATGATTTTAGAAAAAATATTATCTTATCCATGCTACGGTAAAAGTTAACGGAGAGTGATGAAAAGCACATAAAACAAACTGATTATTGTAGATAATAATATAATAGATTATTTAATAAAACACATGTTTCGATTAAAATCCAATGTAAATAATTCTTTAACAATTTATTTTTGTATCTAAATTTGTTTAAAAATTCCTTAATTGCTATAAACAACGGAGGTAAGTGAAAGTCGTGTGTTAAGCGCACCAGATTTTTTTTATTTATGAGCAAATAGTAGGCAGGACCATATAATGGAAATTGTAAATTATTGTAGAGCCGATTGAACTTATAAAACTCACAAACATAAAAGGATAAAAGCTATTGTTATTTAGATTAACCATACATGCATTTCTCATTATTTTTCCTTATTCCATTATTTGTCTTAATATTATTTTTGTTATTTTTTTTTAGAGGGTTCTTTATTGTTTTCCGTCTTATACTCTACTTTAGTAGACTAATTTAAATCATGATTATTTGTAATCCAATGTAAAGTGTAAAAAACTTACTTGTATGTATTTTAAAACACTCTGTCTTTGTAAATATATTTGTTAATAAACATTTCATTTCATTTATTCAAATAATCACTTACCTTATAAGTTCGTTCATAAGATAAAATCGTTTCTTGGATCATTGAATTGTCAACGGTATATTATGCATCTATAATATCAAATTACATTTAAAAGAAAAAATACTGCATTTTTTTTTTCTTTAGTTGTTTATTAAATTCTTTCATCTCGTATATTTACCCTTTTTCTAGTAATGCTAAAAACATAAATTGTGTAATTGCTTATGATCTAAAATATTGAAGATACTTCATAGAAAGAAAAACTAAAATATCGAAATATAAGCCATGTCAGGCTATTTAAAATCAAAATGTAACTTACATGATATTAAAGCCTATTAAATTTTACATCGATATAGATAGTTTAATTAAAATCGTTAGAGCTGTCTGAAAAAATCTCAAAAGTTAAAATATGTATATTATTAATTGGCTCTTCTAGTTTTATGATGAAAATCGCTGTAAAATCGCCGGCATATGCTCTTTAAAAATATAAATTTCATTATGAATGTATTAGTTGGAACAATCTCTTCTTTTTGTTTATATATTTATTTGCAACTTAGACTTTGTGCAAAAACTTAGACTTGTGTGTGGCACAGAAGCAAAAACATGAAATAAGAAAAAAAAAGAAATGAAAACTTAAGTCCATATAAAAACAATAACCACATAAAATAAAAACTTTTGTCCTAAATTGCATGATTATGAGAACAATAAATTATATATATATATATATATATATATATATATATATATATATATATATATATATATATATATATAAAACGTGCACTCGAAATCTACGAAATGTTATTTTAAGTAGTCGTATTTACTTTTTTTATAAATGATATAAGTATACCTTAAGTTTTTATTTCTTTTTTGTTTTTGTTTCTGTGCTACACACAAGCCTAAGTTTCTGCACTTTCCTGTTATTCTTAAGGGACTGAAGGTCCCAGAATAAAATTTACTTTTCTTTCTTTCTTTCTATATAGGAAAATTCTCAAATAATTCATTAACTTTAACAGTTGATTTAAAATTAAGTTACTTTTATCGTAGAAAATTAATGTTTTTTTAAAATTGTAGAAAATTCAATTATATCTATATTAACATATATTTATAATAGAAATGTATTAATATTATTATCTTTAAGTATTGTTTAGTAAGTATTCTAGTAACTTTAAGTATTATTGTCTTTAAGTAGCAGACTCTATTTGTAACAGGGTCTTCCCCAAAAACAAATAAATAAATCTATCTATACAGACAAGAAAATTTAATATTAAGGATTTAAATAAAATAAAAGCATTAAAGGTCGAAAATATACGGAAACAATAAACTATTGAGTAATAATTTACAGTGTGTTTCAGTTCATGAAATAATTAAAAAAAAAAAAAATATATATAATATATATATATTATATATTTTTATATATATATATAATGGAGTCTTACCTCATGACAAGGAGTGTTCACATTGCCTAGCCTCTCTACAGGCTAGAACTTACACAAACAAAACCTCTTCTCTTGATAGACCTGATAATACTGACTGGGTTCAAAGATATGTATATACTAAATAGACTAGTATTAAAATTATCTTTACATAGATAATAATAAATTTATCAACATTATTTTTCTGCTGGATAAGTAAATACTATCATCTTAAAAGTATTATAATTGATGACTGTTTTTGTTTGTTAAAAACTAATACATCTATCAGAAAGTTTTTAATTATATCAATATATTCTAAGAAATGGAAGATCTCGTAGGTAGATTAAATTTTAAGGTAGATCTTCGGGCTAAATAACATCTTCCATAAAGACACAATTTTCTAATTACATCAACATAACGTTTCGGGATCTTCTCCCATCTCCAGACGTCTATTTATATATTTTGAACTACCAGCGTTTTCACTAATACACATAACTAGGAAAATTAGTGAAAATGTAGTCAATATGTAAAAATATCAGATCTTTTTCCTCAACTGGATTAAGGATTAGACCAATTTATAATTTATATATGGTTATTGTTATTACATATTGTAATATTATTTAAAACATTTAATATTAAATTACTTATATTATATTTTTAATTTTTTAATTAAATCAGAGTAGTTGTAACTTAACTGTCTAGAGCCAGTTTTAAAATTCACAGTGCTATCTATATTTTTATTGATGTATATGGCTTCTACGGTCTTTCTATTTTGTTTATTTTTGACTATCTCCAAAATTTGTGGTCTATTGAGATCTAACTTATGTTTGAGTTGAGGACAAAGATCTGAGCAATACTCTTGCTCAGGTCTTATATTTTTACATATTGACTACATTTTCACTAATTTTCCTAGTTAATTTGTGTATTAGTGAAAACGCTGGTAGTTCAAAATATATAACCAGACGTCTGAAGATGGGAGAAGATCCCGAAACGTCATGTTGATGTAATAAAAAATTTGAATCTTAATGTAAGAAGTTATTCAGCCCAAAATCTACCTTAATTAAAGTTCTTAAGTTTACTGCCCAGTAATGCACTGATGATGGCTCACAAGCTTGAGCCGAAACGTTGGCAAAATTAAAAAATTTAAAAAAATGACTGATTCCTGATTATTCCACCTATAATAGTTTTTACAGTCGACTATACATCCTCAATATAATAAGGAAATGTAATGCAAATGTAGAAATATCATAATTGGCATCAATGTATTTGAAATCGTCGAATTCTTACATTCAAATACCTATGCATGAAACTACCTGATCAAGCCAAGGTTTTTCTGACGTATAAATTATTTATAGTGAATAATTTCGTTGTTAAATAACAAAACCTGGTGCGTGCAACACACAACTTTCACTTACCTCCGTTATTTATATGAATTAATGAATTTTTTAACAAATTTAGAAACGAAAATTATTGTTATAGAATTATTTACATTGCATTATAATAAAAACTTGTGCTTTATTAAATAATCTATTATATTATTACTTACGACAATCAGGTTCTTTTATCGGTTTTTCATCACTCTCAGTTAACTTTTACAATAATATGTACAAAATAATACTTTTTTCTAAAATCTTAAGCATTCCAACGGTATATTATACATTTATATTACTGTTCTTAAGTTTTAAACGAAAATTGCGTTAAAAATTATTTTTGCAGTTTTCTCCTTTAGTTGGATATCGAATTCGTTCAACTTATGTACTATGATCACAAAACTTTTTTTAAAAATGTCGGCATTTGAGCCATGGCAGACTATTCCAATCAGAATGAAACCTACATGATGTTAAAGCCCGTCCAATCGTACATCGATATAGCAAGTTTAATCGAAATCGTTTGAGCCGTTTTTTAAGAAAATCGAAAATAGATGCAAAATGCATGGTTAAAGTAGCTCTTCTGGTTAATTGATTTTAGTGAAAAATTTCCTGTAACGGCTCGGGCATATAGTTGTCTTAAATATGATATTTCAGTTTCGCGCTAGACTATTGTTTGGACCCAGACTTTTTGGGGGGACTTGGTTATTCGACTGGGGAACCTAAAACGTGTATTTCCGTCAAAAACTGGAATTCGAAAATTTTTCATATATGGGAAAGTGAAAATAAAAAACAATATATTCTAAGTGTATGGGGATGGGATATTAGCATAAAAGAAAAATAGAGCTCCTGCAACTATCATTTTCGCAATCCTATGTATCTCATAAAAGTAACAGACTTATTCATTGTTTTATTTTATTTAATTAATGTTTTTATTTTTACAAAAAAATTAATTAAAATTTGAGATCACGGATCGATGAAAATCTGTATAGATGGTATGGTTTTTCAACTTTTCCAATATTCCATCTTTATGATGTAAAATGATTAATACGGCGTAAAATGAATTTAATAATGTACATAACAATTGTATATAGTTATATTATTTAATCTAAAGCATAAATATAGGTGAAACTATAATTCTATATATAATTCATCTCCAACTTTATTTAATAGTTCATAAATTGATTTCAACAGCAGAGGTAAGAAAAAGTCATGTGTGCCCGCACCAGATATTTAAAAATTTATTTCCAATAGTGCCGCAATAAAACCTGAATTACGTAACTTAGTGTCACTTTGGTTGAAGGAACAAACACACACAGAGCCTCAAACACCTAACAAACACTGAGTCGCACAGGGAGGTATTATGTTTAACGAAATGATTTAATATCGTATTAGGATTGAAATTAACCAATAACAATAACATTGGAAACTGAAAGGGGAAGAAATATCAATTAATATCTTGAGTATTAAAAAACTGTCATCTTTTTTTTTTTTTTTTTTTTTTTTTTTTTCTTACACTAATAAATATGAAAGTGCTACCAACGAGTAGCTTTTTCACATGAGTATTCATGCCTATTACTGTAATTCAGCCATTTTACCTATTGTATATGGAGTTGTAAAAATAAAATAATATATATATATATATATATATATATATATATATTGGAGCGGCGTGGTCTAGTGGATAGAGCGCTAGTCTACTGTGCTCTGGGCCCTGGGTTCGAATCCCGGCTGTAGCAGAAAATTTATTCTGTTAATTCAGTCGGGAGGGCGACCCTAGGGTATGGAGACCCTCCTGGGGCAGACCCCAGCATTATTATATATATATTATTATTTAGTTATTGTAATTTAAAACTGTATCATACATCATGAGTAAATATGCAGAGCAAAGAAAACTAGTGAAAATGTCTTCAGAGTGGCAGCTCTACTATATTATTTTAAGGCAGTAGGTCTCGAGGCCATCTTATTTTAAATCGCCTTGGCTGGCTATCAGGAATATCTAATGAACATAGGTTAAGGACAAATGGGTTTGTGTGGGCAGGGAGTTTCGAATTGAAAGGTATACCTATGACAGGCTAGTTCTGCAACAAATGGAATGTTTAGGTCATTATGAAGAAATTGATTTGTGACAATAAGGGGCATTCAGGATTTTAGATTATAAGGCCCCAAAGTTCGATTTCATAAGTCCAAATAGGTCTAATAATAGTGATGTAAATGAGACTTTTGTAATTTACTGGATGTTTTGAACGTTTGTGTCGTACTAATCAGTATCCTTTAGGCATCCATATTTACCAAACCTTATCCTAGAAACCACATGTGGCCCAAATCTCTGGAAGGTCAATCAGTACTCTTAAACTTTGCCATCGTTCTCGCCATGTTCTTCCACATACCACTCGTAAGCTCCTTGTATCCTCTCTAATATTCCTTCAGTTTGATTATGGATGTATAGTATATAATGGCCTCTCGATGATGCTTGAGAAACGATTAAAGTTTTTTATGAACTGTTTTTTAAGATTTGTCTTTGTCAAATCGAGGCGGTCTTATCTATCCCATTTTTATACCGAATCAAAATGACTCTTTCCCCATATCCGTAGGCAATACTTCCTTGGATTTTTCCTATACCAAACCAACTCACAACACCCTCCATTTATCTACAATCTTCTACAGTTCAAACCCTCAATGCATCCACTAGAGACTGGATCCCGTTTATCCAACCTTTATATCCCTTCCCACAGAACAAAAAAATATGAATGCTCCTTTCTAGCCCGTTCTACTAGTTTCCGGAATTCCCTCCCATCAAACATTCGTCATGCTCCCTCCCTCTCCACATTCAAATTCCTTCTTTTTAAGAACGTTCTAGCATTCCAAAATGACGCTGCCTGACAATCAAGTAATTTTATTTTGATTGTATTCTTGATGTATTGTATTATATATATATATATATATATATATATATATATATATATATATATATATATATATATATATATATATATATATATATTGGGTTGATGCAAAATTAATGCAGGTTTCCTCTATTGCAATATCTTAATTCCAATTGTGTAAACAAAGCTAATCCTAACATTGATCATTATTATACCAAAACAAACCTTATCTAATACCCTCTCTTTCACCATCAATTTGTTTAGTAAAATCGTTTTGTTCAGTGTGTTCAAAGGTCTTGAATCGAAAATGTCAAAGTGCGATTTTCGTCAAATTTATTTTTACAAATTTAAATTAGGGCGCAGCGCTGCGCAAACGGCTCGTAATATTAATGAAGTGTGGGGTCAGGGGGCTGTTAATGAGTGCACGGTGCAGCGTTGGTTCCAGAAGTTTCGCAGAGGAGATTTCGACCTCGAAGACAAGGAAGGTCGGGGCCGTCATCTTGCTCTGGACAACGACCAGCTGAGGTCAAAAGTGGAAGAAGACCCAACCAAAACCACACGAGAAATGGCGGCGGAACTCGGAACTCAAAAATTGTAACGTCATTGCCCAGCATTGATGAATCGGAAGGGGCCGATCCTGCTCCACGATAACGCCAGACCACACGTTGCACGACCAACGCTTGATTGCATTGATTCAGATGGAAATTATTTTGATTAAATATATATGGTTAAAGTAAAGATATGGCGTATTTACAATACCTACTAAAAACCTGCATTAATTTTGCATCAACCCAATATATATATATATATATATATATATATATATATATATATATATATATATATATATATATATATATATATTATATTATATTATATATATTTTCCTTTGGTTTAATCGTTACAGTATTTTTTTATTTCATTTATATTGTTATTTAGTCACTAGAAGATTTCATTTCTTATTATTGTATTTATTGTTTTTAGTTATGTTTTAATTATTTTATCTTTCAATAACTCTTGGCCAGATATAGATCCTTTATTATTTCAGAGCTAGTGTTATTCTTTAGCATACTAACTACCAGAATAATGTTACTAATTATTGTTATTTATTTAATTTTTTTTCTTTCGTATTTGAATTATGTTATCAATTCATTAATTTCTCGTTTTGTCCAACATCATTAGCTTCTGAAGATTGTTTTTATTTTATTTATTTTTGTGGTATACAAATTCATCGAATTCTATAAATAGTAGTTAATTATGTTCATCTTGTCTGATGGCCAGACATTTTGTATATTTAAACTGTACAAACATGTTATTCTAAAGGGACCAGTCTCAGAATAAAAACGATTTTCTATCTATATATCAATCTTCGAGCAGTTTCTTGTCATTTCACTCTTGTGTAAGAATTAAAATATACTAAAAAAAAAAACTCTTGTATAAGAGGATCTGTTGTATGGTGGCAGGTCAGCTGTCGGGCCTGGTGGCCAGCGCGGGCTACTCTTGG
Source organism: Piezodorus guildinii (assembly GCA_023052935.1). Classification (NCBI taxonomy): domain Eukaryota; kingdom Metazoa; phylum Arthropoda; class Insecta; order Hemiptera; family Pentatomidae; genus Piezodorus; species Piezodorus guildinii. Next base: position 183,629,960 of record CM041293.1, on the reverse strand, counting down.
TTCGAACCCATCACCCTCAGGCTCGCCCAAGATCCTCAGCTCAACTACAGTTCCGAGACCATCTCCTGGCTCATCGCCACCATGCAGATCGGAGCATTCTTCAGTCCTCTCCTGTCGGGTGCCTTGACCAACAGGCAAGTAACTATCACATATCCTTTTTTTTTTTCAATTAAGTTATTAAGGTTCCCTGATTGTTTTGATAATGATGGAGAAATGGAGAAAATAGTTGAAAGATCTCTTCCCCTATAGTGTGAGAGTTGGCTTGTCCTAAATTGTACAAGATAATGCTGATGAAAAATGCAAAAAAGCGGAGTATCTCTACATAAGCAGAAGAATTCGTTTTTTGGAACAGCAAATATCCTTCAATAGTCGTATAAAAGGAGCTACAAAGAGAATCACCAATGAATGGTAAAAATACTGGTCTCTGAGGAAGGTAATGCAGGGCAAATTGGAAAGTAATAAGTTATGTTCAAAAGCTGCATACTGCCCTTGTAACATACGGCAACCAAACCTCGATACTGGCGAAAATTGATGGTTTGGCAAAATTTCGTTTCAAGAATTATGATGAACTATAAAAGAAGGACAGATTATTGTTGAGGAAGAAATCTGTGAGGAACAGGACCATATTCAGGTAATGGAGATGGACAGGACAATCTTGTTAGATTAGAACTGTAGGCAGATGGTCACTAAAGAGGACTAAATGAATCCCATAAAAATTTAAAAAGAATACGAGGAAGGCAGCATAGGCGCTGGAGTGACTCCTTGAAGTCCATATTTAGCTGCAAGTGTATGTTTTAACATTACCATTGATAACTTTATTCGAACCTACTAAGAAAACTTTTCAACTATATTTCTGTTGCAGGTTCGGCAGGAAGTGGGTTATCATGAGTATTAGCCCCCTTTGCCTCGCAGGTTGGATCGTAGTCGTCTGCTCTAAGTCGCTGATCTCCCTCATCGCAGTCCGGCTACTCCACGGGCTCGCGACTGGAGTCGCCTTCACTATCACACCCATCTACACCGCAGAAATATCAGAACCGAATTTGCGCGGCAGGCTGACCGGAACCTTCCAGATGACCTGGTACTTGGGAACACTGTACGCATTTAGCACCGGTCCATTTCTCAACTATAACGAATTCGCCTTTGTTTGCATGCCACTACCGATAATATTTGCCTTAATGTGGGCATTCATGCCTGAAACTCCCTATTACCTATTGATGTCGGATCAAGAAGAAAAAGCAAGAGAGGTCCTAAAATATTTCAGAGACGGAGACGTCGAAGACGAACTGCAGGATATGAAGATAGCTGTAAAGGAAGAGATGTCAGCGGAGGGATCTTGGAGAACACTCTTCTTCGACAAGGTGGAAAGAAAGGCATTCATAATTGTGCAAATCGTCTGCATTGCGAAATACTTTGGTGGTGTGACAGTCATCGTCAACTATGCATTGGACACTTTCTCTAGAAGTGACTCCTTCCTTCCTCCTGCAGAAATGTCCATCCTGTTGGCTGTCCTCCTCATTATGATCGCTGTTGGTTCCGCTTTCATGTCCGATTGGATCGGTCGGAGACCATTGCTCTTGGTTTCCTGTTTCGGCTGCTTCCTTTCTCACTTCCTCACCGGTGCCTATTACTTCATCCACGAAAAGACGACCATCGATTCCTCTAACTTCACCTGGGCACTCTACGTCGGTATGTCTATGTACTGCCTGTTCTCGGATATCGGGATCGGATCACTCTTGCAGACCCTGCAGTCCGAGATGTTCACCGCAAACACTAGAGGAGTAGCAGGCGGGTTCACGGAAGGGTTCGCTGCATTGTTGTGCTTCGTATCACTTAAAGCCTATTCTACAGTAAATGATATGTTTGGGATTTACCTGAACTTTTGGTTCTACAGCTTGGTAAATCTAGTTTGTGGCATTCTATTATCTTGGATCCTTTACGAAACGGCTGGAAAAACGATCGGAAAAATGGAAGATAAACCGAAGGAGAGAGGAACGCCAGCTGCTTAGAAACCTATATTTACAGTCCTAAAAATAAAACTAAAATATATATTGGAAGGAATTAGTCCGAGCGGAGTTTTGTAAATGAAACAACTTAATAGTTCCAACTCTTTATTGTTTTCCAACGTTTCGACTGCCATTGTCATCATCGGGGCTAAAATGATGCAAAAGCAATACAATTACAATATCATTAAATACAAAATTATACAAGGTATTGAGCTAGAGAATGTCGATATTAAAACATAAAAAAAGTAACATATATGTAAAGAATTAAATTAACTAAATTGCAATGGCTACAGTATAATAATGAAAGGGCTATACAGAACAAATCATTACTAAAGATAATGTACAAAGACATCAATATCCACATGAAATAAGCAACATTAAAATATAAAGTTGAGTCAAGATATGTATGGAAACTAGGAACAGTTTGGTAGAATAGGGGCAGATAGAATGGAAAGTACGTACCGTATTTTCGGACAGGATCTGACAACAATGTCTAAAATTATAATACTGCCATACAAAGAATTAATAAAAATTAAATATTTAATAATGATACAAAAAAATTATAATTAAATTCGTAAATTATAACCTATATAATAGAACAGTGATGGAAGACGTATATAGAATAAAACTGACTGTTCTTTCCAACCAATTCCTCCCTAATAATGATAAAGAAATTGTAGATAACAAGTTGAAAAAATTATGGATCACTGTAAAATACAATCATATACGTTGATAAAAAAAAATTAAAATAGATACAACTTGGTATAAATTGAATTGTGAAGACCTTAATAATGTTTAAATACATTTGGCTGAAAGTTACAGTCAGTTTTACTCCATATACGCTTTCCATCACTTTTTATACTATTATATAGGTTATAATTTACGAATTTAATTATATTTTTTTCGTATAATTATTATATATTTCAATTTTATTAATTCTTGGTATGGTAGTATTATAATTTTAGACTCAACATTATCTTTAGTCATACTTTGTTATGTATAGCCATTTCATTATTTTAGCCACTGTTATTCAATTGATTTATTTCTTTACATATATATTACTTCCACTTACCTATATATATGAAATATATAGTAAGGCAAAGTATTACGATCGCGAAAATTTTCTAATTCAAGTTTTCAACGGAAATAGATGTTTCAGGATCCCCTGTGTCCAAATGACCAAGTTCCACAATAAGGTATGTGAGTGTGTGTGTCCGTGTATTTGAGACAACTATACGCCTAAGATGTTCTAGCAACTTTTTCTCTAAAATCAGCTGACCGGAAGTAGTACTTTATACTATACATTTTGCACCTTTTTACGAATTACTCACAAACAGCTCTTACGATTTTAATTAAACTCGCTATATTGATGTAAACTTTAATGGGTTTTAATATCATGTAGGTTTTATTCTGATTGAAATAGCCTGATAGGGCTTAAATGCAGATATTTTAAATTTAATTCCTCTAAACTACATTTAATTTTGTAAATTCCAAAAGATTAACTATATCATATTCATAACATTGATAAAGGACTGCTAAATATACAAATTGGACGAATTTGATGATCAAAAGATAAAAGACCAAAGTAATTTATTTATGTAGTTTTTGGTTTTTTTATAATAAGGAAAGTAATATAGACGTATAACATACCGTTGGAAAGAGAAAGATTATAGAGAAAATATTATCTGATTCACAAAGTTGTAAAAGGTAATATAAAGTGTCTAATGGAGAATAAACATATTACTGATTAACAATTGAATATAGTTATATTATTTAATCTAAATAATATGTTTCTAACGAAAATGTATACACGTTTTATAAAATTTCAAATAGTTGAAACTATTTATTTGTTTCATTTATTGACCACCACCCGGACTAATTCCTTCCCGTAAAGAAATGTACTGTCCGAAAAAAACAAACATTTTTTTTGGTAAAACAGCCATTTTTTTTTTGTTTTTTTATCCTATTTCTTTAAATGTCGAATTTATACTTCTACCAACTAACTATAAATCTCTCCTTAACTGCCTACCCCATCAACCTCAACACTACACCTTTCTTGACTTTCTCTGTCCGTTTTCCATCTGCCAATCCAAAATAAATTTTTCAATCATCTATTTTCTGTCCCTATCACATGTAAAAACCATCTTATATTGTTTGGTAAGAAGATTTTTTTTATTTAATTTCTTTAAGTGCCCAAGACTTTCTAACCAGAAATGTTTTTTAAATCATTATGTTCTAAGAGCACTGTTTAACTCCATAGTACTGAATTTAGGATTCTAAAACTTCAAATAAATTAGTTCCGATACATACAACAAAATGTACAGAAAACTAGTATACCTAAGGGTTGGAAACTGGACAGGCATTTTTTTTTCTTCACATATTTTTTTAATGAAGAGAGAATGGTTGACTGTGTGTATGTATGGGAGAAGTTGGTTCAGGGTGCATCAATACAACACACAATTAAGGATAAACTTAATTTACTGCTTCCGACGTTTCTGCCTAAGTTATAGGCCTTCTTCAGGGCTGTAAAAACAAAAACAAAGATAACAACCAGTAGTAGAATACATTATATAAAGATGATAAGAAAAATAAATTACACTGATAATTACGAAGTAAAATAGTAGTTACGACATTTGATAAATATAATGGCAATTGAAAAAAAAGGGGGCGATGAAATTTTAATAAAAGGTGAATAATTAAATAATAGATCTTAAATAATTAATATTTATCAAATGTCGTCCCTACTATTTCACTTTGTTTGTAATTATTAGTAAAATTTATTTTTCTTATCTTCTTTATATATTGTATTCTACTACTGGTTGTTATTTTTGTTTTTGTTTTTTATAGCCCTGAAAAAGGCCTATAATTTAGGCCGATACGCCAGCACCAGTAAATTAAGTTTATTCTTAATTGTGTGTTCTATTGACTGCACCCTGAACCAACTTCTACCATTCATATTTTATTCATTTGAACCTGTCATCAGCACCCTTTACTGTAGCAAAAGAGGTCTCTCATCCAGCTTCTTTTCCGCTGTCTTCTATCAGGCTTTTCAGCTATTGAGATTTTCTTTATAAGCCGATAAGCAGTTTGCTGTAAAAACGCGAACAGAGAGTTGGTATTGGTAAAAGTTTACAACTAGCAATAATCGCACCTCAGTAGACCTTCATTTGTTACAATATTGCCTCTGCGCAAAGTTAAGATTATTTATTTGCTAACTTTTTATTTATCTCAATTATAGGTTTATGTTTTGTTTTTATATTTATTGTTATTTAATTCTATACACATATATATATTATATATATATTATATATATTATATATATAATATATATATATATATATATATATATTCATTTATTTGTATTTATTATATCATTTATTTGTATTTATTATTTCATTTATTTCTATTTATCTCAATTATAGGTTGTTTTTTATTTTGTATATATATTATATTTTATTTAATTTGACTTTATCATTCTATACTGTATATATTGTGTGAATAGGATCTTATATCACAATTAATAATGTTTATATAGAAACAAATTGTAATATATCTCAATAAATATATATTTTTTTCTCTTTATATCTCTATTCACCATGTACAAATTGAGATCAGGCGTGGTAGGCATGAAGAAGGAAAATGCTCAGCAGCACCCCTTCCATGGCTTTATTTTATCCGAGGAGGTCCCTCATCCAGCCTCTCTTTACCCTTCTTCTGACTGGCTTTTCAGCTACTGACATGTCGTTAATCAGTCTATTGTCGTGACCGATAAGTTTACTGTGAAAACGAGTATAGAGAGTTCGTATATCTTGGTCAATCGTTGGTTGCTTTAAGTCCGTATGTATGGTTCTGTTGTTTGGAGCTGTCGTTATCAGCCTTAAAATTTTGGATTGAAATGATTGCAGTTTTTGTATGTGAGTCTTTTTTGCTGAACCTAAAATCTGTAGGCCATATTGGCTTACGAAGGTATGTGTATGTATTCAGTTTCTGTCTAATTTTAAATTTTGAAGATTTAAATAAAAGTGAGTATAGTACTTTCAGTCGGTGGTTAAGAGTCTGTATTTTCATCTTGACATGTGGGCCAGAAGTCATCCTTCGATCGAGTATCAGTCCTAGGTAATGTACAGAGTTGGTCTGAGGAATTTGGTTGTTGTCGATAAAAATTGGTGGCAAGTGTTTTTTCGTAGTGTGAATGTTACGTGTTTTGGTTTGTCGTGATTTAAACGAATTTTCCATAGCTTGTATCAATTTTGTAGTATCATCAAGTGATTTTGTAGAGTCAGTGAGGCGAGTATAGGATCGTTGTTTGATGTTAAAATTGCAGTATCGTCCGCGTAAGTAGCAGTCAATGTGGTGGGATGAGTTGGTATGTCATTTGTGTATACAATGTATAGGAGCGGAGCAAGTATCGATCCTTGCGGTACTCCTGCCAAGAGTGGTCGGATTGAAAAAGTTTCTGAGCCCTTGCCGAACAGAGAAAACATATCAGAGAGAAAAGAGTCTATAATAAGATAGTATGTGTAAGGTAGTACGTTCTTGAGTTTAAAGAGAAGCCCCTCGTGCCAGACTTTATCAAACGCTTGGACAACATCCAAAAATACCCCAGTTGCGTATTGTTTTTTTTTCTAGTGCTCCTGCAATGAAATCAATAACTCTGTGTAATTGGTTTGTCGTTGAGTGTGACATGCGAAAACCAAATTGATGGTCAGGTATTCTTTTTTGCTCAGTAAGTATGTCAACCAATAAAAAAAAAGAAAAAAAAGAGAGAGTTGGCATGTGTTCGTCAACTGGCGGTTGTTGTAAGTAGAGTTTTGTTATTTACATATCAATGAGCTACCGTTATAATTCTTGAATGAAATGAGTCTTTTTTTCAAAGCCATAAATATCTGAGGCGTAAGTCCATATGTGTTTATGTTGGTACGCGAATTCAGTTTCTTTCTAATTTTTAGTTTGATGATTCCAAAAGAAGAGACTATAGTACTTTCGGTCGATAGTTAAGAGCCTTTTTTTTTTTTTTGTCTTGGCATGTGGACTCCAATTTATCCATTGGTCAAATGATATTCTCAGGTAACGTACAGTGTTGGTCTGAGGAATTTCGTTTTCATCACATTAAAAAATAGTGGACAAGTACTTTGTCGAAGTGTAAACGTTATACGTTTTGACGTGTTATGATTTAATTAGAATCTCCAAAGAGAGTACCATTTTAGGAACATTAAGTGATTTTGTACCGTCAGGGAGGCCAACATAGGATCATTAGGATGTGTGATGTTAAAATTGCAGAATCGTCTGCGTATGTAGCAGTGAATGTGTTTAAATTGGTTGGTATGTCAAGTTTATATAGCATTTCCAAGTCAATTGTAACCTTTTCCAAGTCAAATGTAACTTTTTCCAAGTCAAATGTAACCTTTTCCAAGTCAAATGTAACCCTTTCCATTTCAAATGTCACCTTTTCCAAGTCAAATGTAACTTTTTCCATTTCAAATGTCACCTTTTCCATTTCAAATGTTACCTTTTCCAAGTCAAATGTCCCCTTTTTCTTCACTTCTAGCCTTAAATATTCCGTTTTATTTATTTATTTATTGAAAAATAATTAGTTTAATTAAAATTATGACTTTTTTAATAATTTTGGCATATCATATTACTGTTTTTTTTTAGATATTTGATATCAAGTTCTGTTTTTTACGAACTAATATTTTAAAAAATATTTAGTTTTAAAATAGTTGTTGATTTTGAATTTTTAGAGGGGAGGGATGGTTTTTGGGAATAATTAATGTGTTTTCGGGTATTAAAATTACGTTTTTCGAGATGTCTTTTTTATCGCTCGCGTGCATATTAACTCGCATTTACTTTTAATGTTTTTTAATGATATAGGGATTAATAATGTGTTTTCGGGTATTATAATTACGTTTTTCGAGCTGTATTCTTTATCGCTCATGCGTATTTCAACTTGAATTTACTGTTAATGTTTTTTATTGATATAGGGATTAATTGTTGTGCTTTCGGGTGGTTATGATTACGTTTTTCGAGCTGTATTTTTTATCGCTCATGCGTATTTCAACTCGCATTTACTTTTAATGTTTTTTATTGATATAGGGATGAATTATCGTGTCTTCGGGTGGTTATGATTACGTTTTTCGAGCTGTATTTTTTATCGCTCATGGATATTTCAACTCGCATTTACTTTTTATGTTTTTTATTGATATAGGGATGAATTATCGTGCATTCGGGTGGTTATGATTACATTTTTTGAGCTCTATCCGTTATCGCTCATGCGTATTTCAACTAGCATTTACTTTTTATGTTTTTTATTGATATATAGGTTATTAATTGTCTTTGCGGGTCTTGTAATTACGTTTTTCGAACTGTATTTTTTATCGCTCATGGGTATTTCAACTCGCATTTACTTTTAATGTTTTTTTATTGATATAGGGATGAATTATTGTGCATTTGGGTGGTTATGATTACGTTTTTTGAGCTCTATCTTTTATCGCTCATGCGTGTTTCAACTTGCATTTACTGTTAATGTTTTTTATTGATATAGTGATTAATTATTGTGCTTTCGGGTGGTTATGACTACGTTTTTCGAGCTGTATTTTTTATCGCTCATGCGTATTTCAACTCGCATTTACTTTTCATGTTTTTTATTGATATAGGGATGAATTATCGTGTTTTCGGGTGGTTATGATTACGTTTTTTGAGCTGTATCTTTTATCGCTCATGCGTATTTCAACTAGCATTTACTTTTTATGTTTTTTATTGATATAGGGATGAATTATCCTGCATTCGGGTGGTTATGATTACATTTTTTGAGCTCTATCCTTTATCGCTCATGCGTATTTCAACTAGCATTTACTTTTTATGTTTTTTATTGATATATAGGTTATTAATTGTCTTTGCGGGTCTTGTAATTACGTTTTTCGAACTGTATTTTTTATCGCTCATGGGTATTTCAACTCGCATTTACTTTTAATGTTTTTTTATTGATATAGGGATGAATTATTGTGCATTTGGGTGGTTATGATTACGTTTTTTGAGCTCTATCTTTTATCGCTCATGCGTGTTTCAACTTGCATTTACTGTTATTGTTTTTTATTGATATAGTGATTAATTATTGTGCTTTCGGGTGGTTATGACTACGTTTTTCGAGCTGTATTTTTTATCGCTCATGCGTATTTCAACTCGCATTTACTTTTCATGTTTTTTATTGATATAGGGATGAATTATTGTGCATTCGGGTGGTTATGATTAAGTTTTTTGAGCTCTATCTTTTATCGCTCATGCGTATTTCAACTTGCATTTACTGTTAATGTTTTTTATTGATATAGTGATTAATTATTGTGCTTTCGGGTGGTTATGACTACGTTTTTCGAGCTGTATTTTTTATCGCTCATGCGTATTTCAACTCGCATTTACTTTTCATGTTTTTTATTGATATAGGGATGAATTATCGTGTTTTCGGGTGGTTATGATTACGTTTTTTGAGCTGTATCTTTTATCGCTCATGCGTATTTCAACTAGCATTTACTTTTTATGTTTTTTATTGATATAGGGATGAATTATCCTGCATTCGGGTGGTTATGATTACATTTTTTGAGCTCTATCCTTTATCGCTCATGCGTATTTCAACTAGCATTTACTTTTTATGTTTTTTATTGATATAGGGATGAATTATTGTGCATTCGGGTGGTTATGATTAAGTTTTTTGAGCTCTATCTTTTATCGCTCATGCGTATTTCAACTAGCATTTACTTTTTATGTTTTTTATTGATATATAGGTTATTAATTGTCTTTGCGGGTCTTGTAATTACGTTTTTCGAACTGTATTTTTTATCGCTCATGGGTATTTCAACTCGCATTTACTTTTAATGTTTTTTTATTGATATAGGGATGAATTATTGTGCATTTGGGTGGTTATGATTACGTTTTTTGAGCTCTATCTTTTATCGCTCATGCGTGTTTCAACTTGCATTTACTGTTAATGTTTTTTATTGATATAGTGATTAATTATTGTGCTTTCGGGTGGTTATGACTACGTTTTTCGAGCTGTATTTTTTATCGCTCATGCGTATTTCAACTCGCATTTACTTTTCATGTTTTTTATTGATATAGGGATGAATTATCGTGTTTTCGGGTGGTTATGATTACGTTTTTTGAGCTGTATCTTTTATCGCTCATGCGTATTTCAACTAGCATTTACTTTTTATGTTTTTTATTGATATAGGGATGAATTATCCTGCATTCGGGTGGTTATGATTACATTTTTTGAGCTCTATCCTTTATCGCTCATGCGTATTTCAACTAGCATTTACTTTTTATGTTTTTTATTGATATATAGGTTATTAATTGTCTTTGCGGGTCTTGTAATTACGTTTTTCGAACTGTATTTTTTATCGCTCATGGGTATTTCAACTCGCATTTACTTTTAATGTTTTTTTATTGATATAGGGATGAATTATTGTGCATTTGGGTGGTTATGATTACGTTTTTTGAGCTCTATCTTTTATCGCTCATGCGTGTTTCAACTTGCATTTACTGTTATTGTTTTTTATTGATATAGTGATTAATTATTGTGCTTTCGGGTGGTTATGACTACGTTTTTCGAGCTGTATTTTTTATCGCTCATGCGTATTTCAACTCGCATTTACTTTTCATGTTTTTTATTGATATAGGGATGAATTATTGTGCATTCGGGTGGTTATGATTAAGTTTTTTGAGCTCTATCTTATATCGCTCATGCGTATTTCAACTTGCATTTACTGTTAATGTTTTTTATTGATATAGTGATTAATTATTGTGCTTTTGGGTGGTTATGATTACATTTTTCGAGCTCTATATTTTATCGCTCATGCGTATTTTAACTCGCATTTACTTTTAATGTTTTTTATAGATATATAGGTTATTAATTGTCTTTGCCGGTCTTGTAATTACGTTTTTTGTGCTGTATTTATTGTCGCTTGATCGCAATTCAACTTGCATTTACTTCTAATATTTTTATTGTTATAGGGATCTATACTTGTGTTTTTGGGTGGTTACGAAAAAACTTTTTTTGGACTGCTTATTCTATAGCGCGCGCGCCTTTAAACTTAGTGCTAATATCATTTTATATTTTGATAGAGTGGTCTTTCTTTGTTTTTGTTTTAGGGGATTCTGATTACGTGTTTTGAATATTATTCTTTTATGCGCTTGGGAATTTCTATATACCGTATATATTATGTTATAATTTGAAGTAAAAAATATTTGTTGTGTTTTTGCTCGTTCTGATTACTTTTTTTAACTGGATGTTACATCGCAATTGCGCATCGTTCTAGATCACTTTTTATTTAAGTTAAAATGTGCACTAGCTATAAAAAAATGTCATAAACTCTATTAGTATTCCCCAAAACACTATAAACGATCCATCTATCAAATATTTATGAAATAGGAACTGTAACTTAAAATGAGTAAAAGCGATAACAAATAAGGTTCAAATAATGTTATAAGAACACCCGAAAATAGAATAAACGACTCCTCAATTAAATTATCAAATAATTGTAAGAACAAGTGAGGAAGTGAGTCCATTATAAAATATTTAGTTGAAAAAACTTACTCAGGAAGCTAAAAAAGGAACTATAACTGATCCTTTTATAAAAAAATAATAATACAAATTTTAAATAAAAATAAATAAATAAACTAAATAATGTATATTCCAGCAACATTAAAAATGAAAACAAAAAAAATCAATCCCAATATCAATAAAAAACTTAATCATGACCACCCGACAGCACAATAATTAATCCCTATATCAATAAAAAACATAAAAAGTAAATACGAGTTGAAATATCCATGAGCGATAAAAAATACAGCTCGAAAAACGTAATTATAATACCCGAAAACACATTATTAATCCCTATATCATTAAAAAACATTAAAAGTAAATGCGAGTTAATATGCACGCGAGCGATAAAAAAGACATCTCGAAAAACGTAATTTTAATACCCGAAAACACATTAATTATTCCCAAAAACCATCCCTCCCCTCTAAAAATTCAAAATCAACAACTATTTTAAAATATTAGTTCGTAAAAAACAGAACTTGATATCAAATATCTAAAAAAAAACAGTGATATGATATGCCAAAATTATTAAAAAAGTCATAATGTTAATTAAACTAATTATTTTTCAATAAATAAATAAATAAAACGGAATATTTAAGGCTAGAAGTGAAGAAAAAGGTGACATTTGACTTGGAAAAGATAACATTTGAAATGGAAAAGGTGACATTTGAAATGGAAAAAGTTACATTTGACTTGGAAAAGGTGACATTTGAAATGGAAAGGGTTACATTTGACTTGGAAAAGGTTACATTTGACTTGGAAAAAGTTACATTTGACTTGGAAAAGGTTACAATTGACTTGGAAATGCTATATACAATGTATAGAAGAGGAGATAGTATCGATACTTGCGGCATTCCGGCCTAGAATTGTTAGATTGAAGAAATTTCAAAGCCCTACCGATCAGAGAAAAACCTATCAAAACAGAATTTTTTTTATAATGAGATAGTACGTTATTGAGATAGGCATTTAAGATTCAACAATAATTGTATTTTTAAATGAATAATGATAAGACAAATGTTTGTTTTAATTTAAGAACTTGTAATTTACAAGGCTGTAATCAGACTACTAAATTGTGCTACGTTACTATTCCATTCATCAGAAAATAATAGAAATTACAGAAATCGCAAAATGGCATTTTTAAGGAAAATTGCTAGAAGAAACTTTCTCGAAACAAAAAAAGGGGGAAAAACGTCATAAATTATTTAATGTCCCATTTCTGAAGGGAAATTTCTTTTATGACCCGTTAGAAGTTCTTTCTAACCCTCTGTATTGTAGAACTACAATTTCCAGTCCGTCAGCGATGGCGAATAGTGTATAAGGTAGAATCCAGACTAGGATAAGGAATAGTGCCAAGATAGAAGTGATTCTCACCACCAAGAGGAATAACAAATCTGTGATACCATTAACATAATATAATAATTAAACAGAAACATCCTTGAAATGTATCAAGATACAGAGAAAGGAAATGATTCAAGAAATTTTAGAATAAATACTAAATTTTATTAAGAAAAAAAAAATGATTTGCTGAAGATCTGTTACGAATAAGAAGTGTTACGAATAATTGAGAGTAAAAAAATAAATAGACATATTTGGATTTACCCCAATCCTTATACCTAGTCCTCCAGTCCTATTTATCAAACCGCTCCTTCCGAGTTCGCTCTGGTTTAGAGTCCCAAACATTATACTGTTGAGGCCGGTGTTCCTCAAGGCAGCGTCTTAGGACCCGTCCTCTACATCCTCTATACCGCCGATATCCCTATCGATCCCGATACCTTTCTGGCAACTTTTGCTGATGACACAGCCATTTTATCATCCGATTCCGATCCTGAAGCAGTATCGCTAAATCTCCAAAGGCACCTTTCCCTTGTCGAAGACTGGTGTAATGCTTGGTGTATTAAGGTGAACGAAAGAAAATGCACACACGTCACCTTCATCCTTCGACGCAAATCCTGCCTAACAGTCAATTCCATACCGCTTCCTTCCTCAGACACAGTCCAGTATCTGGGCTTTTTACTAGACAAAAGACTAACGTGAACCCACATGCAAGACTTAAAAGAAAAGAACTCAACCGCAGATTCGGCCAGTTATACAGACTATTAAACAGAAAATCTCATCTTACAGTTGACAACAAATTACTAATATACAAGACAGTACTTAAACTTATATAGACCTACGGACCTGAACTGTGGGAGACAACTAAATACTCTAACATCAAACGCATCCAATCCTTCCAATCCAATGTCCTACGAACAATAGTTAATGCTCCCTATTATGTTTCCAACTGTACCTTACACCACGACCTTAATATTCCATTTATTTTAGATCTGGTACCATCTAAATTTTCTAAATTCCATCAGAACCTTCTTTATCATCCTAATACTTTAGCTCAATCCCTCTCCAGCTCCACCCACCCCTACAATCCTCCACGAAGATTGAAACGGCAGTGGCCCCGCGACGTTCTGTAAACATTTATACTGGAGTTCTGACACTGGTCAGATCCTCCACTCATGTACTGTATGTTGGTGGCTATTGCGCCCTAACTCAGCCTCTACTGGCTATGTCCAGTGATGCGGCTGAGAGAGAGGCGCTGGGATCTCTTGGATTCCGCTTTTTTCCTCCACAAGTGGAAGGAAAATCCCAGTCTGGGGTCCCCTTAGCAGTTGTATATAGTTTTGTGTGTTTGTATGATGATTATTTATTTGCCTACTTTGTATTTATCTCAATTATAGGTTGTTGTTTGTTTTTTGTTTCATTTTATTGTACATATAAATGATTTTTTTTTCTATTATATGTATTTTGACTTTATCGTTATTTCCTGTATATATTGTACGGATGTAGTTCTATATCTCTATTACTATTGTTCATTGTGTGAAACAGATTGTAATATTTCTCAATAAATAAATATTAAAAATAAAAAATAAGACATATTTGGAACCTTAATTAAAAAACTATAATGTACTACATCTGACATAGAAAAAAAAAAATATGTCTCTTTTACGATAGTTAAAAGGTTGAATTTGATTTGGAAAAGTTTCAATTCGATTCGAAAAATGATAAATTTGACTTGAAAATGCTCTCTCTCTCTCAATATATAATATATATATATATATATATATATATATATATATATATATATATATATATATATATTTTTTTTTTTTTTTTTTTTTTTTTTTTCCTTTTCCTCCTATGGTAACCCCAAAGAAGGAGGGTTTATTAATTTTTTGTTTATATACATGTTCCATGCCTATTTTTAGGCACACTACACGTAATCTATGTTATATTTCACAAATTATTAAGTTTACATTATTTTGATCTTCATTTTAAACATTATATATATCGAAGAATAACAAAAATAAGATTAATTTAGGATCAATCTAAAATAACTAACAAAAGAAAAAAGCTTATAAATAATGTTAATTACACCTTTCAATATTTTTCAAAATTAGAATAAAGCAACTAAATATATACAAAAAAAAAAAAAAAAAAAAAAAAAAAAAAAAAAAAATGAATTTAGCACAACAAGAATTACATAGACTGAACTGCCTTCCTACAATCAGTATTAAGTTGGTTGAAGTCTATTTTGTTAACGAAATTTATAAAATACTTTTTAAATTTTGTCATCAGTCTCTGTTCTGTTTCTGGCCAAGTCCCGTGATCTAATATAACGTCCTGAATAAGTTTGGCTCGAATGTTGTCTAATTTCTTACAGTCGAATAGTAGGTGTCGAAAATTATGTATGTTACCATCGTATGGACATTTGTCGTCTTGTAGTATGCTAAAGCGTTTTATATATATATATAAATATATATATATAATATATATATATATATATATATATATATATATATATATATATATATATATATAATATATAGGGGAGAGAGAGAGAGAGAGAGAGAGAGAGAGAGAGAGAGAGAGAGCGAGAGAGAGAGAGAGAGAGATCTCGTGTCGAGAAGAAACGAAATCACATGTCACTGAGCCAGATAAGTGATACAAGAAAAATACATATTGCAATGCGAGTCAACTTAGGTACACTACATATTCGATAAAAATATTTTGACTACCGTGGAAAAGGAGGGATTCTAAGATGATGTAGACTTAATATAAAGACGCTGTATCATTGAGTATGTTCTTTGTAATTTCCGGATTGCGATTTGATTTGTCTGCAGCAACGTCAGTTTCTTTTTACACTGACGAACCCGAAAGTGAAACACTAAAGATTCCCGAAGATATTTGTTTTTTCTTATAATTCGAGTTGTTATATTGTCTAGTTATATCAAAATAAAATTTAAAAAAAATATGAGTGTCTCTGGTCCTTAGAAATTCTATTGAACAGTATTTTACAGTTACAATTTACCAACAAACAATAGATAAATGAAAAAGGTTTTCCTTGACGTAACCGTGTCAGTGGAGACGAGCAGATTCCACAATACATTTAACTCGAGCTCCACGCTGTTTCTTAATAATGAAAATTAAACAAAAAACTTTAAACTAATGATATATTTATTTAAGATTAAAAAAATGAAAATTTAATTTACACACAAAAAAAAAAAAAAAAGTCATTGATAACAGGTGAAAACGAACTTGTTACCTACCAGTCTGTAATCAGCCACCTATCTCGTGAGCGATGGAGAGTTATATAACGCCATCGTATGAGGGATGCAGAGATAATATAGAATTTCATAATGGATATTTAATATAAAGACGCTGTATTATTGAGTACGTTGTTTGTAAAAAGTAATTATTGCTGCAGAGACATGGTACTAAGAATAAGAAATGTATTTTTGTTCAACGTTTATTTTTGCTCGCCGTTTTAGGCTACGTCAACACTTACTAGACAAACGGTCAAACCTTCCTCTTAACTACAAAAGGCTAATCTACATGACTATTATAAGACCTATCTGGACTTACGGAGTAGAACTATGGGGCTCTAATTAACCATCAAATTCTTCCCGCATCCAATCCTTAAAATCCAAAATCCTTCGCAAAATCCTCAATGCTCTTAACTTTGTCACGAATAAACTCATCCATAAAGACCTTCATGTAACTGATTTGGCCCGGAACAGGTATCATTTCACGACAAACTCCATTCTCACCCTAACCCACTAGTTTCAATAGGAGGTTTCTGTTCAATTCCTGATGATCCTCCGAGGCGCCTGAAAAGGAGATGGCCCCGGAACCTTCTAGTTTAGAATATTTTTAAAGTGCTTTCAATGGGAAGCTCCTCTACATGTATTTCATGTCATTGTATTATATAATTCTTACAGTTGTAAATATCAATAAAAATCTTTAAAAAACACTTTTATTCATTTAGTTTTGTTAAGTATAATGTTTTTCTATGTTATAAATTATATTTAAGTATCACAGTATTTATAAGTTGAGAGTGATGAACAATGTTCAAAATGACATTTTAATAAAATTATTACATCAGTTACTTACTTATTATTTACCATATTTTTTCTTGAAAATAATACTATTGAGTAATTTAGCTAGTGTATGTCTATATATATATTCTGTGTTCACTAAAAAACTTGAAAAAAGTTTGTAACGTTATTACTGGTTATTTCAATAAAAACTTCCGACTTTTGTCAATAGTTTTAATCAATTATATATGACTCATTTCAATCTATTACATTTATATCTATTACAATTTTTTAGGTAATTTTTTTTTTTTTTAATTCCGTCCCTACGGACGGTACTGTCTCTTAAGTCCATACACACTGCAAATTTGGTAAACCGTCTGTGCATAGGATTTTCCTTTTCGGAAATAAAAAACTCATAAAACGAAGAAAATAAATCTTTTCTATTCAATTTTGATGGAGAGAATCAGCTTTGCCACCAGTGGTCTATACTGAAAAAAGGGTCTTTCAATAAGAGCGAAAATAATACACTATAACACCGTTGTCAAAGCTGTTGTAGGGAAAGGATCGGTATCAAAATATCCACTATGATCCTTCTTCCCTAAATTATATTATATACGCGGATTCAAAAATTGGTTATAAATTTAATAACTTTATTTATAAGTAAAGTGATTAAAAAAGAAAAAAATAATAAACCAAAAAAAAAAAAAAAGCGAAAATTAATGTTAGATCTTTATCAATGCCTTTATAAATAATCTTCCAAATTCAATCCTCCACTGCTTCTACCACCTGCTGATAACTTTTAGATTTACCTATCCTTTCCTCCCTCTGAGTTATTCGCTTCGCTTACAAGTATTCAAGAAGACCTGAACAGGATTCGTCATAGGGCAAATAAGAACGAACTAAGGTTATAAACGCTGCGAAAACTCAGGCAATCATTATTGGGTCCAATTTCCTCCTTACATCTATTCCCTCTCTTCCTACCTTATTACTACATGACCCTTTTTTTTATTAATTAATTTTATTAATAAAATAATTTAGTCATGATAGGCTAAGGGAAGGAAAGTGCCCAGCACCACCCATTCCTAGGCTGTAATTTAGCAGAGGTCTCTCAATCAGCTTCTCTTCTGACTCATTTACAAGACTACTGTCGTGTCGGGGTAGTTTACTATGAAAACGCGAACAGAAAGTTCGGATGTAATCGTCAACTGTTGGTCGTTGTAAGCCCGTATGTAGAGTTTTGTTATTTACAAGGAATATCGTTATAAGTCATACAATCATTGATTGAAATGATTTGGTAAACCATAAATCTCCCTATATTTTTTTCATTTCCTTATATCCTTTATTGTTTAACACTCCAGTAACAAAGAAAAATAATGTTGCAAGAAACAAAATGCAACAGTACAGACCTTATCCGAACTTACCCTACCTTTGAGGAATTTAATGCTTTTAACTGTTGACCCGCGTTACAATGCCAGGAAGGTTTGTATAACCACAAAACTGAAGGCGTTTAAAGAGGTGCCCAAGAAACGTTACATTATATAATATTACAACAAACAAACATCATATAATGTTTATTGTATCAAAATAAAGAAATATGAGTGTCACTATTTCTCAATAATTCTATTGAATAGTAAAGAAACGAAATCACATGTCACTGAGCCAGATAAGTGATACAAGAGAAACCTACATATTGCAATGCGACTGAACTTAGGTACACTACACATTCGATAAAAATAACTTGACTAACGTGAAAAACGAGGGATTCTGAGGTGATGTAGACTACCATAATGGATATTTAATATAAGGAAGCTGTATCATTAGAAATGTTGTTTGCAAAAAGTAATTGCTGCTGTAGTGGCTTGGCACTAAGAAAAGAAAATGCGTTTTTTTTTTACTTTTATTTTGTTCGAATTCCGGATGGCAATTTAATTTATCTGCAGCAACTTAAGTTTCTTTTGGCACAATCGGAACCCACGAAAAACACTAAATATTCCCGATGATATATGTTCTTTCTTATAATTCGAGTTGTTACATTGTCTAGTTGTAGTGAGATTCGTAAATCGGTATTTCCCATTTTACATTAGATTTTTCCGATCAGCCATCTTGAGCCATTATCTCGACGACCCAAAATCGTTCTATGGCAAAATTTATAAAGTCCCTATAAGAGGGAATATCCGTTGACTTTATTTGTTCTTTGGGCGCTTTTCTGGTTCCTGGGTCTAAATTTGTGAGGGGTAAATGAAGTTTAATGAAATCCCCCATGTCTTCAATAACTAAAGGAGAAAAAAAAAAAAAATAAAATAAAAAAAAACCTGTACCACTACAACCCATGAAGGGTCTTGGGCTCAGTACATATAGAGATTCGTACTGTTTCTAGGCCAACGGTAGTGCAATAATTGATTAGGCCTTAATCACGCTCAGCCGCCAGGTTTTTCCCCAATTAATTTGGGTACCCACTTTATAGAGGTTGGGTCTGCCCCAGGAGGGTCTCCATACCCTAGGGTCGCCCCCCGACTGAATTAACAGAATAAATAATTTTTCTGCCACAGCCGGGATTCGAACCCAGGACCCGGAGCACAGCAGACTAGTGCTCTATCCACTAGACCACGCCGCGTAAACAACTTCGTAAATAATCAAATAGCCGATAAAGATTTTTCTTTATGAGCCATAGAGTCAAAAAGAGAAAAGAACTTATTCCAGTCTCTTAATTTCCCTGAGAACAACGTTAAATCAATTTTCGGTAGCTCCTGAGAAACAGAGTAAGTAGGGTTAGAAAAAAGGTTTATTTTTCGTAGGAGTGCACGCTGTTAACAATTTTTAATAATTGGCTTTAGCGGTATCAACTAAATCATTGAATGAATTTTGCACTGCTGAGATTCCAAACGTTCGATTTTTTTTTAATTTAATATCTCTGATTCTATTGAAATTGAAAAAAATAAATTTAGTGTTGTTTTATTTTGTTTTTTTCCTCGGGTTCTGCAACTTGCGTCACATCCCGAAACTTAGTATTTCCGAACGCCAGTGCTCCCTGTCCCTGCAGTCCTCCTCCGTCAAGCCTCTGGCCGCCACCCCTCCCTCACACTCTTTTTTTTTTTTTTTTTTTTTTTTTTTTTAACTTTAAATCTTTATTCACACCTGTAAATAATACAATTAACAATCAGTGAATGTGCGGTCAATTTTAAGAAACATGGCGTGATAGGCATGAGAGAGAGCAGCACCCAGCGGTACCTACTCCTGGCATGAAATTA
Source organism: Piezodorus guildinii (assembly GCA_023052935.1). NCBI lineage: Eukaryota > Metazoa > Arthropoda > Insecta > Hemiptera > Pentatomidae > Piezodorus > Piezodorus guildinii. The sequence goes on along the minus strand of CM041293.1, from coordinate 183,609,751 downwards.
GTGTATATTACTAAAGGAGAAGGTCTCTCATCCAACTCCTCTTCAGCCTTCTGTAGGCATTTCCTGGCATGAGTGTTGTGGCCATGTCATTGATTAGTGTGTTAGGGTGACCTTGTAGTTTGTCGTGGAAACGTTTGTAGTGTGTCCGTATGTGCTCATTGACGGTTGGCATCTTAAGGTCAGTATGTAAAGTTATGTTGCTAACGTACCACGGTGCTTTTGTAATTGTTCTAAACGTTTTAGCCTGAAAGATTTGAAGTTTGTTAATGTGAGTCTTTTTAGCTGTCCCATATAGCTGTGATGCGTAAGTCCAAATAGGTTTCAGTAGGTAAGTATAGGTGTTTAATTTCTGTCGAAGTTTTAGTTTCGAGTGTTTTGAAAAGAGTGAGTAAAGAAGTCTCAGTCTTTGGTTAAGGGTTTTCTTTTTTTGGTTAATATGCGGGCCCCAAGTCATTCTTCTGTCAAACGTCAAACCAAGATAATGTACAGTGTCCGTCTGTGGAATTTGTGTGTTGTCTAAGAAAACGGGAGGACTCGTGTCATGTCGAAGAGTAAAGGTGATATGGTGTGATTTGTCATTATTCAATCGGATTTTCCAGAGTTTGAACCAGTCATGTAATTTTATTAGATGTTGTTGTAGGATCTCTGAGGCGTGGGTTGCAATTTTATGTTTTGTTAAGATCGCCGTGTCGTCGGCATAAGTCGCTGTTAGAATATTGGGGCTGTAAGGTATGTCATGAGTGTAAAGAATGTAGAGTAACGGAGCGAGCACTGCACCTTGGGGTACTCCTGCTGCGATAGATCTCATGGCAGATAGCTCTGATCCCTGTCGAACGGAGAAAAATCTGTGAGAAAGGAAAGAATGAATAATGAGGTAGTAAGTAGGCGGAAGGATAGTCTTGAGTTTGAAGAGAAGCCCCTGGTGCCAAACTCTGTCGAAGGCTTGAGCAACGTCGAGAAATACGCCAGTAGTGTATAACTTCTGCTCTAGTGCGGTGGATATGTAGTCCGTCACTCTGTGTAGTTGGTGCAATGTCGAGTGATGTCTTCTAAATCCAAATTGATGATCTGGTACGATGTCGTTGTTAGTTAGTACATCAAGAAGTCTTTTATGTAGTAGATGTTCGAAAATTTTGGAGCATAGCGGAAGTAAGCTTATTGGTCGGTATGATGAGGGAGTATTTTTGTCCTTGTTGGTCTTGTGAATCATTGTAATATGTGAGTATTTCCATTGAAGCGGGAATTTGGTTGTCCTCCGTATCGCGTTATAGATTGAAGTCAGAAACACTAGAGCTTTCCTGGGCATTTGCTGGAGTACCTCAGCGTTAATTAAGTCGTGTCCAGGGGCTTTCTTTTTAGGCAACTTTCTGATTTGTTCAGCGACTTGAGCAGGTGTAAAGGAAGGAGGAGGTAATGTCAGTTGTAAAGGTTCATCCACAGTTTTAAGTACAATTTTATCATGTTCGATGTTGTTGAATTCTGTGTGTGGTGTAAAGATAGAAGATAGATATTCGGCGAACAGTTCGGATTTTTCTCCGTCAGCCATAGCCCAGGAGCCATCTTCTTTTCGGAGGGGTGCAGGCACTTCCCGATGCTTAGTAAGGTTTTTAGTATGCCTCCACAAGCTGCCATCATCAGTCGAAAGGTTACTAATGTAGTTATCATAAGTTGTTCTTTTAAATTTTGCAATTTGTCGTTTGAGTTCGTTGTTGAGTCGGTTGTAAATTTGTTTGTCTGATGGAAGTCGGTCTGTCTGCCATATTTTCCGGGCTCTTCTTTTTGCTCTGATCAAATCCCTTATGTACTGTGGATAAATTGGTAGCTTTTCATGTTTTCTTCGTCTAGGAATTGATGAGGACCATGCAGCGTCTTGTAGCTTCTGTGTGAAGCATTCTACAGCATCCTCAAGCTCTTCTTCATTTTTAATAGCCAAAGGAATGGAGAGAGCAGTATTTAGACAGTTTCTGAACGCATCCCAATCCATTATGCCATTTGTGAGAGATGTGTGTTTCTTAGCTACAAGTGGTTCTTCAAATAGTTCTAAATGCAAAAGAGAATGATCAGAGCAAAGATCTGTGCTCGTACTTATTGTGTGAGGTGTAGTGCGGAGTCCTTTAGTTATGAAAAAATCAAGTAAATCTGGTGTCTTACGTCTAGATGTTGGCCAGTAAGTAGGTGAGTGTGGTGATATCGTGTCTAATGAAAGTTCGTGAAGGACATACCTGAGATTTCTTCCTCTTGGGGTTGATAATCTAGATCCCCAAGTCGGGTCTTTAACATTATAATCGCCACCTGCGACAAAGCATCTGCCGAGACGTTTGAAGAAGTTACTAAACATCGTGGAAGTCAGGACATATCTCGGAGGGCAATAAACAGCAGCAAGAGTAATGTTGTGATGTTCAGAGAATAGTGAAATGGCTGTAGCTTGTATGTCAGGTGATATGGGTAATTGCAAAGGATGGTGTTTTAGTGTTGATCTGATGAGAATAGCAGTGCCTCCGTGTGAAGTATTGTCTGGATGGTCAGTTCTATAGATTTTGTAATCATGAATGTAAAATTTGGATTTTGGTGTAAAATGTGTTTCAGTGATTAGTGCTATGTCAATTCGTTTCTCGTGTAAATATATGTCTAGTTCTGTCCTATGTTGATTAAGTCCGTTTGCGTTCCATAGTATGATAGACATGGAGCCTACAGTCATCTGATTAATGGGCATATAATTGTCTAAGGGCAAGGGTAGTTTGAGAGAGTTGTTGAAGAAGACCGAAGAGGGGCTGAATGAGATTGTTTAAGTTATTGATAATATTGTATAACTGGCCAGAGGAGTTATCTACCGGCGGGACCGGTAGGGTAGTGCCCCCACTCATACCTGTATATCTGTGTCGTTGGTGTGGCGCTTGAGCTGGTAGCTGTTGGTGTGGGGCTTGCGATGGTTGTTGCGGCTGTCTCTGGTGCTGTTGGTACTGGGCTTGAGCTGGTTGTTGTGGCTGTCTCTGATCTTGATGGTCTGGTGCTAGAGCTGGTTGATTCAACTGCCTCTGATGCTCCCGGTCAGTTCTTGGATGAGGTGGCTGAGGTGGATTTAGTTGTGGAAGAGGTGGAAACTCATTGAGGGCAGGCGGTGCATGTCTTACTGTTGGAGGTCGCTGAGGAGCGTACTGCTTCGAGCGATGTTTTCGAAGTTCTTTCAAAGTTTGGCAGCCCCTATAGTTGGCGGGATGAGCGCCATTACAGTTGGCGCAGGTTGCAGCTGTTTCTCTTGGTTTTGTGCAAGCACTGCTTTCGTGGCCCAGTCCACATCTTACACATTTTGGTGGGTAGTTGCAGTACGTTTTTGTGTGTCCGTACTGCTGGCATCGAATACATTGAGGAATCATTTTTCTTTTGCGCGGTTCCTCTATTTTTATATGGGTATAGTACAAAAATTCAATGTCAAAGATTTTGTCATTGAATGTTGCTCTTGAGACGTCCACGAAAAACATGGGAAGGGGTGTTTTAAATCGTGAAATGACGTTGGCAATACTTGTTGCCTCATATCCATATTTGGCCAGTTCTTCTTTTATGGTGGTTAGTGGTGTGCCGTAGTGTAGGTTTTTGATAACAACTCGTGGACTTTTTTCCTCTGGTAGTTGATATGTGTGGAAGTACGCACCTCCCTTTCTTAAACTAGTCACTAACTTTCGGTAAACATCTGAGTTTTCAGGGTATACGGTTCTCCCCTGACAGATGTCTTGAGCCTGAAACTGTTTGCCCCTCCCTCATTATGAAGGAATGTTATGAGTGCAGGGTAATCTTTAACGTCAGATAAATGTATGGGTGGCGGTTTGGTGTTGGTAGGTTGATTAGTTGATGGCTCAGGTTCATCTATTGAGGGTGATAACGGTTCGAACCTGTTCTGAGTATTTGTAGGTGGACTAACCTCCATAATTTTCCTGGGGTCTCTTTCTGCAGTTAATTGTCTTTTTCTTCCTGACACAAGCTCCCAGGAGATATTTTCGTGCTCGATAGCATTATTGGAAATGTCTAAGCCACTGGTTGGAGCACTTGAAGTTGAGGCTTCCGTCATTTTTTCAGTGGGGAACCCACTTCACTAAATAAATTTTACTTCTCTTCTTGTTTGCTTGTTCAGCACACAGTTAGGAAGCAAGTTTGTTTGTAAACACTAAATTTTTTCACTTAAAACATAACAAAAATCGGAAAAAACTAGAGAGCAAACTTATCACAGTTATAACCTTCCGCGTCCAAAATGGCGACCCCCTCACACTCTTTATCCACGTTTTGTGGGGTCTTCCTCGTCTTCTCCTCTTCTGCGGGGAGTACTTCATCATCTTATGTGGCCACCGCGTTTCTTCCATCCTTATGACATGTCCATACCACATGAGTCTCCTCTTTTGTTAAAATTGCAATATTTCAAAGCGAAATAATTTTTAAAAATAAAAAAAAGCTTTATTCTTGGTAATGACTCTAAAAATATAAATAATCTCGTCGAAATTGTACTTTTCAAAATGTTTCTTAAAAACTATGCTTAGATTAAGATTCCTATTTAGGAATGAGGAACGCAGTTTCAAAAAAATCTTATTGAAATTACTGTTTTAACGAGATTATTTATCTGGGTACCGAGCCACTGCGGTATAGTTGGCAATGAACTCGCAGATCGTGCAGCCAAAGAAGCAATAACAGATGGCATTCCCTTTACTGGGGTGCCTGTTGCCTGTTGGCGATGTTTCTATCATCAAGCAGCGGATTCGGTCGAAGTGGGGACAGATTTGGCATGACACTACTGACAAAAAATTAAGGGAAATAAGTAGGGACATCTCCCATTGGCATTCGTCTCTACGACAAAAGCGAAGGGAAGAGGTTATCCTGGCGCGCCTGCGTATTGGACACACCCGACTAACTCACGGACATCTCATGGCACGGGAACCTCCTACGGACTGCCCAACATGCGATTGCCCAATCTCTGTTAAACACATTTTGACAGAGTGTAAGGCTTATGATACTCACAGAGCACATATTGCAATTGACACTGACTTACCAACCGTTTTAAAAGACAACATACAAACAACTGCAAAACTTTTTGACTTCCTACGACAGACCGACTTTTACAATAGACTATAATATTTAATCCGTTTATAAAAAGTGATTTAAGGCGAAAATGACCCAAGTGGTTTACGCCTACAAAAAAAAAAAAAAAAAAAAAAAAAAAAAAAAAACGAGATTATTTATATTTCTAAGGTTATTACCAAGTATAAAAATTAAATATTTTAATGGCTTATTTTTTTGTCATTATTCCGAGTTGAATAATGATAATTTTGTCAGCTTATTTATAATATAATTCATGTATTTTACAATGAATAAACAAACACTGATAACTTTTGGTACCATTGTCGTCAATATTATGATGATTACATTATTATCATTTTAATCCGTACTTGAAAACTTAGTTATAAAAATATATATCTAAATATTTATAGGTGAATCAGGAGAATTAATTATTTATAAATTTATTTATAAATAATTATTTCTATTATTTTATCAGAAAGCAATCTTTATTCATAAGGCAAACAATTTTAATGAGTGATATTCCAACCACATCAACAAGGATAGTTGTTTAAATATTATCTTCAATTAAAATTTACAGGAATTCCACGACTATCACATAACTGACTAGTTAAAATAAATTTTATATTTTTTTAGGGAAATTTTTTATATATCAGTGGGGGTCGTGAATAAGTGGTTAAGTCAAAATCTTTCTTTTTACAGGTGAGCGACTTAAAGTTTCAAGTAATACCAAAATAGAGTTATCAATCAAAGCTTTCTTTCAACCTGAAATTTCTTTTACCAATTTAATACGACGCACGGTAGAAAAATCACGATTTAGTTGCCAAAATTCTATAACTTTTGATCTAATCAAGATAAATGAAAAATTCTTTTTTTCATTTATGAGTAGAGAATGTCCTTTAGTGTGTGTAAAAAAATTACTCACGTTACATTTTTTAATTATTTTCAAAGCTACTGATTTCATACATTTTTTTGTATTTGATCAATTTACTCTATATGGGAGCATTTGAATCGACAGAAACGCTTCTATAGTGTTTTCCGCGTTTGTAATTTACGAAGTATACAGGGCTTATAAGGAATTATTAAAAGGACCACCTTTTAACGTCCCCTCTGAACAACGGCATAACTAAGGATTTTTTACTCCCGTTAAAAAATCCTAGGACCACCTGCGGGTAAGGTAAAAAGGTTAAAGAATTAAATAAATTATGTTTCGATATTAGCAAAAAAAAAAAATTTTTTTTTTGCTAATATACTGATTTAATTCATTTTGAAGAATTCTTTTAAAATATTTAGAAACGACTAGCAAGGACTAAGTAGCATAAAATTAGGTACCCATCTGACAAAGCTCATTACACCCAACTTAATAACAAATTAAAAAAATAAATAAGGAAATTTAAAGTACAAAATTTGCAGCACTTTAATGAAAACCTCAACACCTCTGATAAATCCTTACGGATAACAACAAGATAACTTCTTATTTTTAAATCCTTTAATCACCCATCTCCTCATTGAATGCAATAACTGGTAACAATCAGATCAAGAAAAGTCACAAATATTTGGTAAACACCTCTTCAATATTTTTAACCCTAATCCAGATATGAATCACGTTATCCCTGACCACCAATTTGGATCCAATACAGCAATGTCACCGTGTGGTAGAGGTAGTGTTCCACATTGGAGCGCGGAATGTAACTCACTGGAGCCTTACTTGATGTAGAACAAGCATTTGATCGAGTCTGGCACCAGGGACTGCTTTACAAACTCCGTCAATACCCCACCACTACATATTTCCTATTAATAAGTTCCTATCTTACTGTCAGAACTAATTAAGGGAAACCATAACTTTTCCTACTCATCTATATTTTCCTAATCTAATGGAGTGCCTCAAGGTAGTATCTTAGGTCCTATCCTCATATCACTTTATACAGCTGAATTTCCATTCCATCCTCGCACTGTCCACAACACTTATGCTGATGACACGTGTGTCTTATCCGTCCATAATGATCCAACTACTGCATCCTAAACCCTTCAGTCCCAAATCACAGACATTGAGGAATGGTGTCAAAATTAGAGGATTGAAATAAATTACAACAGATCACATCCTGTCCCCAGTATACTTTAATACCACCACCTTTACTGCTGTAGAAATAATCCGATACCTAGGTCTCCTTCTTGACATGTGCCTTACTTGTAACCCTCACACAAGACTGAAACGACAAGAAATTGCTCAAAGATACCGATTACTACAACACTTACTAGACAAACGTTGAAAACTTCCAGTTTATTGCAAAAGACTTATTTACATCACTATTACCAGACCTATTTGGACATATGAAATCGAGGTTTGGGGCTCTATAAAACCATCTAATTCCTCCCGCATCCAATCCTTACAATCCAAAATTCTTCGCAAGATCCTGAATGCCCCTTAAATTGTCACAAATCAACTCCTCCATAATGACCTAAACATCCCATTTGTCGCAGACATAGCCCGTAATAGATACCCCTCTTTTCATTCCAAACTCCCTCCTCACACAAACCCACTTGTCCGTAATTTATCTTCCTTAGATATCCTTGATAAACCTTAAAGGCGATTGAAAAAAAAGGTGGACTCAGGATCTACTGCCTTAAAATAGTTAGAGTAGTGTGCTACCACTGGGTAGTTCTTTCTCAACACATTTTCATGACTTTTCTTCATTCTGCATATTTACTCATTGTGCTGTTTAATACAGGAATAAATAACAATAAATAATTTATTGAAAAAAATGTAATAAATATATTAGGCAAAAAAGCTTAGCCCATGAGAAGAAGAATCTAAATACAATCATTCGGCAAGTTAATATTCAAGGCTATTTTAATTATACGGAGAAATCTTATTTTATTTTTGTCATGAATTCATTGTGGGTCGAAGATGGGGATCGGAAAGGTGAAGCAGTTCATAGCCAGTACGATAAGTAAGTATTCAGCAACACGGCAAAAATATTCTCGGCGCACATAAAGGGATAAAATCTGGTGCGCGAAACGCACGACATTCAAGTACCTTCGCTATTAAAATCAATTTAAAAATTCCTAAATACATTTAGAGATAAAAATGAATTGTTAGTGATCTTTTTTATCTTTAAATTTTTTTCATTGTGGATATAATTAGTTGACCGTTGAGAATTACTGAAGGAATTAGTCCGGGTGGCGGTCATTAAATGAAACAACTGAATAGTTTCAACTATTTTATTGTTTGCCAACGTTTCGACCCCCATTGTGGGTCATCATCAGGGCGTCTGGTAGGTGAGTGGAAACTGAGTGGAAACTCTCCGTTTCCACTCACCTTCCAGACGCCCTGATGATGACCCACTATGGGGGTCGAAACGTTGGCAAACAATAAAATAGTTGAAACTATTCAGTTGTTTCATTTAATGACCGCCACCCGGACTAATTCCTTCAGTTTAAATTTTTTTATTCACACCTGTCAATGAATATTGACAATCAGCGAATTTGATGAAGGAATGATAGTTGGTGTGGTAGGCATGATGGAGAGAAGATCACCAACGGCACCTTTTCCTTACGTGCTTCCTATTACGAATTTAGCTTAGAAGGTCCCTCATCCAACTTCATTTTAGCCTTCTGCGAGTATTGCCCGGCATATTACTAGGGGCCATGCTTCGCATTAGTTTGGTAGTATGTCCGTGTTACGTGTTGTAAAAACGTTTGTAGAGGGTCCGAATCTGTTCATTGACTGTTGGCATGTAAAGTTCTGTATGTAAAGTAGTGTTGCTAACGTACCATGGTGAGTTTGTAATAGTACTGAAAGTTTTGGATCGAAAAATTTGATGTTTACTTATTTAATGTTTGATGTATGTGTGTCTTTTTGGCAGTCCCGTATATCTGTGAGGCTTCAGTAGGTATGTGTAAGTGTTTAGTTTATTTTTAAGTTTTAATTTTGAACGTCTTGAGATTAGTGAGTATAAATGTTTTAGTCTTTTGTTTAGCGCTATTTGTTTGTTCTTGATTTGTGGGCCCCATGTCATTCTTTTGTCGAATGTCAAGCCGAGATATTTTATTTTGTCTGTCTGTGGAATTTGAATGTTGTCAAGATATAATAGAGTGAAAGTAATATGTTAGGATCTGTCCAGGTTAATTCGAATTTTCTAAAGTTTGCACCAGACATGGAATTGTGTTAGGTGATGTTGTAATGTCTGTGCGTAGGATTGGGATGTTTTGTTATGATTGATGTATCGTCTGCGTATGTTGCTGTTAGAGTTTCGGATGTGATTGGTATGTCGTGTTAGTGTACAATATGTGAAGTTGTGGTGCGAGAGGTACTCCTGCAAAGACTGGTCTAATTGAAGAGATTTCCGTGCCCTGACAAACAGAGAAAAGTCTATCGCTAAAAAATGACTGAAGGATAAGAAAGTATGTAGGAGAGAGTATATACAGCCTTTAGTTTGAAGAGAAGCCCCTGATGCCAGACCCGATCGAATGCATGAGCGACATCCAGAAATACTCCTGTTGCATACGATTTTGTGCTCTAGTGCTAGTCTCTAGTCGTCGTAGTCAGTCAATCTATGTAGTTGGTGAGTGGTTGAGTGTTGTGTGCGAAATCCAAATTGATGGTCGGGTATTGTGTTACTTTTCGTAAGTGTCTCAAAAAGTCTTATGTATAGTAATTTCTCAAATGTTTTTGGTCAAATAGGAAGCAGGTTGATAGGTCTATATGCAGAATGGGTGTCTGTGTTTTTGTTCGGTTTGTGGATCATTGTTATTTATGAGTATTTCCATTGTAAAGGGATTAATTTAATTGAATTTCAATAAAACATGTGTTTTATAAAATAATCTATTATAATAGCAATCAGTTCTGTCGGCTTTTCATCGCTCTCCGTTAAATTTTAGTATTGCGTATATAAGATTATATTTTTCCAAAATCTTTAGCCATAAAGAAATTCAAAAAAAAAAAAAAAAAAAATCTTTAGCCATACAACGGTATATTGGTACATCTATACTACTGTTCTTATGTTGAAAAAAAAAATTTTTTTTCTCTTCTCGTCTTTAGTTGGGTGTCGAATTCGTTCTACTTATTTGTATTTATATTTATCAGTTTTTTATCAATGCTAACATGATTTTTCGAATATTCAAAAATAAAGGCACTTTAAATGAAGAAAATTTAAAATATCGGTATTTAAGCCCTGTTGAAATATTTTTGAGTAAATCGTAAGAAGGTGCAAAATGGATTTTATAAATTAGATGTTTCGGTCAACCGATTTTGATGAAATAGTTGCTGTAACATTTTACAGTAATTTGCGATATGAAATTTCATTCTCGTACAACATTTTGTTTTCGTGCTAGATTTACCACAACACACAGAAACTCAAACAGACATTTATGCGGGACTTTCTTTGTTTGTTTGTTTATTAATTTAACGTCACTTAATCCTACTATGGCTAATCGGACGATGCTACAGTGGGAGTCCTAAATTTTGCTAATCCAGGTTTAATTAGGATAGGGATCTTTAACGAGTACCTGACATCGCACAGGCACGGGAACATCTTTTAACGTCCCCTCCGAAGGACGGCATAACTATGTATTTTTTACTCCCGTTAAAAAATCCTAGGACTACCTGTGGACCTTTGAACCCGAGACCTTTGGCAAAGGAGGCTGTTATGCTAACCACCCTGCTACAAGTGATCCCTAAAGCGGGCTTCTTACTCAGGGGATCCTAAAACTTTTATTTTTGTTGAAAACTGGAATTAGAACATTTTCAATATAACAATACTTTCAATTACTATGTATTTCTTATATATATGTGTGGCGTCAACACATGGGGTTTCCATGGAGACGTAACCTTCACGTTTTTTGTGTTACAAAAAATACCTCTGTGTTTAAAACAATGTAAATGTGTGTTGTAATAAAGATATAATTCATTATCAATGTTATTTATGTGGTGATACCGCCACATATGTAAGTGAAAGTAAAATGTAAAAGTATTTATTACTTTGAGTTTCAATAGAAACATATAGTCACTTTTACTTACCTGTATATCAAATATATAGTAAGGGAAAGTATTGCGATCGTGAAAATTTTTGAATTAAGTTTCCTGGTTAAGTTGGTCTTCAAATAACCAAGTCACGCAAAAAGCTCTGTGAGTATGTGTGTGTGGTAACTCCCAGACGAAAACGAAAATTCCTGTGAAACTGAAATTTCGTATTTAAGGCATCTGTACGCCTGAGATGTTACAAAACCTTTTTTATTAAAATCAGCTGACCGGAAGATGTACTTCATACCATGCATTTGGAACCTTTATACGATTTTTCTCAAAAATGACTTTAATGACATTGATTAAACTCTTTATATCGATGTAAAATTTGATGGGCTTTGATATTATGTAGGTTTCAGTCTGATCGAAATAGTCTGTCAGGACTTAAAAGCCGATATTTTAAATTGTCTTCCTCTAAAGTACCTTTGAATTCTGTAGATTAAAAAAAAAAAAAAAAAAAAAAACTCATGTAGATAGCATTGATAAATAACCACTAAATATATAAGTGAATGTAATTGAGTGATCCTGTGAATGTAATTGAGTGATCCTGTGAATGTAATTGAGTGATCCTGTGAATGTAATTGAGTTGATAGCATCACGGAGATTTAAATGGGCGCGTAAAGTTGTTGGGCTCGGTGAGGAACGGATTCCGAGAAAGTTGGTATTTGCTGATCCGACTGGTAGGCGTCCGAAAGGTAGGCCGAAGCGTCGATGGGAGGATTGCTTTAAGGCTGATCTCGGGGGCTTGGGCTTGAACATTGGACGAGTCTGTGCAAGCGAAGTTTGGTGGCATCGAACCTTCGGGTTCGGTTAGCCTATTATTATTATTATAAATAATGATACAATATTAGATATGATATAATGATATACAATTCATGAGCAGCATAAATAAAATAGAAGATAAAAATATTAATATAAAACAAATTATTCTAACCGTAATAAATCAAATTTAACTTCTTATTAACAAATATAATTAACATAAAAACTAGTTATTTTTTTGTTTTCATTGTTCTTGTTCTAAGGGGACATGGTCCCAGAATAAAGATTTGTTTTCAAAAAAAAAAAAAAAAAATTAAATTTAAAGGTAAATATGGAATCATTGGGATGCCAGGTTAATATTCCCATTTCCATATTTTTCGCTAATCCTTCAGATTTGCAGCGTGATGCTATGTAACTTATAGCCTTCCTAGATAAATGGACTATCCATAAAAATAATTTTTCAATTCGAGCCGGTAGTTTCTGAGATTAGTGCGTTCAAACAATCAAACTCTTCAGCTTTCTAATATTAGTATAGACTATCTGTTGCCCGCGACTTCGTCTGTGTCCATTTGTGTTATTATGATTGCTTGTAAGAAGTTTTTAAAAGAATATACTTAAAAGTACTTTTGCGTAAATGATATTTTTGGTTTTATTTTCTTGTGGCAGAAGAACATGCTGATTTTCTCCGCAACCCGATTTTGACGTAAATCGATTCCTACGTGTGCCCTTGTGATTTATTAATTGTTACGACAAAAAATAACTTAACGGGAAATGGAATTATTTTAAAATTTAAATTTAAATAATTTGGAATTATTGGAAATGTCTAAGCCACTGGTTGGAGCACTTGAAGTTGAGGCTTCCGTCATTTTTTCAGTGGGGAACCCACTTCACTAAATAAATTTTACTTCTCTTCTTGTTTGCTTGTTCAGCACACAGTTAGGAAGCAAGTTTGTTTGTAAACACTAAATTTTTTCACTTAAAACATAACAAAAATCGGAAAAAACTAGAGAGCAAACTTATCACAGTTATAACCTTCCGCGTCCAAAATGGCGACCCCCTCACACTCTTTATCCACGTTTTGTGGGGTCTTCCTCGTCTTCTCCTCTTCTGCGGGGAGTACTTCATCATCTTATGTGGCCACCGCGTTTCTTCCATCCTTATGACATGTCCATACCACATGAGTCTCCTCTTTTGTTAAAATTGCAATATTTCAAAGCGAAATAATTTTTAAAAATAAAAAAAAGCTTTATTCTTGGTAATGACTCTAAAAATATAAATAATCTCGTCGAAATTGTACTTTTCAAAATGTTTCTTAAAAACTATGCTTAGATTAAGATTCCTATTTAGGAATGAGGAACGCAGTTTCAAAAAAATCTTATTGAAATTACTGTTTTAACGAGATTATTTATCTGGGTACCGAGCCACTGCGGTATAGTTGGCAATGAACTCGCAGATCGTGCAGCCAAAGAAGCAATAACAGATGGCATTCCCTTTACTGGGGTGCCTGTTGCCTGTTGGCGATGTTTCTATCATCAAGCAGCGGATTCGGTCGAAGTGGGGACAGATTTGGCATGACACTACTGACAAAAAATTAAGGGAAATAAGTAGGGACATCTCCCATTGGCATTCGTCTCTACGACAAAAGCGAAGGGAAGAGGTTATCCTGGCGCGCCTGCGTATTGGACACACCCGACTAACTCACGGACATCTCATGGCACGGGAACCTCCTACGGACTGCCCAACATGCGATTGCCCAATCTCTGTTAAACACATTTTGACAGAGTGTAAGGCTTATGATACTCACAGAGCACATATTGCAATTGACACTGACTTACCAACCGTTTTAAAAGACAACATACAAACAACTGCAAAACTTTTTGACTTCCTACGACAGACCGACTTTTACAATAGACTATAATATTTAATCCGTTTATAAAAAGTGATTTAAGGCGAAAATGACCCAAGTGGTTTACGCCTACAAAAAAAAAAAAAAAAAAAAAAAAAAAAAAAAAAAACGAGATTATTTATATTTCTAAGGTTATTACCAAGTATAAAAATTAAATATTTTAATGGCTTATTTTTTTGTCATTATTCCGAGTTGAATAATGATAATTTTGTCAGCTTATTTATAATATAATTCATGTATTTTACAATGAATAAACAAACACTGATAACTTTTGGTACCATTGTCGTCAATATTATGATGATTACATTATTATCATTTTAATCCGTACTTGAAAACTTAGTTATAAAAATATATATCTAAATATTTATAGGTGAATCAGGAGAATTAATTATTTATAAATTTATTTATAAATAATTATTTCTATTATTTTATCAGAAAGCAATCTTTATTCATAAGGCAAACAATTTTAATGAGTGATATTCCAACCACATCAACAAGGATAGTTGTTTAAATATTATCTTCAATTAAAATTTACAGGAATTCCACGACTATCACATAACTGACTAGTTAAAATAAATTTTATATTTTTTTAGGGAAATTTTTTATATATCAGTGGGGGTCGTGAATAAGTGGTTAAGTCAAAATCTTTCTTTTTACAGGTGAGCGACTTAAAGTTTCAAGTAATACCAAAATAGAGTTATCAATCAAAGCTTTCTTTCAACCTGAAATTTCTTTTACCAATTTAATACGACGCACGGTAGAAAAATCACGATTTAGTTGCCAAAATTCTATAACTTTTGATCTAATCAAGATAAATGAAAAATTCTTTTTTTCATTTATGAGTAGAGAATGTCCTTTAGTGTGTGTAAAAAAATTACTCACGTTACATTTTTTAATTATTTTCAAAGCTACTGATTTCATACATTTTTTTGTATTTGATCAATTTACTCTATATGGGAGCATTTGAATCGACAGAAACGCTTCTATAGTGTTTTCCGCGTTTGTAATTTACGAAGTATACAGGGCTTATAAGGAATTATTAAAAGGACCACCTTTTAACGTCCCCTCTGAACAACGGCATAACTAAGGATTTTTTACTCCCGTTAAAAAATCCTAGGACCACCTGCGGGTAAGGTAAAAAGGTTAAAGAATTAAATAAATTATGTTTCGATATTAGCAAAAAAAAAAAATTTTTTTTTTGCTAATATACTGATTTAATTCATTTTGAAGAATTCTTTTAAAATATTTAGAAACGACTAGCAAGGACTAAGTAGCATAAAATTAGGTACCCATCTGACAAAGCTCATTACACCCAACTTAATAACAAATTAAAAAAATAAATAAGGAAATTTAAAGTACAAAATTTGCAGCACTTTAATGAAAACCTCAACACCTCTGATAAATCCTTACGGATAACAACAAGATAACTTCTTATTTTTAAATCCTTTAATCACCCACTCCTCATTGAATGCAATAACTGGTAACAATCAGATCAAGAAAAGTCACAAATATTTGGTAAACACCTCTTCAATATTTTTAACCCTAATCCAGATATGAATCACGTTATCCCTGACCACCAATTTGGATCCAATACAGCAATGTCACCGTGTGGTAGAGGTAGTGTTCCACATTGGAGCGCGGAATGTAACTCACTGGAGCCTTACTTGATGTAGAACAAGCATTTGATCGAGTCTGGCACCAGGGACTGCTTTACAAACTCCGTCAATACCCCACCACTACATATTTCCTATTAATAAGTTCCTATCTTACTGTCAGAACTAATTAAGGGAAACCATAACTTTTCCTACTCATCTATATTTTCCTAATCTAATGGAGTGCCTCAAGGTAGTATCTTAGGTCCTATCCTCATATCACTTTATACAGCTGAATTTCCATTCCATCCTCGCACTGTCCACAACACTTATGCTGATGACACGTGTGTCTTATCCGTCCATAATGATCCAACTACTGCATCCTAAACCCTTCAGTCCCAAATCACAGACATTGAGGAATGGTGTCAAAATTAGAGGATTGAAATAAATTACAACAGATCACATCCTGTCCCCAGTATACTTTAATACCACCACCTTTACTGCTGTAGAAATAATCCGATACCTAGGTCTCCTTCTTGACATGTGCCTTACTTGTAACCCTCACACAAGACTGAAACGACAAGAAATTGCTCAAAGATACCGATTACTACAACACTTACTAGACAAACGTTGAAAACTTCCAGTTTATTGCAAAAGACTTATTTACATCACTATTACCAGACCTATTTGGACATATGAAATCGAGGTTTGGGGCTCTATAAAACCATCTAATTCCTCCCGCATCCAATCCTTACAATCCAAAATTCTTCGCAAGATCCTGAATGCCCCTTAAATTGTCACAAATCAACTCCTCCATAATGACCTAAACATCCCATTTGTCGCAGACATAGCCCGTAATAGATACCCCTCTTTTCATTCCAAACTCCCTCCTCACACAAACCCACTTGTCCGTAATTTATCTTCCTTAGATATCCTTGATAAACCTTAAAGGCGATTGAAAAAAAGGTGGACTCAGGATCTACTGCCTTAAAATAGTTAGAGTAGTGTGCTACCACTGGGTAGTTCTTTCTCAACACATTTTCATGACTTTTCTTCATTCTGCATATTTACTCATTGTGCTGTTTAATACAGGAATAAATAACAATAAATAATTTATTGAAAAAAATGTAATAAATATATTAGGCAAAAAAGCTTAGCCCATGAGAAGAAGAATCTAAATACAATCATTCGGCAAGTTAATATTCAAGGCTATTTTAATTATACGGAGAAATCTTATTTTATTTTTGTCATGAATTCATTGTGGGTCGAAGATGGGGATCGGAAAGGTGAAGCAGTTCATAGCCAGTACGATAAGTAAGTATTCAGCAACACGGCAAAAATATTCTCGGCGCACATAAAGGGATAAAATCTGGTGCGCGAAACGCACGACATTCAAGTACCTTCGCTATTAAAATCAATTTAAAAATTCCTAAATACATTTAGAGATAAAAATGAATTGTTAGTGATCTTTTTTATCTTTAAATTTTTTTCATTGTGGATATAATTAGTTGACCGTTGAGAATTACTGAAGGAATTAGTCCGGGTGGCGGTCATTAAATGAAACAACTGAATAGTTTCAACTATTTTATTGTTTGCCAACGTTTCGACCCCCATTGTGGGTCATCATCAGGGCGTCTGGTAGGTGAGTGGAAACTGAGTGGAAACTCTCCGTTTCCACTCACCTTCCAGACGCCCTGATGATGACCCACTATGGGGGTCGAAACGTTGGCAAACAATAAAATAGTTGAAACTATTCAGTTGTTTCATTTAATGACCGCCACCCGGACTAATTCCTTCAGTTTAAATTTTTTTATTCACACCTGTCAATGAATATTGACAATCAGCGAATTTGATGAAGGAATGATAGTTGGTGTGGTAGGCATGATGGAGAGAAGATCACCAACGGCACCTTTTCCTTACGTGCTTCCTATTACGAATTTAGCTTAGAAGGTCCCTCATCCAACTTCATTTTAGCCTTCTGCGAGTATTGCCCGGCATATTACTAGGGGCCATGCTTCGCATTAGTTTGGTAGTATGTCCGTGTTACGTGTTGTAAAAACGTTTGTAGAGGGTCCGAATCTGTTCATTGACTGTTGGCATGTAAAGTTCTGTATGTAAAGTAGTGTTGCTAACGTACCATGGTGAGTTTGTAATAGTACTGAAAGTTTTGGATCGAAAAATTTGATGTTTACTTATTTAATGTTTGATGTATGTGTGTCTTTTTGGCAGTCCCGTATATCTGTGAGGCTTCAGTAGGTATGTGTAAGTGTTTAGTTTATTTTTAAGTTTTAATTTTGAACGTCTTGAGATTAGTGAGTATAAATGTTTTAGTCTTTTGTTTAGCGCTATTTGTTTGTTCTTGATTTGTGGGCCCCATGTCATTCTTTTGTCGAATGTCAAGCCGAGATATTTTATTTTGTCTGTCTGTGGAATTTGAATGTTGTCAAGATATAATAGAGTGAAAGTAATATGTTAGGATCTGTCCAGGTTAATTCGAATTTTCTAAAGTTTGCACCAGACATGGAATTGTGTTAGGTGATGTTGTAATGTCTGTGCGTAGGATTGGGATGTTTGTTATGATTGATGTATCGTCTGCGTATGTTGCTGTTAGAGTTTCGGATGTGATTGGTATGTCGTGTTAGTGTACAATATGTGAAGTTGTGGTGCGAGAGGTACTCCTGCAAAGACTGGTCTAATTGAAGAGATTTCCGTGCCCTGACAAACAGAGAAAAGTCTATCGCTAAAAAATGACTGAAGGATAAGAAAGTATGTAGGAGAGAGTATATACAGCCTTTAGTTTGAAGAGAAGCCCCTGATGCCAGACCCGATCGAATGCATGAGCGACATCCAGAAATACTCCTGTTGCATACGATTTTGTGCTCTAGTGCTAGTCTCTAGTCGTCGTAGTCAGTCAATCTATGTAGTTGGTGAGTGGTTGAGTGTTGTGTGCGAAATCCAAATTGATGGTCGGGTATTGTGTTACTTTTCGTAAGTGTCTCAAAAAGTCTTATGTATAGTAATTTCTCAAATGTTTTTGGTCAAATAGGAAGCAGGTTGATAGGTCTATATGCAGAATGGGTGTCTGTGTTTTTGTTCGGTTTGTGGATCATTGTTATTTATGAGTATTTCCATTGTAAAGGGATTAATTTAATTGAATTTCAATAAAACATGTGTTTTATAAAATAATCTATTATAATAGCAATCAGTTCTGTCGGCTTTTCATCGCTCTCCGTTAAATTTTAGTATTGCGTATATAAGATTATATTTTTCCAAAATCTTTAGCCATAAAGAAATTCAAAAAAAAAAAAAAAAAAAATCTTTAGCCATACAACGGTATATTGGTACATCTATACTACTGTTCTTATGTTGAAAAAAAAAATTTTTTTTCTCTTCTCGTCTTTAGTTGGGTGTCGAATTCGTTCTACTTATTTGTATTTATATTTATCAGTTTTTTATCAATGCTAACATGATTTTTCGAATATTCAAAAATAAAGGCACTTTAAATGAAGAAAATTTAAAATATCGGTATTTAAGCCCTGTTGAAATATTTTTGAGTAAATCGTAAGAAGGTGCAAAATGGATTTTATAAATTAGATGTTTCGGTCAACCGATTTTGATGAAATAGTTGCTGTAACATTTTACAGTAATTTGCGATATGAAATTTCATTCTCGTACAACATTTTGTTTTCGTGCTAGATTTACCACAACACACAGAAACTCAAACAGACATTTATGCGGGACTTTCTTTGTTTGTTTGTTTATTAATTTAACGTCACTTAATCCTACTATGGCTAATCGGACGATGCTACAGTGGGAGTCCTAAATTTTGCTAATCCAGGTTTAATTAGGATAGGGATCTTTAACGAGTACCTGACATCGCACAGGCACGGGAACATCTTTTAACGTCCCCTCCGAAGGACGGCATAACTATGTATTTTTTACTCCCGTTAAAAAATCCTAGGACTACCTGTGGACCTTTGAACCCGAGACCTTTGGCAAAGGAGGCTGTTATGCTAACCACCCTGCTACAAGTGATCCCTAAAGCGGGCTTCTTACTCAGGGGATCCTAAAACTTTTATTTTTGTTGAAAACTGGAATTAGAACATTTTCAATATAACAATACTTTCAATTACTATGTATTTCTTATATATATGTGTGGCGTCAACACATGGGGTTTCCATGGAGACGTAACCTTCACGTTTTTTGTGTTACAAAAAATACCTCTGTGTTTAAAACAATGTAAATGTGTGTTGTAATAAAGATATAATTCATTATCAATGTTATTTATGTGGTGATACCGCCACATATGTAAGTGAAAGTAAAATGTAAAAGTATTTATTACTTTGAGTTTCAATAGAAACATATAGTCACTTTTACTTACCTGTATATCAAATATATAGTAAGGGAAAGTATTGCGATCGTGAAAATTTTTGAATTAAGTTTCCTGGTTAAGTTGGTCTTCAAATAACCAAGTCACGCAAAAAGCTCTGTGAGTATGTGTGTGTGGTAACTCCCAGACGAAAACGAAAATTCCTGTGAAACTGAAATTTCGTATTTAAGGCATCTGTACGCCTGAGATGTTACAAAACCTTTTTTATTAAAATCAGCTGACCGGAAGATGTACTTCATACCATGCATTTGGAACCTTTATACGATTTTTCTCAAAAATGACTTTAATGACATTGATTAAACTCTTTATATCGATGTAAAATTTGATGGGCTTTGATATTATGTAGGTTTCAGTCTGATCGAAATAGTCTGTCAGGACTTAAAAGCCGATATTTTAAATTGTCTTCCTCTAAAGTACCTTTGAATTCTGTAGATTAAAAAAAAAAAAAAAAACTCATGTAGATAGCATTGATAAATAACCACTAAATATATAAGTGAATGTAATTGAGTGATCCTGTGAATGTAATTGAGTGATCCTGTGAATGTAATTGAGTGATCCTGTGAATGTAATTGAGTTGATAGCATCACGGAGATTTAAATGGGCGCGTAAAGTTGTTGGGCTCGGTGAGGAACGGATTCCGAGAAAGTTGGTATTTGCTGATCCGACTGGTAGGCGTCCGAAAGGTAGGCCGAAGCGTCGATGGGAGGATTGCTTTAAGGCTGATCTCGGGGGCTTGGGCTTGAACATTGGACGAGTCTGTGCAAGCGAAGTTTGGTGGCATCGAACCTTCGGGTTCGGTTAGCCTATTATTATTATTATAAATAATGATACAATATTAGATATGATATAATGATATACAATTCATGAGCAGCATAAATAAAATAGAAGATAAAAATATTAATATAAAACAAATTATTCTAACCGTAATAAATCAAATTTAACTTCTTATTAACAAATATAATTAACATAAAAACTAGTTATTTTTTTGTTTTCATTGTTCTTGTTCTAAGGGGACATGGTCCCAGAATAAAGATTTTTTTCAAAAAAAAAAAAAAAAAAATTAAATTTAAAGGTAAATATGGAATCATTGGGATGCCAGGTTAATATTCCCATTTCCATATTTTTCGCTAATCCTTCAGATTTGCAGCGTGATGCTATGTAACTTATAGCCTTCCTAGATAAATGGACTATCCATAAAAATAATTTTTCAATTCGAGCCGGTAGTTTCTGAGATTAGTGCGTTCAAACAATCAAACTCTTCAGCTTTCTAATATTAGTATAGACTATCTGTTGCCCGCGACTTCGTCTGTGTCCATTTGTGTTATTATGATTGCTTGTAAGAAGTTTTTAAAAGAATATACTTAAAAGTACTTTTGCGTAAATGATATTTTTGGTTTATTTTCTTGTGGCAGAAGAACATGCTGATTTTCTCCGCAACCCGATTTTGACGTAAATCGATTCCTACGTGTGCCCTTGTGATTTATTAATTGTTACGACAAAAAATAACTTAACGGGAAATGGAATTATTTTAAAATTTAAATTTAAATAATTTGGAATTATTGGAAATGTCTAAGCCACTGGTTGGAGCACTTGAAGTTGAGGCTTCCGTCATTTTTTCAGTGGGGAACCCACTTCACTAAATAAATTTTACTTCTCTTCTTGTTTGCTTGTTCAGCACACAGTTAGGAAGCAAGTTTGTTTGTAAACACTAAATTTTTTCACTTAAAACATAACAAAAATCGGAAAAAACTAGAGAGCAAACTTATCACAGTTATAACCTTCCGCGTCCAAAATGGCGACCCCCTCACACTCTTTATCCACGTTTTGTGGGGTCTTCCTCGTCTTCTCCTCTTCTGCGGGGAGTACTTCATCATCTTATGTGGCCACCGCGTTTCTTCCATCCTTATGACATGTCCATACCACATGAGTCTCCTCTTTTGTTAAAATTGCAATATTTCAAAGCGAAATAATTTTTAAAAATAAAAAAAAGCTTTATTCTTGGTAATGACTCTAAAAATATAAATAATCTCGTCGAAATTGTACTTTTCAAAATGTTTCTTAAAAACTATGCTTAGATTAAGATTCCTATTTAGGAATGAGGAACGCAGTTTCAAAAAAATCTTATTGAAATTACTGTTTTAACGAGATTATTTATCTGGGTACCGAGCCACTGCGGTATAGTTGGCAATGAACTCGCAGATCGTGCAGCCAAAGAAGCAATAACAGATGGCATTCCCTTTACTGGGGTGCCTGTTGCCTGTTGGCGATGTTTCTATCATCAAGCAGCGGATTCGGTCGAAGTGGGGACAGATTTGGCATGACACTACTGACAAAAAATTAAGGGAAATAAGTAGGGACATCTCCCATTGGCATTCGTCTCTACGACAAAAGCGAAGGGAAGAGGTTATCCTGGCGCGCCTGCGTATTGGACACACCCGACTAACTCACGGACATCTCATGGCACGGGAACCTCCTACGGACTGCCCAACATGCGATTGCCCAATCTCTGTTAAACACATTTTGACAGAGTGTAAGGCTTATGATACTCACAGAGCACATATTGCAATTGACACTGACTTACCAACCGTTTTAAAAGACAACATACAAACAACTGCAAAACTTTTTGACTTCCTACGACAGACCGACTTTTACAATAGACTATAATATTTAATCCGTTTATAAAAAGTGATTTAAGGCGAAAATGACCCAAGTGGTTTACGCCTACAAAAAAAAAAAAAAAAAAAAAAAAAAAAAAAAAAACGAGATTATTTATATTTCTAAGGTTATTACCAAGTATAAAAATTAAATATTTTAATGGCTTATTTTTTTGTCATTATTCCGAGTTGAATAATGATAATTTTGTCAGCTTATTTATAATATAATTCATGTATTTTACAATGAATAAACAAACACTGATAACTTTTGGTACCATTGTCGTCAATATTATGATGATTACATTATTATCATTTTAATCCGTACTTGAAAACTTAGTTATAAAAATATATATCTAAATATTTATAGGTGAATCAGGAGAATTAATTATTTATAAATTTATTTATAAATAATTATTTCTATTATTTTATCAGAAAGCAATCTTTATTCATAAGGCAAACAATTTTAATGAGTGATATTCCAACCACATCAACAAGGATAGTTGTTTAAATATTATCTTCAATTAAAATTTACAGGAATTCCACGACTATCACATAACTGACTAGTTAAAATAAATTTTATATTTTTTTAGGGAAATTTTTTATATATCAGTGGGGGTCGTGAATAAGTGGTTAAGTCAAAATCTTTCTTTTTACAGGTGAGCGACTTAAAGTTTCAAGTAATACCAAAATAGAGTTATCAATCAAAGCTTTCTTTCAACCTGAAATTTCTTTTACCAATTTAATACGACGCACGGTAGAAAAATCACGATTTAGTTGCCAAAATTCTATAACTTTTGATCTAATCAAGATAAATGAAAAATTCTTTTTTTCATTTATGAGTAGAGAATGTCCTTTAGTGTGTGTAAAAAAATTACTCACGTTACATTTTTTAATTATTTTCAAAGCTACTGATTTCATACATTTTTTTGTATTTGATCAATTTACTCTATATGGGAGCATTTGAATCGACAGAAACGCTTCTATAGTGTTTTCCGCGTTTGTAATTTACGAAGTATACAGGGCTTATAAGGAATTATTAAAAGGACCACCTTTTAACGTCCCCTCTGAACAACGGCATAACTAAGGATTTTTTACTCCCGTTAAAAAATCCTAGGACCACCTGCGGGTAAGGTAAAAAGGTTAAAGAATTAAATAAATTATGTTTCGATATTAGCAAAAAAAAAAAATTTTTTTTTTGCTAATATACTGATTTAATTCATTTTGAAGAATTCTTTTAAAATATTTAGAAACGACTAGCAAGGACTAAGTAGCATAAAATTAGGTACCCATCTGACAAAGCTCATTACACCCAACTTAATAACAAATTAAAAAAATAAATAAGGAAATTTAAAGTACAAAATTTGCAGCACTTTAATGAAAACCTCAACACCTCTGATAAATCCTTACGGATAACAACAAGATAACTTCTTATTTTTAAATCCTTTAATCACCCACTCCTCATTGAATGCAATAACTGGTAACAATCAGATCAAGAAAAGTCACAAATATTTGGTAAACACCTCTTCAATATTTTTAACCCTAATCCAGATATGAATCACGTTATCCCTGACCACCAATTTGGATCCAATACAGCAATGTCACCGTGTGGTAGAGGTAGTGTTCCACATTGGAGCGCGGAATGTAACTCACTGGAGCCTTACTTGATGTAGAACAAGCATTTGATCGAGTCTGGCACCAGGGACTGCTTTACAAACTCCGTCAATACCCCACCACTACATATTTCCTATTAATAAGTTCCTATCTTACTGTCAGAACTAATTAAGGGAAACCATAACTTTTCCTACTCATCTATATTTTCCTAATCTAATGGAGTGCCTCAAGGTAGTATCTTAGGTCCTATCCTCATATCACTTTATACAGCTGAATTTCCATTCCATCCTCGCACTGTCCACAACACTTATGCTGATGACACGTGTGTCTTATCCGTCCATAATGATCCAACTACTGCATCCTAAACCCTTCAGTCCCAAATCACAGACATTGAGGAATGGTGTCAAAATTAGAGGATTGAAATAAATTACAACAGATCACATCCTGTCCCCAGTATACTTTAATACCACCACCTTTACTGCTGTAGAAATAATCCGATACCTAGGTCTCCTTCTTGACATGTGCCTTACTTGTAACCCTCACACAAGACTGAAACGACAAGAAATTGCTCAAAGATACCGATTACTACAACACTTACTAGACAAACGTTGAAAACTTCCAGTTTATTGCAAAAGACTTATTTACATCACTATTACCAGACCTATTTGGACATATGAAATCGAGGTTTGGGGCTCTATAAAACCATCTAATTCCTCCCGCATCCAATCCTTACAATCCAAAATTCTTCGCAAGATCCTGAATGCCCCTTAAATTGTCACAAATCAACTCCTCCATAATGACCTAAACATCCCATTTGTCGCAGACATAGCCCGTAATAGATACCCCTCTTTTCATTCCAAACTCCCTCCTCACACAAACCCACTTGTCCGTAATTTATCTTCCTTAGATATCCTTGATAAACCTTAAAGGCGATTGAAAAAAAGGTGGACTCAGGATCTACTGCCTTAAAATAGTTAGAGTAGTGTGCTACCACTGGGTAGTTCTTTCTCAACACATTTTCATGACTTTTCTTCATTCTGCATATTTACTCATTGTGCTGTTTAATACAGGAATAAATAACAATAAATAATTTATTGAAAAAAATGTAATAAATATATTAGGCAAAAAAGCTTAGCCCATGAGAAGAAGAATCTAAATACAATCATTCGGCAAGTTAATATTCAAGGCTATTTTAATTATACGGAGAAATCTTATTTTATTTTTGTCATGAATTCATTGTGGGTCGAAGATGGGGATCGGAAAGGTGAAGCAGTTCATAGCCAGTACGATAAGTAAGTATTCAGCAACACGGCAAAAATATTCTCGGCGCACATAAAGGGATAAAATCTGGTGCGCGAAACGCACGACATTCAAGTACCTTCGCTATTAAAATCAATTTAAAAATTCCTAAATACATTTAGAGATAAAAATGAATTGTTAGTGATCTTTTTTATCTTTAAATTTTTTTCATTGTGGATATAATTAGTTGACCGTTGAGAATTACTGAAGGAATTAGTCCGGGTGGCGGTCATTAAATGAAACAACTGAATAGTTTCAACTATTTTATTGTTTGCCAACGTTTCGACCCCCATTGTGGGTCATCATCAGGGCGTCTGGTAGGTGAGTGGAAACTGAGTGGAAACTCTCCGTTTCCACTCACCTTCCAGACGCCCTGATGATGACCCACTATGGGGGTCGAAACGTTGGCAAACAATAAAATAGTTGAAACTATTCAGTTGTTTCATTTAATGACCGCCACCCGGACTAATTCCTTCAGTTTAAATTTTTTTATTCACACCTGTCAATGAATATTGACAATCAGCGAATTTGATGAAGGAATGATAGTTGGTGTGGTAGGCATGATGGAGAGAAGATCACCAACGGCACCTTTTCCTTACGTGCTTCCTATTACGAATTTAGCTTAGAAGGTCCCTCATCCAACTTCATTTTAGCCTTCTGCGAGTATTGCCCGGCATATTACTAGGGGCCATGCTTCGCATTAGTTTGGTAGTATGTCCGTGTTACGTGTTGTAAAAACGTTTGTAGAGGGTCCGAATCTGTTCATTGACTGTTGGCATGTAAAGTTCTGTATGTAAAGTAGTGTTGCTAACGTACCATGGTGAGTTTGTAATAGTACTGAAAGTTTTGGATCGAAAAATTTGATGTTTACTTATTTAATGTTTGATGTATGTGTGTCTTTTTGGCAGTCCCGTATATCTGTGAGGCTTCAGTAGGTATGTGTAAGTGTTTAGTTTATTTTTAAGTTTTAATTTTGAACGTCTTGAGATTAGTGAGTATAAATGTTTTAGTCTTTTGTTTAGCGCTATTTGTTTGTTCTTGATTTGTGGGCCCCATGTCATTCTTTTGTCGAATGTCAAGCCGAGATATTTTATTTTGTCTGTCTGTGGAATTTGAATGTTGTCAAGATATAATAGAGTGAAAGTAATATGTTAGGATCTGTCCAGGTTAATTCGAATTTTCTAAAGTTTGCACCAGACATGGAATTGTGTTAGGTGATGTTGTAATGTCTGTGCGTAGGATTGGGATGTTTTGTTATGATTGATGTATCGTCTGCGTATGTTGCTGTTAGAGTTTCGGATGTGATTGGTATGTCGTGTTAGTGTACAATATGTGAAGTTGTGGTGCGAGAGGTACTCCTGCAAAGACTGGTCTAATTGAAGAGATTTCCGTGCCCTGACAAACAGAGAAAAGTCTATCGCTAAAAAATGACTGAAGGATAAGAAAGTATGTAGGAGAGAGTATATACAGCCTTTAGTTTGAAGAGAAGCCCCTGATGCCAGACCCGATCGAATGCATGAGCGACATCCAGAAATACTCCTGTTGCATACGATTTTGTGCTCTAGTGCTAGTCTCTAGTCGTCGTAGTCAGTCAATCTATGTAGTTGGTGAGTGGTTGAGTGTTGTGTGCGAAATCCAAATTGATGGTCGGGTATTGTGTTACTTTTCGTAAGTGTCTCAAAAAGTCTTATGTATAGTAATTTCTCAAATGTTTTTGGTCAAATAGGAAGCAGGTTGATAGGTCTATATGCAGAATGGGTGTCTGTGTTTTTGTTCGGTTTGTGGATCATTGTTATTTATGAGTATTTCCATTGTAAAGGGATTAATTTAATTGAATTTCAATAAAACATGTGTTTTATAAAATAATCTATTATAATAGCAATCAGTTCTGTCGGCTTTTCATCGCTCTCCGTTAAATTTTAGTATTGCGTATATAAGATTATATTTTTCCAAAATCTTTAGCCATAAAGAAATTCAAAAAAAAAAAAAAAAAATCTTTAGCCATACAACGGTATATTGGTACATCTATACTACTGTTCTTATGTTGAAAAAAAAAATTTTTTTTCTCTTCTCGTCTTTAGTTGGGTGTCGAATTCGTTCTACTTATTTGTATTTATATTTATCAGTTTTTTATCAATGCTAACATGATTTTTCGAATATTCAAAAATAAAGGCACTTTAAATGAAGAAAATTTAAAATATCGGTATTTAAGCCCTGTTGAAATATTTTTGAGTAAATCGTAAGAAGGTGCAAAATGGATTTTATAAATTAGATGTTTCGGTCAACCGATTTTGATGAAATAGTTGCTGTAACATTTTACAGTAATTTGCGATATGAAATTTCATTCTCGTACAACATTTTGTTTTCGTGCTAGATTTACCACAACACACAGAAACTCAAACAGACATTTATGCGGGACTTTCTTTGTTTGTTTGTTTATTAATTTAACGTCACTTAATCCTACTATGGCTAATCGGACGATGCTACAGTGGGAGTCCTAAATTTTGCTAATCCAGGTTTAATTAGGATAGGGATCTTTAACGAGTACCTGACATCGCACAGGCACGGGAACATCTTTTAACGTCCCCTCCGAAGGACGGCATAACTATGTATTTTTTACTCCCGTTAAAAAATCCTAGGACTACCTGTGGACCTTTGAACCCGAGACCTTTGGCAAAGGAGGCTGTTATGCTAACCACCCTGCTACAAGTGATCCCTAAAGCGGGCTTCTTACTCAGGGGATCCTAAAACTTTTATTTTTGTTGAAAACTGGAATTAGAACATTTTCAATATAACAATACTTTCAATTACTATGTATTTCTTATATATATGTGTGGCGTCAACACATGGGGTTTCCATGGAGACGTAACCTTCACGTTTTTTGTGTTACAAAAAATACCTCTGTGTTTAAAACAATGTAAATGTGTGTTGTAATAAAGATATAATTCATTATCAATGTTATTTATGTGGTGATACCGCCACATATGTAAGTGAAAGTAAAATGTAAAAGTATTTATTACTTTGAGTTTCAATAGAAACATATAGTCACTTTTACTTACCTGTATATCAAATATATAGTAAGGGAAAGTATTGCGATCGTGAAAATTTTTGAATTAAGTTTCCTGGTTAAGTTGGTCTTCAAATAACCAAGTCACGCAAAAAGCTCTGTGAGTATGTGTGTGTGGTAACTCCCAGACGAAAACGAAAATTCCTGTGAAACTGAAATTTCGTATTTAAGGCATCTGTACGCCTGAGATGTTACAAAACCTTTTTTATTAAAATCAGCTGACCGGAAGATGTACTTCATACCATGCATTTGGAACCTTTATACGATTTTTCTCAAAAATGACTTTAATGACATTGATTAAACTCTTTATATCGATGTAAAATTTGATGGGCTTTGATATTATGTAGGTTTCAGTCTGATCGAAATAGTCTGTCAGGACTTAAAAGCCGATATTTTAAATTGTCTTCCTCTAAAGTACCTTTGAATTCTGTAGATTAAAAAAAAAAAAAAAAACTCATGTAGATAGCATTGATAAATAACCACTAAATATATAAGTGAATGTAATTGAGTGATCCTGTGAATGTAATTGAGTGATCCTGTGAATGTAATTGAGTGATCCTGTGAATGTAATTGAGTTGATAGCATCACGGAGATTTAAATGGGCGCGTAAAGTTGTTGGGCTCGGTGAGGAACGGATTCCGAGAAAGTTGGTATTTGCTGATCCGACTGGTAGGCGTCCGAAAGGTAGGCCGAAGCGTCGATGGGAGGATTGCTTTAAGGCTGATCTCGGGGGCTTGGGCTTGAACATTGGACGAGTCTGTGCAAGCGAAGTTTGGTGGCATCGAACCTTCGGGTTCGGTTAGCCTATTATTATTATTATAAATAATGATACAATATTAGATATGATATAATGATATACAATTCATGAGCAGCATAAATAAAATAGAAGATAAAAATATTAATATAAAACAAATTATTCTAACCGTAATAAATCAAATTTAACTTCTTATTAACAAATATAATTAACATAAAAACTAGTTATTTTTTTGTTTTCATTGTTCTTGTTCTAAGGGGACATGGTCCCAGAATAAAGATTTTTTTTCAAAAAAAAAAAAAAAAAATTAAATTTAAAGGTAAATATGGAATCATTGGGATGCCAGGTTAATATTCCCATTTCCATATTTTTCGCTAATCCTTCAGATTTGCAGCGTGATGCTATGTAACTTATAGCCTTCCTAGATAAATGGACTATCCATAAAAATAATTTTTCAATTCGAGCCGGTAGTTTCTGAGATTAGTGCGTTCAAACAATCAAACTCTTCAGCTTTCTAATATTAGTATAGACTATCTGTTGCCCGCGACTTCGTCTGTGTCCATTTGTGTTATTATGATTGCTTGTAAGAAGTTTTTAAAAGAATATACTTAAAAGTACTTTTGCGTAAATGATATTTTTGGTTTTATTTTCTTGTGGCAGAAGAACATGCTGATTTTCTCCGCAACCCGATTTTGACGTAAATCGATTCCTACGTGTGCCCTTGTGATTTATTAATTGTTACGACAAAAAATAACTTAACGGGAAATGGAATTATTTTAAAATTTAAATTTAAATAATTTGGAATTATTGGAAATGTCTAAGCCACTGGTTGGAGCACTTGAAGTTGAGGCTTCCGTCATTTTTTCAGTGGGGAACCCACTTCACTAAATAAATTTTACTTCTCTTCTTGTTTGCTTGTTCAGCACACAGTTAGGAAGCAAGTTTGTTTGTAAACACTAAATTTTTTCACTTAAAACATAACAAAAATCGGAAAAAACTAGAGAGCAAACTTATCACAGTTATAACCTTCCGCGTCCAAAATGGCGACCCCCTCACACTCTTTATCCACGTTTTGTGGGGTCTTCCTCGTCTTCTCCTCTTCTGCGGGGAGTACTTCATCATCTTATGTGGCCACCGCGTTTCTTCCATCCTTATGACATGTCCATACCACATGAGTCTCCTCTTTTGTTAAAATTGCAATATTTCAAAGCGAAATAATTTTTAAAAATAAAAAAAAGCTTTATTCTTGGTAATGACTCTAAAAATATAAATAATCTCGTCGAAATTGTACTTTTCAAAATGTTTCTTAAAAACTATGCTTAGATTAAGATTCCTATTTAGGAATGAGGAACGCAGTTTCAAAAAAATCTTATTGAAATTACTGTTTTAACGAGATTATTTATCTGGGTACCGAGCCACTGCGGTATAGTTGGCAATGAACTCGCAGATCGTGCAGCCAAAGAAGCAATAACAGATGGCATTCCCTTTACTGGGGTGCCTGTTGCCTGTTGGCGATGTTTCTATCATCAAGCAGCGGATTCGGTCGAAGTGGGGACAGATTTGGCATGACACTACTGACAAAAAATTAAGGGAAATAAGTAGGGACATCTCCCATTGGCATTCGTCTCTACGACAAAAGCGAAGGGAAGAGGTTATCCTGGCGCGCCTGCGTATTGGACACACCCGACTAACTCACGGACATCTCATGGCACGGGAACCTCCTACGGACTGCCCAACATGCGATTGCCCAATCTCTGTTAAACACATTTTGACAGAGTGTAAGGCTTATGATACTCACAGAGCACATATTGCAATTGACACTGACTTACCAACCGTTTTAAAAGACAACATACAAACAACTGCAAAACTTTTTGACTTCCTACGACAGACCGACTTTTACAATAGACTATAATATTTAATCCGTTTATAAAAAGTGATTTAAGGCGAAAATGACCCAAGTGGTTTACGCCTACAAAAAAAAAAAAAAAAAAAAAAAAAAAAAAAAACGAGATTATTTATATTTCTAAGGTTATTACCAAGTATAAAAATTAAATATTTTAATGGCTTATTTTTTTGTCATTATTCCGAGTTGAATAATGATAATTTTGTCAGCTTATTTATAATATAATTCATGTATTTTACAATGAATAAACAAACACTGATAACTTTTGGTACCATTGTCGTCAATATTATGATGATTACATTATTATCATTTTAATCCGTACTTGAAAACTTAGTTATAAAAATATATATCTAAATATTTATAGGTGAATCAGGAGAATTAATTATTTATAAATTTATTTATAAATAATTATTTCTATTATTTTATCAGAAAGCAATCTTTATTCATAAGGCAAACAATTTTAATGAGTGATATTCCAACCACATCAACAAGGATAGTTGTTTAAATATTATCTTCAATTAAAATTTACAGGAATTCCACGACTATCACATAACTGACTAGTTAAAATAAATTTTATATTTTTTTAGGGAAATTTTTTATATATCAGTGGGGGTCGTGAATAAGTGGTTAAGTCAAAATCTTTCTTTTTACAGGTGAGCGACTTAAAGTTTCAAGTAATACCAAAATAGAGTTATCAATCAAAGCTTTCTTTCAACCTGAAATTTCTTTTACCAATTTAATACGACGCACGGTAGAAAAATCACGATTTAGTTGCCAAAATTCTATAACTTTTGATCTAATCAAGATAAATGAAAAATTCTTTTTTTCATTTATGAGTAGAGAATGTCCTTTAGTGTGTGTAAAAAAATTACTCACGTTACATTTTTTAATTATTTTCAAAGCTACTGATTTCATACATTTTTTTGTATTTGATCAATTTACTCTATATGGGAGCATTTGAATCGACAGAAACGCTTCTATAGTGTTTTCCGCGTTTGTAATTTACGAAGTATACAGGGCTTATAAGGAATTATTAAAAGGACCACCTTTTAACGTCCCCTCTGAACAACGGCATAACTAAGGATTTTTTACTCCCGTTAAAAAATCCTAGGACCACCTGCGGGTAAGGTAAAAAGGTTAAAGAATTAAATAAATTATGTTTCGATATTAGCAAAAAAAAAAAATTTTTTTTTTGCTAATATACTGATTTAATTCATTTTGAAGAATTCTTTTAAAATATTTAGAAACGACTAGCAAGGACTAAGTAGCATAAAATTAGGTACCCATCTGACAAAGCTCATTACACCCAACTTAATAACAAATTAAAAAAATAAATAAGGAAATTTAAAGTACAAAATTTGCAGCACTTTAATGAAAACCTCAACACCTCTGATAAATCCTTACGGATAACAACAAGATAACTTCTTATTTTTAAATCCTTTAATCACCCACTCCTCATTGAATGCAATAACTGGTAACAATCAGATCAAGAAAAGTCACAAATATTTGGTAAACACCTCTTCAATATTTTTAACCCTAATCCAGATATGAATCACGTTATCCCTGACCACCAATTTGGATCCAATACAGCAATGTCACCGTGTGGTAGAGGTAGTGTTCCACATTGGAGCGCGGAATGTAACTCACTGGAGCCTTACTTGATGTAGAACAAGCATTTGATCGAGTCTGGCACCAGGGACTGCTTTACAAACTCCGTCAATACCCCACCACTACATATTTCCTATTAATAAGTTCCTATCTTACTGTCAGAACTAATTAAGGGAAACCATAACTTTTCCTACTCATCTATATTTTCCTAATCTAATGGAGTGCCTCAAGGTAGTATCTTAGGTCCTATCCTCATATCACTTTATACAGCTGAATTTCCATTCCATCCTCGCACTGTCCACAACACTTATGCTGATGACACGTGTGTCTTATCCGTCCATAATGATCCAACTACTGCATCCTAAACCCTTCAGTCCCAAATCACAGACATTGAGGAATGGTGTCAAAATTAGAGGATTGAAATAAATTACAACAGATCACATCCTGTCCCCAGTATACTTTAATACCACCACCTTTACTGCTGTAGAAATAATCCGATACCTAGGTCTCCTTCTTGACATGTGCCTTACTTGTAACCCTCACACAAGACTGAAACGACAAGAAATTGCTCAAAGATACCGATTACTACAACACTTACTAGACAAACGTTGAAAACTTCCAGTTTATTGCAAAAGACTTATTTACATCACTATTACCAGACCTATTTGGACATATGAAATCGAGGTTTGGGGCTCTATAAAACCATCTAATTCCTCCCGCATCCAATCCTTACAATCCAAAATTCTTCGCAAGATCCTGAATGCCCCTTAAATTGTCACAAATCAACTCCTCCATAATGACCTAAACATCCCATTTGTCGCAGACATAGCCCGTAATAGATACCCCTCTTTTCATTCCAAACTCCCTCCTCACACAAACCCACTTGTCCGTAATTTATCTTCCTTAGATATCCTTGATAAACCTTAAAGGCGATTGAAAAAAAGGTGGACTCAGGATCTACTGCCTTAAAATAGTTAGAGTAGTGTGCTACCACTGGGTAGTTCTTTCTCAACACATTTTCATGACTTTTCTTCATTCTGCATATTTACTCATTGTGCTGTTTAATACAGGAATAAATAACAATAAATAATTTATTGAAAAAAATGTAATAAATATATTAGGCAAAAAAGCTTAGCCCATGAGAAGAAGAATCTAAATACAATCATTCGGCAAGTTAATATTCAAGGCTATTTTAATTATACGGAGAAATCTTATTTTATTTTTGTCATGAATTCATTGTGGGTCGAAGATGGGGATCGGAAAGGTGAAGCAGTTCATAGCCAGTACGATAAGTAAGTATTCAGCAACACGGCAAAAATATTCTCGGCGCACATAAAGGGATAAAATCTGGTGCGCGAAACGCACGACATTCAAGTACCTTCGCTATTAAAATCAATTTAAAAATTCCTAAATACATTTAGAGATAAAAATGAATTGTTAGTGATCTTTTTTATCTTTAAATTTTTTTCATTGTGGATATAATTAGTTGACCGTTGAGAATTACTGAAGGAATTAGTCCGGGTGGCGGTCATTAAATGAAACAACTGAATAGTTTCAACTATTTTATTGTTTGCCAACGTTTCGACCCCATTGTGGGTCATCATCAGGGCGTCTGGTAGGTGAGTGGAAACTGAGTGGAAACTCTCCGTTTCCACTCACCTTCCAGACGCCCTGATGATGACCCACTATGGGGGTCGAAACGTTGGCAAACAATAAAATAGTTGAAACTATTCAGTTGTTTCATTTAATGACCGCCACCCGGACTAATTCCTTCAGTTTAAATTTTTTTATTCACACCTGTCAATGAATATTGACAATCAGCGAATTTGATGAAGGAATGATAGTTGGTGTGGTAGGCATGATGGAGAGAAGATCACCAACGGCACCTTTTCCTTACGTGCTTCCTATTACGAATTTAGCTTAGAAGGTCCCTCATCCAACTTCATTTTAGCCTTCTGCGAGTATTGCCCGGCATATTACTAGGGGCCATGCTTCGCATTAGTTTGGTAGTATGTCCGTGTTACGTGTTGTAAAAACGTTTGTAGAGGGTCCGAATCTGTTCATTGACTGTTGGCATGTAAAGTTCTGTATGTAAAGTAGTGTTGCTAACGTACCATGGTGAGTTTGTAATAGTACTGAAAGTTTTGGATCGAAAAATTTGATGTTTACTTATTTAATGTTTGATGTATGTGTGTCTTTTTGGCAGTCCCGTATATCTGTGAGGCTTCAGTAGGTATGTGTAAGTGTTTAGTTTATTTTTAAGTTTTAATTTTGAACGTCTTGAGATTAGTGAGTATAAATGTTTTAGTCTTTTGTTTAGCGCTATTTGTTTGTTCTTGATTTGTGGGCCCCATGTCATTCTTTTGTCGAATGTCAAGCCGAGATATTTTATTTTGTCTGTCTGTGGAATTTGAATGTTGTCAAGATATAATAGAGTGAAAGTAATATGTTAGGATCTGTCCAGGTTAATTCGAATTTTCTAAAGTTTGCACCAGACATGGAATTGTGTTAGGTGATGTTGTAATGTCTGTGCGTAGGATTGGGATGTTTTGTTATGATTGATGTATCGTCTGCGTATGTTGCTGTTAGAGTTTCGGATGTGATTGGTATGTCGTGTTAGTGTACAATATGTGAAGTTGTGGTGCGAGAGGTACTCCTGCAAAGACTGGTCTAATTGAAGAGATTTCCGTGCCCTGACAAACAGAGAAAAGTCTATCGCTAAAAAATGACTGAAGGATAAGAAAGTATGTAGGAGAGAGTATATACAGCCTTTAGTTTGAAGAGAAGCCCCTGATGCCAGACCCGATCGAATGCATGAGCGACATCCAGAAATACTCCTGTTGCATACGATTTTGTGCTCTAGTGCTAGTCTCTAGTCGTCGTAGTCAGTCAATCTATGTAGTTGGTGAGTGGTTGAGTGTTGTGTGCGAAATCCAAATTGATGGTCGGGTATTGTGTTACTTTTCGTAAGTGTCTCAAAAAGTCTTATGTATAGTAATTTCTCAAATGTTTTTGGTCAAATAGGAAGCAGGTTGATAGGTCTATATGCAGAATGGGTGTCTGTGTTTTTGTTCGGTTTGTGGATCATTGTTATTTATGAGTATTTCCATTGTAAAGGGATTAATTTAATTGAATTTCAATAAAACATGTGTTTTATAAAATAATCTATTATAATAGCAATCAGTTCTGTCGGCTTTTCATCGCTCTCCGTTAAATTTTAGTATTGCGTATATAAGATTATATTTTTCCAAAATCTTTAGCCATAAAGAAATTCAAAAAAAAAAAAAAAAAAAATCTTTAGCCATACAACGGTATATTGGTACATCTATACTACTGTTCTTATGTTGAAAAAAAAAATTTTTTTTCTCTTCTCGTCTTTAGTTGGGTGTCGAATTCGTTCTACTTATTTGTATTTATATTTATCAGTTTTTTATCAATGCTAACATGATTTTTCGAATATTCAAAAATAAAGGCACTTTAAATGAAGAAAATTTAAAATATCGGTATTTAAGCCCTGTTGAAATATTTTTGAGTAAATCGTAAGAAGGTGCAAAATGGATTTTATAAATTAGATGTTTCGGTCAACCGATTTTGATGAAATAGTTGCTGTAACATTTTACAGTAATTTGCGATATGAAATTTCATTCTCGTACAACATTTTGTTTTCGTGCTAGATTTACCACAACACACAGAAACTCAAACAGACATTTATGCGGGACTTTCTTTGTTTGTTTGTTTATTAATTTAACGTCACTTAATCCTACTATGGCTAATCGGACGATGCTACAGTGGGAGTCCTAAATTTTGCTAATCCAGGTTTAATTAGGATAGGGATCTTTAACGAGTACCTGACATCGCACAGGCACGGGAACATCTTTTAACGTCCCCTCCGAAGGACGGCATAACTATGTATTTTTTACTCCCGTTAAAAAATCCTAGGACTACCTGTGGACCTTTGAACCCGAGACCTTTGGCAAAGGAGGCTGTTATGCTAACCACCCTGCTACAAGTGATCCCTAAAGCGGGCTTCTTACTCAGGGGATCCTAAAACTTTTATTTTTGTTGAAAACTGGAATTAGAACATTTTCAATATAACAATACTTTCAATTACTATGTATTTCTTATATATATGTGTGGCGTCAACACATGGGGTTTCCATGGAGACGTAACCTTCACGTTTTTTGTGTTACAAAAAATACCTCTGTGTTTAAAACAATGTAAATGTGTGTTGTAATAAAGATATAATTCATTATCAATGTTATTTATGTGGTGATACCGCCACATATGTAAGTGAAAGTAAAATGTAAAAGTATTTATTACTTTGAGTTTCAATAGAAACATATAGTCACTTTTACTTACCTGTATATCAAATATATAGTAAGGGAAAGTATTGCGATCGTGAAAATTTTTGAATTAAGTTTCCTGGTTAAGTTGGTCTTCAAATAACCAAGTCACGCAAAAAGCTCTGTGAGTATGTGTGTGTGGTAACTCCCAGACGAAAACGAAAATTCCTGTGAAACTGAAATTTCGTATTTAAGGCATCTGTACGCCTGAGATGTTACAAAACCTTTTTTATTAAAATCAGCTGACCGGAAGATGTACTTCATACCATGCATTTGGAACCTTTATACGATTTTTCTCAAAAATGACTTTAATGACATTGATTAAACTCTTTATATCGATGTAAAATTTGATGGGCTTTGATATTATGTAGGTTTCAGTCTGATCGAAATAGTCTGTCAGGACTTAAAAGCCGATATTTTAAATTGTCTTCCTCTAAAGTACCTTTGAATTCTGTAGATTAAAAAAAAAAAAAAAAAACTCATGTAGATAGCATTGATAAATAACCACTAAATATATAAGTGAATGTAATTGAGTGATCCTGTGAATGTAATTGAGTGATCCTGTGAATGTAATTGAGTGATCCTGTGAATGTAATTGAGTTGATAGCATCACGGAGATTTAAATGGGCGCGTAAAGTTGTTGGGCTCGGTGAGGAACGGATTCCGAGAAAGTTGGTATTTGCTGATCCGACTGGTAGGCGTCCGAAAGGTAGGCCGAAGCGTCGATGGGAGGATTGCTTTAAGGCTGATCTCGGGGGCTTGGGCTTGAACATTGGACGAGTCTGTGCAAGCGAAGTTTGGTGGCATCGAACCTTCGGGTTCGGTTAGCCTATTATTATTATTATAAATAATGATACAATATTAGATATGATATAATGATATACAATTCATGAGCAGCATAAATAAAATAGAAGATAAAAATATTAATATAAAACAAATTATTCTAACCGTAATAAATCAAATTTAACTTCTTATTAACAAATATAATTAACATAAAAACTAGTTATTTTTTTGTTTTCATTGTTCTTGTTCTAAGGGGACATGGTCCCAGAATAAAGATTTTTTTTCAAAAAAAAAAAAAAAAAATTAAATTTAAAGGTAAATATGGAATCATTGGGATGCCAGGTTAATATTCCCATTTCCATATTTTTCGCTAATCCTTCAGATTTGCAGCGTGATGCTATGTAACTTATAGCCTTCCTAGATAAATGGACTATCCATAAAAATAATTTTTCAATTCGAGCCGGTAGTTTCTGAGATTAGTGCGTTCAAACAATCAAACTCTTCAGCTTTCTAATATTAGTATAGACTATCTGTTGCCCGCGACTTCGTCTGTGTCCATTTGTGTTATTATGATTGCTTGTAAGAAGTTTTTAAAAGAATATACTTAAAAGTACTTTTGCGTAAATGATATTTTTGGTTTTATTTTCTTGTGGCAGAAGAACATGCTGATTTTCTCCGCAACCCGATTTTGACGTAAATCGATTCCTACGTGTGCCCTTGTGATTTATTAATTGTTACGACAAAAAATAACTTAACGGGAAATGGAATTATTTTAAAATTTAAATTTAAATAATTTGGAATTATTGGAAATGTCTAAGCCACTGGTTGGAGCACTTGAAGTTGAGGCTTCCGTCATTTTTTCAGTGGGGAACCCACTTCACTAAATAAATTTTACTTCTCTTCTTGTTTGCTTGTTCAGCACACAGTTAGGAAGCAAGTTTGTTTGTAAACACTAAATTTTTTCACTTAAAACATAACAAAAATCGGAAAAAACTAGAGAGCAAACTTATCACAGTTATAACCTTCCGCGTCCAAAATGGCGACCCCCTCACACTCTTTATCCACGTTTTGTGGGGTCTTCCTCGTCTTCTCCTCTTCTGCGGGGAGTACTTCATCATCTTATGTGGCCACCGCGTTTCTTCCATCCTTATGACATGTCCATACCACATGAGTCTCCTCTTTTGTTAAAATTGCAATATTTCAAAGCGAAATAATTTTTAAAAATAAAAAAAAGCTTTATTCTTGGTAATGACTCTAAAAATATAAATAATCTCGTCGAAATTGTACTTTTCAAAATGTTTCTTAAAAACTATGCTTAGATTAAGATTCCTATTTAGGAATGAGGAACGCAGTTTCAAAAAAATCTTATTGAAATTACTGTTTTAACGAGATTATTTATCTGGGTACCGAGCCACTGCGGTATAGTTGGCAATGAACTCGCAGATCGTGCAGCCAAAGAAGCAATAACAGATGGCATTCCCTTTACTGGGGTGCCTGTTGCCTGTTGGCGATGTTTCTATCATCAAGCAGCGGATTCGGTCGAAGTGGGGACAGATTTGGCATGACACTACTGACAAAAAATTAAGGGAAATAAGTAGGGACATCTCCCATTGGCATTCGTCTCTACGACAAAAGCGAAGGGAAGAGGTTATCCTGGCGCGCCTGCGTATTGGACACACCCGACTAACTCACGGACATCTCATGGCACGGGAACCTCCTACGGACTGCCCAACATGCGATTGCCCAATCTCTGTTAAACACATTTTGACAGAGTGTAAGGCTTATGATACTCACAGAGCACATATTGCAATTGACACTGACTTACCAACCGTTTTAAAAGACAACATACAAACAACTGCAAAACTTTTTGACTTCCTACGACAGACCGACTTTTACAATAGACTATAATATTTAATCCGTTTATAAAAAGTGATTTAAGGCGAAAATGACCCAAGTGGTTTACGCCTACAAAAAAAAAAAAAAAAAAAAAAAAAAAAAAACGAGATTATTTATATTTCTAAGGTTATTACCAAGTATAAAAATTAAATATTTTAATGGCTTATTTTTTTGTCATTATTCCGAGTTGAATAATGATAATTTTGTCAGCTTATTTATAATATAATTCATGTATTTTACAATGAATAAACAAACACTGATAACTTTTGGTACCATTGTCGTCAATATTATGATGATTACATTATTATCATTTTAATCCGTACTTGAAAACTTAGTTATAAAAATATATATCTAAATATTTATAGGTGAATCAGGAGAATTAATTATTTATAAATTTATTTATAAATAATTATTTCTATTATTTTATCAGAAAGCAATCTTTATTCATAAGGCAAACAATTTTAATGAGTGATATTCCAACCACATCAACAAGGATAGTTGTTTAAATATTATCTTCAATTAAAATTTACAGGAATTCCACGACTATCACATAACTGACTAGTTAAAATAAATTTTATATTTTTTTAGGGAAATTTTTTATATATCAGTGGGGGTCGTGAATAAGTGGTTAAGTCAAAATCTTTCTTTTTACAGGTGAGCGACTTAAAGTTTCAAGTAATACCAAAATAGAGTTATCAATCAAAGCTTTCTTTCAACCTGAAATTTCTTTTACCAATTTAATACGACGCACGGTAGAAAAATCACGATTTAGTTGCCAAAATTCTATAACTTTTGATCTAATCAAGATAAATGAAAAATTCTTTTTTTCATTTATGAGTAGAGAATGTCCTTTAGTGTGTGTAAAAAAATTACTCACGTTACATTTTTTAATTATTTTCAAAGCTACTGATTTCATACATTTTTTTGTATTTGATCAATTTACTCTATATGGGAGCATTTGAATCGACAGAAACGCTTCTATAGTGTTTTCCGCGTTTGTAATTTACGAAGTATACAGGGCTTATAAGGAATTATTAAAAGGACCACCTTTTAACGTCCCCTCTGAACAACGGCATAACTAAGGATTTTTTACTCCCGTTAAAAAATCCTAGGACCACCTGCGGTAAGGTAAAAAGGTTAAAGAATTAAATAAATTATGTTTCGATATTAGCAAAAAAAAAAAATTTTTTTTTTGCTAATATACTGATTTAATTCATTTTGAAGAATTCTTTTAAAATATTTAGAAACGACTAGCAAGGACTAAGTAGCATAAAATTAGGTACCCATCTGACAAAGCTCATTACACCCAACTTAATAACAAATTAAAAAAATAAATAAGGAAATTTAAAGTACAAAATTTGCAGCACTTTAATGAAAACCTCAACACCTCTGATAAATCCTTACGGATAACAACAAGATAACTTCTTATTTTTAAATCCTTTAATCACCCACTCCTCATTGAATGCAATAACTGGTAACAATCAGATCAAGAAAAGTCACAAATATTTGGTAAACACCTCTTCAATATTTTTAACCCTAATCCAGATATGAATCACGTTATCCCTGACCACCAATTTGGATCCAATACAGCAATGTCACCGTGTGGTAGAGGTAGTGTTCCACATTGGAGCGCGGAATGTAACTCACTGGAGCCTTACTTGATGTAGAACAAGCATTTGATCGAGTCTGGCACCAGGGACTGCTTTACAAACTCCGTCAATACCCCACCACTACATATTTCCTATTAATAAGTTCCTATCTTACTGTCAGAACTAATTAAGGGAAACCATAACTTTTCCTACTCATCTATATTTTCCTAATCTAATGGAGTGCCTCAAGGTAGTATCTTAGGTCCTATCCTCATATCACTTTATACAGCTGAATTTCCATTCCATCCTCGCACTGTCCACAACACTTATGCTGATGACACGTGTGTCTTATCCGTCCATAATGATCCAACTACTGCATCCTAAACCCTTCAGTCCCAAATCACAGACATTGAGGAATGGTGTCAAAATTAGAGGATTGAAATAAATTACAACAGATCACATCCTGTCCCCAGTATACTTTAATACCACCACCTTTACTGCTGTAGAAATAATCCGATACCTAGGTCTCCTTCTTGACATGTGCCTTACTTGTAACCCTCACACAAGACTGAAACGACAAGAAATTGCTCAAAGATACCGATTACTACAACACTTACTAGACAAACGTTGAAAACTTCCAGTTTATTGCAAAAGACTTATTTACATCACTATTACCAGACCTATTTGGACATATGAAATCGAGGTTTGGGGCTCTATAAAACCATCTAATTCCTCCCGCATCCAATCCTTACAATCCAAAATTCTTCGCAAGATCCTGAATGCCCCTTAAATTGTCACAAATCAACTCCTCCATAATGACCTAAACATCCCATTTGTCGCAGACATAGCCCGTAATAGATACCCCTCTTTTCATTCCAAACTCCCTCCTCACACAAACCCACTTGTCCGTAATTTATCTTCCTTAGATATCCTTGATAAACCTTAAAGGCGATTGAAAAAAAGGTGGACTCAGGATCTACTGCCTTAAAATAGTTAGAGTAGTGTGCTACCACTGGGTAGTTCTTTCTCAACACATTTTCATGACTTTTCTTCATTCTGCATATTTACTCATTGTGCTGTTTAATACAGGAATAAATAACAATAAATAATTTATTGAAAAAAATGTAATAAATATATTAGGCAAAAAAGCTTAGCCCATGAGAAGAAGAATCTAAATACAATCATTCGGCAAGTTAATATTCAAGGCTATTTTAATTATACGGAGAAATCTTATTTTATTTTTGTCATGAATTCATTGTGGGTCGAAGATGGGGATCGGAAAGGTGAAGCAGTTCATAGCCAGTACGATAAGTAAGTATTCAGCAACACGGCAAAAATATTCTCGGCGCACATAAAGGGATAAAATCTGGTGCGCGAAACGCACGACATTCAAGTACCTTCGCTATTAAAATCAATTTAAAAATTCCTAAATACATTTAGAGATAAAAATGAATTGTTAGTGATCTTTTTTATCTTTAAATTTTTTTCATTGTGGATATAATTAGTTGACCGTTGAGAATTCTGAAGGAATTAGTCCGGGTGGCGGTCATTAAATGAAACAACTGAATAGTTTCAACTATTTTATTGTTTGCCAACGTTTCGACCCCCATTGTGGGTCATCATCAGGGCGTCTGGTAGGTGAGTGGAAACTGAGTGGAAACTCTCCGTTTCCACTCACCTTCCAGACGCCCTGATGATGACCCACTATGGGGGTCGAAACGTTGGCAAACAATAAAATAGTTGAAACTATTCAGTTGTTTCATTTAATGACCGCCACCCGGACTAATTCCTTCAGTTTAAATTTTTTTATTCACACCTGTCAATGAATATTGACAATCAGCGAATTTGATGAAGGAATGATAGTTGGTGTGGTAGGCATGATGGAGAGAAGATCACCAACGGCACCTTTTCCTTACGTGCTTCCTATTACGAATTTAGCTTAGAAGGTCCCTCATCCAACTTCATTTTAGCCTTCTGCGAGTATTGCCCGGCATATTACTAGGGCCATGCTTCGCATTAGTTTGGTAGTATGTCCGTGTTACGTGTTGTAAAAAACGTTTGTAGAGGGTCCGAATCTGTTCATTGACTGTTGGCATGTAAAGTTCTGTATGTAAAGTAGTGTTGCTAACGTACCATGGTGAGTTTGTAATAGTACTGAAAGTTTTGGATCGAAAAATTTGATGTTTACTTATTTAATGTTTGATGTATGTGTGTCTTTTTGGCAGTCCCGTATATCTGTGAGGCTTCAGTAGGTATGTGTAAGTGTTTAGTTTATTTTTAAGTTTTAATTTTGAACGTCTTGAGATTAGTGAGTATAAATGTTTTAGTCTTTTGTTTAGCGCTATTTGTTTGTTCTTGATTTGTGGGCCCCATGTCATTCTTTTGTCGAATGTCAAGCCGAGATATTTTATTTTGTCTGTCTGTGGAATTTGAATGTTGTCAAGATATAATAGAGTGAAAGTAATATGTTAGGATCTGTCCAGGTTAATTCGAATTTTCTAAAGTTTGCACCAGACATGGAATTGTGTTAGGTGATGTTGTAATGTCTGTGCGTAGGATTGGGATGTTTTGTTATGATTGATGTATCGTCTGCGTATGTTGCTGTTAGAGTTTCGGATGTGATTGGTATGTCGTGTTAGTGTACAATATGTGAAGTTGTGGTGCGAGAGGTACTCCTGCAAAGACTGGTCTAATTGAAGAGATTTCCGTGCCCTGACAAACAGAGAAAAGTCTATCGCTAAAAAATGACTGAAGGATAAGAAAGTATGTAGGAGAGAGTATATACAGCCTTTAGTTTGAAGAGAAGCCCCTGATGCCAGACCCGATCGAATGCATGAGCGACATCCAGAAATACTCCTGTTGCATACGATTTTGTGCTCTAGTGCT